>CM060932.1:465334818-466584818 GCA_030765085.1 Allium cepa
GGGTAAATGAAATAATTTTACCCAACTATTTTTGTATATAAAAGAAATTTTTTTTGTAAATTATTATAGTATATAGTTTCTTGTTTGTTAGGAAGTGATAATATTAAATTATTATCATTGATTATTGAATAAGAAATTGAAATCATAACCAAAATTTAAGAAATAAATTTGTATACAAATGGGGTTTATAAATGTAAATTGTAAATGTGATTTATAATTTGAAATAGAATTCCATAAAAAATACTTGAAAATGTTTTTGAAAGAATTTGAAAGGATTTGAAAATTTGAAAATTTGGAAAAGATTAAATTCCCTTGGAGTTTGGAAATTGTTTTCAAAGGTTTTAGAGAAATGTTTTGGAGGGATAAAAGCACCAAACTCTTTTCGATCGCTAGAAAATAATTCCAATTGATGATCGTGACATCATTAGTGTTCATTTTCGAGTTCCAAGAGAGGGACTGCTGCCAAAATTATTTTAAAAATTGAAATTGTTTGCAAAACTGGGTTTGGTTTTGGAAATTCAAAGGATAATTTGAATTGATTTCAAAATATGATAATGTTGGAAAGACTCTGGAATTTTATTAAAAATGGTTATGGAATAATAAATAAGTTGGAGACTTAGAAAAATTCAAATTGAAACTGAATTTAACTTGAATTAATTTGAATAAAGGAAGATTTGAGTCAAATAAAATGATGGTATGGATTCAAAATGAAATTGGAATGCAAGTAAGTGAAATTGAAACTGAATGTTGAAATTTGTTTGGAATTTGTAAGTAGAATTCAAGCTAAACATTGAAATTAAATTTGAATTGAGTTAAATTAAGTGAAATGGAAAATTTGTCAAGTTGGATCAAATAAAGCAGAGCATTGAAATAAAATTAGCAAGTGAAACTAACTAAAGATAAAAAAATTAGAATTCATATGGAATTGGAAATTCTGTTTGAATATAAATATATATTAACCGGAGTGGCAAATTGAAAATAAATATAGGAAGGATGTAAAATACTTGTATCGAACTTAAGAAAACGAATGGTGCAATTCTTAAGTAAATTTGATATTGGAAACATACAAAGTTAATAATTGAGTGAAGGTTAAACTGGGAATTGTGAAATGGTAATTGTGAATAAGGAAATGAAATAATCAATATGAATAAAAGAAAAGTGATATATTTAATAATCAATTGGAATAAATATGTAGGATGTACGTATATCGTTTTATTCGCATAGTGATTTGATCCAGAATTCGAGCACAGAATTTCAAGATAGTTATATCGATCCGAGTTAGCATTTTTCACTCGATCTGGAAATTCTCTATCATAGTTTATGGCTATGCAAGGAGAATAACAATTTCTGATCAAGAAACCAGATCTGAGTCCGCACTAGAAAGTCGGGTGGACGATACTAGTTGGTAGTGAAATTGTGTGATCGAGTGAGCGATCTAGTTTGATATTCCGTATGAATGATATAAGTGCATCATACGGATTTGAATAAAATAGATACCGAATCTTTTATAAAGAAAAGTGCAAAATGATTTTGAATATTGTAATCGGACACTATTGTTAGTAGGATATACAGGTGTCATAAAGGAAAATGGAATTGGGATTCTGGTATCATAAGATAATTTAAATTGATCGACAAAAAAAGTATGTATTTAAATTCTATATGAAATTTGATGATTTTCTTGTCTAGCCGCTTGGCTTTTCGTTTTCTTTTTGAATCTGGGGGTCCGTGGTGCCACTTTGTAGTCGTACCGAGCTAGCCTTGCAAAGGAGACGATGTTGAAATTTTTTGAAAATTTAGGGAGTTAGAAAATTTTTGACAAAATTTTGAAAATTTAAAATTTGAATTTAAAATTAAATTTGATTTGTTAAGAAAACAATATTGTTTGGATACTATGGAAGATTTTGGAAACTTAGTTGAAGTAATAATGGGTCTTTAATAAAAAGATTTGTCTTGGCAAGTTGATAAAACTATTTGGACTGCGAAAATGATAAATGAGTTAAGGATCATTCTTCTTAACTAGTAATTCCAGAACAAAATTCATTTAAGGGGGAGGAATGTGACGATCTAGAATTTTGAACATTTGAAATTGAAATATTTGATTTATTATAGATATTTGAAAGTTATTTTAAACTTGAATTTCAAATATAACTATGAATTTGACAATTAAATTATTGAAATTTAATTTATTAAAGTTTGATAAAATATTGAGTCTTGATTTTTAAGCTGATTAGAAATATTTTTAAAGGCTTGAAAATTTTATATTGGTAATACTAAAGACGATGGAAGCTTTAGAATTGGATTTGGAAAAGTTTTTTTCAGTTTTGAAATTATATCGTTTAAATCGATATTTAAAAATAGCCTTCCGAGGCATAGTCTCGGACTTCGACGAAACTAGTTCCATTGGATCCGTAATATAGTGTTATTATCGAATTTCAATTTTTGTAGCAATCAGAGTGATCGTTTGGCCGTACGATAAGCAAACACATTGAAAATTTTATAGAAATTTAATTTGATGACTGGGTTCAAAAATTTATCTTCTTCATACGATTGAATTTGGACTCGGAACCTTTTCCATTACGTTCAGAACAGTGGTTTAATATTATAATCGCTTGGCAGCATGCCTCGATTGGAGATCGAGATTGTGAGTTGCGGAACCGAGACGATTTAAATTTGAAAGTAATATATATATTTTATATAATGTTTTCTCAAGGCAATTTTTACACGTTGCTTAATGTTATTACATGCGTTTGTGTTTAAAGAAAAAATATGTAGCAATGGACACAACTGTAAATAAAAAAAAGAATGGAGCTTTTTCTTCGAAAATGAATAAAATCTAAAATATGGCTGCGTGAAATCATCTCAAGTCGATCAAATGAAAATCCAAAAAATCAAAATCGTGCATCTCATAGTTTGAGAAAAATCAAACTCGTTCGTCCTTAAAGTCTCGAGTTCGAATCGTGGAACGGCGGGCGGCATGGCGATGCGTGAATTAGGGTTTTGTTTTGGGTGTTCGCGAGGTCGACGTCGAGGCAAAGGGTTGGGTTCGACGAAGTGATGGCGACATCAGGCAGTAAGGCTTGGCCTCGGCAACGGGCGAAGGGAGGAGACTCGGCGAGTGCAACACCAATCTAGGTCGTCGGCTCGCGACTTCGGCATGAGCTCGATGGTGCAACGTTGGGGTGCGTTTGTGACAGCAGCCAGGAGGAGCACGATCGAGAGTTCTTGATGTCGAAGCTCAAACTCAAGCAGGTGGAGAAGCAACTCGAGGCAATGACTGAAAATCAAGGCATGGGGATAGGTCACATTCGCTTGGATGATGGCAGTCTGTTTTAGGATTTTAATATGTGCGGTATAGTAGTTAAATTTATTTAATTTAATCCAATTTAAATAAATTTATATATGTATAATATATTGCAGAAATTATTTTCACGGTAAAGTTATTCGTGAATAAACAAGAAAATATAGGTGGATTTTTGGATCTATATATTTTATAATTATTTATAAGGATTTCAAAAGAAAAAGAAATGAACTAAATATACATATATACCTAATTTCATTTACTAGTTTATTTTAATAATATATGATCAAGATAGATTTGTTTAATAAAATTTATTTAATTGTTTTAGTTGCTGAAAATAATCATTAAAAGGAAATTTAATAATTAGTTAGTTCAATCTATTTAAAATGGAAAATTAATTGTTCATCTAATTCAAATATTAATAAAATCGTGAATTGTTTATACTAGATTAAAATATATAAGGAAGCAAGCCGGAATGAAAATGGGTCGCATGCGTAAACAAAGGTGAGATCTTCTCACTCAATTGAAAATTAAAATTTCAGTTATTGATTGATTATCTGTTTGTGATAGTATATATAGTAGTATATATATATTGGAGTGATTGATTTCCCGCATTATATAGAGGATGAGACCCTATGCACCGCACAATAGCGGATGATGTTATATAATCCCTTATACCGCGATATTCCACCTCGAAGTGGAATTGGTATTTAATTATTGTGCTAACATCTGTGGATGCAGGGAAAATAGGTTGGATTGATCCAACTGGATTCCTCACATTGTTGAATTTATTTGTATATGTTGTGACGTGATAATCTATGAATGATTATATTGGCATGAATGATTATATTAATAATTGGAATTTATTTAAAGGCTATGGTTTAGCCGAACATATTTTTGGTATCGTAGGATACCAGAAATATATATGATTGGATTTTTCGAAATTAAAGTAGAGAATTTAAGTAAATAAATTCTAGGGAATTGAATAAATTTGAAAGAAGGAATTTAAAAGTATAAAAGTTGATTTTTGAAATCTTATCGAATTAATTCCAAAAATATGGGAAAAGGTTTTAATAAAGGGATTTATTTTAAAAGGTAACAAATTTTGGAAATCAATTTGGAAATTGATTTAGTGTTTAAAAATAAATCTTAGGAAAATCGATTTGAAAATTTGATTTGGTGTTGGAAATAAATTTGGAAATCAATTCGGAATTTGATTTGGTGTTTGAAAGTGACTATTTGGAAATTGATTTGAAAATCATATATCACTGGATATTTGGAAATTTAAATTCACAATGGGAATTTATAAAGGAAAGGGAATTTTGTTTTAAAAATAAATATTGGTTTATTTTTAAAAGTATGGAAAGAAGATTTACAAATTTGAAATGTAAATCGAGATAAATCGAAAAGGGTTTATAATTGATTTAAATGAACCATTTTGAAATGAAAAGTGTATTTTTCCTAAATAGCCGAGCATGTTTTTGAAGTAGCTTTCAAATATAAATTAAAAGTTCTAAAGTTGGTTTTAAAAAAAATGTTTGTAGAGAAATTATTTTTGGAAATTGTTTTTAAATCTTTAAAGTAAACATTATTAAGTTGATTTTAGAAGTGATTATTTTAAGGATTGAATTGGTATTTGATCTAGAAAATGGTTATTTCAATTATTACACTTTATCTAATAATTTTATTTTTAATTTTTTTTGACTTGAGTTTAGATGAGATATTGGTGTAAAATTTCATAACTAGTATTTTAAAATTAAGTGTTTTAAAATAGTTTTTATTTTAAACGTTTCCAAGTATATATTTTTGGATAAGTGATTTAAATATTTTCTAAAGTATTCAGACTCAGCATATTTTCTGTGGGAATAAATAATATTTGAAAATTTACTCCACGTGTGGAAAGTGAATTGAAATTTATTTTCAAAGTGTTGAAGTGTGAAAAAATATCTTGCGAAGATATTTTGAAAGAAATAATTGGGGAAAATTATTTAAAATATGGTGATTGTTGTGAATTTTGATTGATAGTTAAATAACCGACTATCAATATTGGCCTTTAAATGGAATTCGAATTTCAATGCGACCGGGGTTCGGATTCCAAATGGATATTCGAAAACCACATCGAACCTTTGTGATGGATCTTTGTTTAAAAGATTAAAGAGGAAATTTGTTGTGATTACTTGAAATTTGAATATAACACTTATTTTTTTAAATAAGCGCTCATTATTCGGATTAGCCAGTAGAGGACTTTGTGTCATAAAACCCATTCTGAATAATGACATGACGAAATGGGATTGCATTTGAAGTTGGTGTTGAAGACAGGGTATTTTCGAAAATGAAAGGATTACCTGTGGAATGTCTCTACACTGAGTTGCTCCGGTATAGAGGTTTTATCAACCTTTGTGATGGGGAGTCCGGACGTGACTAGTGAATATCCGGATTTGCAAGGGCTTCTTTGAAGTGCCTTCGGTTCCGTTCGAACCAAGGACGGACTTGTATGGATGTGTGTCTAACGTTACACTTTGAGATGTAAAGCTGGTTTCTATCAAATATATTTCTATTGGTGGCGAAGAATTTTTCTCTTAACTTAACACCCTTCTCTGAGACGTACGAGCTTAGAGGTTATGTAGTTGATGGTTACTAGTGATACATTCCCAATTTGGTAATGTGGCATAGGAAGTGCTGCTGGTCATTTGTTGATCGAAGCATGGATTTTGTGAAAAGCATAGCTTTGTGGACGAGACTTCATCGGACCTCACACCCCGAAAATGGTTGAAACAGGAAGAATGGAGCAAGGTTGTTGTTTTGAGGGTCGCACCCTTAGGGTATGTCCATTTCCTTTTGGGAAAAGGTGGTATAATGGTATGGAGCTCAGATATATAACCTATGTGCTTGCTGCAATTTTTTTTTTGTGGTTGTTACTTTGTGGTTGAGGATCCTTGGATAAAGGTCGGTAATAATCAGGGATTGCATACTCGTGTGAGAGTTACCTAGTTATAGCTTCATTACAGTGTGAGGTAATTCGGCCTTGTGTTGGCAGAGAGCAGGTTAAGTTCTCGGGGCGTCCCTCCAGAGGCGTACCCATGTGGCATATGAAGTTCCTTAGCCTGACCATTTGCTGGAAATCCAAAGAAACAATACGTGCCCTATACGTTTTAGTTGTATAACCTACATTTTGCTTATGGTGGTGACCCGCCATTTAATTGGCAACTATAGCGGGCATAGTACGAAATGTCTATGCTGGCTAAAATTAATATTATAATTTTTAAATGTTTTCCACACTATGCACTAATGATAATATTAAAAAGTGTTTTACGTATCAAGCATGTTTGACCATCATAAGGAGAAATCTCCTCCAATTCTACGTTTGCGTTGTGTGTGGCGGGAGGCCTTATGGTAGTTTCATTTTCCAAAAGCATAGCGGATTTCATTTTTATTCCTTTGTGAAAATAACTATTTTAAGATCTCACACCAGTCCCATGATTGACCTGGAGTTTATTATTCCCTTTCTAAACTCTGGGTGCCCATAATTTTCCACACGGGAATCTTAGAGTCAGGTTACCGGTTGTTCGGGAGCGAAGCCATGAAATATGCTGTGGAGATCTGGAGTTCAAGCCGGATGGCGAGACGTATCACTTATGTAATGTTATTTCTTTTCCGCTGTTGTGTTGTAAAACTCTGATGATGTATGTATAAACAGATATAATTCTTTGGTTTTAAGGATTGTTCATTTATCTATTATATATTGTTCCGCTGCGAAATGTGAGATTCTGTTATTGTTTCTGTTTTATCGTTTTCTTCTTTAACCCTAACGCGTCGGTTTTTCGGCATTCGATTGTTCGGCATTTGATACAGTGGACGTATTGATGCCGACTTTCGAAAGTCGAAAAATTGGGTCATTACACCCGCCATCTACAATGTCGTGATCCAAGTCTAAAAATGAAATTGACATCATGGACCTCGTAGACGGTGTGTAGCGACTTTGAATGGCGAAGAGAGGCGGCGATAACAGATCGTTTTGAGGTAAAATATAAATTAGATCACAAAGCTATCTACAATATTTTACACTTTTTGAAACTTATAGCGGAAGGAATAAAGTATGATAGTAATCAATAATACAATCCAGACAATTATTACAATACAAAATCAATTAAATTCCAATACAACATCTCACTCTACTGACAATGGAAATAGATAATATCTGGGAACAAATGAAATGAAAATAGAAAATAGCTTATAGAGAAAGAAATGCATGTCTCCATCGCACCATCATGCCTTCATTTTGCCATCGGTCCTCTCTATAGACTTATCAGAGTATAACTAAAAAGAAGAAAATGATAGAAGGGGTCAGACATACGTCTTAAGAGTTAAACATATCATATAAGTATATAATATTAATAAGCTAGTAAAATAACACTTATGCTCGAAAACCATATCTTAACCTATGTCACTTGCACCCAACAAGTCAGCTAAAGAAAGTATAATATCATTGTGGAAATATCGGATAAGGTTTCACGAAAAGTAACCTATCTCTAATCATATACACTTGATCGAACCCAAAGTCCCAACTCGTATGCCAAAGGCCAACCACAACACGATCGAGTCCAAAATTCCAACTAGTTATCACAGAAAATGTATGCGACTCGTCACTGAGGAACTATATGTCTCAGCCTTCTATTTCCAGATCGTAAGCGACTCACTACCGGGGAACGCAATATCCAACCTACTATCGCCATAAATGACTCACTACTGAGTAACCATATGTCTCAATCTGCTATTTTCAAACCGAATATTGACTCGCTACTGAGGAATGCAATGTCCCAACCCACTATCATCAAATCGTAAGCGACTCGCTTCTGGAAGCGCAATGTTTCAGTCCACCATTAACAAATCGTAAGTGACTTGCTACCAAGAAACAAGATGTCTCAGCCCACTATCCTCCAATCGTAAGCAACTCGCTATCGAGCAACGAATTGTCTTAGCCCACTATCACCATATCAATTAGCATATAACGAATCTACTAAAATAAGGCAATTTTCAGAAGTGTCTTAAAATATAGAAAACAATATATTAAAACATTATTCCTTTCGTCATGATCGCAAGGCGCAAACCACATGTGAAGCAGAATTCATATGCAGGAGTCATAGGCATTGAAAATTAACGTAATTATTTAATCAGCTATTTAATAATTAGATTATATTTTTTCCAATATCGTATTCCGTAAGCTACATCTGTATTGCTATAGAAAATAGAATACCCTGTTACCACATTCAACAACCACGGCCGCCATGCCTTTTGCTTCACCACCACCATCATGTTCGCTAAACCCTAGATCCGACCCTACCAGCAAACTCCTTGCCTCCAGCTGCATCTGCACCAACCGCCTATGTCGATTCAGTTACCACCCGCCCACGCCGCCTTCGCCACCATCAAATCAAACCCGAACCCTGCTGCCTTCCCTTTACTTTCTGACCACCTAATGTCAAATTGGATCAATTAGAGATGATCGAGAAGACCATCTCGACCTCCTTCATAAGTCAATACTTCCCAATCGATTTATTGTCATTGTTTCACCGTCAGAATGAAATAGACTGTCCTCATTTATCGAACTTCCAACCCATTTTCTATTTGATTTCTACACCTAATTGATGCACAAATACCAATAGTGGATTCACATCATCAAGAACTACAATGTTGTTGCATAAGATGTCTAGCTTGGAATACTTGTATATTTCGCACTTCTTGATTACACAACGGTTAACTTTGCTAGTTACATTCAATAAAAGCTATATTTTTAAACATCTATCCATGTCATACATCCTATTCAGGTGTGTATATATAAAAAAATTTGATTATCAATTATATCATTCTAAATTGATTTAAGATCACAAGAGGTGAGTTACTATGTCTTACTAATACACACACATAAATATGATAAATCATGTTCATCGATTAGCCGTGTATCTTCTTCGATTTGATGCAGATCCTTCCTCTCCTTCGCTATCCATTAATTTGCGTAGCTCTCTTCATAGTGATTGATTCCATATATTAATTTTTTTAATTTATATTTGATCTAGTAGATTAGAAATTGATTAGGAGAATTTATGATTGATTTGGGATTTAAGGTTTTAGAACTAGAGGGCAAGATTTTCCCAGCTAAAAAAATGAGGTTAAAGATCTATTTATAGGCTGAAAATAATAATATCCAGGCTACATTTTCAAAATCAATATACTACAAAAATGCCATGGGTTTGACTCCTTGTAATTTCTAGCCCCTTTAACCAAAATCGGTAAAGTATATATGTTTTCTAACTGTAAACGACATTCTACACATAACAGAATATGTCTTGAAGTCTAATTCCAACTCTTGCAGAGACTTATGATTTTTTCCTTTTATGTTTAAATTTTGATTTTACCCTTTTAATTTAATTGTTAAATTTCGTAAAATTACGGAGTGTTACGATCTCATAAATATCCGGCTAGGGTATTATGGTTAATCCATAAATCATAATGTTACCTTAATAAACTAGGTGTCTTTGAAGGTCAAACTTCACCACTATTATAGACATAATTAGAGTGTTGACCATTAACCGACCTCTAAATGTGTAAGTGATGTTGTTTCGATGAAGAGACAAAACATGCACACCATGTCGTGCTTAAGGATGTAGCCTAAAATGATTATAAAGTAGACTTTGCCTAGATGTTATATATGCAACTTATCTTGTGTCCACTACCGTGCTTCAACATATTCTATATAACCTATAATGTTTAAATTGTTTAAATATTACTAGCACCAAGGTTTTAAATATCGGATTTTGGTCACGTTTCGTCTCGAAATTTTTGCACAAGTTATCTCGTATCGGGGGAGATCTCGAACGAGATGAGTGCATATCGGATGTACATCTCGGATTAACATCTCGAGTCTTATAATGCATCTCGGAAATATCTTGGATGTACTTATGTGTCTAAAATTGATGTGTCAAAAATTTATTTAACGTTTATAACTTTCTTAGTAAAAATAAAAATGGTAACAACTTGATTTACATGGAGAAAGGAATATTTTTAAAAGAGTAGTAGCTTTATTAGCTTAATTGATTAGGTAATGATTGAATAATATCCTTTTATTTGAACATAATAAAGAAGTGAAATCTTTCGTTATGACTCATTAAGATAAAAAGTAAAGAGTAAGTTCAAGAAGTTGGTAAATTATAATTGGATTGAGTAGTTTCTTTTGAATCTATATGGAAATAAAAAATATTATGCAAAATAACAAAAAGTAGAATTTCGGGTGAAATATCGGATTGAGATTTGAATATCTCAGACGAGATGAGTGTCGAGGGAGATATGGAGGAGATTTGTTGTCTCATCTCGTTTAAGTGTGAAAAGAAGATCTCGAGCGATATGTAGGAGATTTAAGACCATGCTAAGCACTGAGATCACATATGAGAGTCTCACAACTATAATTCTCAGTGTTTGTCTATATATAACCTGTAGGTATAATATAAATGTTAAAAGTTATTTTGGAGAAAAAGTATAATGGTTATATCACCATGTTTAGTATTTGTGGTCATTTATTTTATTTAATAATATGCATTTACTTTATTAATTAAATGAGATACAATAATTAAACAAAATAATGCAATTATTTACATTAGGCCAATTTTTATTTATTTATTAGTAAATACATGTGATTGGCCCTAGGGAATGTGGAAGGAGTTTGACATATGGATTTTTCTACTTTACTTCCAAGTAATATCTATTGGATGAATGTGCTACTCAACGTGGTAAAATGGTGAATTTCGTGAAAATTCATTTATTAAAAGTTGCATTAGTCTTATATATAGAATAAGAGTGGCATTTATTCAACCAGAGCATGAATACTAGTCCTTTATATGTTGTTGCAAACTAATATTTGTGTGGTATTTAATCATATTTAATATATAAATATGATTTATTTTGAAAATCACAATTATTACTTATTTATGTATATCAATATTAACTTTATTTTATAACATTAGGAGTATCAGTAATACCCATAAGGTAAAAATATATTGATGTAAGGGAACATGCATACATACATACATACATACATACATATATGTAGGTATGTACGTATGTGTGTACGTGTGCGCACACACGTGTGCATAATGTAATATCAATGTCAAGTGATACATGTGTGTGTGAGCACATGCGTGTAAGTGCATATTTGTTGGGATGTATAACCACACACACACACACACACACACACACACGCTAATAATTTACACTATACATGTATTTGATTTTGGATATATATGAAATTTATCATAAAAACACACACATACACACATGTATGTATTAAATAAATTACTAAATATATTAAATTATAAAATTAGATTTAAATAACAAACCTACTATACACATTTTTTGGCATATATAGATTATTTTATTTAATATTTTAATTTTACGAATTCATGTTAAGATGCTAAAATTTAGGATGTTAGTAACTCAAAATTTGAACTTAAAATTTATCTTTTATTTATTCAAAATCGTAAGTCATCAACTCTTTTCAAAATCAAGGTATGTCGTAAGACCATGCCGCACATAAACACGGATGAGTTTTTACCTTACGATAACCAAACATTTCTGTAGAAAATCTAGTGGTATTATAACAATGTCTAGAGTACAAATACTTATTAATCATAGCTGAAATTATTACATTAATTCAATTCCAGCATGCTCGTTTCTACAATCAAAACCGTAAAGGCACGTATTGGAGATTGGATTCCATACTATGACAAGGTAAGGAACTACCTTCAAAATGCACCAGGGTCTGACAAGAACATCTTGTACCCCTACCACCATAAGACTGGACTACAACTTGACTAGTAGTACCGAATATGATCACCCCTTTCGTTAATGAGCTCCGAAGCATACATGAGTAGATAGTAATCGAATCAAGATTTGGAATGGCCATACCCTGAATGAAGCGACCCACATGGCCCTGCTACATGCCCGATTTTTGTCATTTTCCTGTTGATGAGGCTCGAGGTTACGTTTTAACCTTTATATAGCACTTTCCACTTGGAATGCTAACACTACCCTCTAGGTAACAATGCAATATCAGCATTTATTCATAAAGTTTGTTCTAGGACTAATTGAACCAAAGGCACCACTTCTACTATAATATTTCAGGAATCACCCCCGGGATTAGTAGCAAGTAGCCCTTGCGCTTCGAAACTCCATTTTGATCATCTTCAAGATATTCCAATTCAAAATGCTTATGCTCGGTCAAAACGAATGTTGTGTAAAACAACGTTACGACAACCCAAATTACTAGTATAGAGTTCCAACTAGTCAAATTTATATTAATTTTCGATGTCGAACTCAATCTATTTATTAGTTAAAAATAAAGCCAATCAAGTAAGGATACTATTACCTCTTAGACCTTGAATGAACGACATTCTTAACTTTAAAATGGATGTAAGTTACATACCTCAAAAACTTACCATCAAATATAGGATATAGATATAAATCATGTATATTATAAAAAACATCTTCTTCCGGAAATCATCTACTATAACAACTATGTTATATTCTATGTCTTCATCAATACGTCCACTGTATCAAATGCCACACAGTTGAATGCCGCAAAACCGAACCGTTAGGTTTTAAGAAGAAGAAGATTGAAGAAGAAACAGAAACAATAACAGAATCTCACATTTCGCAGTGGAACAAATATAATAGATAAATTAATAATCTTTAAAACAAAAGCACTATATCGGTTTTATATTACATTATCAGAGTTTACAACAACACAACAGCGGAAAAGAAATATTTTATACTAGTGATACGTCTCGCTATCCAACTGGCCTCCAAATCTCCACAGCATCTTTTCTGACTTCACTCTAGAACAACTGATAACCTGGCTCTAGGCTGCCCGTTTTTCGAAATATTTATTACAAAAAAAAATGTTGAAATCCATGTCTTCCTACCACTTAACACATTTTAAATCACTTTTTAAACCATTAAACTCTATTTTAAAATATCACTTTTAAAACACTCCTTTAAAGAATTATTTGAACTTTTAAAATATATTTCCTTGATAAAAATCCATACTTAAATTTCAACATAATCATTTCCATAATTATAAAACTATATTTATAAATTCTTCTATTTTATAAAACTTTCTTTTTACAAAATACCTTTTTTTATGAAAGCCCATTTATAACTCTATCCCTTTATAAATCTCACTTATCCATAAAATCCCATTTAAAACATCAGTTACCATCCATTTTTAACGTACCCTCCATATGTATAAATTCCTTTTATAAATTCCTTTCTATTTATAAGATATCATTTAACTTCTTCAAATTTATCCTCACTTTCAATTTTCAAAATAGAATCATTTTTTTTCTAAAACAACATTCTACATCTCATTATAAATCGACAATCGTGATTTATTTCCCAATTTATCCAATGATAAAAGTTTATCTTTATTTATAATCACCATTTATAAATCTACGATTTTATTAATAAAAATATGATTTTACAAATCTTCACTTTACTCGTAAAATGTCACTTTTATACCTTGTCGCATTTAAAAATTTCCACATTTATAAATAAATCTTAAACTCTGTGTGTGTATGTATACATCACTTTGTATAAAATAGTTAATAAATATTTATAACAAAAAATTTCTATCTTCTTTTTTTAAACGGTATTCCTTTATTATAAAGACATGCTTATTTTTAAGATTTTAAAAATCTCTATTTTACAGTTCAAAAATCTCTATTTAAATTATTTTATAAAATTATTAATTTATAATATCTAAAAGCTATACCATTTATTTTAAAATAAATTCCTTCTTTAAATAAATTTCAAGAATAATTATTAAAACATATAAATTTTCGAAATCGCTTAAAATCCTTTAAAAAAAATTAAATCTTCACTTTATGTAATTTCAAAATATAAAAATGTATCTCGGTGCATTATAGCACTAAATAGCAAAAATTTATCCATGTCATAAAATATGGCATCCAATACATCATATATCAAAACATATGAAAAATAAAATCAACAGCATGAGGAATACAGTTGGATCCCTCTAGCCTGTCCCCATGCATCACACAATATATAATCGTAAAATGTAAAACAACCGCTTCGAGAAGGGATCGTATACAAGTGATCATCCGCTAATACACGGGAACGTAATCGCTTCTCATCTTCTACAGGGTCGGGAATATATCCAAACAAATTAATAAAATAGTAAATCATTCAAACAGTCAACAAATAACATCAATAATAATACCACACTTGTATAAAAATATAAATGGGCCAGAGAGATGAGTTCACTCACTTCGATTCCAGTTATCGCCAAAGCGTTTCAGTTTGAATTAAAATTTAATAACTATTCAATTTTAACACAAATTCTTATTAACTCCAAACTATTCTAATCCAACTCCATAGCGAATATTTCGCCAATATGATCGCAACTCATCGCGCTCAAACCCAACCTTGTATGAAAAAGTTATAGCACTCACAAACGTTCAGTTTTAAATATTATAATTAATTACATCATTAAGGTTAATTAATTTCCATCATTTAAACTAATCCCTTTCCTACTATTTTGTTTGCGACTTCAAACCCAGGCACACAACTTTGACCTCATTTTGCCGCCTCCACACTTTATCGTCGATCATCGCTACCCCACTGGAGACCCCCCACACCAACAAGCTTCCATCACAACCCGCCTCGTCGCCTACAACGCCACCGAGAACCCTAAAACCTGTCGCATGTCACGCCTGAATTCCGGCCACCATGTCGCTCCATCATGGATCTCCACCATCCATTTTTCTTTGCTCATCCATGCGAACGTTTCTCCAGCGAGCATTCAAAGCCTTATATAAAAAAGGGCGGCTGAAGCTAATTGGGGTTTGCAAAGTGAGCATTCAAAGCCTTATATAGAAAATTTTATGGCACTATTCACTACGTAATATATCGAACTCCAACTGAGGAATGTTGCCTTGCATTCCATGTATAATACCCCAATTCCAAACATAATGGAACTAGTGTCGAGACCCAATTCCATTATATATAGAAGTTAACTTTTCAAAATCAAATTATATTAATTTAAATTCCTTTCATTAATTTCTACACGTTTCAATCTCGCACGATCGAACAATACGTCTGCTCACCATGAAATTCAACAGCATATAATAATTCACTATTACAGATCCAATGAAACTGGTTTTGTCAAAATCCGAGAGAGTGTCCCAAACAGCTATTTTCACACGCTAATTAAAATGATTATTATTAAATCAATTTTGTCACTTGTAATTCGAATTCAAAAGTTTGCTATCTTCATTCTTATTCAAATATAATTTAATTCTACTTTAAGAATCATTTTCAGTCACATTAAATTCAAGATTTAATTATTTAAACAATTTCATATATTTCACCATTATATTTGAAATTCAAGTTATTTATCTTATTAAATAACTTTTCAATATTTAAAATCGATTAAACATTTCAAATTCAAATGATTGAAATTCTAAGTCGTTACATTCTCCTCCTTAAAAGAACTTCGTCCTTGAAATTGCCAAGGTAAGAAAAAGCCAAAATACAATTAACTTTTCAAAACTAGTTAGTTGAAATAAATTACCTAATTCTTTTAAGCCTTTAATCTTCCAAAATCAATTTGTTGAAACTTTGTTATCACCTTTTTTTGAATCGTAATTCAGTCCACAGATACCAACTAATACCATTCAATGTTATAACACTAAAATCAAATTTCAGTTATTATAAAATTTCAAAATTCTCAAAAAAATTCTGACGCCTTCAATTTATGAAAAATTTTGCCAGCGTCCCCTTTGTGTGATTCAATCGGAAAGTTACAATTTTTTTTTATATAATCATAAATATACATCCCATCTTCGAGGATGAGACATCCCGTAGGGAAAATATATATGAAAATACGATATGTAGTCGGAGATGTGTACCTTTTATTAATATTAGCAAGCATTTAGAGCAAATAAAATGCGAAAGCAAGCTCCAAATGCGAAGCATACGCCATCCGTACCTAATAGTCACTCAACAACCAATGGGAACATGTATATAGAAAGTAACATCACTATATAATATAGAATATACAATAACTATATGCAAGTGTAGCAAATGTAATAAGAGAGACCATCAAACAAATAATATCCCTCTTTTTATTATTATCATACCAATTTACATTTTCAAATGTCAACATTATATTTATACACTTTCTGTTCTTATTAATATTCAATTGATTCGTTTTCAATTTATTTACATTCAATTAATTTACATTCAATTTATTCCCATTTAGTTAATTTACATTCAATTTCATTTACATTCACAACTCATGTTTATTGTTACTCCACAACTTAAGTTCATATTTTATCAAACAACATTCCAAACTATATTCAATTCATTTTACAACTTAGATTGAATTTTGTTTTATAACTCAAATTCATATTCATTCCATTATTTCATTTCATTAATTCACTTTGTTAATTCATCTAATTCATCTCAAATCCAATTCAATTTCATTTAACCTTTCTTATGTTAAACTTCATTTAATTCATTTCATTTGCTCAATTTATTTTACTTTACTTAAGTTATATTTTAATTTCGTATCTCGATTTCAAATTTTCTTTTCTTATCTATATCATCTTCAAGTTACAAATTCAAAAACTTAATTTCATATATTTATCAAATCCTACTTTGGATTTTGAAATCAAAACTTATTTTATTTATGAAAACAAAACTCCAATGGAAAATCACTAAGATTGCAATTCATCATTTATAAACTCGAAAATGAAGATGATGCTGCAGTCATCACCAGAATTACTTTCCAATGATCGAAGTGAATTCAGTGCTTTCTATTTCTTTTAAATCCTTTTCAACATATTTCCAATTAACACATTTCCCAAATAGTACTGTCGTTATTCTTCCAAAACCTATAAAAAATAATTTTCAAAATCAACGGGTTTTAAATTCTCCAATTCTCAGCTTTTAAACCCTTTTCATTTACAAATCATATTTATAAATTTCCCTTATATATAATTTTAGTTAGTAATAAAAGACCATTTCTTAATTGTTTATCCTTGTTTACATTAAAATAATAACAATTTTTATCGGAACATAAACAACAAACAACATAATCAATATTATCATTCACTAACAACCAAACACACCATATATACTATAATTATTTCTGAAAAATTATTCCTATACATATATAAAATATAATTTATGTAAAATTATTTCATTTACCAATTCTAAAAATAGTATTGTGTCGGTTTGCCTTGTTTAATTGTTTAGAAACCCCTATCGACATCAAGGCGTCCCACGTACTGACCGGAATTTTTAAGCCACTCAATAAATAAATTAACAAAAAATATATATTTTTATATCGCTAACAAATACGCGCTTATATCTATAATACACTCAAAACCCATAATGAGACATTCCATTACCTTATCTCTTAATGAATTGCCCCACCAAACCCAAGGTTCTCTCTTAACCTCACTCTGATGCCAACTGTAACGAACCACAAATCCACACAGTTAAAGCTGACAATAAACCACACATGTCCAACCCAAATTGAATGGAAAGATGGATAGTTATGGAAAAGAGTAGAAAGAAGAAGAGAAAAAGGAACTGATAACAACATAGAGTCTCACAATCACAGCGGAACAATATATAATATAATATCAGCGATCTTTACAAAAGAGAAGCTGTAATATACATACATCAAATCAAACTACAACAACAAATCACAATCCAGCCTGGAAAGTTATAACAACTTGTCCTCACAAATGCTGATAATTTCAACAACAATGCATCGCCTTTAAAAGCTCCATAGCATCCAAACTGAATCTATAAATATGCTTGGTGTAACCCGAGCATTATGATAAATAACACCCGAGTTAGTCTGGTAAACCAGCGTCAAAAAACACATCCGGTTGAATTTTTTTAAAGTCATCAAAATCTTTTCAAAATAAAGGTATCTCGTCAAACCACACCACACATAAACACAAATGGGTTTTTACCTTACGATAACGTAACATTTTCTATATAAAATCTAATAGTATTATAATAATGTCTAGAGTACAAGTACTTATTAATCATAGCCGAAACTGTTACATTAATTAAATCACAACATATTAGGTTCTACAATCAAAATCGTAAAGGCTCGTATTGGAGATTAGATTCCATACTATGAAAAGGTAAGGAACTGCCTTCCAATGGTACATCTATAGAAAATGCACCGGGGACTGACAAGAACATCTTGTACCCCTGCCACATAGGACTGGCCTACCACTTTACTAGTAGTACCGAATATGGTCACGCCTTTCGTTAATGGGCCTAGAAGCATATATGAGTAGATAGTAATCGATCTAGATTTGGAATGACCATACCCTGATGGGAGTGGCCTACATGGCCCTGTTGCATGTTCGATTTCTGTCATTTCTCGGTTGATGAGGCTTGAGGCTACATTTTACCTTTATATAGTACTTTCCACTTGGAATGCTAACACTACCATCTAGGAAACAATGCAATGCCAGCATTCATGCATACAAGTTCGTTCTAGGACTGAACGAAACCGAAGGCACCAATTCTACTACATCAATTTTGGGAATCACCATCGGGATTAAAGCAAGTGGCCCTTGCACTTCAAAACTCCATTTCGATTATCTTCAAGATATCCTAAGTCAAAACACTTATGCCGGTTCGAACTGGTTTTTGGGTAATAGATCTGATCCCGGTATCCCCAAACCGACAATGTTATTTTATAAATTGGCCAACATTTGATAGTCAAGTATTTAACTATCTAATAAACAAATAATCCAGCCAGAGATCAAATTTCCAAAGGAAGTAGCACCGATTAAGCACTGAGTAACACTAAGCCTCTTTAATTAGTCTTTCCATTAATTAAAACACTTTCAAAATGTTTATGACAAATACGAAGATATATTTTCAAAATAACTATTAATTTTTCTATATTTTGAAAAAATTCCCATATACTTATCTTAACGGTTTAAGTACATTTGTAAACATTTCATTTTAAACATTTAGACGATGCCTTATGTACTTAAATCTGTAATAAGAATATTTATAACTTTTGAGGAAACTTCTTATTTACCAAAACACACTTTACTGGGTCAAAATGAATGTTGTGTAAAACATCGTTATGACAACCCAAAACATAAGTATAGAGATCCAATTAGTCAGATTTAATATTAATTTTCGATGTCAAACTCAAACTATTTATTGGTTAACAATGAAGCCGATCAAGTTGGGCTACTATTACCTCTCAGACCTTGAATGAAAGACATTCTTAACTTCAAAACGAATGTAAGTTGCACACCTCTAAAACTTAACATCGGATATAGGATATAGATATAAATCCTGTATACTATAACAAAATAACTTCTTTGGGAAATTATCTACCATAACAATAGAGGTATAGTCTATGTCATCCTCACTTTCTCAAAAACATTTACAACAAAAATGTTGAAATCCATGTCTTCGTACCACTTAATACATTTTAAATCACTTTTTAAACCATTAAACTCCATTTGAAAATATCATTTTCAAAACACTCCTTTAAATTGTTTTACCTCTTAAAGCGTAAATATATTTTCTTGATAAAAATCCAAACATAAATTTCAACATAATCATTTCCATATTTATAAAATATTTATAAATTACTTTCTATTTTATAAAATTTCCTTTTTATAAAATCCGTTTATATATAAAGCCCTATTTATAACCCTATCCCTTTATAAACCTCACTTATCCATAAAATTCCACTTAAAACATCATTACCATCCATTTTTAATGTTGCCTACATATGTATAAATTTCTCTTATAAATTACACTCTATTTATAAAATATCATTTAACTTCTCCAAATTTATCCTTAATTTCAATTTCCAAAATAGATTCAACTATTTTTCTAAAACAATATTCCTCATCTCATTATAAATCCACAATTATGATTTATTTTCCAATTTATCCAATGATAAAAGTTTTCCTTTGTTTATAAACACCATTTATAAATTTATGCTTTTATTAATAAAAATACGATTTTACAAATCTTTACTTATTTGTAAAATGTCACTTTTATACTTATCACATTTATAAATAAATCTTAATATATGTATATATACACATCACTTTATATAAATAGTTAATTAATAATTAAAAATATTTCTATCTTCTTTTTTAAAACTGTATCCTTTGTTATAAAGACAAAATTAGTTTTAAAACTTTAAAAACCTTTATTTTATAGTTCAAAATAATCGCTTCGAGACCGGATCGTATACAAACGGTCATCCGTTCATACACGGGAATGTTATAGGGCCTCGTCCAGAGTAGGAATATGTCCAGACCAGCTAACAAGATAGTACATCATCTAATCAGTCAACAACAAAAAATCAATGATAATATCCACGGTTATATAAAAATATAAGCGGGCCAGAGAGGTGAGTTAACTCACTTTGATTCCAGTTATCGCCAAAGCGTTCCAGTTTGTATTAAAATTGAACAGGCATTCAATTTTAACATAAATTCCTACTAACTTGAAACTATTCCAATCTACCTCCATAGCATGGGTTTCACTGATACGATCGCAATGCAACTCGTCGCGCTCAAATCCGACCTCGTATGAAAAAGTTATAGTATTAATAAAGCTTCAATTTTAAATATTATAATTAATGACATCATTAAGGTTAATTAATCACCTTCATTTAAATCAATCTCTTTCCCTCTCTCTCATTAGCGACTTCGAACCCAGGTATACGACTTTAACCTTGTCTCGCCGCCGCCACACTTCGTCATCGACCATCGAGACCCAATTGGAGACCATTTAGACAACCACATTTCCATCACAAATTGCCTCGTCGCCTATGATCGCCTAAGCACCACAGAGAACCCTAAAACCTGCCCCACATCACGCCTAAATTTCAACCACCACGGCGCTCCATCATGGACCTCCACCATCCGCTTTGCTTTGCTCATCCATGCGAATGTTTCTCCAGTTGACCATCTAGCCTAGATCGCCCTAGATTGGCCTCAATCATATATAGCCATTGGATGGAGCACTAGTTTAACGACTGCTGAAGCTAACTAGGGTTTGGGTTTTGCAAAGTGAGCATTCACGTCCTTGTATAGAAAATTTTACAGCACTATCCTCTTTGATATATTTTGAACTCTAATCAAGGCGTGTCGCCTGACGTTCTTATGTAATACCCATATTCCAAACACAGTGGAACTAGCATGGTGATCCAATTCCATCATACACAAAAGTTAACTTTCCAAAATCGAATTATATTAATTCAAATTTCTTTAATTAATTTCTATGCATTTCAACCTCGCTCGACAGATTGATCCGTCTAATCGCTATGAAATTCAACTGCATATAATAATTCACTATTACAGATCCAATAAATTAGTTTCGTCAAAATCCAAGACAGTGTCCCAAAAAGCTATTTTCACATGTTAATTAAAATGATTATTATTAAATCAGTTTAATCACGTTTAATTCGAATTTTATCTTCATTCTTATTCGAATAAAATTTAAATCAACTTTTGAAATCATTTTCATCCGCATTAAATTCAAGATTTAATTGTTTAAAAAATGCCACATGTTTCGAATAACCATTATATTTGAAATTCAAGTTATTAATCTTATAGAATTAACTTTTCAATATTTAAAATCAATTAAATATTTCAAATTCAAATGACTGAAATTCTGGGTCATTACCCATCAGTGTACACAAGAGTGGGAAAGAGTTAGTTAAAGATACCCTAATCTCACAACAAACACATGAGTTAGTTAAATAGATACTAACCCTAGGATATAGTTAAACATAGATTCATCTGGTAAACTCATACTGTGATGGCCCGCCCTTCTACTACCAGAAAGACGCATTATCATTAAGAAAGAAAGGGATAGAAATAGAAAAGAATAGAAAATAAAGAACAGAAAAACATCAGAATCTCACAGCGGAACGGAACAAAATATAATATATCACATAACTATTACATAGAGTGCATATATCAGAGTTATACAATATCAATATACATGACAATCATACATACATATGTCATTATATACATCAGAGATACAATATACATCAACTAACACAGCGGAACTAGATAGATATCTACATACGTCTGGAAATTCCTGCTCCAAGCTTCTCCAGAATTTGTCAAAGCCGACCTGAATCCCTTGGCTACCCGTAAAAATTGGGTACCCGAGAGTTAATCTCTTAACCCTGTTTAATCACTTATTTCCCTTCAAATTATTTAATCAACAAATCATTTCTTAATTAGTATATATATATATGTCTTAATTACTTTATTCACATTATTTAACTAATTACTTTCTTAATCAAGTTATCTAATTTTAATTACTTAAGTAATTATTTCTTAATCACTATTCTTCGACCTAAATAGAACTTAATCACCTGTTTATTTATTGCTAATTGCTTCATTAATCATTTCTTAATTCTTAGTTAAATCACTTGATTAATTAACTATTAATCGTTCATTAATTATTTAAGTGGTTAATTACAATTACATTTATTGCTTATAATATACTACCAATTATAATTACAAAGTAATTACTCTTAATTACTTCTGCATCCAATCAATCAATATTGATCATTCACATAATTAACATTCAAATCTTCTTAAAATTTGTTTTCAATTATATTACTAACCGAATTATTATTTGTTAATTTACTTAATTTGTTGCTTAATATTAACAAGATTTTTAAAACATGGTGAAGCTTAACAAAAGAAATCAGTTACTTTAAAATAATTAATTACGAGTTAACTTGTTAATAGACCTTAATTATGATAATCAAACTTGCATTAAATTTCACTTAAAATCTTGAACAGTATTCACTTACTGTGAAACTTAACTGAAACCTATATTTACTAACGATGTTTATAAAATCCTATACTCAGATATAAAAGACCCGAGGTCTCCCCTGCAAAACTCAAACGCCCCTTCGAGTTGTTCGCCCCTTTCACCCGAGTAACCCACCCAGATACGCAACTTCATCTTCTTCTCTTTTTATTTTATTTTATTTTAAGTTTAAACTTTAAACCATCAGTACGAGTTAAAACTACAGAGGATTCTCGCACACAAACTCGACAGAAACCCGAAGCAACCGTTCCAAAACTCTCGAGCATAACTCGAGACAGCGCCCTCCCCCGTAAATCACTGATACGCCTAAGTGCTGTACACGTGTACATCGCCGCTCGTGGCTCCGGCAATCTTCCAACGCTTCAGGAAAATCTCAAATAGCACGAATATGAGAAAACCACAGTTGAAATATCACCCAAACTTCAAATTCAAAAAGATGCAGTACGAACGAAAGTAAAACAACAACCTCTCTGTAACCAACGTCGCGCCACCCAACACGGTCCACCGGAGGCGATGGAAAGTCGACCACACCTCGTCAACGTCACCAAAAACCTTCCACCCGAGCCTCTAACCACTCGATCACGTGTACACGTCGATTCCCTTATTTCACTGACAGGTACAAAAACACACAGTAAACCCTATGTTGACCTCGTATTCGATTTCTATGCAATGGAAAAATTATTGAATATTTTTCCTAAGACCACTATCCCTTGCACTTGCTTCAGTAAGAATTGCAGCATTTTATATTGAGTCAAATTCGTGAATTTGATAAAATTTCTATTTTCATTCAGCATCGAAATGCTCGTGAAATACTTAAGGAAAAGTCTTCGTTTTTGTTTCAAAAATCATGAATTCCAGTTATAATTCAAATTATAAACATGAATTAACTTATTTCATCAGATGAACTTATCACATTTTTATTTCATTTCCTGTAATTATGGTTTCCAGCTGCTGTTCTTGTAATATGTTTAAAACAGTGTTAAGAATCTTAATCTAGAGTTTAATTTTCTTGTATATTTTGTAACTCTAACATTAAACATGATTAGATGCAATATTTTCTTAAGTTTTGAAAATAAATTTCAACTGTTACCATCACAGTGCACAGAGCAACATATAATTATACAAAATAAGGCATATTCCAGATCATAGGATCATTGAACCATAAACTGATTTAAATTGAACTTAAACTTCAAATTTAATGTTTACACACCTGCAATTTCTGTAGAACCGAGAATAACTACTTGTTTTCCTCTAGAAGCCTGAAGTTGAAACTGCCTGCAGCTCTGTGTTTATTCATGAATCTGCCTCTTTCCTTTTAAATTTGGATTTGTTTAATTTTCTTGTTTTAGCTTCTTCTGGTTTCATTTTTTTTACGAACTTGTAGTAGCATGAGATATACATATAAATAAAGAATAGAATGAAGGCTTCAACTGGACAGAAGCTTCTTAATTGATCAGGTTAATAAATATCTAGACTTGACAAAATGGAGGCTGAGATATTAGCATTAAATGTTTTGCTTACCAAATAGGTTTACATACTCATTATCTTCAGCTGTACATAATATTCGTATACTATTGTTTTGTACTGTGCATAAGTATATTGATTTGTTCTTTATCATTTTGCAGGCCAGCATAGCTTGCACAAGAAGCTTTTCATTAATTTATATTTGTTTTGTACCTTAATTAGTTTGCATAATTATTAAAATATTTACATATTTATCATGTTTTGTTATGTAAAAGAATTTTGTATGTAAGTATACTTGCAGGTATAAGACCTGTGTTTCTCTTTTCCACATTTGCAAAAGGATTTGCTTAAGAAGACATTTATTTAAAAGTATTTGTTTTAACAGCTTCTAGTTTGTACTTATGTTCAAGTAGACTCATGTTTACAACTATATTTTATGTTATACTTATATTACATAATTATAAGTTTATTTTATTTTAATTATATACATTGTTGTTTAGAAACACTACTTAAATCTTATTTTTATTATTCCAAAGTTTAATCTTTCCAATATTTAATTTGTAATGTATTTATATTTAATATGAATATAATTGTATTATTGTACTTATTATTATTAACTGCATTTATATAACTGGTATTAAGTGTCATATTTCATTTTACTTTGCTTACTAATTTTAAGGTTATGTTGTATGCTTGTTTATCTATTTTAATTCTATTTATGTTATTTTATTTTATATTATATTATTATTATTATTATTTTCTTCTACTCTATACTTTGTTCTTAATTTAGTTATATTCATGTGTTATCCTTAATATCCTATATTTATATTTTAACTGTCAGTATTTAAATTAGACTCATGAGTTTACTCATCCTTTATATTTATTTTATTTGTATTATATTTAAATTATATGCATGAGTTTGACTTATATTTCACATTTATATTTTGATTCTATTTCAAACATCATCACTCATATGTTTACTTACCAAATATAAACAAAGTAAGATATTTTAATTCAATCATAAAAGACAAATTTTATTATGAATATTATTGAGAAAATTTATTAAACTTCCAAATCAATTTCCTTTTAAAAATACCATTTATATAAACAATGGCAATTATTTCAAAATTATATCTGTTTCAAATGAATAAGTATACATTTTATTTAAATTGATTTGAATGTTTATTAAAATAAATAGGGCCAAAATCCAGGGTCGTTACACATACAAGAGCATGAGCTAGATAAATGTAGGCTAACTCTTGTATACATAAAGAATAGGTAAACATAACCTGGCTTCTTTACAAACGACCCGACATGATCGTCACAACATAGAATCATCGAAGCATGTCTCTGGATATTAAACACTTCTCGATGTACCTAAGAAAACAGCACGTCACTCACTTCCATTTCATACAAACTTGACTGAAGTAAAAATGCTTTAACCTAGTCCAGGTTTATTCTGACATTTTAAACATGCACCAATGGATCGGTAACCTTTACACCGGTGGATTGTTCGTCGTGCTAAGTGTTAGAAAATTGATCGTCTAGAATTGGTTTTTCCTTCAAATTTCAAATTACAATCATCGTTTACTGTTTCATTCCTTTTCCACCTCTATTTAACACCATTTCCTACTGTTCCAACATCCCATATATCATACATCAACTACATATTCAAATTCAAGGCCCTAAACCAACATTTTTTATACAAATTTCACTTAATAAAAAATCTAAAACTTATTATATCCTAATTCAACCATCATTAACATCATTTAATTCCATAATTACTTCACCATGAATCCCTTAATTCAATTTACCCAAATTTAGCATCGACCAACTTAATTTAGAAATCAAATAACACGTACTACTATCATGTGAACATTATATAGTCAATAGTGATTCCCACTCACTGAATTGCGTTGCCAAGCACTATAATTCGTCTAACTGCTCTACAAAGTTTTTGTAACGACCCGCAATTTTAGACCATTCAAATCGACAATAAAACCATACATATCCGACTTGAATAATTCAAAATACCGAACTGTTAATTAAAATTTGGCAAAACTTAAAATATACAATAAATAAATCAATCACAGATCACAAAGTAATATAATGCAGCGGAATAGATAAAGAATAGTAGTCCATGAAGCTACATATACATCAGAGTTAGAAATAAAATACGACCGAATAGTTCAAATGCAGTGAAGTCTCCATTGCAACAGATGACTTCTCTGAACCAATCAATTGGAAAGGCTGGAATCTGAATCGATAGTTGGATCTTCAAATGAAACTCCAAGCTCCAAAGGTGAGTCTCTAATGCTGTATCACTCGGTCTGACCCGAGCGTAAAGCAAAACACAAAACACTCGAGTCAGGATTAACATTCTTATATCAATAAATCCAACTCAAGTGAAATATCAACTGAAATACAAATAACTTAAATGACGTTTCAGATAAGCATCCTCTAAGGGTCCATGGAACTATCTACAAGGTAGAAATATACACTATAACACCGTGGTCATTTCAGTTTAATTTATACTTCAAAACCAAATATCATTTTCACTTCAAATATCTCTATATTTCCCAAAATAGTATTTATATACATTAAATAATTTATACAATAAAGTATTTTCAATTCCCTCAACTTAACAAATCGTTTCAACATCAACCCGGCCTTCCCATTTAAATTAAATTAAATCTCAATTTATTAATTTAAATTCAACTCAATTCCAAAAATAAACACTTCAATTTATCGATCTCAAATTCGAATTTGTAATCACAAAAATACTCCTTTATATTTCAATATATTTCAAAACTTTAAGTATTCAACGTTTCAACTAAATTTTTATTCAATTTAGTTTTCTAGATAATAAATTCAAATTTGATTCAACCAAAATTTCACTTTAATTCAATTTAGTTGCTAAATAACAAATTCAACTACGTTGATTTCAAATACAGATCTGAATCTCAACATAAACCGCTTAAATTCCAATATAGTTCAAGGCTTTAATATTTAAATGTTCTATATAATAGTTTTATATAGATCTCGATTTAACCTCATTATTATTTAGTCTTGAAATACTCCCTTATTAGATTCAATATCATTTAAGTAACCTTAAATTACATTTTACTCAATATTTTCTTTAATTTTATTAAACGTGAAATATTCATTACACTTAAATCAAAAATCCAGTTACAAAATCATACCTTTAAATTTTCCATTCAATAATTTCAAATCGATTTAATTAAATAAATCCTTATTTAAAATACCATTTTTGATAAACCCAAATTTATCTCCCAATCTTAATTATTCAACTTTTTACAATGGTAAATTTTGAAATATAAATCTTAAATAATACTCAAACATATTATATGGATGAAATCAATCTCAATAATATTATTATTAAATCTATATATAAAATTTCCATTTATATATATAATATTTTAAGAATCAATATTTATTAAATCCCATATATTTCTTTTCAACCGTAATAATTTATTTTCAAAATATTTATATGGACCAACGGTGTCTGTATATATTTCCTATCATATAGTCAAGTGCTACAAATATTTATCATTTTAACCCGTACACTAAATATATACGGGTGGATATCATTTCAACCCGTAATCCCAAATTCAATTAAATGAAAATAGCTTGGGTTTGTCATTTCAACCAATAACAATTTTCTCCTATTCTAAAGTTCATTCGGGTATGTATCATTTCAACCCATAATGATTTCTATACTAACAGGGAACTTGCAGAGATATTTATATGGATCAATGGTGTCTGTATATATTTCTTATCATATAGTCAAGTGCTACGGATATTTATCATTTCAACCCGTACACTAAATATATACGGGTGGATATCATTTCAACCCGTAATCCCAAATTCAATTAAATGAAAATCGCTTGGGTTTATCATTTCAACCCATAACGATTTTCTCATATTCTAAAGTCCATTCGGGTATGTATCATTTCAACCCATAATGATTTCTATACTAACAGGGAACTTGCAGAGTGATAACAGATATGAAAATAATAATAACAACAGGCATATATCATCAAAATAAATATAAACAATAGGATATGGTGTCATATCCCATAAGTGAACAGTTATAGATAATAGCATATATAACAATTTAAATAACTACAACCTCATATTTCAATTGTCGTTTCAATTGAAATCAAATTTAATAAATAAAAGAACGTTAATCGTGAGTGATTGCTCACCTTTCGAGGCTAGAGATGAATGAAAGTTGGATAAATTACGAATCCAAGCACAAGTTTCAAAGCAAAGCAGGATTGGCACGAATTCGATGGATAGAGCCGACAACAGAATTTTACGAGAACAAATCCAAATCAGATTGACACAAATTGAAAATATAACATTATTATTTCCTTATTAAATTAATACTTCTTTTTAAGTCAAATATCAAAACAAAATACGTATGTAAGAAAAATCATTGGTTTGTGTTAAACACAGGTGTTAAAATCAAATATAATAAAATTTGAAATAAATGCTATAACTTTTACATAGAAATATACATAAACATATACAAGTTTAAAGGAAAATGATGAGACCACTTTTCAAAATAACTTTATATATTACTGTAACAAAGAAAGCTACAAACGCTAACATATAAGTTTTATTATTTTATATAAAACAATATAACATATGTAGCAGAACTGTTAAATCCCAAGACTTTGTAAACCATGTACGTATATATTTTATAAGAATCAGTACTATAAATCACTACAAACCAATGTATATATACTTAGAAATTTTATGGCTAAAGTATATAATTACACGCATACACAGTTGTAAACTTATGCATAAACGAATAATATAAAATCATACGTATACTATTAAAATTAAGTAAGTAGGATATAAACAATTGAATCTCAAATAAACAGTACTTTATCACTATATATATTACTGCAAATGAAATACAGTAATCTATATAATACTTAAAACAACATATAATATCAACGTATATACTATTATAATACAAAACATGTACATATATATTCTTTGTCCCATATGAAATATATATATATATATATATATATATATATATATACATACAAACAAAAATCAGTTTAAAACATACAAAGAAAATATATCTTTGAACATAGAAAATTATATAATACTTTCATATAGATATGCCTTGTATTAATTGTAAACAGTTGAATATATATATATATATATATATATATATATATATATATATATATATATATATATAGTTCTAACTTATATATTACTCACCTGCTGCACTAGAAGAAGAGGAGGAGGAACAAAAAGTTGGAGATAACATCAGGGAAGAAGGATGGTTTGCACGTCCTTCGGGTTGAAATAGGGGAAGAGGATGCAAAAGTTTTCAACAACATGAATTGGATCTGGGAAGATGAAAGCTTGATTATAAATATATACTTTATTTATTTGATAACGTGTAAGTACAGAAAAGGAACAGGTAAATAAATGATTCAAAGTGGAAAATGGAAGTGACAGACGCTATGATATCTAAAAATTTATTTCAAAGTAACGTACTCCATAGATTAGATCAAAAGAAAATTTTAATAGGAACGGTTTTCCATTGATTCAGCAAAGTGTTTAAGGCAATAAAAAAAAAGAACCGTTGCCAAATAAAGATAAGAAACGTATACCATAAATATAAAGTGATTTGAATAGTAACGGTCCCTCAGATTGAGCTGAATAATTAAAGCAATAAATTTTTGTTTGTTTGGACAGCACGTAATGAGTTTGGAAAGGCAAGGATATTAAAATGGAAAAAGTAATGGATAGAGAAATTTAAGCAAAGATAAAACGTATGCATGTTTTGTACATTCATACTTCCAAAATGGTATGACGTGGCAATGGTCGAATTTCAGTAAAAGATGAAATAAATGTGAGAAATGAAATAAATAGGAATGAACTGCATTTTTTCAAAACGAAACGTATGCAACAAATCAGCAAATAAATAGAAACGTGTAGGGACATGAGTGAAATAAATAGAAAATGTTAAAATATAAATAAATATAACATACATGAAAAGGACAACATGACGATTTAGAAATTAATAAATGAGAAACGCATATCCCTATACGTTTTAGTTTTAAAAAGGACAGAAAATTTTATCAAAAGTTATAAAGAGTTAAAAGCATTGAAACGTGGTTTCTGCTGAAATTTATTTTATTCCCAACTGAGAGGAGAGAGAAAAGGAAAGATTTCAAACAAATGAATATATTCCAAATGAATGTAATATAAACGGTCATGGTGTGGTTCGTCAGAAAATTTAATGCAATATATAATTGTGTGAGTTGTACGTTGATTTAAGGAAAAAAATAAAAGCAATTAATGGCTTGATTTAATAGTACGTTTCAAATTTGAAAAGAAAAGAGAAATAAGGGTTGAAATTTTGATTTCAATTAAATGAGCGCGTGAATGAGCAAATAGCAATTAGCAAATAGCAGAAAGAGATAATGGAATATATGGTAGAAAAGGAATAAATGAAATGTGAACGGATAGAATGCAAATTGAAACGGCAGAGAATTAAATATAAGGTGGAAAGGTGTGGCAACGCTCACCCATAGATTTAGCTAAAACCTTTAAAATAAATTTAATATGGTATGAGTTGTACGGTTTCAAATTTGATAAGTAGATAAATCCAAGTCACAAATTTCAGCATCGATGACGCACGTTTTTATTTTTTCCGTCGCATATCGGATCTCAAAATACAGAAATAGATATACCGTAGTGATCAGTACAACGAGACGATCAAAATGGTATATAGATATTGGTGGTACGATTGAATTATAAAAATTCGAATTTTCACTAGTAGAAAAAATGCAGTAAAAACGCAAAAAATAAGATCGACGGAGCTATAGAAGTCCAAATTTGGGAAAACGAAAAATGACGTCTCAGTTAGAAGATGATTTAGAATTTTTCTATGTAAAAATATTCAGGTCTTGAAAATAAATTTATTTTCACCAATTATTAACTGATTTGAATTTAATAGAATTATATAATAAATAAACCTTCATATAATTAATTGAAAATTTACCATTTGCTATATTTAATTATACGTAAACCAAATATTAAAACTTTATTTCAAAATATTATTATTAAAATTTATCAAAATCCAAATTAAATATGTTATAAAACCAATTAAAAATTAATAAAATTTTATGGGTCGTTACACTCTCCCCACTCAAAACTTTTCGTCCCCAAAAAGGAAGGAGGTAGGAGCATAGAACAACCAGAAATAAAGGTAGAATGAAAGTCAAGGGTAAATAATTAATTTAAAACTATATAAATTTTACTTGAAATATTCATTTGAAAACTTCATTTGCGATTCAGTTATCTTTAATACTTTAAAATTTTCAAAACTCATTGGAATTTAATATGTTTAACTGACACCTTTATACATATATGAAAGCTATTTGTAAACAATTATTTGCATCATTAGTTATATTTATAAAGAAGCTATTAAAAAAAATTAAATCCATAATTCATAAATTTATAAATTTGTCTTTAGATACTTTTCAAACATTATTAATAAATCATTCACTTTAAATATGTTTTATTTAATTAATAACTTCAAAAATATTTATAACACTAAAATTTTCTATTGAACAATGTAGTATACAAATAAGAAATATTTAAAAGATTATATTCAAAAAGGAAAGAAGGTAGATTCGGAAAAACAGAATCAAGGCGAACAACTAAAGCTGAGAAGATAAGGTAGATTTAAAGAATAGAATCGGGCACGAATCGTAAATTTCAAACCATAAGAGTTTCAATTTCAAATATTAACACAAAATTTCTTTGTTGAAAATACCTTTATATCGAAATAAATCTTTCTTTCAGAAATATTTTTATAACTCGATGTTTCAACAAGTTTATCCTCGTTCTTGCAGGCTCTGGCCAAGTGTTGATCAGGCGCAAAGCTAGAATTCTTCAAGTACTCAGTAGACTTGTTTCAACACCCAGTGAAAATATTTGAAAAACCTTTAAAACAAATATGGAAAGTACAATCCAAACAAAACAACCAAACCAAAACCTTTGTCCAACCATGGTTCGCAGATACACAATGGTTACGCCTGGATCCCTCAGGAAACAATCTGTATCCGTAAGCTTTCTCAGCCCTGCGAGTTACGCCATGATGACTAGTAGAGTGCAGGATACACAATGGTTACGCCTGGGTCCCCCAGGAAAGAATCCGTACCCCTAGGCCGTCTTAGCCAGGCAGTTTCGCTACTAATCGCGACCTACACAGATTGCAGGATACACAATGGTTACGCCTGGATCCCCCAGGAAACAATCCGTACCCCTAGGCCAGACTCAGCCAGGCAATTTCGCTATGCAGCCGCGAGAGAAAAAAACCCATGGGTTATGCCACGGTGGGAACACTCGAGTATCACATCTGAAAAACAAAAAATCAAAGAGAATAATATCGATATAATGAATCCATAATGTGGCTACAAATCGGATATGAAGCAGAAGGCACTTTCCATATCATTGCTTCGAAAATATATATCATATAGTACCTTTTCAAATTCCTTCAAATATCATACTTATATAAAGTCCATTATATATAGGATTCTTTTTTTTCAAATCGAATACTTTCAAAATCAATAGTATATCGAATCATACTTATATAGACTTCGATTATATAAAATTCTCTTTCCAAATTAAGTACCTTTTAAATCAATAGATTTCAAATCAACTTCATACTTATACAAATCCATTTTATATAAGTTCGACCACTCCCAAATCAAGTGCTTAATAATATAAGGTTCTCAATTTCAAATCGTTTCAATATCAATTCAGTTTCAAAATCATATATGATTTCACCAAATTTTCTTCCAAATTAAATATCTAAATTTCAAAGTTCCCAAAATAATAGGTTTAGAAAATTATCCCAGTTTCCAAATTAAAATAATCCAGTCAAACAAATTCATGTCCCAAATTACCATATAAGTACTGGTTTTTAATTTCAATTTAATTTCAAAATCAAATATTTTCTCAAAATCAATTATACTCAAAATGGTTTCAAAATTTATAATTACCCCTTTAAAACTTTTAAACTATCTATTTCTATTTGAAATATCCAACTTACCATTCTGAAAACCATTATTCAAAACTATTTTTTTTCAAAACATTTCAAAACTAAATTAATATTCTTTATCAAACATTTTATACTCTTCGAAATTTCTTAGCTTGGAAAATTTAATCTCGATTTGGAAGTGTTCGAACATTCAAAATAGTTAGGGAAATCAAATTTCCAAATTCAAGAGTTGAAAATCAACATAAATCAATAAATCAATTTCAATAGATAGGATTATACTAAATCAAATCCGAAACTCGAGGACTGAACACCGGTCTCACTTTAAATTGTTTCAAATATATACATATATCTTTCGAAAATATCAAATTATACTTCGGAATTTGAAATCAAAACGGTTTTACAAAATCACTCGCATAGAGAAGCTATTAAAGAGGCCTCTCCCCCACTCTGAAACTCGAAAATCAATGTCGATGATGCGTGTACTCATCACCGAAATTATTTTCCAGCGACATAAGTGAGTTCTGGACTTCTATTTTCTCGAAAACTTCTTTGAAATTTCTTCAAAATTATTGGAATTCATTTTAACTCATTTGAAACATTTCTTATTCGAAAAATACTTTTAAATCTTATTATTTTTATATATTTTCCAAAATCTTAAAACCAATTTCAAAATATCGGAATTCCATTCTCGAATTTCAAATTTAACCCTTCAGTTATAAATCATTTTTATATAAATCAATTTCTTATAAATTTCCAAAATTTTAAATCCTTTCAAAACTTTTATATATAGAATGACATTTCTTATTTGTTTTATATATAGGTATATAATCCTTATCGAAAACATTTTTACTTTTATATATAGAATAAAATCATAGTTATCAAAATAATAATTTCGGTATAAACAATTTAAAAAATACAACATACCCGATTTTTCAAAGGGTGATTCAAGAATGGATTTCAAAACAAAGATAGAGATTTAAATTAGAGGAACTCCAATCAATAGAATCCTGATTCGAAGATAGCTCGATCGAAGATGAGATAATTAAATTACAAAATAGAAGATGGATATACTTCTACAAATCGCGGCGACCTTAATCAGGTCAACCGTGACCTTAGGAATATAATCGATGCGGAATTCCAAAACAAATCGACATTCGATCGCCAGAGATAGAACTCAGCATATCAAGATATAGCAACATCGTAAACCGAGGATACAGAAATCTTCGGTGAATCAATGCCGATTGTAAAGGAGTTTTCACCCCTTTTACAAAACATTCAGCGGAGTTATGGGATACTCCAGAATCAAATGAATATAAATAGAAAGAGACAAGAATGAATTTCGGAACCGAGGGACATTCCAAAATTCAAAGGAAATCGAGTCAGAAAGGAAGAGATTCAACTCGAACGAAAGTGATTCTGTAAATAAATTTACCATATATGCTAAGTTTTGCCTAAAGCCAAAGCTCTGATACCAACTGTAACGACCCGCTATTTTGGACCATTCAAATCGACAATAAAACCATACATATCCAACTTGAATAATTCAAAATACTGAATTGTTAATTAAAATTTAGCAAAACTTAAAATATACAATAAATAAATCTATCACAGATCACAGAGTAATATAATGCAGCGGAATAGATAAATAATAGTAGTTCATGAAGCTACTATATACATCAGAGTTAGAAATAAAATACAACCGAATAGTTCAAATGCAGTGAAGTCTCCAATGCAACAGATGACTTCTCTGAACCAATCAACTGGAAAGGCTGGAATCTGAATCGATAGTTGGATCTCCAAATGAAACTCCAAACTCCAAAGGTGAGTCTCTAATGCTGTATTACTCAGTCTGACCCGAGCGTAAAGCAAAACACAAAACACTCGAGTCAGGATTAACATTCTTATATCAATAAATCCAACTCAAGTGAAATATCAACTGAAATACAAATAAATTAAAGGATATTTCGGATAACCATCCTCTAAGGGTCCATGGAACTATCTACAAGGTAGAAATATACACTATAACACCGTGGTCATTTCAGCTTAATTTATACTTCAAAACCAAATATCATTTTCACTTCAAATATCTCTATATTTCCCAAAATAGTATTTATATATATTAAATAATTTATACAATAAAGTATTTTCAATCCCCTCAACTTAACAAATCGTTTCAACATCAACCCGACCTTCCCATTTAAATTAAATTCAATCTCAATTTATCAATTTAAATTCAACTCAATTCCTAAAATAAACACTTTAATTTATCGATCTGAAATTCGGATTTGTAATCACAAAAATACCCCTTTATATTTCAATATATTTCAAAACTTTAAGTATTCAACGTTTCAACTAAATTTTTATTCAATTTAGTTTTCTAAATAATAAATTCAAATTTGGTTCAACCTAAATTTCACTTTAATTCAATTTTAGTTGCTAAATAACAAATTCAACTACGTTGATTTCAAATACAGATCCGAATCTCAACATAAACCACTTAAATTCCAATATAGTTCAAGGCTTTAATATTTAAATGTTCTATATAACAGTTTCATATAGATCTCGATTTAACCTCATTATTATTTAGTCTTGAAATACTCTCTTATTAGATTCAATATCATTTAAGTAACCTTAAATTACATTTTACTCAATATTTTCTTTAATTTTATTAAACGTGAAATATTCATTAAATCACTTAAATCAAAAATCCAGTTACAAAATCATACCTATAAATTTTCCATTCAATAATTTCAAATTGATTTAATTAAATAAATCCTTGTTTAAAATACCATTTTTAATAAATCCAAATTTATCTCCCAATCTTAATTATTCAACTTTTTACAACGGTAAATTTTGAAATCTTAAATAATACTCAAACATATTATATGGATGAAATCAATCTCAATAATATTATTATTAAATCTATATATAAAATTTCCATTTATATATATATAATATTTTAAGAACCAATATTTATTAAATCCCATATATTTCTTTTCAACCGTAATAATTTATTTTCAAAATATTTATATGGACCAACGGTGTCTGTATATATTTCCTATCATATAGTCAAGTGCTACAGATATTTATCATTTTAACCCGTACACTAAATATATACGGGTGGATATCATTTCAATCCGTAATCCCAAATTCAATTAAATGAAAATCGCTTGGGTTTATCATTTCAACTCATAACGATTTTCTCCTATTCTAAAGTCCGTTTGGGTATGTATCATTTCAACCCATAATGATTTCTATACTAACAGGGAACTTGCAGAGTGATAACAGATATGAAAATAACAACAACAACAGGCATATATCATCAAAATAAATATAAACAATAGGATATGGTGTCATATCCCATAAGTGAACAGTTATAGATAATAGCATATATAATAATTTAAATAACTACAGCCTCATATTTCAATTGTCGTTTCAATTGAAATCAAATTTAATAAATAAAAGAACGTTAATCGTGAGTAATTGCTCACCTTTCGAGGCTAGAGATGAACGAAAGTGGGATAAATTACGAATCCAAGCACAAGTTTCAAAGCAAAGCAGGATTGGCACGAATTCGATGGATAGAGCTGACAATAGAATTTTATGAGAACAAATCCAAATCAGATTGACATAAAATGAAAATATAACACTATTATTTTCTTTTTAAATTAACACTTCTTTTAAGTCAAATATCAAAACAAAATACATATGTAAGAAAAATCATTGGTTTGTATTAAAATCAAATATAATAAAATTTGAAATAAATGCTGTAACTTTTATATAGAAATATACATAAACATATACAAGTTTAAAGAAAAATGATGAGACCACTTTTCAAAATAACTTTTTATATTACTGTAACAAAGAAAGATAGCAACGCTAACATAACAGTTTTATTATTTTATATAAAACAATATAACATATATAACATAACTGTTAAATCTCAAGACTTTATAAACCACGTACATATATATTTTATAAAAATCAATACTATAAATCACTACAAACCAATGTATATATACTTAGAATTTTATGGCTAAAGTATATAATTACACGTATACATAGTTGTAAACTTATGCATAAACGAATAATATAAAATCATACGTATACTATTAAAATTTCTAAGTAAGTAGGATATAAACAATTGAATCTCAAATAAACAGTACTTTATCCCTATATATATTACTGCAAATGAAATACAATAATCTATATAATACTTAAAACAACATATAATATCAACTTATATACCATTATAATACCAAACATGTACATATATATTCTATGTCCCATATGAAATATATATATATATATATATATATATATATATATATATACAAAAACAAAAATCAGTTTAAAACATACAAAGAAAATATATCTTTGAACATAGAAAATTATATAATACTTTCATATAGATATGCCTTGTATTAATTGTAAACAGTTGAATATATATATATATACATACATATATATAGTTCTAACTTATATATTACTCACCTGCTGCACTAGAAGAAGAGGAGGAACAAAAAGTGGGAGATGGCATCAGGAAAGAAGGATGGTTTGCACGTCCTTCGGGTTGAAATAGGGGAAGAGGATGCAAAAGTTTTCAACAACATGAATTGGATCTGGGAAGATGAAAGCTTGATAATAAATATATACTTTATTTATTTGATGACGTGTAAGTACAGAAAAGGAATAGGTAAATAAATGATTCAAAGTGGAAAATGAAAGTGACAGACGCTATGATATCTAAAAATTTATTTCAAAGTAACGTACGCCACAGATCAGATCAAAAGAAAATTTTAGTAGGAACGGTTGTCCATTGATTCAGCAAAGTGTTTAAGGCAATGAAAAAAAAGAACCGTTGCCAAATAAAGATAAGAAACACATACCATAAATATAAAGTGATTTGAATAGTAACGGTCCCTCAGATTGAGCTGAATAATTAAAGCAATAAATTTTGGTTTGTTTGGACAGCACGTAATGAGCTTGGAAAGGCAGGGATATTAAAATGGAAAAAGGAATGGACAGCGAAATTTAAGCAAAGATAAAACGTATGCATGTTTTGTACATTCATACTTCCAAAATGGTATGACGTGGCAACGGTCGAATTTCAGTAAAAGATGAAATAAATGTGAGAAATGAAATAAATAGGAATGAACCGCATTTTTTCAAAACGAAACGTGTGCAGCGTATGAAATAAATAGGGATACTAAATTGTGTGAGTTGTACGTTGATTTAAGGAAAAAAATAAAAGCAATTAATGGCTTGATTTAATAGTACGTTTCAAATTTGAAAAGAAAAGAGAAATAAGGGTTGAAATTTTGATTTCAATTAAATGAGCGCGTGAATGAGCAAATAGCAATTAGCAAATAGCAGAAAGAGATAATGGAATATATGGTAGAAAAGGAATAAATGAAATGTGAACGGATAGAATGCAAATTGAAACGGCAGAGAATTAAATATAAGGTGGAAAGGTGTGGCAACGCTCACCCATAGATTTAGCTAAAACCTTTAAAATAAATTTAATATGGTATGAGTTGTACGGTTTCAAATTTGAAAAGTAGATAAATCCAAGTCACAAATTTCAGCACCGATGACGCACGTTTTTATTGTTTCCGTCGCGTATCGGATCTCAAAATACAGAAATAAATATACCGTAGTGATCAGCACAACGAGACGATCAAAATGGTATATAGATATTGGTGGTATGATTGAATTATAAAAATTCGAATTTTCACTAGCAGAAAAAATGCAGTAAAAAAGCAGAAGATAAGATCGACGGAGCTATAGAAGTCCAAATTTGGTAAAACGAAAAATGACGCCTCAGTCAGAAGATGATTTAGAATTTTTCTATGTAAAAATATTCAGGTCTTGAAAATAAATTTATTTTCACCAATTATTAACTGATTTGAATTTAATAGAATTATATAATAAATAAACCTTCATATAATTAATTGAAAATTTACCATTTGCTATATTTAATTATACGTAAACCAAATATTAAAACTTTATTTCAAAATATTATTATTAAAATTTCTCAAAATCCAAATTAAATACGTTATAAAACCAATTAAAAATTAATAAAATTTTATGGGTCGTTACAGTTTTGTTGGCTACAAAAGCTATTCCCTAAAAAAATAAATTCCATAAATGATGGATGTCCTCTTGATGTTCTCTTCGCGCTCGTCGATTTGATATATAATTGTCTAAGGTTTCGTATAGATTTTGAGAGAGGAAAGAGATGGCAGAGCGATGGAGGAAGAAGAAGCTAAAGAAATGAAAAATACATGAAATAAGAAATGAAAACCCAAAACTTCTGAACTCCATTTATAGTTCTCTAACAGTCACCTTTAAGCTAATAGGCTTAGGCCCGTTTAACCTAATTCAAAAGTCGCAACTAAAAATATTCATATCTTCTTCATACAGACTTCGATTCGGAAAAACCAATGTATTATTCTTATCGGAAGAATGAGATCTATGCAATGGTATAAATCTCATTGTCTGATTCCAATGTTTGTAAAATTACTGTTTTTCACCTACTATTAAAATATATGTTTATACCCCATAGGATATTTCATTCTCCCCCTTCAAGAATTTTGTCTTCGAAATTCCAAACATAGCTCCATTTCACATGCCTACGTATCTTGTGCTATGCGTAAACGTATATGTTTTTGTGTACGTGTATGTATGTGATGACCCACAAATCCATACCCCTTGCATCGACACTATTCTCCATCAATCAACTCAAGATGAATGGAAATACGAACCATGAGCGTTAAAGAAGAAGAGGTAGAAGAAGAAAATAGAAAACAACATCAGAATCTAACCATCGCAGCGGAACAAAATATAATAGATAATAAATGATCTTTACACCAAAAAAAATAATTTTTGTATACATTACATCATCAAAGTACAACATCAGAGTATACATAACACTCAACTGGGCAATAATCATAACCTGTCCTCACAATTTGAATACACAGCGGAATATTTAAACAAGTACGAGAGTACATATCGCCATCCAGCTCCACAGCATCCTTTCCTATAATCTATAATACTCGGTCTGACCCGAGCATTATAGTTAAACAACACCCGAGTTAGTCTGGAATACCAGCGTGAGAAAACCACACTCAATTGACTATTAAAGTTCCAAAATTCTTTTGAAAACAAAAGCATCTCGTAAGACCACGCCATAAATACACATGTCGGGTTTTTACCTTACGATAACCAAAATATTTCTTATAAAATCCTCTGATATTATAATAGGGTCTATTTACAAATACTTATTAAAATAGTCGAAATTGTTACATGATTAAATCCATCTACTAGCCACAAAGTGGGTTACACAAACAAAAATCGTAAAGGCACGTAGGGAGACTGGATTTCCAACTAATGACTAGGTATTGGGGTACCACCTGTCACAGTACGTGGCCTAGATCACCGTACCGAGGATTACTCCCAATCCCCTGCAATACAAGACCGAGACTACCCCTTACTGGATAATCCTGAGTAAGATCACCCCACGGTTGGGATCAGCAACCACACCACTAAGCCGAATAAAAGGGACATCTAGATAGGGATGACCTCACCCTAATGGGCGCTACCCACCTAGCCTTGCTTCATAACCCCTGATTTTAAGTCATTCTCAGTTGCTAAGGCTTGAGGCTAAGCGTTACCTTTTTAGAACGTTTCACTTAGAATGCTCACCGTCCACCTGACGATGTTCCGAAAGCATTCTTCCATACAAGTCCGTCCCAGGTTCGAACGGAACCGAAGGCACTACTCCTACTACATCCATTTCGGAATCATCCTCATGATTAATAGCGATTAGCCCTTGCACTTCATTGCTCCATCTTCGAATCCGAACTCGTTTTTCCACGAAAACGTACAAACCGGATCGAAGTGGTTTTCGAGAAATAAATCCCGATCCCGGTCTCTTTGAAACGATCAGCGCGTTGGCCAACATTGATAATCAATTATTTAACTATCAATTAATATTCACAAACAACCATCAACCATAAATAATTTCTCTCGATTTATTTATTACCTCAAAATATCTTCGCAAGATATATTTCCATTTTCAACCCTTTTTGAAAATAGTTTCAAACCACATTCTTCTCATGGAATAAATTCCCAACTATTCATTTCCACTGACCATACCAAGTACAAAGCTTTAGATTTTTAAAATAATTTAAAACACTTTATCATACAATATACTTTAACATTTAAATTGAAAACTACTTCAATACTTTATTAAAAATACGTACTATATGAATTTTTGAAAATAAAGTTACTTTATAAAATATAAAACGGATTTTCTTTTTTTAAAACAAAGTACTAAGTCACTTTTAAATAATTACAACGATAATAGATTTGAAAAATACTTACTTTGGATTTTAAACAATTAGAAATAACAGGTTTTATATAACATACTTTCAAACATCTTAAAACTTTTAACTTATACCTTCAAATTTGTTTTGAAAACGTACTTGGCTATCTGGGGAAATACGCTTTTCTTTCGCATTTTTTAAAAATAAATCACTATTTATTTTTAAACAAATTTTCCCATCCCTTTAATAAATTCTCATCGTGAATTTATTCTTCCAAATATCCGCTGATATATTACTTCACTTTTATGAACCAAGTTTATAAATTTCTTAGCCTCAGCTCCCCTTTTAAAATTCCGATTCCAAACACTTAGATTAATTTCCAAGTTGATTCCCAATTTACTCCATTTGAAATAAATTTCTTTACTTACTCAATTCATTTCGAAATCCATTAATTTCAGACTTTATTCCTTAATTATGATTTAAAATCTTTTAACTGAAAACACAAATTTCATATTCTTCCTAAATTCCTTCTTTATTTTTTTCAATAATTTAAATCTTAAATTTAAAATAAATGCTTTATTCTTTAAAATAATAACACTTATGTTTAAAATTCATTATCTTCCTGTTTATTCAAAATCCCCTTTTCATACACGGAATTTATTTATTAAAATTTTAAAATCACTTTTATTCTTTCCCAATTCATTCTTAAATTCATTTAAATTCTCTATAATTATTTCACTTACATGTTCTCTTCTTTTATTTTCTTTTCAAAAATCCAATTCTATATATTTCGATAACTCAGTGTACCGAAATATATTCAAGTAAACCATAGCATTAAATATTCCAAGTATCAATAATATTCACCACAGAATATTAAACAATTTAAATAATTTTGAGGAATCCAGTTGGATCCCTCCAACCTGTTTCCCTGCATCCACAGATGTTAGCACAATATAAAATATCAGTTCCACTTCGAGGTGGAATGTCATGGTATATGGGATTTTAAATATAATATCACCCGCTATTATGCGGCGCATAGGGTCTCATCTGCTATATAATGCAGGAAATCAATCACTCCAATATATACTATATGTCATTATATAATATACCACATTAAATCAATTCAATGATTCTACCAACTATTTAAATTTAACCATTTTAAATTTAAATAGCAACCAGATGAGTGAGATTAACTCACCCTTGTTGCAAATTGCAACCCAGCCCAATCCGGCTTGTCTTCTCTATGGTTTAGACCTTGAATAAACATTAGATGATTTATTAATATTCGAACTAATCGAGCAATTAAATCTCCATTTGATAATTAAATTAACCAAAGATTTTATTTTAAAATTAAATTTGATTTTAAACTAATTTCTATTTTAATTAAATATTTTTTTAGCTACTAAAATACTTAAATAAGTTTATTAAATAAATTAAACACCTTAATAAATTATTTTTAACATAGCCTAGTAAATTTGAATATTACTTTTCTTCATTTTCAATTATATATGAAAAATAATCCATGGGTTTTAAAAAAATAAAATTTTCGTATATGAACTTTCAACATCTTAAATTCCTATTTATATATATTTTATTATTATTATTTTTCCATTTTGAAACTCATATATATATTTATAAAAATAATCAATATAGAATTTAAAAATCCAATTCTATATAAACTTCCAATCGTTACAAAATTCTTATATTTTTCTGTTTACGGTTTATTTCCTAACCCACAGATTTTAAACTGAAATCTTCTTTACGGTAAGAACATATATATAAAAATTAAAGAAAAACATTTTACCTTACAAAAAACATGCGCAACCAGGATTCGACAACCCTTCTTCCCAATCCGTAGTGCTCGCGACCACCCAAAAACTTCTTTGATCCATCGTACCAACACAGCACCCCACGATCGAGCTCGCGCTTCCCAGTCACGGTGTAAAATCCCTCACGCCACCTAGCTTCGATCGAATGCCAGCGATAATCGATACGCACCCCCCATACAAATCTGAAGTGTGCTCAATTAAGAATCCACTTCCGCCCCTCCTTTTCGAACGAAGGATCGATTCACTCACTCGAAAGCTTACATAAGGAATTAAACTGCGGATCTAAGAGAAAGAAGAGAAGGGAAAGATCGAGCTTCTTTTGGTTTTGATTTTCGATTTCAAATAGAACCGATGCCATTCTTTGCAATCGATTTCATTTCTGCCATTAGAGTACTTCGTTTCATCTCCTATATTTTTTTAATTCTTTTGAACGAGAGAGATCAGCCATTTTATTTTTATTTTCTTTAAAATCGAACTGATTTGTTCGATATATATATATATCTTCAAAGATCAAATTGCTTTCAAAGGAAGACAGGGTAGCGGTACGATAAGGACACTGGATAGCGTGTTCGAAAAGGAACATAAAGGTTATGAAAAGAAGGGAAAAAACATTGATGTAAACGATGTAAGTCAATGTAAATATATTATATTATTCAAATTTTAAAACTTCTCGTTTCACGTAACTAAATATCTCGAACTCTTATCGAGGCATGCCGCTAGGCATTTATAATGTTAAACCCCTATTTCGAACGCAATGGAAGAGTTTCAAGTCCTAATTCAATCGTATGGAGAAGATAGCTTTTTGAGACCTAGTTATTATATTAAATTTTCGATATGAACTTCAGCGCGTTTATATATCGTATGCTTACACAACAACCCCAATCACTACGAAAATTGAAATCCGATAATTATAAAATATTACGGATCCAATGGAACTAGTTTCGTCGAAATCCGAGACTGTGCCTCGGAAGGCTATTTTTAAATTCAACTTAAATGATATAATTTCAAAACTGAACAAATCACTGTTAAATACAATTTTAAAACTTCTATTATCCTCAGCACTATCAATATAAATTTTACAAGCCTTCAAATTATTTTTAACAGGCTTAAAACTCCAGATTCAACATTTTACCCAACTTCAAATTATTAAATTAAATAGTTATATCATCCGACAAACTGCTATATTAAATTCTGAATCTATTTTATTGAATAAAAACCAAACTTTTCATGTCCAAAATCAATTTATAATCCAAATTAAATATTTAAACCCGTTTAAGTATTCCAAACTCAACGATGAAAAATCCAGGTCGTTACATTCCTCCCCCCTTAAAAGATTTTCATCCTCGAAATTACTAGTTAGGAAGAATGATTCAATACCCATTACTATTTTTCAAAACCAAACAGTTTTTAACAACAATCCAACAATCTTAATTAAAGACACACTATCCATCTTACCTTCCAAACTTTTCCATAGTTCCCAAACTACTTTACTTATTCAACCATCAAATTATAATTCAAAATCAAGTTTTAAAATTTCAAAATTTCTCAAATCTAACTTCCTAAATTTTTGAAAAATTTCGCCAGCGTCTCCTTTGCGCGGCTAGCTCGGTACAACTACAAAATGCTTCTACGAGCTCCTAAATTCCAAAAGAAAACAAAACGCCAAGTGGCTAGATCAAAAACCCAATCGAATTTCATACAGAAATTTAAACACATACCTTTTTGTCGAGCAATTCAAATTTATCTTCTGAAATCAAAACCAATTTTCCTTTCCCTTTATAATACATGCATATCCTATTTAGCAATAATATCCAATCATAGCTTTTAAAATCATGTTATACATTTCCTTACATAATTTTTCATATCTACTTCTATTCAAATTAGTTTTTCCATTTCTATATGAATTCAATTTATCTTCAACTCTGAATATTGAATTTTATCTTCCATTTATAACTGATTCATATCATCATTTTAAATTATTTTCATCCACTAATCTATTTCAATTTCCAATTTGAAATCGTTTTCTTGCTAATGAATTTTTTTTTTCAAAAATTTTCGAAAATTTTCTAAAGCCCAAAATTTTTGGAAAATTTTGGCAGTCTCCTTTGTACGGAGGAGCTTTTGCAATATGACATGAGATATAAATATATATACATCGACCCATCCGGTCGAAAAATCAAAACCGTTCATATTTCCTAATTTTTATTGCGTTGGCGTACCTTTATTTAGCATTTTTAAGCAAGCGGCTTATTATTTTAGCAATAAACGCGATCAAATCTAGCCATACGGCTTCCCGGTACCTGTACTTACTCAATTCAAATATGTAAGTGCCAAAATCATGTAACTTAACAACATTTTACATATTTAACTAGTAAACATACGAGTTTCTATAAGCAAATGCAGGTTAAACAATATTTATAAGCAAACTATAGGGTTCCGACATTAATTTTAATTGTTTACAACCAATTCGTATACAACTTCATTCAATTAAAATGGTTTACAACTCAATTACTTATATTCAATTCATTTTTAAGCAAAACAAACTCATATTCACTTCAATTGATCTTAAAATCAATTTATTTAATCTCTATCAGCTCAGAGAATTTTAATTACCTTCGTTTACGTCAAACGGTAATTCATTCTATGCAATTTGATGATATACATGTGAATAAATAATTACTTAAGTTTTATAACCAATTTAAATTGATTCCGACTCTTATATTTATTTCCTTCCATTTTAGTTCATTCACAACCATTTTATTTAGCTCGACACATTCCATGCTTGTATACTACTAACCATTCCCAAATTAATTCAACCTAAGCTTTTATTTAATGGTCTTCCATTCTTACTCATAGTCGAGCTTCTAATTATTTTTAACTTAAGTTAATTTACTTCAATTTATTCCAATTTCAAACTTAAGTTCACTTCTATTCAATTTGATCTCATCTAATCAAATTCCATTTAATTCAGTTAGCCCATCCTTTTTATTTTAATTCACCTTCTCAATTTATCAAAGTAATATCCAATCACATACTTAACTCATTTATACTCGAATTGGATTTTAATTATAACTCAAATCATTTCGATTATAATCCAATTCCATCTAATTTTTACAACATTTCCACTTATTTTAATTCATTATCAATCCAAGTCGAATTCTATTTATAATTAGAATTTATTTCCAAACTTTATTATTAACTTACAATCCATTTTATTTAACCGAGTTAAACTTTATTAACGTACTCTATCAAATAATTTATTTAGCTAATTAGCTTACTTCCAACTTTTAAATCAATATTCGATTTTATTACAAAAAATCACTTCATTATTTTACTTGAGTTCAATTCTATTTTTGTAATTCAAGTTTGGATTTCTATTTTATTTCCAAAATACAACATAATTTTATTTTGGCTTACTATTTTACTTCACCATTTTTCATATAAGTCGCACACTTATATTTTACATACTTCTACCCATTTTAAGCTTGACTATATTCATATTTCATCTTTACTCGAGATTATACACTTATTTAGCCAAGCATGCATTTTTTATTTCATAAACTCCAATTCAATTTACTTCCATTTATTTAACTAAGAATTTTATTTCATTCTACATTATCAATAACTCCTTGAATTCATTTTAATTCAATTAGATTCCAACTTTATTCAAATACAACAAAATTTTATTTTCAGTTTGATTCAAATTCAACTCAATCCACTTGAATTTAAATTAAGTAAGAATTTGTTTTCACTTAATATCATCTACATCTCAATTTATTTCATTTCAATTTTATCCAACTTAACTTAAATACAATTGGGTTTTATTTTCAGTTTAATTCAATTTATTTCAATCCAAATTAAATTTTATCTCCCAATAAAAATTTAATTTCTATTTTCCCATTCCAATCACATTCAAGATTTACTAATTATTTCTTTCAATCATCAATTAAATTTTCCATAATTTAATTTTTCCAAATTAAATTTATTTAACCTTTTCACTTTAAATTTTAATTTCAACATTCAAAGCTCATATTTTTCTTCCTTATTTAAAAATCATCTCAACTTTACAAGTTTATAACTTACCTCATCAAGATTTTCAATCCATATAAGGATTCATAATTTCAAACACCCGGCTTTTGGTTTTCAAATCATTTTGAAATCACCATTATCTCAAAATCACACTTCTCAAAATTTTTAAACCAACCTGGTTTTTATTCCCAACAAATTTCCTTTGAAATTTCAAAAACAAAACTAGTTCTTCTGAACAAATCAATTTGGCAGCAATCCATCACTTAGAAATTCAAAAATGAACATCGATGATGCTGCAGTCATCATCGAAGTTATTTTCCAGCGACTGAAGTGAGTTCAATGCTATATCCCTTCCCAAAATTCATTTGAAACAATTTCCTTCCAGAAATGCTTTTAAAATAATAATGCTATTATTTGTCTTCAAAACACTTCGAAAAACACTTCCAAAATCTCCGGGGTTTTAAATTTTCAAATTTGATTTAAATCAAATTTTAATTATAATGCATTTGTATAATTTATGCTCATACCATTTTTCCATTTGATTATACAAGTCATTCCAATTTCTTTTTTTTATAATATTATTTGTTTAAAATATGATCATCCAAACATCCAAGTTATATAACAATTTAAGAAAATATTTCTTTTATATCAAAATATATTTTGGGTAAAATTATTTCATTCACCCACCTTTAAAACAATACCGTGTCAATTTATCATGTCAGGTGTTTATATACTCTTCTCGAATAGCGGCCAACTTACTCGATCAGAATTCATATTCCACCCAACCAATAAGTCAACACAATATTAAAGCAATTTATATTCACTAACAAATACGCGCTCATATTTATTAATACACTCAAACTCATTCTAGAGTAGTACTTACTCCATCTCTAATGAGTAATTCCTAACAGAGCCAAGGTTATCACCAACCTAAGCTCTGATACCAACTGTGATGACCCGCAAATCCGTACCCCTTGCGTCGACACTATTCTCCATCAATCAACTCAAGATGAACGAAAATACGAACCATGAGGGTTAAAGAAGAAGAGGTAGAAGAAGAAAATAGAAAACAACATCAGAATCTAACTATCGCAGCGGAATAAAATATAATAGATAATAAATGATCTTTACACCAAAAAAAAATACACTTGTTTGTACATTACATCATCAGAGTACAACATCAGAGTATACATAACACTCAACTGGACTATAATCATAACATATCCTCACAATCTGAATAAACAACGGAATATTTAAACAAGTACGGGAGTACGTATCGCCATCCAGCTCCACAGCATCCTTTCCTGTAATATATAATACTCGTTCTGACGCATGCATTATAGTTAAATAACTACCAAGTCAGTCTAGAATACCAGCGTGAGAAAACCACACTTAATCGATTATTAAAGTTCCAAAATTCTTTTGAAAACAAAAGCATCTCGTAAGACCACGCCATAAATAAACATGTCGGGTTTTTACTTTACGGTAGCCAAAACATTTCTTATAAAATCCTCTGATATTATAATAGGGTCTATTTACAAATACTTATTAAAATAGCCAAAATTGTTACATGATTAAATTCCAGCTACTAGCCATAAAGTGGGTTATACAAACAAAAATCGTAAAGGCACGTAGGGTGAATGGATTTCCAACTAATGACTAGGCACTGTGGTACCACTTGTCACACTACGTGGCCTAGATCACCGTACCGAGGATTATTCCCAGTCCCTTACAACACAAGACCGGGAATACCCCTTACTGGATAATCTCGAGTAAGATCACCCCACAGTTGGGATCAGCAACCACACCACTAAGCCGAATAAAAGGGACATCTAGACAGGGATGACCTCACCCTAATGGGCGCTATCCACCTAGCCTTGCTGCGTAACCCTTGATTTTTAGTCATTCTCTATTGTTGAGGCTTGAGGCTAAGCATTACCTTTTTAGAACGTTTCACTTAGAATGCTCACCGTCCACCTGACGATGTTCCGAAAGCATTCATCCATACAAGTCCGTCCCGGGTTCGAACGGAACCGAAGGAACTACTCCTACTACATCCATTTTGGAATCATCCTCAGGATTAGTGGCGACTAGCCCTTGCACTTCATTGATCCATCTTCGAATCCGAAATCGTTTTTCCACAAAAACGTACAAACCGGATCGAAGTGGTTTTCGAGAAATTAATCCCGATCTCGGTCTTTTCGAAACGATTAGCGCATTGGCCAATATTGATAGTCGGTTATTTAACTTTCAATTAACATTCACAAACAACCATCAACCATAAATAATTTCTCCCGAATTATTTATTAACCTCAAAATATCTTCGCAAGATATATTTCCATTTTCAACCCTTTTTGAAAACAGTTTCAAACCACATTCTTCTCATGGAATAAATTCCCAACTATTTATTTCCACTGACAATACCAAGTACAAAGCTTTAGATTTTTAAAATAATTTAAAACACTTTATCATAAAATATACTTTAACATTTAAATTGAAAACTACTTCAATACTTTATTAAAAATACATACTATATGAATATTTGAAAATAAGGTTACTTTATAAAATATAAAACTAGATTTTCTCTTTTTAAAACAAAGTACTAAGTCACTTTTAAATAATTACTACGATAATAAATTTGAAAAATACTTACTTTGGAATTTAAACAATTAGAAATAATAAGTTTTATATAACATACTTTCAAACATCTTAAAAACTTTTAACTTATACCTTCAAATTTGTTTTGAAAAAGTACTTGGCTATCAAGGGAAATATGCTTTTCTTTCACATCTTTTAAAAATAAATCACTATTTATTTTTAAACAAATTTTCCCATCCCTTTAATAAATTCCCATCGTGAATTTATTCTTCCAAATATCCACTGATATATTACTTCACTTTTATAAACCTAATTTATAAATTTCTTAGTCTCAACTCCCCTTTTAAAATTCCAATTCCAAACACTTAGATCAATTTCCAAATTGATTCTCAATTTACTCCATTTGAAATAAATTTCTTTATTACTCAATTCATTTCAAAATCCATTAATTTCAGACTTTATTCCTTAATTATGATTTAAAATCTTTTAACTGAAAACACCAATTTCAGATTTTTCCCAAATTCCTTCTTTTTTTTCAATAATTTAAATATTAAATTTAAAACAAATGCTTTATTCTTTAAAATAATAACACTTAAGTTTAAAATTCATTATCTTCCCTTTTATTCAACATCCCCCTTTCATACACGGAATTTATTTATTAAAATTTTAAAAACACTTTTAGTCTTTCCCAATTCATTCTTAAATTCATTTAAATTCTCTATAATTATTTCACCTACAAATTCTCTTCTTTTATTTTCTTTTCAAAAAGCCAATTCTATATATTTTGATAACTCAGTGTATTGAAATATATTCAAGTAAACCATAGCATTAAATATTCCAATTATCGATAATATTCATCATAGAATATCAAATATTCATAATACAGAATATTAAACAATCTAAATAATTTTGAGGAATCCAGTTGGATCCCTCCAACCTGTTTCCCTGTATCCACAGATGTTAGCACAATATAAAATACCAATTCCACTTTGAGGTGGACTATCGCGTTATATGGGATTTTAAATATAATATCACCCGCTATTATGCGGCGCATAAGGTCTCATCCGTTATATAATGCGGGAGATCAATCACTCCAATATATAATATATATCACTATATAATATACCAAATCAAATCAATTCAATCATTTTACCAACTATTTAAATTTAACCATTTTAAATTTAAATAGCAACCAGATGAGGGAGATTAACTCACCTTTGTTTCAAATTGCAACCTAGCCCAATCCGGCTTGTGTTCTCTACGATTTAGACCTTGAATAAACATTAGATGATTTATTAATATTCAAACTAATCAAGCAATTAAATCTCCATTTGATAATTAAATTAACCAATGATTTTATTTTAAAATTAAAATTTGATTTTAAACTAATTTCTTTTTAATTAAATATTTTTTTTCTTAGCTACCAAAATACTTAAATAAGTTTGTTAAATAAATTAAACACCTTAATAAATTATTTTTAACATAGCCTAGTAAATTTGAATATTACTTTTCTTCATTTTCAATTATATATGAAAAATAATCCATGGGTTTAAAAAAAAAATCAAATTTTCGTATATGAACTTTCAACATCTTAAATTCCTATTTATATATATTTTATTATTATTTTTTTACATTTTGAAAGTCATACATATATATATTTATAAAAATAATCAATATAGAATTTAAAAATCCAATTTTATATAAACTTCCAATCATTACAAAATTCTTATATTTTTATGTTTACGGTTTATTTCCTAACCCACAGATTTTAAACTGAAATCTTCTTTACTGTAAAAACATATATATGAAAATTAAAGAAAAACATTTTACCTTACAGAAAACATGCGCACCCAGGATTCGATAACCCTTCTTCCCAATCGCGTAGTGCTCACGAACACCCAAAAGCTTCTTCGATCCATCGCACCAACACAACACCCCACGAGAGCTCACGCTTCCCAGTCATGGTGTAAAAGCCCTCACGCCACCTATCTTCGATCAAACGCCAGCGATAATCGATACGCACCCCCATACAAATCTGAAGTGTACTCAATTGCGGATCCACTTCCGCCCCTCCTTTTCGAACGAAGGATCGATTCACTCACTCAAAAGCTTACATAAGGAATTGAACTCCGGATCTGAGAGAAAGAAGAGAAGGGAAAGATCGAGCTTCTTTCCGTTTTGATTTTTGATTTCAAATAGAACCGACACCATTCTTTACAATCGATTTCGTTTCGGCCATTAGAGAACTTTGTTTCTTCTCCTATATTTTTTTATTATTTTGAACGAGAGAGATCAGCCATTTTATTTTTTTTCTTTGTAATCGAACAGATTTGTTCGATAGATATATATATCTTCAAAGATCGAATTTCTTTCAAAGGAAGACAGGGTAGCGGTACGATAAGGTAACTGGATAGCGTGTTTGAAAAGGAACATAAAAGTTCTGAAAAGAAGGGGAAAAACATTGATGTGAACGCTGTAAGTCAATGTAAATATATTATATTATTCAAAATTTTAAAACTTCTCATTTCACGCAACTAAATATCTTGAACTCCTATCGAGGCATGCCGCTAGGCGTTTATAATTTTAAACCCCTATTTCGAACGCAATGGAAAAGGTTTCGAGTCCTAATTCAATCGTATAGAGAAGATAGCTTTTTGAGACCTAGTTATTATATTAAATTTTCGATATGAACTTCAGCGTGTTTATATATCATATGCTCACACAACAACCCCAATCACTACGAAAATTGAAATCCGATAATAATAATACAATATTATGGATCCAATGGAACTAGTTTCGTCGAAATCCGAGACTGTGCCTCGGAAGGCTATTTTTAAATTCAATTTAAACGATATAATTTCAAAACAGAACAAATCACTGTTAAATACAATTTTAAAACTTTTATTATCCTCAGCATTATCAATATAAATTTTACAATCCTTCAAATTATTTTTAACAGACTTAAAACTCCAGATTCAACATTTTACCCAACTTCGTATTATTAAATTAAATAGTTATATCATCCAACAAACCGCTATATTAAATTCTGAATCTATTTTATTGAATAAAAACCAAACTTTTCATATCCAAAATCAATTATAATCCAAATTAAATATTTAAACCCATTTAAATATTCCAAACTCAACGACGAAAAATTCGGGTCGTTACAATGTATATAAACATAAGATGATAACACACCTTATAGAAATCTTCCAAACACCGAGACACTCCCTTTTCATATGGCCCATCTGATTACAATTATAGCATTAACCTTCGAGACTTTTATTCTACAACCTTCTGCCTCTTGTCCCATCATATTGCATCTTCCACACCTCAGGTCTTCTTACTACCTTGTCTACTTGTATTTTCCGAGATCTGTGCACTTGCCTTAAGTAACATTCTTCGTTGTTTACCCTTTCCAAGCCTCTACTATAGTGGTATTAACCAACATCGCCATAACTAAACCCCCGAATATTGCTTCCAAAGGAATCCGACTAAGTGCAAATTTCTTAAGTGGCGAACTCTATCTTTTTGAAAACTTCATCACCTTCTTGGGTGCTATGTCTATCAATTCTAAACCAAATTTCTCCCATTCGTTGAAATTATTAATACACAGTAGAATTTCCTTGTTTGAGATTAATAAATTTCTCAAGCATCACTTCCTTTTTGGCCTTAAATAAGAATTTGCCTCAAACCTTTCCTTAAAATTAGTCTAGGAGATTTCAATTTCATTAACTTCTTCTAGAACAACATCTCACAAATTCATTACCTCCCCCTGTAGGTGTCAAGAAGCAAGCCACTCTTTACTTCATCACTCAAATTTAGCATCCTAAAAATCCTAGCACATGTATACAACAATGCTCACGTTTACATAAAGCTTCCATTCCATTTTACAGCTTACCACTCATATTCATAAAATCCTTACGTAGTTTTAAAAATATTGGCCCTGGTACATGAACAACAATCCCATCTTGTGATCTAGTTATAGTGCTCCTTCATTAGTAGAGGCCAGGTTTCTAACTTGAAGATAATGATGGAACCTAAGTGGAATTTTCACGCTTGGTTCTTCCACGGTTTCATTTCTTGTAGCAGTTCCAACCTAGTTACTCATCTCTACTATCTTACTATCTGTAAAATAAGATTCAATATTTTATCCTTCCAGAGTTGTAAACATAGATGGTAAATATAAACTCGAATTTAAACATCATGCGCCTATTTTATTTAACTAACATACATATGTATGTTTATATTATGTATAAATATACAAGTATGCTCTCTCTATACATCCTAACCAACACTTTGATCCAAATGTATCAACCTAATTTTTCGTTACTATAAGATCGCCGTATGATGAAATGATGGATTGTTGTAAACACAATAATAAACATAGAGCAAAACTAAATAACTATATCTTTTAGGAACTCACAATGGAATGGCTCAAGGTAAAATTTAGATAAAAAATAAATCCCATCTATATACATCATAAACTACACATATTATTTATATGTAACAACCCGCATATTTTACGATTATATATTTAAATGTTTTATTTAAATATAGCATCGTTAGTTGAATTTAAAGTCCAATATAAGAATTTTTGTTAACAATCGAATCCAAACTAGAGACTACTTCCATAGAGTTTAAAATGATGTTTATAACTTGTTTAAGTATAAACATCGATATGTTTGGAGTTGATTAGGATTTTAGTATTTTCATTTGGGCTTTGGATTATGTTCTAGCCAACTAACCTAATAAGAGAACCTAAACCTTCAACCAAATACCTCTCACCACACTCCTCTTCATTCATTCCATTTCTATTTTCCTAGTACACTCAAGCCCTAGAAAAAATGGTGGAAAGAGGAAACTAAATTCCTAAGCCCTAGTTCTCTTAGGAAATTCAAATTCAAGTTTTAAAATCAAGGAGAAGCTTAGGTAAGCATCCTCTTCATCTTCTCAATCTCAATCCCTCTTTAATTCTTTATTTTTCCTGTAACCTGACTTAGGAAAAACTTTACATTTGATAATAGATTGAAGATTCTAGAGGTGTAGTGAGGAGGAATTGGTCTAAGCTTATTTTAGAACTTCTCATTTCTTGTTTTTGAATTTAAAGGTGAGTTCTTGAACTCACATCTATGTATATAGCTTTCATTGTTGTTAGGTATGAATTCCTAACTCCTATTTCATGTTAAATTGCTTTTAATTTGAATTAGTTTGGTGAATTTTCCAATTTTGATTTTGAAGTCAAAATTTATGAAAATCCTACTATGAATGTTTGGACATGTTATTTGGGGTGTTTTGGAGAGCCTATAGGGCTGGGTTGTCGCTTAAGCATAAATCCTTAGGCTTCATCGCTTATCCGATCGCCTCTGAATCGATTTGGCCATCATTGGCCCAGACAAATTCTGCCCAGGCCCAGGCAACCAGACATGTAGTTGAAAATTTCAGACGTTTGGTAGGGGCTTCTGGAAAAATAGTAAAAACGAAAAAATAATATAAAATGGCAGTGCCAAGGGTCAGACGTCTAGTCAAACCAGTCAGACATCTGCTCCTGTTGAATTTTGCCTATTTTGCCTGTTTTTGAATGGATTTCCAATTTTTATCAATTTTTGTTGATACAGTTAGTTGTTATCGTTTATTATCGACTTTGACGACTTCTTTTCTGGATTTTTAGGAATATCCATTTGATGGATTTGACATCGATTTTCATGGTTTTAATTCACGTCATCGAATGTGGATTTTGGTGATAAATTATTTTTACAATCATTTCTGTTATTTATCACTTATAAAGGTTTTTATACTAGTAGTAAATGCTAAAACTCTTTCACAAAAACGATTTCAACGCTATTTTTAATACAGAACTCGTTATAAAACCATTTTCTAATCTATTAGTATATACAAACATTTACCTCATTCGTATGAGAAATCTAATTAACGGCTTGGAAAAACAAGTGGTATGAAACACTTGCGTTTACTTCGTTGTTTAATTCTTGGACTTGTTCGATTGAAATCTCATGACAGTTTTCGAGTGGAAATCTAAAATCTATTCGTAAATATTTAAGTTAAGCTAGTGGTTATGGGGCATGAAGCTAAACTCATTTATTTAATAGCTTTGTGTAATTTGCACTTCTTTTTTATCAATGATAATCATTTTGTATTTTTGAGTGGAAATCTACAATTTATTCGTAAATATTTAAGTTAAGCAAGTGGTTATGGGACATGAAGCTAAACTCATTTATTTACTGGCTTGGTGTAATTTACACTTATTATATGGAGCTTCGGCTCAATTTGGTGGGGGTATCGACCCATGGTCTTTTGACTGTTCGAGGAGCAATCGACTCATTCGTCCGCGCGGGGACTGTACCACAACAGAGTCTGTCCATGAGACATATCTTTTAGGGTGTGTCGATATTTGGCACATTCATCTGCGTAGGGGATTGTACCACGACAGAGTCTATCCATGAGGCATATCTATTAGAGTGCGTCGATGTTCGGCTCATTCATCCGCGTGGGGGACTGTACCACGACAGAGTCTGTCCATGGGGCATATCTTTTAGGATGCATCGATGTTCGGCTCCTTCGTCCTCATAGGGGACTGTACCACGATAGAGTCTGCGCATGAGGCGTACCTTTTAGGATGCATTGATGTTCGATTCATTCATCCGCGTGGAGGACTGTACCACGACAGAGTCTGTGCATGAGGCATATCTTTTAAGCTGCGTCGATGTACGGATCATTCATCTATGCGGAGGACTATACCCCGTATTTTTATGGGTTAGTGACCCATAGGATAACATTCCATTTGTGATACACGTGTTGGTGAGTTTTCTTTCTAACGTTTGCGATAGGTCTCCCCCTTTGTGTTTTCTGGATTTTCAATTATGGATATCTGGAATTTATGTTTCACCAATTTTTGTGATTTGCATTAATATGTTTTGTCAATATTTGAGGTTTGGTGAATAAGCTAAAGAATATGATAGTTCTTTTTTTTTGGTGTTTGAGAAAATATGAAATATTGTATGATTTTCATTGTTATTAAATATATACTTGTCAATACATGGTATTATATATTTTTGTCATATATAATATTCTATCTTATTTTACATGATAATTAAAGCTAGACTGATCCGTTTATTATTTTTCTTCTTAAATAATACTCGGGTCAAACCGAGGTGTTTCATGTGGTTCCACTTGACATCATAGCAGAGACTATCTAACTACTTTAGCTTAATAGTTTTTGTTTTTATACATTCGAGATAGAGACTCCTTGATGTATACTTATTCTTTTGTCTAGCACTTATACCTATTCTTTTGTGATGTAGTGGATTTTGTATGACCACTACTTTGATGTTCACTTCTATGTATTATATTCATATCTATTTCCGCCCTAGTGATATGAATATCTGTGACTGATTTTGTGTTGTGCTTATTTTATATTGATTCCGAAGGCCACTTAGCCACTGTATAGTAGATTTGAGTTTGGATGGGATATGTCAGATTTCCTCTTGAAATGAAATGCATGACATACTATCTGACATATCGGCTCTTGCTCAAATCAATTATACAGTTGGTTGCTCCTTAACAGCCTTATTCTTTATACCGATTGACGGGATTACCCAGTAGTGTCCTTGGTTAATGTGAGTATAGAGGTGGGGAGTCATATTATACATACACACAATGTCACACCATATATACAATATGTTCAAAACAATGGGTACATAAACATCTTTATAGTCACCATCTTCAAGCACCACACTACAAAACTAGTCTGTCAACCTTAGTATATGCGGAGGGGGTCAAATACACATATCTAGTGAGTAAAAGTATTACTAAGTATATACTGCTAACATGATTTCATAAACATCATATGAGAGCTAATACATATTATACCCAAATCCTATCTCCCCTGTATCTATAGAGTTAGTCCATCATAATAAGCACAATATGTGGTTCACTATCGTATACTTAACAACATTAAACATATGGTAGAGTTAGTTAAACATATACTAACCCATCGGTATACAAAAGAGAAGGAAAAAGTTAGTTAAACATATATTAATCTCACGACCAACATAAGAGTTAGTTAAGCAAACTTTTGGAGATTATACTGATTCAGTCGACTAAAATGCTTGCTGAGTCGACTGACTAATTCGAGTAACTTAAAAATAACAGCCAACTGAATCAAGCCCTGCTCTATGGACCAAAATTGGCCGCTTTTAATCGACTGAGTTTGGTCCTTAGTGTGTAAGCTAGTACAAAATAGCTATTTTTTGAGTTGGTGCCTTCGTGTCTCTTCGCTCCAGAAGTTGCATCTCTTCGCCTCAGCAGCGAATTCTCTTCATCAATGGTGAATTTGGAAGGTTGCACCCCTACATTGGCATTTCTATAACAATTATATAATCCCATAACTATTCCTGAGTCAACATACATTGAAACACAACTATATTATTTTAAATTCTGGCCTCAAACTCTTAATTCCTAAGCAATAGTCTGAATTTCAAGAAATTCATGTGATTCAGAGATTTCAACTAGTGTGCTTCATCTCCACATCCTATATTCTAGTCGAATAAACCCCATACCCTCTATACCTCCACTTAATTTAGTTTGGTCTGGCTATAGGAGTTGCTGTACATCAAAGTGACATTCTGTATATTAAGATAGACTGTGTCAGAAAGTTACATTTGTTACACTAATTGTAATTGTTATTGAAGTCATGTTCGGTTGTTTAGGCAGAGTCTGTAAACTTGTTCCTCTGAGTGAAGTGAGGATTTTGATAGTGAAATACCGATGGTGAGCTTTGGGACTAGGCGTAAAACGGAGATCCGAACCAGTATAAAATCGACTGTTTGATCTACTATACAATTCCACCGCATTTACATTGTTTTTTGCTTTTGGTCATCTCTGATCCTGTGCATAGAGGCTAATAAGCAGTATCAGAGCCTGGAATTCAATCGATCGTCATAACATCATAGAAAATGGCCAGAAAGAGAAGATATAATCAGACCTAAAAGACATTCGAGAAAAAGAAAATTTTTGGAAGCGAGCAACAATATATAGAATCAAGATACATGTACTGTGTGGCTAATCTCAGATCAAAATCGGTACGCTCAAATTCTATATATAGTGATCTTTTACAAACGCATGAGAAGTTATTAAAAGATTTTAAAGCATCACAAAATATCAATTCTATTGCTTTAGCTAAATTAGATGATTGTGGGTGTAAAATTAGTATTTTAATGGAATCAAATAAGTTCATAGTAAAACAAACTGAAATTTTTGAAAATACATTGGAAAAACTTATTTTACAAAAAGATTTTCTATTAAAAGATAATGAGCGCTTGAGAATAAAAATACCGGTCTTTTAAAGAAAATCGAAGTTTTGCAAAATAAAAATATATTTTTGGAAAATTCTTTAAATGATTCTAATTTTAAACTTTGGCTCTTGAAAAAGAGAATAGGGCTTTAAATGATAAGAATCTAAAATTAATTAAAGAATGTGAATTTTTAAAAGATAATAATATTATGTTGCAAAAAGAAACTTGTGATTCCAAAGCTGTTTTTGATAAATTAAATGGGAAAATCATAAATTTTAATAAAGAAAAAATGATTTATCTTCCTTAACTACTAATAGCATGCTTATAATAACAGAACCGGTTGAGACTATAAACAAGATAACTGTAGAAAAAGTGCTATATATGCATTCCTGTATACACATTTTAATGCTAGCACTAAAAGTAGAGATAGTTCTAAAATCAATCCTTGTCATAATATTATTTTACTTAGAAATAGAAAAAATCATTTGAATACTAAATCAATGACAATTAATGTTGATATTCTTGCTAATCTAACTGACTATGATAGACAATCATACATTAGCATTTATTATGACACTATGATTAATAGTGAAAATTATATTTTAAAGAGATAAGCAACATCTAACTGAATATGGTTTCCTAAGTCATAAACCTTATATCTATTGTAAAATAAGTATCATTTTGCTTACATTTGACATATCTATTGGATACTCATCGCTTTGCGTTAATGTTAAAATTATTTATTTTTGACTTTTCTATGATATTCTCCATTTATTTTTAATTTTCTCGTACTTTTTGTTAATACAAAAGGGAGAAAATAATGAGCATATTGACAGGGGGAGTACATAGTTAAAAGTTAATGAGAAACATTATAATTAGAGGGAGTTTTTTATCATATAGTACGTCAATGCTTTTATCGCTTTCTGCTAATGATAAAGGAGGAGGAGTCTCATTATATTTAGAGGAATTTTTTTATCATATAGTACATCAATGCTTTTATCTCTTTTTGTTAATGATAAAGGAGGAGGACAATGCGTGCTTTACATATTTTATATTAGCATTTGTATAAAGTTGAGAGAAATAAACTTATTATACATAACAAATATTCAGCGGGAGCTATTTTCTTATATAATAAGGTTGTGTGGTTGTCATCATCAAAAAGGGAGAGAATGAAAGAACCATGTATATGGTATTTTAATGATAACAACCATATAACAATGCTGCTAATATTTCAGGTCAAAACGATGATGGAAAGTCGAAAAATAAATTGCTAAAAATATGCGAGATCGGGACTCGAACCCCAATAGGCTGAGAGACATGCTCATGCCTTTACCACTGAACTAAGCAAGCTTTTGGAAATTATACGATTCAGTTGACTCAAATCTTGCTGAGTCGACTGAAATAGCCTAAGTTGACTAACTTATAAAAATAGTCTACTGAATCAGGCCCTACTCTTTGGACCAAAATTGGTCACTTTCAGTCGACTGAATTTAGTCCTTAGTCGACTAAGCTAGTATAAAAACGGTTATTTTTGAATTGGTGCCTTCATGTCTCTTTGCTCTAGAAGTTGCATCTCTTCGCTCCTACAGCCACTTCACTTCATCAATGGCGAATTTGGAAGGTTACACCCCTATATTGGTATCCTTACAACAACTATATAATCCACTAACCATTCCCGAATCAATATACATTGAAACACAACTCTGTGCTTTAAATTTTTGGCCTCAAATTCTCAATTCCTAAGCGATACTCCGAATTCCAAGAAATCATGTGATTCAGAGATTTCGACTACTGTGCTTCATCTCCACATCCCATATTCTAGTCGAATAAACTCTTTAGCCTCTACACCTACACTCAATATTGTTTGGTCCAATTATAGGATTTACTATACATCAAAGTGACATTCTATATATCAAGATATGCTATGTCGAAAAGTAACATTTGTTATAGTAATTTTAATTGTTGTTGGCTGTTCGGTTGTTTAGGCGGAGTCTATAAACCTATTCCTCCAGATGAAGTGAGGGTGTTGATAGTGAAATATCAAAGGGGAGCTTAGGACAAAAGGTCTGAACTAGTATAAAATCGACTGTGTGATCTACTATACTATTCCGCCGCATTTACATTGTTTTTTACTATTGGTCATCTTCAATTCTGTGCATAGCGACTAACACACACAATCATCGAAGCACGTCTTTGGATGTTAAACACTTCTCGATGTCCCTAAGAAACCAACTCATCACTCACTTCCATTTCATATACGCCTAGCTGAAGTAAAATATGCTTCAGCCTGGTCTAGGTTCATTTTAGCATTTTAAACAAATATCGATGGACCGGTATGCTTCGCATTGGTAGACCAGTCGCCATGCTGAATGTTTGAAAACTAATTTCCTGGAACTGCTTCTGCCTTCAAATTTCAAATTACAATCATCGTTTACCATTTCTTTCATTTTTTACTTTTATTTAACAACAATTCCAACTGTTCTAACTTTCCATATGTCATGTATCAACTGCATACTCAAATTCAAGGCTTTAAATCTAACCTTTTATACTAATTTCATTGAATACACAATCGAAAACTTATTAAAGCCTAATTCGATCATCGTTAACATCATTTAATCCTATAATTACTTTAGTATTAATCTCCTAATCCAATTTACCCAAATTTAACCTCCACTAACCTAATTTAGCAATCAAAAAATGCATACTACTTTCTTGTGAACACTATATAGTCTACAACGATTCTCACTCACCGAATCACGTTGCCAAGCAAGAATTCATTTAGTTGCTCTACAAACCTTTGCTAGCCAAAAAATCGTTCGTTGAACTTCTTCGATACCACAAACGATGGATATCTTCTTGATTTTCTCTTCCCACTTGTCGATTTGATATATAGTTGTTTAGGGTTTCATTTAAATTTTAAGAGAGGAAGGAGATGGCAGAGCGAGCAGAAAGAAGAAGTTAGAAAAAATAAAAAGTACATGAAATTAGAAATGAAAATTCAAAACTTCTGAACTGGGTTTATAATTTATGAACTGTCACCTTCAACCTAATGGGCTTAGGGCAGTTTAACCCAATTCAAAACCCACAACTAAAAATATTCATATCTTGTTCATACGGACTCCAATCCAGATAAACCAATATATCATTATGATTAGAAAAACAAGCTCTAGGTAATGATACAAATCGCATTGCCTAATTCAAAAAAATTTAAAATTACAAGTTTGCTCCTACTATTAAAATATATATCTAAATCCCATAGGGTATCATTTCTTCCAAAAAAGAATTTCATCCTTGAAATTTCGAATGCATCTCCATTTCTCGCATCTATGTATCTTATGCTACTTATGAAAGAATATATAAAAGCACGGGATAATAAAACACCTCATAGTAATCTTCCTAACACCAGGACATTCCCCTTTCATATGGCCCATTTTACAATTATAACACTTAACCTTCGAGAATTTCACTATATAATCTTTTGCCACATGTCCCCTTATTTTGCATCTTCCACACCTCGTGTCTTGCTTACCACCTTACTCACTTGGACTTCCAAGATCTTTGCGCTTGCCTTGAGTAACATTCTTTGAGGTTTGCCCTTTAGAAGCCTCTACCATAGTGGTACCAACAATGTTGCCTTTACTAAACCATCGAGCGTCGCCCCCATAAGAATCTGACTAAACGCTAATTCCATAAGTAGCGAACTCAATCCTTTTGGAAATTTAATTTCTTTATTAGGTGTCATGTCTATCAATTCGAAACCAAATTTCTCCAACTCATTGAAATTATTAATATACTCCTTCATAATAGATTTCCTTATTTGAGATTAATAAAATTCTCAAGCGTCACTTCCTTTTTGGCCCTAGAAAAGAATTTTGACTCAAACCTTTCCTTAGAATTAGTATAAGATATTTCAATTTCATTAACTTCTTCTATAACAACGTCCCATCAATTCATTGCTTCCCACCCATAGGTGCCAAGAAGCAAGCCACTTCTTTACTTCATCACTCAAATTCAGCATGCTAAAAAACCTATCTCATGTATGCAACCAAGCTCATGTTTCCACAAAAGATTTCATTCCCTTATATGACTTGCCACCTATTCAGAGAATCCTTACATAGTTTTGAAATTTTTCCCTTAATACATAAACAGCTTTCCCATCTTGTACTCCAGTTATAATGGTTTTCCTTTGTTAATAGTGGCCTGGTTTCTAGCTTGAAGATAATGACGAAACCAAAGTGGAATGTTCATGCCAGGTACTTCCACAGCTTCATTTCCAATGCCAGTTATAGTTGGGTTACTCATCTCCACTATTTGTAAAATAGGATTCAATATTAGATCCTTTCGGAGAAGTAAACATAAATAATAAATGTAAACCTGAATTCCAACATCATATGCTCATTTATTTTAACTAATATAACTATATACATCTGCATTATTTAAATATATACAAGTATGCACTATATATACGTCCTAACATTCAACTTTAATATCAAATGTATCGACCCAACTTTTTGTGGCTATTAAATTTTTGTAGAATGAAAATTGGATTGCTTTAAACACAATAGCAAACAGAGAGCATAACTAACCAACAATATCTTTTAAAAATTCATAGCGAAATGGATCAAAGTACAATATAGATAGAATAAAAAATCCTAACTATATACATTATATATTAAACACAGACTTTATACACACACATAATATCACACCATATATGCAATATATACAAAACAATGGGTGACATATGTAAACATCTTCATAGTCACCTCTAGAAGCATCACACTCCAAAACTAGTATGTCAACCTTTACTGTATAAGGAAGTGGTAGAACATACATATTTAGTAAGTAAAAATATTACCAAGTATATACCGCTAACATGATTTCATAAATATTATATGAGGACTGTTTGAACCAAAAATAGCACAAATGCCTAAAAGAGTAAGAGAGTAGAGATTAAATGAAAAATAAAAGAAATCAATCAGAAAACAAGCACACACAAATTTATAGTGGTTCAGTAATCTTGACCTACATCCACTTGAATGATTTTATTACTTTTGCACTGGATTTTGTGGTTACAAGTAGGAGGGATTGGCAAGGATCCTAGTGTATAATGAAGTTTGTGTGTAGTAGTAGCATTAAAGATCCTTAAAATGATCATTCTGCCTGTGTTTATAGGGATAGACAACCAAAATATTGCTGATATTTCTCCTGTAGAACATCGCCGCGGAGACCAAGTCGCCCAAAAAGTTTGAGCTCAAAATTCACTGAGTATCGATCCCTAAAGGGGGATAAGTATTGATCCATAAATACTTAGGCATGGGTTGAGCGACTTCTTCTATTGGTTCATCTTGATGTTGTCTTTATGTTTCCAAGATTGTTTTGCATAATTGCCTGGGTGTTTTTTAGTTTAAGCGATGGGTCTATAGAAGGTTGAATAGCTGCTTTAGGACGTGTATGGAAATTATCAATACGACACATAGGAACTTTGGAAGAACACTTGAATCAGGCTCTATGTATAAAGAGAAGAAGTGCCATAGGATTGGGGGCTACTTTGGGTGTACCCTTAGGGATTGGTATTGATCCCCTATATAAGGTGAAGCACTTAGTGAATTCTAGCATGTTATTTTCCTTAGTTCGTTCGACCTCCGTTTCGTGGTCTTGTCTGTATTTGGTTTCTAGACCGTAGGATCATGTCTTTAGGCTACTCTCCTTGATAATCGTCTAGTCTAACTTGTCCTATCAGTCAAAATATGGCCAGTCAAAATGCCGGACTACACTTACCCCTCAGAGTATGTCTTGTTTTGACATTCTTTGAATCGAGACAAGTTAGAATCGTCGAAAAGGATTTCACTCTGTGCCTCAAATAGTTGGTATCCTTTCATCGAGTGGCTTTCAAGTAGAGTCGTATCTCTATCTATATGTTGTGATACTTGGTCGATATCTGACATTGTATTTTCTTGGCAATTATCCATGCACAATTCCATTGAGCTAGCTGATTGAGTTAGTAGGTCTCTATTATCTAAATTTGTTTCTCTTTTAAAAGTTCCAGGCAAGAATTCAATTCTCGTCAATTAAGGAAATTGCATGTCAAGTATGCACACGCGCTGTATATCCATGCACATACTTTTTCCATTGGGTCATAAGCATGTTGATGTGCATATAGATCGTTGTCAATTTCCTTGGAATTGTAATCACAAGTTGTTTTGTTTGTTTTTATCCTAAGATATTGTAATATCCCGGAATTTCAAGGAGTTTAAAATGTTGATAATCTCTTAATTTAAATTATTTGAAATTGATAAATTGTTATTCTCAAAGTTAATTAACCAAGTAATAATAATACAATGTTTTAATTATGGTTATAAATTGATTTTAAAATAAGAATAATTATTTTATTTGTGTAAATAAATTCTAAATAGATTTATTGTGTTCATAATTGATAAGTGTGTTTAAATATTTATATCTGTGTATGTAAAATTGATTTTAAAATAGGATAAATTATTTGTAAATAATAATGAGCTTATTTAAAATAGATATTTATGTTTATTTAAGTTTATTTTTTAGATTTGATTTTTAAATTTGACTTTGAATTGAATATAAATTAGAATTCAAAGAGTATATACATATATCTTAAAATAAGATAATTACATAGTTTGGATTTAAATTATATAGATAATGTTTTTAATTAAAAATAAGATTTTTTTTTTCATTTTATAGAAATTTGTAATTTTATTTATTTAATAAGAATAAATACAAGGCTTTTGAAATAGCATCTTTAAAATAAGTTTGCAATGTTGTATATAATTTTATTTAAATTTGATTTGGTTTCATTCTTTTTAAAGTTTGTATTTTATATAAATTTAGCAAAACATTTATAAATGTTTAAATGTATTTGTTTGTTAGATATTTAATTAGAAAAGCACTTATAAAATTTAGAAAACATATTAGTAATTAGGAGATTTTAAAAAGGGTTTTAAAATTTCTTTAGAATTAAAATAAATAAAATTGACAAGTGTTTAGTTTTAAAACACTTTTTCAAACAAGTGTTAAATATTTTTGTAAGTTTGAGACATGTGTCATTTTTGAATTTTCTTTTTAATAAATCTGAAAATTCACCCATATAAACACCATTTCTCTCCATCTTCTTTTTCTTTAAATTTTTTGTTCATTTCTAAAAAGAGAAACTTGAATATTCATGCACCTTCACTCAACATCCAAAACCAGAAATCTTCAAAACAATTCCTCAATTCAATCCATGCTCAAATTAAACATCTAAAACCTGAAACATTAACTCTCTATTTACCAAAACCTGACATTGAAGTGAAAATCAAACTGCATGTCTGTAGTTTATTTTCAAAACAAATAAACTCCTTAAATTCAAACACTTCTCTCAAATAAATGCGCAGTGCAACCCGGTTCTACATATCCATATCTGCCTCAATCTTCATATGCATGCAATTTATCAATGTAGATCTGCAATTTTCCATGTCTGCATCAAATTTTCATATGCATGCAAATGGGTCAAAGCAATCTGAAGCAAATTTGTTGAAGCAATTTTAAAGGGTCCAGCTTCAAGTTTGAGTGTTTCTGCAAGTTCAAGTTCAAAGTTTTTTGCAAACTTCCAGTTCATCTTCAAAACCCCTGCACTGCCTTTCTTTTAGATTGAGGTGAGTAAACATTCAAGTTTAAAAACTTAAGTACATGATAATAGCTACATGTAAATTGCTGTGTTGAAGTGCTTTACATATGTTTATATATATATATATGTAAATGTTGTGTGAATGTTTTGATTTAAACTGTGCGTGTTGGTTTTCAATTTTTTTCCTCTGCACATTACTGTGGAATCTGAAGAAAAAATCAAATCTTCAAACTAATTTATTCAAACAATTGTTAAGTAATAGATTCAAAACAAACAAGTTAGTTTAAGTAGAAAACTAAGAAAAAAAATAGATCAAGTCTCTGGTTTTTGAAATTTACCTGGGAACCAAATTATGCAGTAAAAATTTATTACCAATGCTTGAAATCAAGTGTTTAATTTGGTTAAAATAATTATATAATCTAAAGTATCATTGGAAAGTATGAATTTTGGAAAAAAATTCACAATTTTAAAAATTGTAATAAGTGAGTATTTGGGGGTTTCCTTAAATTTGGGTTTTGGTCTAATTTTGATGATCTGTGCATCTGGGTTGCTCGGGTCTTTGATTGAAGCTAGAAGCATGTTTGTGGAATGTGGCAAAAATGGTTGAAGAGTTTGTAATTCATTGTGGAGGTTGAATTGCCCGGATTTGTTTTTTTAACCTAGTTCTGCTCAAACTTGGAAGCTTGTCTACTGCATCTTTAAAATCGCATCGAGTTGTATGAATTTTTGGGGAAATGATGCGCGGTGAGTCAGCAAGCCATGGCTGGAGTGGTGGCGATTATAGGTGATCGGAGGCGATGGTTCAGGGGAATGTTTTGATGATGTTTGGGTTTCAGTAGCCATGAGGATGCTCGATTTTGGATTGAGGCAAGAAATGGTGTTCTGTGGGTCATGGATGTTTGTAGGGTGGTAGAGTGACTTGTCGGTGGTGTCGGCGTTGGCCGGAGGTGGTTCCGACGCCGGTGCACTTGCACAGGAGTGTGGTGTCTGTAGGTTGTTTGGGTTTGTTGTTTTCTCGAAGAGGGACTCGGATAGTAAGGGAGATGGCTCGGGAAGGAACTCGTGTGGGTTTTGGGGTTTTTGCATGTGGGTTATACTGTTATGTTTTAATAGTTTTTAGTTTTAAATTGAAACAGTATTTAAATTTTAAAGTCAAACTGTTTTTAAAGAAAAAAATAGTATACTTGTTTCTTGGTTCAAGTATTAATGGTTTGAACCCAAATGGAACATTTAACTAGATTTTAAAATTAAAGTAAGTTTAAACTTTAAATAGTTTAAGTTAAAATAAAATTCTTGTTTTTAATTGATTTGTTTTTATAATTGGATTTGTATGAATGGTTTAAATGTTTAAGTTAATGTTATTTTCAAACTTACTTTGGAAATATAAAAAGGAAATTTATAAATGTTTTTATTAATTAATAATTAAGGGTTTAAGTAATTTTTGAACTTGAAACTAATGTTTATTAATTAAAAATTAAAGATAGATAATTAATGATTTCTTTATATTTTAATCTAATTAATGAATTAAGTTATGTAAATATTTCAAGGTTAAATAAAGATAATGTTTTATCTTATATAATGATAAAGTATTAATGAATAATAATTAATTAGTTAATTAAGAATTTTAAGTTTAATTAATTATTATTTTAAGGGAGTTAATTAAGTAATTAATTAATTATAATTATTAATTTAATTAACTAATAATTATGAAGATTTAATTAATGACTAGTGATTAATTAAATTGTAATTACTTATTATTTAAGTAATTAAGGGTTAGTTAAAATAGTAATTAATTAATACTTAATAAAGGTTTTATTAAATAATAATTTGGGTTTCTTAATTAATAATTAAAAAGGTTATTAATCTATAATACAAGTTAATTAAGAATTAATTAACTATTATTAAAGGTTAATTAATTTTAATTAAGGATTAATTAATTATAATTATGGGTTAATTAATTTGTAATTAAGGTTGTTAATTAATAATTAAGTTTTATTAATTAATAATTAAGAGATAATTAATTGGTTAATTAAGGTTAATTAATTAATTATAAAAGTAATTAGTGATTGATTTCTTTGTAATTAAAGGATTAATTAATAATTAAGGTTTATTAATTTATAGTTGATGATAATTAATCTGTTAATTGAAGATTAATTTGGTTAAAGAGTAATTAAGGAATGAATTACTCGATTATAATTGATGAGATGAGTGTGATTAAGTAAGTTAACTAATTTGTTAATTAACTAAGAATAGTCACTTGAGAATGATTAAGTATATTTACGTAATAAAGTTTTGATAAGGCTAATTACTTAAGAAAAGTAATTGATGAATTCCAGAGGTAATTGAGATAAGTAAAATTTCATATTGGGAAGTAATTTTAAATGGATTGGTAAAGTGATTGAGGGTTTATTACTTGGTGTAATAAATCAAAGAATTTATAAAGAATTTATTAAGTAATTAAGAAGTAATTAAGAATAATTAATTACTGTTTATATTTATTAAAGTTGATTAATCGAAAGTGATTAATTAAGCATGATTTATTAATGTAATTAATCAAGAGATAATGTAATTAATTATAGTTAATTAATTAATGGAAGTAATTAATTAAGATTCATTAATTAATATGATTAATGAGAATAATTAAGGATTAATTACTTGATTTAGAATTAATTAATCAAGGTTGATTAATTAGGATGATGATTAATTAATTGGTTTAATTAATGGATAAGTAAGCAAGATTTATTTTGATAAAGGTAATTAATTTAATTAATTTTAAATTTATTAAGAGATGAAGTAATTAATTTAATTCACTTTAAATTAATTAGAGATAGAGATAGTTAATTTAATTCATTTTAAATTAATTATGTTGTGATTAAGTAAATCATTGCTTATGTATGGATGGATGACATTGATTGTTTTGAATGGATGTAATCTCAGAAATGAGATAAGTAATGTGTGTGGTATGAATTTGCATTGTGATGGTAATATAGATTGTCTATTGTGATAATGATGTGGATTACCTGTTTTGTTATGATCATCTGTTTAATTAATAATGTGGTTACCAATTGTGACTTGTGAATTATCTATTCTGTGTGAATATAGATAGTTGAATTTAATTGTTTAACTTTAAACAACTTGGACCTAAAAGACACGCTTTGGGTTTCGATGTGACCGGGATCGGGTTTCCATATTTGGATATCCGAAAACCACATCGATTCCAATTAAACGTTAGGTCGTGAATCAAAGTGGAGCTTTGTGAAGACTCGAGGTGCAAGGACTATACGTCAGTATAACTCTGTGGGTGATTCCATATTGAGTTTGACGGAACTCATATAGGTTCGAGATGGTGATTCAGAGTGCAAGGGTTATTGTCGTTAACTCTGAAGGTGATTCTAAAATGAGTGTAACGAGATAATGCCTTCAGTTTCGTTCGAACCTGGAACGAACTTGTATGGATTAAATGCTTTTAGAACATCGTCAGGTGGACGATGAGCATTCTAAGTGATGTGTTCACTAAAGGTAATCGTAGCCTCAAGCCTCATCAACTGGGAATGACTAAAACAAGGAAGGTGCAGCAAGGCTTCATGGGTTGCCCCCACTTGAGAGTAAGATTTACCCCTGTCTAGAGGTCCCTTTTTATTTCGGCTGTGTGGGCGGTTGAATAGCTACATCCGCCGGGGTTGTCTTATTTGAAACAATTCAGTAAGGAATGGGTCCGGCTTTGTGTTACAGGGAGCGGGCGTACTCCTCGGTACGGTGATCTAGGCCACGTACTGTGACGGGCGGTACCCCAGTAGCCCTGCCATTGTATGGAATCCAAAATCCAATAAGTGCCAACGGTTTTGATTGTATTACCCACTTTTGTGGCTAGTAGCTGGAATTTAATCATGTAACAATTTCGGCTATTTCATATTTATTTGAAAACCCTAGACCTATTATAATATCATCGGATTTCCTATCAAATGTTTTGGTTAGCGTAAGGTAAAAACTTTTCCATGTTTATGTGTGGGAAGTCTTACGTGATACCTTTTCTTTCAAAAGGTTTTTGAAGTTAAGAAACTTTAACCGTTTACTCACACCAGACCCATGTCTGACCCGGAGTTATTCTGTTTTTCTTAAACTCTTGGGTACTCAAATTTTTACGAGTAGCCAGGGGAATTCAGGTTGGCTTGACGAATTCTGGAGGAGCAATGGAGTAGGAGGCTTCTGCGTTGTAGATATAGTATTCCGCTGTGTGTTCTCTGAGTTGTTGTCTTTGTGTTGTATTGAGTTGTATAACTAGACAGGTGTTTATAACTGTCTAGTATGTGTTTTTTTAGCTATGTATCTCTGATATATATAATACTATGTAATGTATTATGTGATTAATATAATTTATTCGTTCCGCTTTTTAGATTCTGATGTTGTTCCTTTCTTATTCTCTATCTTTTCTCTTTTCTATCCCTTTCTTTCTTAAAGATGATGCGATTTTCTATGGTAAGAAAGTCGGGTCATTTCATTTGGTATCAGAGCAATAGGTTGAGTGAATACCTAGGCTCTGTAGTGGTGTCTTTCTTGAGAGAGCGTACTTGTAATTTTTATATATAACTATATATATGTGTATATTTTTACCTATCTGTTGAGTTACCTGTTCGGGTTTTCCAGCATAAGTTATAAAGGTAGATGAGGTAGTGGTGTGTGTAACATGACTACCAATGGTTGGAGTTTGACTGTTTGAGATTGGAAGTGTATTTGTCGAGACTGTAGACCTAGTACAGTCTCGAGTAATCTTTGCAGTTTGGTGTAAGATTTCATTTGATCTCTGAAGGAAACCTATTAAGGCTCGGAGATTATCTTCGAAGTGTAGGTTTGATTGCGCTCGTGTGAGCGGATTTTTGAGAATTTGGATCCGTCGGTTAGGGAGAAGTAAGTGATGGTATCTTGACAACCTCAGGAAGTAGTAGCTGCATGATGAGATGCAGTGACTATGGATGTCTCCGAAAATGTTTTCTCTCGGAGCAAGTTTAAGGAAGTGTGTCTGCTTTGGAGTTGTAGCTGAGTTCAGCAAGATGTATGTGTTTAGTTGGAGGTCCGAGTTTCTCAAAGAACTCTGGATAAGAAGTCTTTGGCATCTGTGTTAGCGGTGTAGCTCGAGAATGTTCTGTGTTCCGGCAGGAATATCTTTTTGGCTTGGCATTTCCTAGAGGTGGAATTCAGAAGCAGTAGGGAGGATCTATTTCTTCGATGGATTAATTGCTCGAGGATAAACTGTTCTGATTAGTGGAGAGAGAACAGTATCTTGGATATTGGATTGGTTGATCGCAAAAGTGACTTGCGATGGTTTGGAGATTATCTTAGATAGTCTTTTTCTTGGATTTATGGCATCTCTAGAGGATGTAGAAGTTATGAAGTAGTCGAAGATTTTCCGGATATATCTTTAGGAAAGTTAGAGATTTGCCCGCATTGGAGAGTGAGTTCTGAATCGACTTGATGTCAGAAGTGATACCAGTGATTCAGCTGGGTGGAACGTTGTCTCCTAGGTTGATTGATTGGTGAAGTAGCTCTGTATTTCTTGGAATTTCTGTTGAACCTTATTTCTGAGATGTGATGTTTAGTCTGTGCCTGTGTTCATTCGACGGCATTTTCATCTGCTCCAGATCAGAGTTGTGCAGCCAAAATAAGGTGACTGTTGTTCTTGAGTAGAAGCAACTGGAAGTTGCAGTATTTTGGATTAGAGAGTTTCTGCTAAATTTATTTTTCAGAATCCGAGGCAAGTTGGCGAGTGATTTTGTTCTGTTTTTTCCAGATGGAAGAAGTGGTTTTCTTTTGTTGAAAGTTTGGTTTTTGATTTTGGATTGATCTTGTGAGGATCAGCTTGTGAGTTGATCCAGTTTGTTTGTAGAAGCATCAGCGAAGGTTGAGCTGATCAGGAAGGATCTGTAGGCAACCCGGATCATCCGGGAAGTTTTTAAGGTTAAGTAACGGAAGAATTTGGAATTCGAAATTGGAGACTTCGATATTGTTGAGATTTTCTCTGGTAATGGGAGCAATAAGATTTGGAGAGCTCCGAAGTATATTGGATTCTTTTGAGTTTTTGTAAAGATCAGTGCTATGGTCTGAAGAGTTGAATTGCCAGTTTGGAAGACTGGAATTCAAAATATTTCATGTGTCTCTGAGGGAGTACGTATTTTGGTCCATCTCTAGTTTTGAGACCAGTAGTTCTGTGAAGGATTTAGTAATTGATCAGTCTTGTCTGTGGTCTGGTATCTTGGGTAGATTATAGATCTAGCTGAGTAGAGACTCAGTAGCTTAGCAGTATAGCTCGTTTGGATTTAGTAGAGCGAGTATCCCTGTGTCTCTACCTGGGGAAACTCGAGATAATTTTAGGAAGTTTATCCGGATCTGTGTCCGGATAGCTAGTGTTGTTTATTTGATTTAAATTGGTTATTTGGATGAAATTGTTTGTTTGATTGATAGTGTATAGCTGTTATGAATGTTTGAATTGGTTGAAATAAAATAAAACTTTAGATTATCTTTGTTTTAAATTTTGAGGACGAAATTCTTTTAAGGGAGGAGGATTGTAATATCCCGGAATTTCAAGGAGTTTAAAATGTTGATAATCTCTTAATTTAAATTATTTGAAATTGATAAATTGTTATTCTCAAAGATAATTAACCAAGTAATAATAATACAATGTTTTAGTTATGGTTATATATTGATTTTAAAATAAGAATAATTATTTTATTTGTGTAAATAAATTTTAAATAGATTTATTGAGTTCATAATTGATAAGTGTGTTTAAATATTTATATCTGTGTATTTAAAATTGATTTTAAAATAGGATAAATTATTTGTAAATAATAATGAGCTTATTTAAAATAGATATTAATGTTTATTTAAATTTATTTTTTAGATTTGATTTTTAAATTTGACTTTGAATTGAATATAAATTAGAATTCAAGGAATATATACATACATCTTAAAATAAGATAATTATATAGTTTGGTTTTAAATTATATAGATAATGTTTTTAATTAAAAATAAGATTTGTTTATTTTTCTTTTTATAGAAATTTGGAATTTTATTTATTTAATAAGAATAAATACAAGGCTTTTGAAATAGCATCTTTAAAATAAGTTTGCAATGTTGTATATAATTTTATTTAAATTTTATTTGGTTTCATTCTTTTTAAAGTTTGTATGTTATATAAATTTAGCAAAACATTTATAAATGTTTAAATGTATTTGTTTGTTAGATATTTAATTAGAAAAGCATTTATAAAATTTAGAAAGCATATTAGTAATTAGGAGAATATTTTAAAAAGGGCTTTAAAATTTCTTTAGAATTAAAATAAATAAAATTGACAAGTGTTTAGTTCTAAAACACTTTGTCAAACAAGTGTTAAATATTTTTGTAAGTTTGAGACATGTGTCATTTTTGAATTTTCTTTTTAATAAATCTGAAAATTCACCCTTATAAACACCATTTCTCACTATCTTCTTTTTCTTTAAAATTTTTGTTCGTTTCTAAAAAGAGAAACTTGAATATTCATGCACCTTCACTCAACATCCAAAACCAGAAATCTTCAAAACAATTCCTCAATTCAATCCATGCTTAAATTAAACATCTAAAACTTGAAACATTAACTCTTTGTTTACCAAAACCTGACATTGAAGTGCAAATCAAACTGCATGTCTGCAGTTTATTTTCAAAACAAATAATCTCCTCAAATTCAAACACTCCTCTCAAAATAAATGTGCAGTGCAACCCAGTTCTGCATATCCATGTCTGCCTCAATCTTCATATGCATGCAATTTATCAATTTATATCTGCAATTTTCCATGTCTGCGTCAAATTTTCATATACATGCAAATGGGTCAAAGCAATCTGAAGCAAATTTGTTGAAGCAATTTTAAAGGGTTCAGCTTCAAGTTTAAGTGTTTCTGCAAGTTCAAGTTCAAAGTTTTTTGCAAACTTCCAGTTCATCTTCAAAACCCCTGCACTGCCTTTCTTTTAGATTGAGGTGAGTAAACATTCAAGTTTAAAAACTTAAGTACATGATAATAGTTACATGTAAATTGCTGTGTTGAAGTGCTTTACATATGTTTATATATATATATACACATATATATGTAAATGTTGTGTGAATGTTCTGATTTAAACTGTGCATGTTGGTTTTTAATTTTTTTCTCTCTGCACTTTACTGTGGAATCTGAAGAAAAAATCAAATCTTCAAACTACTTTATTCAAACAATTTTTAAGTAATAGATTCAAATAAAACAAGTTAGTTTAAGTATAAAACTAAGAAAAAAATAGATCAAGTCTCTGGTTTTTGAAATTTACCTGGGAACCAAATTATGCAGTAAAAATTTATTATCAATGCTTGAAATCAAGTGTTTAATTTGGTTAAAATAATTATATAATCTAAAGTATCATTGGAAAGTATGAATTTTGGAAAAAAATTCACAATTTTAAAAATTGTATTAAGTGAGTATTTGGGGGTTTCCTGAAATTTGGGTTTTGGTCTAATTTTGATGATCTGTGCATCTGGGCTGCTCGGGTCTTTGATTGAAGCTAGAAGCATGTTTGTGGAATGTGGCAAAAATGGTTGAAGAGTTTGTAATTTATTGTGGAGGTTGAATTGCTCGGATTTGTTTTTTTTAACCTAGTTCTGTTCAAACTTGGAAGCTTGTCTACTGCATCTTCAAAATCACATCAAGTTGTATGAATTTTTGGGGAAATGATGCACGGTGAGTCAGCAAGCCATGGCTGGAGTGGTGGCGATTATAGATGATCGGAAGCGATGGTTCAGGGGAATTTTCTGATGATGTTTGGGTTCAGTAACCATGAGGATGCTCGATTTTGGATTGAGGCAAGAAATGGTGTTATGTGGGTCGTGGATGTTTGTAGGGTGGTAGAGTGACTTGTCGGTGGTGCCGGCGTTGGCCGGAGGTGGTTCCGGCGCCGGTGAACTTGCACAGGGGTGTGGTGTCTGTAGGTTGTTTGGGTTTGTTGTTTTCTCAAAGGGGTACTCGAGTAGTAAGGGAGATGGCTCGGGAAGGAACTCGTGTGGGTTCTGGGGTTTTTGCATGTGGGTTATACTGTTATGTTTTAACAGTTTTTAGTTTTAAATTGAAACAATATTTAAATTTTAAAGTCAAACTGTTTTTAAAGAAAAAAATAGTATACTTGTTTCTTGGTTCAAGTATTAATGGGTTGAACCCAAATGGAACATTTAACTAGATTTTAAAATTAAAGTAAGTTTAAACTTTAAATAGTTTAAGTTAAAATAAAATTCTTGTTTTTAAATTGATTTGTTTTTATAATTGGATTTGTATGAATGGTTTAAATGTTTAAGTTAATGTTATTTTCAAACTTACTTTGGAAATATAAAAAGGAAATTTATAAATTTTTTTATTAATTAATAATTAAGGGTTTAAGTAATTTTTTAACTTGAAACTAATGTTTGTTAATTAAAAATTAAAGATAGATAAATAATGTTTTCTTTATATTTTAATCTAATTAATGGATTAAGTTATGTAAAGATTTCAAGGTTAAATAAAGATAATGCTTTATCTTAAATAATAATAAAGTATTAATGAATAATAATTAATTAGTTAATTAAGAATTTTAAGTTTAATTAAATAATTATTATTTTAAGGGAGTTAATTAAGTAATTAATTAATTATAATTATTAATTTAATTAACTAATAATTATGAGGATTTAATTAATGACTAGTGATTAATTAAATTGTAATTACTTATTAATTAAGTAATTAAGGGTTAATTAAAATAGTGATTAATTAATACTTAATAAAGGTTTTATTAAGTAATAATTTGGGTTTCTTAATTAATAATTAAAAAGGTTATTAATCTATTATACAAGTTAATTAAGAATTAATTAACTATTATCAAAGGTTAATTAATTTTAATTAAGGATTAATTAATTATAATTATGGGTTAATTAATTTGTAATTAAGGTTGTTAATTAATAATTAAGTTTTATTAATTAATAATTAAGAGATAATTAATTGGTTAATTAAGGTTAATTAATTAATTATAAAAGTAATTAGCGATTGATTACTTTGTAATTAAAGGATTGATTAATAATTAAGGTTTATTAATTTATAGTTGATGATAATTAATCTGTTAATTGAAGATTAATTTGGTTAAAGAGTAATTAAGGAATGGATTACTCGATTATAATTGATGAGATGAGTGTGATCAAGTAAGTTAATTAATTTGTTAATTAACTAAGAATAGTCACTTGAGAATGATTAAGTATATTTACTTAATAAAGTTTTGATAAGGCTAATTACTTAAGAAAAGTAATTGATAAATTCCAGAGGTAATTGAGATAAGTAAAATTTCATATTGGGAAGTAATTTTAAATGGATTGGTAAAGTGATTGAGGGTTTATTACTTGGTGTAATAAATCAAAGAATTTATAAAGAATTTATTAAGTAATTAAGAAGTAATTAAAATAATTAATTACTGTTTATATTTATTAAAGTTGATTAATCGAAAGTGATTAATTAAGCATGATTTATTAATGTAATTAATCAAGAGATAATGTAATTAATTATAGTTAATTAATTAATGGAAGTAATTAATTAAGGTTCATTAATTAATATGATTAATGAGAATAATTAAGGATTAATTACTTGATTTAGAATTAATTAATCAAGGTTGATTAATTAGGATGATGATTAATTAATTGGTTTAATTAATGGATAAGTAAGTAAGATTTATTTTGATAAAGGTAATTAATTTAATTAATTTTAAATTAATTAAGAGATGAAGTAATTAATTTAATTCACTTTAAATTAATTAGAGATAGAGATAGTTAATTTAATTCATTTTAAATTAATTATGTTGTGATTAAGTAAATCACTGCTTATGTATGGATGGATGACATTGATTGTTTTGAATGGATGTAATCTTAGAAATAAGATAAGTAATGTGTGTGGTATGAATGCTTGGTTGCATTGTGATGGTAATATAGATTGTCTATTGTGATAATGATGTGGATTACCTGTTTTGTTATGATCATCTGTTTAATTGATAATGTGGTTATCAATTGTGACTTGTGAATTATCTATTCTGTGTGAATATAGATAGTTTAATTTAATTGTTTAACTTTAAACAACTTGGACCTAAAAGACACGCTTTGGATTTCGATGAGACCGGGATCGGGTTTCCATATTTAAATATCCGAAAACCACATCGATTCCAATTAAACATTAGATCGTGAATCAAAGTGGAGCTTTGTGAAGACTCGAGGTGTAAGGACTATACGTCAGTATAACTCTCTGGGTGATTCCGTAATGAGTTTGACGGAACTAGTTCTTATAGGTTCGAGATGGTGATTCAGAGTGCAAGGGTTATTGTCATTAACTCTGAGGGTGATTCTAAAATGAGTGTAACGAGATAATGCCTTCGGTTTCGTTCGAACCCGGAACGAACTTGTATGGATTAAATGCTTTCAGAACATCGTCAGGTGGACGATGAGCATTCTAAGTGATGTATTCACTAAAGATAATCGTAGCCTAAAGCCTCATCAACCGGGAATGGCTAAAACAGGGGAGGTGCAGCAAGGCTTCGCGGGTAGCCCCCACTTGAGAGTAAGATTTACCCCTGTCTAGATGTCCCTTTTTATTTCGGCTGTGTGGGCGGTTGAATAGCTACATCCGCCGGGGTTGTCTTATTTGGAACTGTTCAGTAAGGAATGGGTCCGGCTTTGTGTTGCAGGGGAGTGGGCGTACTCCTCGATACGGTGATCTAGGCCACGTACTGTGACGGACGGTACCCCAGTAGCCCTGCCATTGTATGGAATCCAAAATCCAATAAGTGCCAACGGTTTTGATTGTATTACCCACTTTTGTGGCTAGTAGCTGGAATTTAATAATGTAACAATTTCGGCTATTTCATACTTATTTGAAAACCCTAGACCTATTACAATATCATCGGATTTCCTATCAAATGTTTTGGTTAGCGTAAGGTAAAAACTTTTCCATGTTTATGTGTAAGAAGTCTTACGTGATACCTTTTCTTTCAAAAGGTTTTTAAAGTTAAGCAACTTTAACAGTTTACTCACACCAGACCCATGTCTGACCCGGAGTTTATTCTGTTTTTCCTTAAACTCTTGGGTACTCAAATTTTTACGAGTAGCCAGGGGAATTCAGGTTGGCTTAATGAATTATGGAGGAGCAATGGAGCAGGAGGCTTCTGCGTTGTAGATATAGTATTCCGCTGTGTGTTCTCTGAGTTATTGTCTTTGTGTTGTATTGAGCTGTATAACTAGACATGTGTTTATAACTGTCTAGTATGTGTTGTTTTAGCTATGTATCTCTGATATATATGATACTATGTAATGTATTATGTGATTAATATAATTTATTCGTTCCGCTGTTTAGATTCTGATGTTTTTCCTTTCTTCTTCTCTATCTTTTCTCTTTTCTATCCCTTTCTTTCTTAAAGATGATGCGATTTTCTGTGGTAAGAAAGTCGGGTCATCTCAGATATCCTTCCGGTTGTGGCTTTAAGTTTTATCGAACACTAGGCATGGACTATAGTATTAAGCTATTGTATCCAGCTTTCAGGTGATTATATTCCTTCCCTAGTCTTAGGTTAACGAGGTTCGTGCACTAACGGTCGAGTCTTGTCCTTATGAAATTATATTTTTCCTATCAGGTCTAAGGTCCAAGTTATCGAATGGTTGGTAGGTCACACCCATCTTGAGCTTGCACTGCCCTTGTCGGATCAAACGTAAGAGTTAGTGAATGTCCTGATCGTTGGTAGAGTTAGCTGATGGATATTCAGGTCACATCCATCTAGGGTTGTGCTTCTGTTCCCATGTCAAGGGTAGAAGTTGACGAGTCAACTGTCAAGTCATGTCCACTTTTGTTTGGATGGTCAAAGTTGATGCATGAATGGTCATGTCACATCATTCTAATTTCATACTCCTCCCGTCCGATCAAGGGAGAGTGTAACGACCCGCCTTTCATTCCATAGAAAGACGCATCATTAAGAAGAAAGAAAGGGATAGAAAAGAGAAAAGATAGGGAAGAAAGAAACAAAAAACATCAGAATCTCACAGCGGAACGAATAAATTATATTATATCACATAAAACATTACATAGTATCATATACATCAGAGTTATAGAGATAATACAACACAAACTAGACAGTTATAAACACCTGTCTAGTTATTAAAATTCAAGTACATCAGAGAAAAACAGATACAATTCAAACACAATGGAACCACAATACATATCTACACGCTGAAGCCTCCTGCTCCATTTCTCCTCCAGAACTCATCAAAGCAATCCTGAATCACTTGACTACTGATACATAATATGAGTACCCAAGAGTTTAATAAAACATAAAATAAACACTCGGGTCAGACATGGGTCTCGTGTGAGTAAACGGGTTTAAAGTTGCTTAACTTTGAAAATCCTTTGAAAACAAAAGGTATCACGTAAGACTTCCCACACATAAACATGAAAAAGTTTTTACCTTACGCTAACCAAAACATTTGATAGGAAATCCGATGATATTATAATAGTTTCTAGGGTTTTCAAAATAAAATACAAAAATAGCTGGAATGCTTACATCTCACGGTCCAACATAGTTGGGCACAATCAAAACCATACAGGCACTTATTGGATTTTTGATTCCATCAATGGCAGGTGTAACAACCCGCATATTTATCGGGTGTATATATAAATATTTTATTTAAATATAGCGTCGTTAGTCGGATTTTGAGTCCGAAATGTTACTTTTTGCAAACAGTCGAATTGAGACTCAAGACCACTTCCATTGAGTTCAAAATGTCGTTTGCGATCTTTTTGAGTATAATCTTTGATATGTTTGGAGTAAGTTGAATTTCGCTACTTTTTCTATTGGGTTTAGGGTTTGGGTTCAGCCCACTAGCTTAACTAATACCCTAACACAGCCCTCTCCTCTCCATTCACTCATTCCCACTCCTCAAACTCAAGCTCCAACTGAAAATGGTGGAAAGGAAAGGGAATTAGAAACTCCAAGCCCTAGTTTCTTCTTTGCAAACTTGATTCTTGCTCCAATATCAAAGAGAAGACATAGGTAAGCTCTTCTTCATCTTCTCTATCTCTTTCTCCCTTCAATCTCAGAAATTCCTAAACCTAAACTTAGGAAATATTTGTTTGATCTTAGATTGAAGCTAGTAGAGTTGAAGTAGAGAGTGGTTGGCCTTGTCCCTTTGCATTTGAGCTTCTTCTTCTTGCCCTTGAGTTAAAAAGGTGAGTTTTGAACTCACATCGACTTCTCTTGATTTCATTGATGTTGGGTATGAATTCCTAACACCTTGTTCATATGCATTTGCCTTTGGTTTGAATTGAAATTGGTGAACATTTAACTTTTTTGGTGTTTTGGAGTCAAATCCTTGAAAATCATAACTTTGATGTTTGATAATGGTTTTTGGTGGTGAATTGGAGTCAATGGTGTTGGGTTATCGATTGGCAAAAATCCCCTTAAGTCCATTGCTCGATATGTTGCAAATGGGGTGAGTTGCTCCTCCATTTGCTAGGCTGGAAAACATTTCCAGCTACAGCCAGTCGACTGACCCCCTGCAGTCAGTCGACTGACTGCAGAGAGTAAAAACTCTCGGGTCATGGTTCAGTCGACTGACTGCAGTAGGCCAGTCGACTGACCTGCTTCATTTTGTCCAGTATGCCTATTCGTTTGTGATTTTTACTTTTATCGATATATATTGATTCTAACTAGTTGTTTATGCATATTTGACCTTAATGGTTCCCTTTTGAATTCATTCACGAGTTTTATAAACGATTTCTTTAAATCGTATTAAAAGTTCGCTTCTCCGATTTATAAATTCTATTTAAAATACACGCACAATTTCGCACTTCGAGCGAAGTGGAAGGGTGATTAAATGGTTTGGCAAAACACAGACCATGAATCTGTGTTTTTATCTTTCCGATTAGTCCCCGACCTATTCGATTGATCGTTTTGACCTTCGGGTTTGGTTTATCGATGATATGAGGTAAACTTTGTACTGCTTTGAGTGTGAAAGTGACTGACGGATAGTAAACCGTTTAGTGCGAACGAGTGGTTATGGCACGCACGTTAACACTTTTCGGATTCCTTTTCGAGAGTTGTGACACATTCCGCCAGTTAGTGGTGTCCAGTACTGGGCCTTCGGACCTTCACCACTACGGCTTGTCGCCCTATAGTATCGCTTTCTACGTTGGTCGTTATGAGCCGCATGGGTGATATTGGGTTTGTTGCCTTCAGTATCGCTTTTGGAGTTGGTCCTTTGGCCCAGCTCAAGAGATATTTGGGATTGTCTGTTGCCTTTGGGATAGTGTCTTCGGACTGTCTCCTTCTGGCTTGTTGCTTTTAGTAGCGCTTTCGTAGTGGTTTCTTCACCACCGCTCGAGAGATATTGGAGTGGTTTCTTCACCACCGCTCATGAGATATTTAGGTTTGTTGCAATTGGAATTTTCTGATGTTTCACTGATATGATTATATTCCCTTGGTATCGCCCATCGGTGTTGGTCTTTTTGAGCCGCATGATATATAACGATTACCTTGTGGAACTTGTATACCTTATGGGTAATTGTTATTTGCCCTTTGGCTTGTTTTGGGATATTCTTATCCTTTGTTTATCTATGTTGCCGATGATATGAGGCTTGTTTTATTATGTTCATCTTTTGTTAGATGATTGTGTTATCTCCCTTAGAGATATTTGTTATACTATATGATCTTGCAGGTTCATTATCGTTCAGTTTATCTAACTAATTTGTTTAGCTTGACTGACCCGTGTATTTTATACTCGGGTCAGACCGAGATGTTTCAGGTTAGGTGCTTTTGGACTTAGCCTCTTTTGCTTCCGCATGGACTATTCCGCTAGCTTCTTGTTTGTCCTAGCTTTTGTGTAGTCCTCTTCTGTTGTAACTCTGATATGTATTATTGACTCGTCTGTATATTGTGGTTTGCTATACCACTTGACATGTATTATTTTGTATACTCTGCTATGTATCAGTATATGTGTATATGATGGTTTACTGTTCTGTGATGTATATTGCATTTGAGTTGTTATATTCTGTTCTGATAGATCCTCTAGCCACCTATGGTTTTGTTTTAAGTATTCATTGGATATGTCGATCTGCTTGGTAAGGCAATTGTCGATGTATTCAATAGATAATTAAAGCAAGGCTATAGATGGTCGCTCCTAAACAGCCTTATTCTCCGTGTTAGCAGACGGTATTATCTATTAATACTCTTTGCTAGCGTGGGTATAGAGGTGGGACGTCACAGCTTGGTATCGTAGCTGAGTTCAGAACAAAATATGATAAACACAGAATAGAAGCACATATTAGGATACATTAGAGTGTAACAAGTGTTACAAATCCTTGAATCTTCGCGTCTCTATTCCTTCCGTGTTTTTGGGTAGATAGAATTTGGGAATACGTCCAGGAATGTATTCTATTCCGTAGTATTCTGTATTGAAATATCTACCTTGTGGTTAATCCTTATCTTCTTTAACTTTCAGCTTATGGCTGGAAGAGGCAGAGGACGACGTTCGAATGCTGGGCAATCTAGTGCCTCACATCCGGATGGCGTTTATATGTCAGCTATCAGTTTATGGAGTTGTTTAGGAGCATTCAGCCTCCAGCTCCTACTCGTGTATCTCCACCTCGCAAGTCTACCTTTGCACGCCTGTGCAGTGATTTTTCTCATCTTGGAGGAAAGCCGTTTAAAGGCTCCGAGTCTGTTCTTGAAGTCCAAGCTTGGATTCGCACGTGCGAACGTATCTTCTCTAGAATGGATATTTCTGATCATGATAGAGTTCTTGTGACTTCTAGCTTATTACAAGAGCGTTCCCTTGATTGGTACGAGCTTCTTGTAGCCGAAATTGATGAGTCTGCTCTTTCTTGGACTCAGTTTCAGGAGCGATTCGAACTCAAGTTCGTTCCTGAATCTGAGAAAGCTTTGTTGTCCCGGCGCTTTCTTGAATTAAAGCAAGGGGAGTCTTACGTTTCTGAATATGTTGCATCTTTCGAGGCCTTATCAAAGTATGGTCTTGAATTCATTAGTACTTCTTATAAGAAGAATTCGAAGTTTGTTTCTGGTCTTAAGAAATATCTTAAGAAATCGTTGATGCTTGAGCTTAAGCTTTCTTTTGAGGAGTTAGTTGATTTTGCACTGCATCTCGAAACCATCGAGAGGGAGTGTGATAGTGATGATGATGTTGAGGTTCGCAAGAACCCCGACAAAAAGCAGTCTCCATTGGATGAGCCAGAATTTTTCCCTTCCAAGAAGAAAAAGCCCGATGAATCTGATTCTCGGTCTCAGTCTGCTGGAACACCTTCCATTCGGAAGTGTTTCAATTGTGGTTCTCCTGATCATATGATTCGAGCTTGTCCTAAGATTCTCTTCTGCCGTTATTGCAAGAAGGAAGGTCATCGAAGTTCCACTTGTCCCATTGCTCCGAATAATTCTCCATCTGGCAAGTTAAATGTAGCAGATACTTCTGGAGGTTCTTCTCGGGGATAAGGTATGTCTCCATCTATTTTGGCAGGTTTCTACTTTTCTTTGTGATTCGATTTCCAATTTGATGGCATCATTTTATTTCTTTAATCCCTCATGATGAGGAAAGTGTTGTTTCTCTCATTCTTGTAGTTTGAGAATTTTTCGGTATTTTGGATCTTGTCTTAGGATTATCACCTAAGCAATCCTTTGGGTGGTATTAAGGTCTTTTCAGCTCGACCTTGCCACCGGTTTTGATTTGGTTGCGAGTTGCGGAAGTTAGCACTCCAATTACCGCATTCCGCACTCATTGTGATTCTTATGTATGATTTATTGTGTCATTCAGTTTGTCCAACTCATTTCATCCATTTATGAGTCGAGTATTCTATGAATATCTCGATGATTCCATTTTTTGTATTTATTGATTTTGGTTGGAAAATAGCAATTTGAAATTTTTGCAAATCTTTTTCATAAGAGTTATTTATAAGTATAAATGGGATTTTGTTTTTAAAACGAACAAAGAGAATTTTCTAAAGTTTTTAGAAACATGTTTATCATATAGAAGATGGTTTTGTGACTGTATTGCCCATTGAGTGCTTTAAGAATTCTGGTCGATGCGCTTGATCAACATTTTCGATAGGAATCTCCTAAACGCTTTGATGAGACAATCAGACACAATGAATTGATTTGAAATAAGAAAATTTTCTAGAAAAAAAAATATATATATATAATTACATGAAGATAATTGTGGTTTTGAAAGTTTTAGCTTTCGGGAAAGTTGATTATTTAAAAGAACTCTTTTCCGATACTCTCATACTTTCTATTCCCGAAAGGGGGATCGTGCAATTAGTTGTAAGCAACAAGTGATTGTTTCTTTGTTGATGTCCGTATAGAATGATCTTTTTAGCAGGTTCATCGGACGTGTTGTTGTACTTCATTTTGTTGAGCTTTGGTTCATTTGACGTATTGTTTGTACCACATCAGTGTTCCGAATTATTTTGAGCTTAGGAATCCATAGAATTCCCTGAGCAAGCAAGTTCAGGCTTATCTTTTCGTGCACTTTATGGTGAACTTCTTATTATGTTATTCTTATGTGTTGATATGTTTTGGTTGTTACTCTTTATTTTCTTCTTAAGAATTGCGAGGACGCAATTTCTTTAAGGTGGGGAGTCTGTAACAACCCGCATATTTATCGGGTGTATATATAAATATTTTATTTAAATATAGCGTCGTTAGTCGGATTTTGAGTCTGAAATGTTACTTTTTGCAAACGGTCGAATTAGGACTCAAGACCACTTCCATTGAGTTCAAAATGTCGTTTGCGATCTTTTTGAGTATAATCTTTGATATGTTTGGAGTAAGTTGAATTTTGCTACGTTTTCTATTGGGTTTAGGGTTTGGGTTCATCCCACTAGCTTAACTAATACCCTAACACAGCCCTCTCCTCTCCATTCACTCATTCCCACTCCTCAAACTCAAGCTCCAACTGAAAATGGTGGAAAGGAAAGGGAATTAGAAACTCCAAGCCCTAGTTTCTTCTTTGCAAACTTGATTCTTGCTCCAATATCAAAGAGAAGACATAGGTAAGCTCTTCTTCATCTTCTCTATCTCTTTCTCCCTTCAATCTCAGAAATTCCTAAACCTAAACTTAGGAAATATTTGTTTGATCTTAGATTGAAGCTAGTAGAGTTGAAGTAGAGAGTGGTTGGCCTTGTTCCTTTGCATTTGAGCTTCTTCTTCTTGTTCTTGAGTTGAAAAGGTGAGTTTTGAACTCACATCGACTTCTCTTGATTTCATTGATGTTGGGTATGAATTCCTAACACCTTGTTCATATGCATTTGCCTTTGGTTTGAATTAAAATTGGTGAACATTTAAATTTTTTGTTGTTTTGGAGTCAAATCCTTGAAAATCATAACTTTGATGTTTGATAATGGTTTTTGGTGGTGAATCGGAGTCAATGGTGTTTGGTTATCGATTGGCAAAAATCCCCTTAAGTCCATTGCTCGATATGTTGCAAATGGGGTGAGTTGCTCCTCCATTTGCTAGGCTGGAAAACATTTCCAGCTACAGCCAGTCGACTGACCCCCTGCAGTCAGTCGACTGACTGCAGAGAGTAAAAACTCTCGGGTCATGGTTCAGTCGACTGACTGCAGTAGGCCAGTCGACTGACCTGCTTCATTTTGTCCAGTATGCCTATTTGTTTGTGATTTTTACTTTTATCGATGTATATTGATTCTAACTAGTTGTTTATGCATATTTGACCTTAATGATTCCCTTTTGAATTCATTCACGAGTTTTATAAATGATTTCTTTAAATCGTATTAAAAGTTCGCTTCTTCGATTTATAAATTCTATTTAAAATACACGCACAATTTCGCACTTCGAGCGAAGTGGAAGGGTGATTAAATGGTTAGGCAAAACACGGACCATGAATCTGTGTGTTTATCTTTTCGATTAGTCCCCGACCTATTCGATTGATCGTTTTGACCTTCGGGTTTGGTTTATCGATGAGATGAGGTAAACTTTGTACTGCTTTGAGTGTGAAAGTGACTGACGGATAGTAAACCGTTTAGTGCGAACGAGTGGTTATGGGACGCACGTTAACACTTTTCGGATTCCTTTTCGAGAGTTGTGACACATTCCGCCAGTTAGTGGTGCCCGGTACTGGGCCTCCAGACCTTCACCACTACGGCTTGTCGCCCTATAGTATCGCTTTCTATGTTGGTCGTTATGAGCCGCATGGGTGATATTGGGTTTGTTGCCTTCAGTATCGCTTTTGGAGTTGGTCCTTTGCCCCAGCTCAAGAGATATTTGGGATTGTCTGTTGCCTTTGGGATAGTGTCTTCGGACTGTCTCCTTCTGGCTTGTTGCTTTTAGTAGCGCTTTCGTAGTGGTTTCTTCACCACCGCTCGAGAGATATTGGAGTGGTTTCTTCACCACCGCTCATGAAATATTTAGGTTTGTTGCAATTGGAATTTTCTGATGTTTCACTGATATGATTATATTCCCTTGGTATCGCCCATCGGTGTTGGTCTTTTTGAGCCGCACGATATATAACGATTACCTTGTGGAACTTGTATACCTTATGGGTAATTGTTATTTGCCCTTTGGCTTGTTTTGGGATATTCTTATCCTTTGTTTATCTATGTTGCCGATGATATGAGGCTTGTTTTATTATGTTCATCTTTTGTTAGATGATTGTGTTATCTCCCTTAGAGATATTTGTTATACTATATGATCTTGCAGGTTCATTATCGTTCAGTTTGTCTATCTGATTTGTTTAGCTAGACTGACCCGTGTATTTTATACTCGGGTCAGACCGAGATGTTTCAGGTTAGGTGCTTTTGGACTTAGCCTCTTTTGCTTCCGCATGGACTATTCCGCTAGCTTCTTGTTTGTCATAGCTTTTGTGTAGTCCTCTTCTGTTGTAACTCTGATATGTATTATTGACTCGTCTGTATATTGTGGTTTGCTATACCACTTGACATGTATCATTTTGTATACTCTGCTATGTATCAGTATATGTGTATATGATGGTTTACTGTTCTGTGATGTATATTGCATTTGAGTTGTTATATTCTATTCTGATAGAACCTCTAGCCACCTATGGTTTTGTTTTAAGTATTCATTGGATATGTCGATCTGCTTGGTAAGGCAATTGTCGATGTATTCAATAGATAATTAAAGCAAGGCTATAGATGGTCGCTCTTAAACAGCCTTATTCTCCGTGTTAGCAGACGGTATTATCTATTAATACTCTTTGCTAGCGTGGGTATAGAGGTGGGGCGTCACAGCTGGGCTACCGGGGTACCGCCCGTCACAGTACGTGGCCTAGATCACCGTACCGAGGATCACTCCCAATCCCCTGCAACACAAAGCCGGAACCATCCCTTATTGGATGGTCCCGAACAATACCACCCCGCAGATGGCCGTCGCCAACTGCCACACAAACTAAAGAAAAAGGGACCACTAGACAGGGGTAAATCACGTCCTACTTGGGCATGACCCACTTAGTCTTGCTGCACCTCCCCTGTTTTAGCCATTCCCTGTTGATGATGCTTGAGGCTACGATTACCTTTATAGGACACATCAATCTTAGAATGCTCATCGTCCACCTGACGATGTTCTGAAAGCATTCAATCCATACAAGTTCGTTCCGGGTTCGAACGAAACCGAAGGCACTATTTCGCTACACTCGTTTTGGAATCACCCTCAGAGTTAACGACAATAGCCCTTGCACTTTGAATCTTCATTTCGAACCTGAAAGTACTACCCCATTAAACTCGTATTGGAATCACCCTCAGAGTATTAACATGAATAGTCCTTACACCTCGAGTCTTCACTCTTCACTTGAGATTCACGACCTAACGTTTAATTTGGATCGATGTGGTTTTCGGAATTCCAAATTTGGAAACCCGATCCCGGTCTCATCAAAATCCAAACGCCATCTTAATGTCCAAGTGATTTTAGTTTTGAACAATTAATTCAACTCATCATTATCTATACACACGCAGATAGATAATCCATATATCACAATAAATAATCACATTCACATCATAAACAGATAACCCGTATCATCATCACAAATAGATAATCATCACAACCAGATAATCATCACAACCAGATAATCCATATTATCATACTTTAACTAAGCATCCATATCATATAGATATTACTCATCTCATTACTGAGATCACAACCATCCAATGGAATATCAATATCATCCATAAGCAATGATTTATTAACCATCATCTATAATTAATTTAAAATGAATTAAATTAATTACTTCTATCTCTAATTAATTTAAAGTAAATTAAATTAATTACTACATTTATAAATCCTGCTTATATATCCATTAATTAATTAACCTAGTTAATTAATCATTCTCTAAGTATTCATCTTGATTAAACACCTTTGATTAATCATTCTCTAATTACAATAAGTAATTGGTCTTTAATTAATTTTACAAAATTAATTAACCTTAATCATTAGTAATTAACATTTAATTACTTCATTTATTAATTAACTATAATTAATTACATTTATCCTTAATTAATTATTAATTAATCACTTAATTATTAATTATTCCTTAATTAAACAATCCTAAATTACATCATTAATTATATTAATTGATGATCTCTAATTTATATTTAAATTAATTACTTTATTTAAAATTAATTACATTTAGTAATTAATCGAAAATTTAAAATACAATTATTAATCACCCTTGATTAATATTAATCCAGTAATTAATTACCATTAATTACTCATTAACAAATTAATTATCCCATAATTAATTATCTCCATTAATTAATCCCTTGATTAATTACAAAAGTAATTACCCAAATTACTTCATTATAAATCATCTTTACCTAATTACATTCCAATAATTATCATTTATTACTTCTCTAAGAAATCATGCTCCATTAATTACATTAAGTAATTACTCTTATTTAATCATCAAATGATTTCTTAAATTAATTAAACTAAATTAATTAACTTAAACTATTCACATTATCATAATTAATTACAATAAGTAATTAATCCCTTAATTACATAATCAAGTAATTATTCTTAACAAATTACAATTGATTATCTTCAATTAATTAATCTAATTAATTATCAAAATTAATCACATAAATTAATTACTTAATAATCCTTAGATAATTATCTTTATTGGCTAATAACATTTTCTATAATTATTTCCTTAAGAAAAATTCTTTTATTATCTTAACCGTTCTTAAGATAATTCATTTACTTTATTAATGACTTCATCAACCTTTAAATGTATTTAAAACAATACATTTCTAAATTAAATTCAAATTTCATTTTGAATTTTAAGATTTCAAATGTTTAACCATTTAAAAACATTTATCCAAATTTAAATAAATTATAAAGCTTAAAATAAAAGTAAAGAACATTCATTACTTATATAAGATACTTATATAAGAAAAAGTTTAAAACTAAAATACTTAATTTTATTAAAGAAATCAAGCTTAAAAATAAATTGATTAATCAACTTCAAAATTTAAGTTAAACACTTCATAGTTTTAATTCAAATATTAAAGAAAAGAATTTTGTCAAGTTTAAACATTTATTTGAAAACAAACTCATTTTTAAATCTACTTTGAAACATTTGAACTTGTTCAACATTTAAAATTTACAAAACTGATCTAAATTTGAAATTTGAACCCATAGAAATCTTGAAACTCTATTTAAACTTGATTTTAAAAACTTGATTTAAATCTTGCTTAAAATTTAAAAATTTTATTTTAAAACTTTGGATTCAAAAGTTCATTTGCATTCAAATTTAAACTTTGCATTTAAAAACCCTATTTAAATCCCCGCCTTAGATTTTATTCAAAATTTTAAAAACTGGACATTGTCAGGTTATAAACCTGAAACAAACACTTACCCGAGACTACCTATTAAATACTTCAAGTTTAAACCCTAAGTGCTTCGAGTAAACTACTCGATCTACCCGAGTGAAACTCGAGACACATCCCTGCACAAACCCAAAATAGTTCATCATAACTAAAATATTCACGGTGCATATGCACCGACGCTCAGGCAACCTCCAGCCACCCTAATCAACTTCACCACATCGCCGACCAACTTCCAACATGATCACGACCACCAGAAAACTCACTGCAGCTCGTAATTAAAATCGAGCAATCTCAACAACTGGGAAATTTGACACTGCCACAAAAGCCAAACCTATCAACACTGCGCAAACTCACCTCCGACCATCGGAGAACCTACGACTCCGGCCAACCCTTCATCTACGTCTCCTCTTCCAATTCCTAAAACTTTGCAACACTCGGTGCACCAGAGATACAGAGAAGCAACAAAACTTCGACCACCCAAAAACTAGGTTTAGAAACTGAGATGAACAACCACCATAGCCACCAACCTCTGACCATCCACCTCACAATTTTCCCCCACTCACCAATCATTCCTCCATCTCCAGGAAGAACTACAACTTCCAAAAACCACTAGACAATCAGATAAACCCAAAATTCCAATATCTGTTCAATCCAGAAAACTCACTCCACAGTTAATTTAAAAATATGATTTTTGTTTTAAAATTCATGATTTAACAATGCATTCAAGTTATAAACCTGTTTCAATAATTTAAGATGTTTGATATTTTCTTATTTGAAACAATAACTGATCTTATTGTTTACAGAGACAACAGTTTTTAATTTAACTTAATTATAATTTATAAACTTAATTCATACTAAACAAACATCTTTCATTTACATAACAAATTTAACAGAGAATCAAATTAAGAGGTAATTGCTTTTTCTATTTGAAATTTTAGTTTTAAAAACAGAACCAGGTGTGCAGATACCTGGCAACAACAACACGCACACATATATATATATTTATATATATATATATATATATATATATACACACAGAATATTCATCACCATACAAGCATACTTAATCCTATTTATCCTCATGCAACAAATAAATTTAAACTTTTCAATTGTGAGGTTACTTACTTAAAAAAGAAGACAGAGCAGTCTTTATCTATAACAGTTTTGATTTTTGGAAAAACAGTTTGAATCAGAAACTTGAGTACTAGAAATTTCTTTAGCATTGATTTTAAAGAAAGAATTGTTTTTAAAATAAAAGTTTACTCGCCAATCAATTGAAGAAGCAGAGAACAACAGTTGCAATATCATTTTCCTGAAACAGATTTGAATTTCCTGGAAGTGCATTGCTCTGGATAATAAATCTGAAGTTTGCATTTACTAGTTGAATCTGGTAAATTTGTTTGCTGTTAAAGTTGATTTTAAACTGCAGCTGATATCAATCTTTTGCTAGAGTTTGAATTGATCTTCATATTGATGTTGAAACTTGAAAAATAAAATTGCAGATTTGCTTTTGAATTTGTTTGCAGATTTGGTTTGCAGATTTTAAATTGTATTTGGTTTTCAGTTTTCTTTAAATCTGATTTCAGTTTCTCATTTGAAGATAATGGTTTGAACTATAATGAATTGTTAAGTTTCTTATCTATAATAATTAATTTCAAAAACAAATTAATATTGCCACTTGTTACTTTGTGAGGTAGAGTAATTTACAAGTGTCTTCTTAAAAGTTAAATGTCTAACACATGTTGATTTTAATATAAAAAATAAATTTCTTAATTTATAAATGCATCCAAATCCATTTCTAATTTATGTTATCATATTTTAAATGTTTATTTACATTTAGCCTTTAAATGTTTACACATAAATTTCCTTTACACAATTACATATTTTAATGTTTATTTGAATATTTTTAAAATAATATTTTTAAAGCTAACTTTTCAAGAAAGAAAAATTTAAAAAGAAAAAAGAATATTGAATTCAATTCTATTCCAAAGTTTCAAACTAAAATATTTTACTCTAATGTATATAAACTAAGTTTATTTCAAAATAATTTTTAAAATAAAACATAATAAACTTTTATTATAAAATACAATTTAAACTATTATATTTTTAAACAAAATAAATATTTTACTTTAATTTCTTTTGAAAATACCAGATAGAATTTTAAACAAACCTTTGAAAAGTTTCTATACTAATTTAAATCAAATTTACCAATTCACAATTTATTCACATACATATATATAAATTTGAAAATATTCTTATTAAATTTAAATTAAAATTAAAATCAAAACCCCTATTTACAATGTATACACATATATACATTATCAATAGAATATTCTTTAAATTAGCTTAGAAAGATAATTTTATCATTTATAATTTTAACTTTGAAAAGAATAAGATTCCCAAATATTGAATTATCATTATTATAAATTTTGAAAAGAATATCATTTGTCAAACTAAATAATTATTAGTTTTCAAAAGATAATTTCTGTTTGAATTAGATTATTAAATCTACATTTCACATTTTAAAATAATTATTAATGGAAATTATTAAATAAATATTGCCTAAATTTCCGGGACATCACAGAGAGAGTAGGCTGATGGATGGTCAGATCACATCCAACGGCCATCAATTCACGCTGAGCTAGGAGAAAAATTAGCTAAAACGTTCAACTGGAAAGTTGGAGAGCTCGGCGAGGTGGACATATTATACGGTTGGATTGTCATAGATCGTCACGTGGAGGGCAAAATAGGGCACATCCATGGTAGTTTTTGGGTTCATGTTGATGGCGCATGCATGTGAACGATGGCGAGGGGAGTGACAGGTGAGGCGTTTGAACGATAAGTGAAGCAACGGCTCGAGCAGGTGGAGGCGACGGCGAACTTTGGTTTATCGCGATCGATGATATAAATAAAAAGGAGCGCAAGCCTGGAATTCAGTACGAGAGGAATAGTGGGAAAGAAGGTTTAATTTAAAATTTTATTTATTTTAAGTTAATGATAATTTAATTTTTTTCCAAACGTTCGTTAGTTTGTAACTTTTTCGTACGAGGTCCAAATCGGTCGTGACAAGTTACGTTGTAATCGCATCAGGGAGTACTATGGTGGAGTTGATTGGATAGATTTGGAGCTAGTGGAAATTTTGTGTTAAATTGAATGACTATTCAATTTTAAATTAAATCGGAGCGCTTTGGCAATTACTGTAATTTCTATGAGTTAACTCACCTTTCTGGCCCACTTATATCTTTATATAAGTGTGGATTATTTCATTTATAATGTTGTTGCTTGTTTGGATGATTTAGTATTTTAGTAGTTGGTTTAGATGTATATTCTCCCCTATTGGAGCATATGAAAATATTCCCATGTATGAGCAGATGACCCTTTCTATATGATCCCACCTCGAAGCGATTGATTTATATTGTTTGATTATCTACTGTATGTGGTGCAAGGGGACAGGTGGGTGGGATCCAACAAGATTCCTCACATAGTTGATTTTACTTTTCATATATCTTGATATATGATGCGTTATATGATGTGTTGGATGCCATATTTCGTGACGTGGATATGTTTTTGCTTATTTGGTGCTAAAGTAGAAGTAAGCCACATTTTAAGTATTTCGAAATACTATAAAATAGTGATTTTGAATTGAAATGATTTTCAAAGTGATTTTTGAAGTATATATGTTTTAATAATTTTTATATTATTAAAAGGAATGAATTTATTTTTAAACAAATAAAAGTATAATTTTTGATGTTATAAACGCATAGTTTTGTAAAAAAATTTAAATAGAAATTTTTGAGTAAGTTTATAAAAAGGATTTATAAAAGTGATTTTTATAAATAAAGAAATAGATTTATAATTGGTATTTATTAATATTTTGTAAATGGATTTAAAATTTATTTGGTAAATGGATTTATGAATGGATTTTATAAATAAATTTGATTTATAAAGAAATGGATTTATAAGTGGATTTTGATAGTAAAATGAGTTTTTATAAAAGAACGATTTATCAAAAGCCTTGATTTAGCGGGTCTAGCGGAAAATAGTGAGGCTTAAAATGGAGCTACTATTTAATAGCGTTATATTGAAAAAGTATAGCGGTCGAGGAACGCTTTGTATTATACCGAAGATATTTCAGGGTTTAGCGGGGATTTACTGCACAATTTTCACCTACCATAGTATTCTTATTTCTGCTGCACTACTAGTTCGTATCTATAAGCATTTATGAGGACATGCTGTTATAACTATCTAGGCTGATAATAATTCTTAGAATTGTAACTTTGAAATGCTTTGTATCGTAGAGTGAGATTTTGATATTATTTTCCTTTTCTCTTGTTCTGTTTATATTTCTTGTTATTCACCCTAACAATTCCTTTTTCCGACACTTGAGTGTTCGATACGTGAATACCGTAGATGTATTATTGTCAATATTTGTGGGTTGAAAAGACGGATCATTATAACTTGATCGGAAAAGATTACTATATGCACACAAAACGCAAATATGTGTCTTTGTGTATGTGTGTATGTGTGAGCGCGCGCACATGTTCATATCATCGTGGTTGTCAACTAAGCTAAAAATTTAGTTATTTTTCAAGCTTTGTTCTTCATCTTCTGCCATGTTGTATAAACTAAAAAAAGTCTTAGTTTTATATAGAATGCTTTTTTTTCTGGTTCATCTTAGTTGCCTTATAACTCGTATGTTCTTTATTATTAGCACAAATACTTTTCTAATTTTTTTGATTTGATCGCAAACTTTTCAAAATGCTCTTATTATACCCGCATGATGTTACTAGTTAAAATCTCACCGTAATGAAAAACAATCTCCATTTTTAGTTGGTCAAACTTTTCACATGTTTATTTATTTTTAAAATTTTTTATTTTCCCAATGGTAATAAATCGGTATCACAACAATTTTTTTGTACAAAAATATTTATTTATTTGAAAAATAATTATTTTTACGCCGTATAAATATTTACAAAAGGAACTAATGTAAAAACTTATTAGATATCATTTCTTATTAAATATGATAATTAATAATTATCAAACTAATCTTTGATAATAGTTGTAATAGCTTTGGTGTCACACTATTTTGGTATCAACGTGAACTACCAAAAATGTCCTTCTATTTACTATCAAAACTTTTTTGACAAATTCAAATGCCCCTAAAAGTAGGATCTAATGCTTTACAAATTTAAAATGCTTCTTAAAATGGAGTCCAAAATTAAACTTCCTCTAGAAGTTCAAAATACTTCTTTACAAATATGCAAATCTTAATATCACTTGAAAATAAAAAACATTTTTTTACTAATTTAAAACCTATATAATTTATAAAGAAAACAATTCGCTAGTGCTATAACATTCATGTAGATGATGGACTTGTGAGTTATGATTTTTCGGATGCATTAGAAACTCAACTAACAACTAACAATTTTTGCATCTGAAATAACTAGCGCTTCAAACTGTCCATTACACGCTGGAACATTTTTGTTTTGTGAAAAATCAGGCAATCAAATGATGCGTCACTAATCAAAAATAAATAAGTTAAATCAAACACTCAATTCGACTAACACTCAACTCAAATAACAACCATGAAAAAAATATGTTAATTAATCTCAGTTTACATCCTCTAACCAAAGGTCGCAAAATAAAGCAACAAAGCATCATCACCATCCATAGAATATCTCAACCGTCCCTTATCACATCTCCACACTCCTGCATGCACGTAAGTTTGTACAGCGCATGAGCATGCTCGTGTGCTCTAATACCAACTTCTACTGCCTTTCACCACAAAACTTCTTTTCCATAGTCAGAAATCTGAAGGAAAATTCAGAGAGTATGATTATGAGAGAGATTATAATTCTTAAACCGATGATTAATTTGTTAATTCCGTTAATAATGCATTGGATTGCGGAAGAGATGACTGTTTCGGTGATGGTCAACGTCATTACCCGAGCTTTACGTCCTGGACAGAACTCTTGCCCTCATGCAATTTATCTCATCGGAGTTCAGCAAACAGTATTATTTTCTCGCTTTTAATTATCATTAGTCCTTATTTTCTATTCTGAACGTTAAATGTTGTTTTTGTTCTGAATGCTAAATGCAAACAAACAAGTGATTATTCAGAATTCAGCATTCAACAATTAGCATTTCGACTTCAGAGTTCAGAATTCAGAATTCAGCATTTTAAACAAACGGAGCCTAAGTTTATTTTAGTAAATACTTATTAGAATTAAGTGGAATAAAATAATGGAATGCTCAATTTGTTTCACGGTACCTCTATTGTTTAACCTAAATTGCTGTATGCTCTATGTTGATGCTAACAATGGCAGCAACACCCAAATATGATATGAAATGCAGAGATTCAAATCAAACAAGCTAAAACAGCTGGAAACTAGAAGGAGTCACAAGAATTTTATAGCGGTTCCGCGTATTCTCCGACCTACGTCCACTTTAATCTTTGTTATTAGTTGTTTTCTCTTCGGATTATAATTAGTTTTATCAAACCTGACCACGATCTAGTGGATCTAAGATTTACAATCGAGTCTCTGCATGATTTGAAGAAGAAGATAGGAGTGAAGATGAAGTAGAGTGAAGACCCCTCTTTAGTTGCAATAGGACTGATATTTATAGAGCAACATGTGCTTAGGATCAGAAATCCACTTGAGTCGAAGCCTATGAGAGACCCCATAGATGTACACATGAGCATGTTGGCCCACGTGCGATAAAAACCACTTGGAGCTGAGAGGTTACTCTCGGTACCGAGTGCTTTCGTTAAGTGGAAACTTTTTGTTTCCACTTGCACCACTCCTCTATTCCCAGATGTGTTTCAAATTCTATTCCATATATTTTGAGTTGATCCAAGTGATTCTTCTGATAGCGCTTGAACTATCCTACCTTTTTTTCTTTCTCCCCTTCCATCCGAGGATTTCTTGTCCAAACTCTGAGAAAAGTACTCAACCGCGAGAGGTTGTAGTAGATAATAGGGTGTATGGAGTTCATGATGCCAAAGCAGAAGGAAAATCCGCTTGATAACGGGAGGAAACCGCTCGATATCGAGTGTTTTCCTTAATTTCTATGTGATGATTTTTCTTGAGCTTGCTCTTGTACTTGTGTTAAGTGTTTTTCCATGATCTTGAGTTGCTTTATCTTCATTTTTCCCTTCTAAGTCTGGTTGAAATCTGCTCGGTTAAAAAGCAGGTTAATACTTGCGCCACAAAGTACGTCTTTCAAATGTAAGGTGTGCTTTGCTCAAGAACAAGTTTCAGCAATAGTCAATCTTCGATATGAGCTCTGCGACTATCCAGTGATCTCGATTTTGGTGAATCGTCAGGTTCCTTCGGATTCTCTTGCAGGCCAAAATTCGTTCTAGACCTATAATAGTTTTGGACTATGATCCTTGCTTAAGTGTCAGCCACGTATCATGACTGGTCTGTCTCTTATCCAAAGGTATAATTTTATATCAAAATCATCTCGTATTTGAGGGGATTTATCTATCTCTTTCTGATTTTAGGGCGCTCAAATCATTTTATCAAATCAACATCTGTACCACGGTTAGATCTTTTCGAATTGTTTAACATCCAACATAGAGTTCAATTTCATTTGGATCGTTTTATCTTTCAATCTAGGGTTCCATCTCTCTGGATCGTTTATCATCCAATTTATGGTTCAATCTCTCTAGAAGTTTATCACCCAATCTAGAGTTCGACCTCTCCGGATTGTTTATCACCTAATCTAAGGTTCGATCTCTCCAGAACGTTTATCACACAATCTAGGGTTCGACCTCTCGAGAATGTTTATTACCCAATCAAGAGTTTGATCTCTTCGGACCCTTGCTAGGCCTAATCTGCTCATTCTCCGACAAAGGGACTCAACGACCAAGTAAGCCCCACCACTCACTCTCCCATTAGGGGACTTACTTTTCGTACAATCCATCCACTTGCACTCCGACAAGGAAACTTGAATTTTGTGGTCATTGTCACATCTCTACGTACGGGACTACCATGATCAATGTCGTTCATCATGTTCAAGTAGATTTTTCAAGCAATCAAATATTCAAATCAAAGAAAACAAGCAAGCAAAAGTTCAAATTATTCATCTCTGACATCTAACTTAGGGCATGCCTGGAGATCGATCGAGATCTCTTATACGCGTAAGCGGCCCGAGATTATTATTATCTTATCTATTCATCTCGAAAATCCAACTCAGACGTGCCTAGAGACCAATCGAGATCCTGAACATGTGTAAGCAGTCTGAGATTATTATATTTTAATTATTCAAAATGGAAATCAAAGCATATGAATCAAACCTGACTTTTATTCCACCCGATCATGCGATAAGCATCCTCGATGCAAATCCCTGGTCGTGTCTTGATGCATCCACTGCAGATGGTGACTACTTCGGCTGCACCATCGTAATTCGGTTCATTACGTGCTTTTGCAGCTAGTTGCTCTGAACCAGTTCTTCTATCAGATCACGAAGGTGTTGGTACTCGTTTGTTTCGTGTTTATCCAGCTCATGAAAAATGCAAAACTTTCCATGTCCTCTCCCCTTATCTGTGGGTTCTTTCTTAGCTGGTCACCGATTAGGGATCTGCTCCCAACAATCTAAGTATATCTTCTTCGAGGTTTCAGTTAGATCGGTGTAGGCAAAGAATTTTGACTCCCATCTTTGTCGTTTCGGTTCTCCAAAGTTGTTATCAACTTTTCGTCTCCATTGTCTTTTCCATATCCTTCTTTAGGTAGTCCTCCGCTATCCACAACATTAATATCAGCTTCATCAACCTCAGCATCCTCTTGACGCAAATACATTTCAACTTTATGGTAAAACTCTGCGAGATCCATTGGCGGATCTCTTTCCAATGCAATTGTGAAGTCAATCTTGCTTCGACTCCAAACAATGGCGCCATCAGGATTATAGATGGATCTGACTTATCAACTATAGTAGGTATCACATTAAATCTCATTGGATAGCTTATCAAGATCTCTCCGGCCCTTTGCCTTACGCTTGATAGCGTCATCACGCTCTTTGGTCTTGAGATGTGGACTCTAAACTGTCTCAAGAACTTATTCATCAAGTCGGTCCACGTGTTTATGGATCCATTCTCCAGCTGTCTGAACCACATCGCTGCTAAATTTGTCAGATATAACGGTAAGCACCATTTCATCGCCATCTTAGAAGTTTCCAACACTTTCATTTGTTAGATGTATCTAAATGAACTTTTGGATCTGTCCATCTATCATACACTTCCAACGTCGGAAGCTTGAAATCGGGGGATTCCTTGCATTTCAGATACTAGCGATAAATGGATTCCTGTTTACGTCCTCCAAACTCTGTTTTGGGGGTCCACCTCTACTATCTTTCTAATCATTTCAGCCATCCAGCTGTCGTTGTCTAATGGAAGTCTTTGTTCACTAACTGCATTCTGCCCTTGCTTCTGGTAGGGACTTTGGCACATATTCTGACACATCTGGTTGCACACCTTTGATCCGCACTCTGACTTCATTTTCTCCTCCATTCCTTTGGGGAAATTCTAGCACATATTCTGTTAGTTGTTGTACACCTGTGTTTTGTCGTGCATTTATGGCTTTAGCATCTTCCGTTCTCGGCGTTTCAACTTGCCCTAAGTCCATTCCGACATTGCCCTTGAGTAAAATCCTCTCGATAACATGAGGATTCTGATCGGTACAGAGTGGTCTTGGTCATGAAGGGATCGTTCTAGTTTGCTCCGCTACAACTCTAGATGTTCCTGCATTAGTCTTTGGTCCTTGGTTTTGAATTACAATAGCTCTAGCTATTCCTTGTTATCCTATCCTTTGAAAAATTCCCTCCAGTATTTCCTGTTGTCGAGTCATTAATCCATTTTGCATCTCTGTCATTTTTCTTTCCATCTCCTCTCTAATCACATGGATGGATTGATGAAAATTTGAGGACACCTGCTGGCTACCCTTGACTTTGATTGACTTCCCCTAGCCTTAGATCTGGTGTTATGTCTTTGCATCTTCTCCAATTTTCATATTCAAGCTTCAAGTTCTCAGATCTAGTTCTTTCTCAATGAAAGCAACAAAATGTTAACACCAAAAATGACACCAACACCCAAATATCAGATGAAAGCGCTTAAATGTAGAGATCCAAATCAAACAAGCAAAAACGATAGGAAGAAAAAAGGAGACAATTTTTTTATAGTGATTCGGCGTAATCTGCGGTCTATGTTAACTTTAATCTTTATTATTAGTTGTTCTCTCTAGATTACAACTATTTTATCAGGTCTGACCATGATTTAGCGAATCTTAGATTTTCTATGGAGTTTCTAGGGTATTTGAGGAAGAAGATAGGAGTGAAGCAAAATCTTTAGTTGTAGCATGGCTAGTATTTATATTGAAACAATGCTTAGGGTCAAAATCCACTTGAGTCGAAGCCGTGGAGAGAGCCCATATATGTAAACGTGAGCACGTGGGCCTACGTGCGATAAAATTCACTCGGTACTGAGAGGTTCCTCTCAGTACCGAGTGCTTTCCTTAAGTGGAAACTTGTTTCCACTTGCATCGCTCTTCCATCTCCAGATTGATGTGTTTCAAGTTCTTTTCCGTAGATTTTGAGCTGATTCCAATGATTCTTTTGATAACACTTGAACTATCATGCCTTCTTTGCTTTCTTCTCATCCATCTGAGGATTGCTCGTCCAAACGCACTCAACCACGAGAGGTTGGAGCAGATAATGGGGTATATGGAGTCTGTGATGCCAAAGTAGGAGGTAAAACCACTTGGCAGCGAGAGGAAACCAATCGGTACCGAGTGGCTTCCTTAGTTTCTAGAGTGATGATTTTTCTTGAGCTTGCTTTTCTACTTCTGTTAAGTGTTTTTCGAAGTTCATAAATTACTTCTTCTTCATTTTGGCATTCAAAGTCTAATTGAAATCTGCTTGGTCAAAAAGCGGGTTAACACTTCCTAAGTGAGAATCATTTGTCCACTTGTATTGCTTCCCGTCCCAGAAAATTCAAGATTTTCTCCAAGGATGTGTTTGGGTTCAATAAGTATTGCTTAATGTTAATATAAATAAGTGATAAGAGTGTTCAAAAATATTTATTTGCACTAAGGTTCAGAACTATGTAATAAGTGATAAGAGTGATAAGATTTTTTTACCTATTTAATTTATATTAGATAAAGTCCATTTGAAGTTATGAAATTATTTATGTGTTAAACAAACACATAGAAGGTATTAATTTGGTAATAGTTGTTTAATTGATTAAATGAAAGCACTATTTAATTACTTAAAGGGAAGCACAATCAAAACTGTTAGGCTTTGCTCTTGAATTTTGTTGTAGCCATCATGAGGGGTTTTGAAAGTGTCGTCTTGACCATGAATAAAATACTAGTTTTAGTAGGTTTTTGTGAGGTGTTTGTATGATAGGTTGACTTAATTATGTATCAGTTTTAGAAGTTTAATTACAAAAGTAAAATTTATTATATATCCTTAGAATTAGCATGATCTCAAAATACATTAAGAAGTACTATAAAAATGATAGGCATTAACAAAAATATTTGATACAAATTAATTCCTGGAATATATTTTCTGAATTTTTTATTTTATTTTGAATTGGATACTACTCAATTAAACAAATAAAAATCAAAACTTTACTTTCCTTTATAACATAATTAAGAAACAAAATATGAATGATATAAAAAACCTTATATTTTGTACTTCGATTTGAAAATTTTGATGTTTGACGTTGTAGATTTAAAATTGTAAAATCTTCTTTATTTTGAAAGAGTATGAGTCGTGAGAAGATAAATATGATAATTATCTATATAAATAGTTGAGTGTTGTTTTCATATACTAGGAGGAATAAAATATATAAATATTCAAATAAAAACAACCAAAATGAAATACAATATTTAAAGTAAAAAAGTAAGAAATAAATTGTTTAAAGTGAATAAAATACGAATTCAATATCAAACAATCAAAATTTCAAACACATGTAATCCTACTTAAAAAAGAGAGCTCATGTCAGAATCATCTTTTAAGAAAAACTTGAATTTTTGAAAATAAACAACATTTTTTCTCTACATAAACAAACTAATAATTGAAAAGAAATTTTTGGATCCGCAATCAATAAAGCATCTCCTCAAATAAAGCCTTTTAAATCACATTGTTATTTTTGAAACCTATTCAAATCATAATATAGTAAAAAAATTGTCACATCTCTACACTCTTTAATTCATTTTTCTCTTTATATATTCAACTAAACCAAAATAAAAGGTTGAAAATAAAAGATCAAACCAATTAAAAGAATGTACACAATAAGATATTAGTAGTTAAAACTGCAAATTTTAGCAAAAAATAAAATGAAAATATTCGTAGTTTATTTCGTAAAATACTTGTAGTAAATACTGCAAATATACCAGAAAAGTTTATTTTTTCATCGAATTTTGTATGTGAATGCCCATGGATTTTATAAAATTTAACATATAAAAAATTGTAGAAAATAATTCTAGGGGATAATCTAAATATTTTTATTCAGAGGGTTTATATATATGGGTAATTCTATTCATACACCGTAGTTTACTATACATACACCAAAAAGTTTACCAGAATCATATGCACCGATTTTTTAGTTGACATGCACCATACATATTGCAAAACTACCCTCAATTGGAATAAAACAAAACAATTATCTGATTTTACTAACTTTCTCTCATGTATTACTTAAATTATGAGACTATTCCAAAAGTTTTCCAATTTCACTTTTGGAAAATTTAAATGAATACATCAAATATAATTTAAATTTATTTAATTATTTGTATATAGAAATTTGAATTTGAATTTTCAATATTAAAATATTCAACATTTCAAATTTTGATTTTGATGTAAATTTTAATATGATTCAATTTATGGAAAAGGTAAAGAGTATTCTATGAATCATATTTTAATAGTATTAAATCTTAAAATTTAATTTTTTGTATAATCTAAGTGAAAATTTCAAAATTGATTACGCATGAATACAACTTGATATTTTATTAATAGAATTCTATACTTGAGAGGAATTTAAATTTAATTCAACTGACGATGTGGTAAAATTTTAGTTGCTTTATGAAAAAATATTGAGTATGTGCAATGTGAATAAAGAGGATTCTTCTTCTTTAAAATTGACTTTAATTTTTTGTTAAATAATAGCTTTTTTGTCTTAAGATATATTAAAAACTTTATGGTGTAACTAAAGTTATTTATGGTGTATGAATAAAATTAGACTATATGTATTAAGTTTGAAAATAAAAAGTGCACTCTAATTGCCAATAATTAAAAAAACATAACGTCCACTATTAGGACATGCAACACAACTACTGATTTGAAACATACGTCTATTATTTTGATAGCAAAAAAATTTGTTCACCAATTACCAATGAGATCATTTATACTCGATTTTTCATCCCAAATTTGCTCATTCTTTAGTTTTGAGTTTTTGATTGGATTATGATTGGTCGGGCGGTCTTATTATATGTGTGTCACATGCTTGTGATCGTGTGACACTCGTTGTTGTTGGGATATGTGATACAATTTTTTTAGAACAAATTAGAAAAGCATCGTGTACAGAAGCAGAAACAGAGCGGAGAAGGGATAAAGAAGCTAGAGAGTGATAGAAGCCTAAAGCTTTAGCTATAAGCTTCTAGTCGCCCGGTAGAAGCCAACTGTTTCTGGTCGCCAGTGTATAGGTCATTTTTGACTCAAGCATATATCAGCATTTGGAGTTGATAAGAAGTGTTTTCCGGTTGATTGGTCAAAACTTCCAGTTGATTTTCATAGGAAATTCTAGAGAATATTGGACTTTGGAATTTAGGAGCAATGTTTTCATTTTTGAGATTTTTTGGAGTTTCCACCATGGATCTCTGTATATATTTGATCCAAAGACTGAGATACATCAGACTACCATAAATAAGACTGTAGATCATGGATGAAAGTTTGGTTGGTTCATTTAGTCCGATGATGGAAATTATTAATCCGAACTAAAAACCATTAAAAGCGGAAACCAACCAAGCCAACTAAATTAAGTTTTATTGGTTTAGTTGGTTATTTGGTTAAACCGTACTAAAAATATTTCACATTTTATATTTGAAATAATCATCACACTCTAAAATAAAACATGAATATACAGTCAAAGTATTCTTATTGTTGAACATGCGATTATATGATTTTTGTTTGATGATAATAAATATATATATTCGTATAAATGTATTTGTTAATGTACTATTTTATTTTTCATAGATTAAATAAACATTTCCTGAATAAAAATAAATAATACAGAATTTGTATTCAAATAGAATTTTTATTCAAACAAATATTTATTACAATTTTTGAATAGTACAAAGTTCAAGCTCTCACTATATATTCAATTTCAATTATAGTACAACTTTGATTACATCACAATTTCACATTTACAGTTGACCTCGCTACATATCACTCACACTCGTATTTATCGTCAACTTTATTCCAAATTGAATCCAGCATCCGAGCAATCTGCAAAAATAAATATTGACGCAGTAAAAGTGAAAAGGAAATATTTTTGCAGTATAGAATAAAATGTGAATTTTCAAAATAATATTTGCCTCAGTTATTTGGGTTGTTCGTTATCATTTAATTTTCAATTCATCATACAAGAACAGCTTGTGACATACACAGTGTATCACTGTATATGCCACAAGGCCGTGCACACCGATATATACACTTGATAAATTTACTGGAATAGGTGAGCACAGGTCAAACCCAAAACGCCGGGTTCAACTCAAGTGCGATAAAATAATGACACAAATTTCAGCACAAGGTCAAATCCGAGCTACAAGCTGGATTCAACTCCGGTGTAATTCAAAACAAAAATCCAAATGTACAAAACCACATGCAAACTGAAACAGGCAGTGGCAACAACAACAATAAAGTATGAAGGTTACACTGAAACAGGTCGGGGAAGCAAGCATGTGCACCAAAGATAAGGCAACACAGCAAGGCACAGCAATAATGATCAAACTCAGTTCAACATGACAGTAAGTAGTGCCACAAGACCAAGAAGCAAAACAACTCGATGCAAACATTCATGAACACACATATATGACTTGAATAAACAAACTACAATAACCAGAGTGACAATGCATGCTACAGTTCTGGATAACATGAATGCACAATCTCACATGTATGAAATTAATATGCAGGGATATACAGTGACACATGAACCAGAGCAATCAAGCTACAGCATGGCAAAAATGCATAAATCACACTCGAGTACACTGACTCAAACCAATGCTTAGAGCAATAGCATACCAAATGAAATAATGAACAAGACTACACCAAGTATACAATTAAAATGCATTCAAACATTCTAGACAGTATACACTCGAGTACACATAAAAACAACTCAAACTCAAGCATGAAGAAAATTAACCAGATCAGACTCAAGAAAATGAAGGCTGCCACTTCAGCTACAAATGTATGAACAAAATGATCTGGGTCAAATCAGAAACTCAACTGTACATAAGTGCAAGTGGAACACAAGAAGTAAATCAATGAACAAGTCAGAGTCAAGCCAAGTCGGGATGAACATACATCGATCAAGCATACAGGTCAATGAAGTTTCAAGTCAAGGCCGAAGCCTTCAGAAATTCACGAAAACCAAGCAGTGCCGTGATAACCAAGCAGTCATGGAATCGCATAAACATAGTCAAAGCCGTGGGTCATCACGAAATCAACGCCTTGGCAAGGTCAAGTACAAGTTAAAGACAAAATTGTCACAGCATAATCATCAAGCCATGGAAAACAAGAAATCGAACAAGTCAAAAATCAATACCTAAGATGCAAGTATCAAATTATAAGAATTTGATTAAGTCAGAGAAATCATCAACATCCAAGCAACATTGATGGGCCGAGCAAATCAATTGACAAATTCAAACAAATATATACGAACGCAAATAAAGGAGATCAAAATAATATGAAAACCCACAATCATCATCGGCAATAGCGATCGAGTTCAAGCATTCAAACAGAAAAGAAAAGGAACAAAAAATTACTTACCGAAGCCATATCTCTAACTCGATCAATTTCAAAGAGCCGTGAGCAAATCAGAGAAACGTGCAATCGACAAAGAAAACGACGTGATAAATCATTCATTCGATCGAGCAACTAAAGTCGGCATCTTTGAAATTACGAAAACCCTAATTTGGAATGAAGGAACGAAGCCCTAATTTGCAAAGACGAGAACAAGCCGTCGTTATCTCACAAAGGAACGGGCCGATAGAAGATAAAGAGAAAAGAAAGTTTGGGTCGGCCTTTAGTTTAGATTTGGGGTTTAAAAATTATGATAAGGCTCTTGAATATATTTAGGGTTTATTTTTAAAATTTTAATTGTTTTTTAATTTGCATTTCCTTTTAAACCGTTGTAAATTCCAGTCATGTGACTAGGGGACAAACTACATGGCGTAGTTTGAGAATTCGCAACTTAGTGGCTGAGTTGTGGAAGGGTTTTGAGCATAGAGTTAGGTTAGTCAGTAGAGGGTGCCGTGAGTTTACGTGTGTAAGCGAGTGACTACTTAATTCTAGTAGAAACCTTGGGGGCAGCACATAGGCAGGGTTTTGCCGAAGCTGGGTAAATTCTGTGTCGTTCTATTTCTGCATTTATTATTCTGCTATTATCTGTGCTGCTATTATTCTGTAATCTGTGTTGAAATAATTTTATAAGTGTTAGCACAAAAATTGGTCACTAATACCCTTAGAAAGATTGTGTAGAGAGATTAATGAAGAAAGTAAATTAAAACAGAGAACAGAATGTAAATTTAAATGCAAAAAGTAAGAACACCAAATTTATAGTGGTTCGGCGTAGTAGCCTACGTCTACTTTGAAGTTGATCTTTATTCTTTTCATTGATACTTGATTACAGATACAGTCCGCTTCTAAGTACTTGAATACAGTTGCAAGATACAAAGAAATAAGCTTGGATTACGCTTGATAAGGACATCATGTCCTTTGGGTGAGTGGTGTGTATCCTGAATTGTTCTATGAATTTCGTTGCTAATTCGTCAAAGCTGGATATAGATTGAGGTGGGAGTCGAGTAAACCACATGGTGGCAATACCAGACAAAGTGATTGGGAAGTACCTACACTTGGTCACACCATTGGCTCTTGCAGAATCCATCATCCATCCATACCTCATCACATGTTGCCTAGGATCAGTCTTCCCCTCATAGGCTGGGATAGTCGGCATATTGAACTTTCTTGGGGTACTCAGCCTGCAGGATACCATCCATAAAGAGGGTATGGCTTCTAGTCACTCCCCAGTCTTCATTGGTCAAGCCTTGGTTTTCTCTCATCAAATGCCTGACCATAGTTATTAAGTCCGGAGTTTGTATGGAGGATGGAAGGTTGGGTTCCGTTCCACGGGACCGTGCGGGTTGATGTTCCACCTGATTTGGGTCTTGGAGATTCGGGTGTTCGATCTCTTCGCGGGCTTGTTTCCCAATGCCCGCTTGTGCACCTTCATCCTTACGGCATCTATGCCTAGGAGGTTCGTCAGCTGAGGTTGAGCTATCAGATTCAGAATAAGGGGCAGGGTTACCTCCAACATTATGGCGTTGTTGTTGAGCGAGCAGAGTCATGACGTTAGTGTTGGCTTGAATCTGTTCAGCAAGCTGCCTTCTACTTTCCTTGAGTTCTCTTATCAAATCATTGAACTCCGTTCGGGAAATGACTTCCGCTTGGATTCGGGTGGAGGGCCTTGCACCTCTGGTTGTTTGCTGATTTCCAGGTCCAACTTGTTGTACGCTAGCAGTTTCACGGACATCTGCATTATGAGAGGCCGATCTGGTTCGTGGTCTCCCTATGGTAGAGTTGTTGGTTATAACTCTAAGTAGAATCAACAGATGCCCTGTCAATGATTTTGGATCTCCTTCGGGGATTTATGCAATCCAGTAGCTACAAAGCAGATCCTAACAGCCTGAGAATTCAATTCTCAGTGAAAGCACCAAAATGTTAGCACAAAAATTGGTCACTAAGAGCCTTAGAAAGATTGTGTAGAGAGATTAATGAAGAATGTAAATTAAAATAGAGAACGGAATGTAAATTTAAATGTAGAAAGTAAGAACACCGAATTTATAGTGGTTCGGCGTAGTAGCCTACGTCCACTTTGAAGTTGATCTTTGTTCTTTTCATTGATACTTGATTACAGATACAATCCGCTTCTAAGTACTTGATTACAGTTGCAAGATACAAAGAAATAAGTCTGGAATGAGTCTTGAAAATGACAGAGTCTCCCCAGTGTTCTCTAAAATCTCTCCCTTTTTTCTGTTCCGCTACCTCTTTATTTATAGGCGAAGGTGGGTTGGACTTCACTAGTGGGCCTGGTAGCTGAATATCTTGGCCCAAGTGGAGTGGTCTCTGTGCGCAGAGCCAGTGAGGCCGAACGACCAAATGCCGAGGCTCCCTCCTTATGACGAACGAGGTGAGGCCGGATACTCTGGGTGCCGAGCATCCGCTTGTGCTGGGCGAAATGACTCGTCGAACGATCTTCCAAATGTCGAGCGCTCTTTAGATGCCGAGCGATGTGGTGCCGAACAGTCTCCTTAGGCCGAACGAGATGAGGCCGAACGATCTAAACTTTGTGAGAAGCTGCCTGTCGAACACTCCCCAATGCCGAACGCCTTTAAGTGCTGAGCGTTCCTTTCTGCCGAGTGTCCCCTTATGCCGAGCAATCTAGATAAGCCAAGTACTTAGTGGTCGTCCCATGCCGAACGGTCTTAACATGCCGAACGTTCCGTAGACGCCGAATGAGATTGGACGCCGAGTGCTTTTTGGATGTCGGACGTATCATGATGCCGATTGATAGTTTAACCGAACGATGGGGAGGCCGAGTATTAAGTTGCCTGGTCAATCCCTCAGGAAACACTTGCCCCCAAAAGTGTATTACGTGACCGAACGTGATATGCTTTGAATTACGTATCCTCCATGCTCCGTTTCGAACCTTGGTTAAATCTTCTTGGAGGTGCCTTCCTGAGAATATCAGTGGTGGAGGTGTGTGTCGAGCGCAGTGTAAATGTCGAATGCTCTGTGCGTGCCGAACGATACCCTTTTGACCGGCTCTATCGGTTATGGCCCTTTCAACTTCTTCTCCTTCTTCCCTATAAAACCTGTCGTCCTCCTTCTTCCCCTCTTTCCCACTTTCATTTCCGTTATTCTCCAAGAGCCTGCAATTCTCGCCTGTTAATCGGATACTAAAAGCCTAATCAATCCTTCCCACGCTTCGATCTACCGACTAGGTATCATCCCTTCTATTTAAATCCTAAACAGTTTCAAATAAGAAATTCTAGGTTTGTAAACTAGAACCGTAGCTGAGAGGATTGCGTGGACGGAGGAATCAAACCCCGATTGGGATATCTTTTAAGCTGAATGGTGTGAGGTGAGGAGAAATGGCTAGGGATGATCACACATAGGAGTTGTTGGGTGATGTGTTGTAGTCCGACTTAGTTCCTTCGTGCTGAACGAAACTTGGGAGGAGAAGAAAGAATAGAGGAAGTGTCGGTGGTGGTTAGGATGTCAAACGACATGATCCGGAATGACTTGCCGAACGACCTGTTTTTGTTGTTCGGTGTGGATGGAGTAGGAGAGGAATGGAACTGTAGCCAAGGGTGGAGTGCTGAACGTTAAGGCTCGGCATAGCTCTGGTTCGGCGTGCCTTAGCATAGGCCGAACAATGGAATGGAAGGTTAGGTTGGAAGCATGGATTAGTGGGGATGCTAAGTGTTGTTTCGGCCGAACAAAATCTTGGCCAAACGATGCTTTGCCGAGCGCTAGCTAGTTCGAATGATAACTAGGCCGAACAAGAGTTTCGCCGAACGAGTTTTAGGCCGAATGGTAGCTTCGCCGAACGACGGCTTCACCGAACAACAGCTTGGCCAAATAATCATAGATGCCGAACCATGTTAAGGCCGAACAACATAAATGCCGAACCATATAAGGCCGAACAAACAATTGCATTGCCTAATCATATAACATAAGAAGGACAGAAACTCCATCATACTAGCATATCGAACCGGTCTGGATTGATAACTTCCTAGTTTCTGTAGACATAAACTTGAACTTGAATTGACATAATCAGATAACTTCTTCTGATATTTTCTGAATCCGAAATTGTAAACACCATAAGGCAGGCTTTTGGAGACGGTCAGCGATGACGGTCTTCGAAGTCGATGGTTCGAAACTTAGTTTTATGTCAGTAACTCTGTGACTTTCAATTTTCTAATGCTTATATACGACAGACCGCACTAGTCCACACACAAACTTGGGGGAATATTTGTGTTGTTAATTCTAATGTCGAACCTTTTTCAAGTACAGTTCGCACAGGTGCTTAGCCAAATTCACTATTTATTGAAGATGTCGAAAAAATCCAGCTCCACCACGATTTCTGACAAATCAGGGCCGTCCTCTCGACAGGAAGTTGCAGACGTCTCAAATCCATCACCTCCCCTGCACATAACTTAGCCTCCGATGCCCTGGAGGCATCGATTTTCTTGGACAACCCTGTCAACTCACAGGCTTCAAAGATCAATGAAGTCGCGGTTCGGTGAATATGCTCCATCCATGGAATACCTTTTGACGACGTGTTGGTTCCATTGGGGCGCGACCGGCCACACCTGCCCCCGGTCGGATATGCAGCATGCAATAAATTCATGTGCTGGGTTGGCAGCGTGCCACCGTTCAATCTATTCCTTCCGGATGTGCTGCAATACATCAACATCGCCCCATCGGAGCTGCACCCAAACAGTCATGCCTTCATCTATGGCACCTACATTCTCTTCATGACTATTTTCTCTAGGCCCCCAACTCCTAGCGACATCAGATACATATACATGATCAAAAAGCGGGGAGATAGCCCCTCTTACATGTTCCTCGACCCATACCGTAAATGCCAAATCTTAACCGGGGCGTGGAGCAAATTTGCCCTGTACAAAAAGAATGGTTCTATGTGCGTTGCCCCCCTGGTTTCGCGAGGAGATGGGTCGAAGGAAGTAGGTCTTCTTCTTGGAGCAATACTCATGTTTTGATCGAAGCTATGCCTATTCTAACTCTTGTTTCATTTTCTCAGGTATCAATCCGCATCCCGACAGCCGTGGGTATTCTGAGGCCGTTGAAGCTATTAGAGCTCTTCCCGCCGAGGAACGAGACATCCGAACTCTTATCTCAAATGAGTCATTATCGAGGTTCGGATTGTTAGAAGAGGGTCACCGGATAAGTCTTCCAAAAGGCGTCACTCTACCCAGGCCGGTCTCTGGCAAAGGGAAAAATTTAGTTGAGTCGTCAGCATGCCACACCCCTGATGTAGATGAAGAGGGGGAAATCAAGGAGGGTGAGACACCCGAAGCACAAGGTGTGAATCTGGGTCCAGCCCAAGACCCCATAGTTGAAGTGCATGATATCGAAATGTCGTCTTTTCCTTCACAGAAGAAAAAGATATTGGCGTACAAGATCAGAAAGGAGAAGGTTAGCGGAACTTCGAAAGTTACGCTTACCCCGACGGAGAAAGAGGCTTCTTCGCAGCGCGTAGAAAGTTCTTTAAAGGGTTTATCGAACCTCTCTATTCCGTATGATCTGCTCAATTATGACTTTGACGATCCGGAGGAATTCAAACTTCATTCGCCCATTAGAGATGACGCGGGTGCTCCGACTCAGAGTTAGGGAGAGAAAACTCCTATTAGCAAGGCGACTGGTCCGTTGGATGAAAACACTAGGACACACACGAACACTTGCACTTCAATTTTCGCTTAGACTTTTGTCGTCACACTACTCTTTGCTAATTCGCTGCTATTTGAATTCTGTACAGGTGGTATGCGGCGTTCACATGGATTCAATCGCCTTCGTAGCACGTCTGTTCTTCACCACTCTGGACGGGACTCGGGTTCCGAAAGACGTCGAGATAGGGATGGTGATGGCGATAAAGACTATCGTTCCCAGGACTCGTCATCTCGGAGGAAAACTTATTATCAGCCAAAGTACCACCAGGATACCCCTTCTCATGCAGAGCAAAGTAAAGACAAGTGCGGCCATAAGAGGTCGCAACCTGATGCTCCCCCGGACCAACACTCTGTTTCTTCTTCCACTCGTTAGTCCCGAGATTCCTACAGGAGGGGCGAACTTTCAAAGCCGCCTCCTCCCGCTCCTACAACGGACCCGTCAGTGCCGGAGAGGCTAGCCGAGCTTAAAGATAAATTTTCGAAAATCTACTTCGATGGCCTGAAATTCCTCCCGGCTATTCACCCTATTCCCGGACATGCCAAACAGAGCACCCTTGCTTGTACGAATGAAGTCTATGTTCAACATGACGCGTTTATTCATCTAGCCGAAAAACTTTCTGAAGTTTTCGTGGAGCGCCAGCATGAAATCGACCGCTTGAAGCTTGAGGCTATCCACGACAAGGATATCATTAAAGCTCAGGACGAAGAAATGGTCACTTACAAGTCTGAGCTCGAGGCCGCCCATTAGAGAGCTATGGACACTGGTGAGGCCGTTACTCTTCTAGAGTCAACTCATAAGAAATAACTTGACGAGGCGGTTCAACGGTGTGGGGCTTTGGCTCTAGAGAAGGACTCCGTTCAAAAGGAGAGGGACACGCTCAGCCTCCGAGTCAAGGAGCTTGAGGAGCAGCTTCGCAGGAAGAGCGAAGAGAAAATGGCCTCCCAAGAGGAGTCACAACGATACTGTGACGAGACCGTCGCCACTCGACTTTTGAAAGAAAAACTGGAGGGCGAGCTCTCCAGGGTTGAGGCGTTAAAGAGGGAGGCCCGTGAAGAGGGTGAAAGGATTGCGTCCATCGATATTGACTCGCATCTTGAGGCGGCTAGAGAAGAAGGCAGGGAGGAGGTCAAAAATAAGTTTGACCCACTAATCGCTAAGTTCAATGCTCGTGTTCTCATGCATCTAGACTTGACTTTCTTGGGCGAGGATTAGCTTGAATCTCTAGCCGAGGCATGGGAGGCTTTGATAGAAATCAGGAATGCCGAGCACGGCACCGTAGAGGTTGATGAGGGGGCATTGATAAAAGAATATCTCAAGGGAAACGAGCCTTCGGACTTGTTTGCAGCTAAACTATATATGGCAAAGGTTCCCCCTCAAAGAAAGGGAAAGAAGTTATTACTGGTCCATACGGGGCCGTGCCTCCAGCTCATGCGCCTACTCGATCGGCCGATCGGCCGATACTCAATCCATTTGAGCAGCATATTGGTTACAACCCGGAGGACCCCGGCCTTGGCGTTCATATTCTGTCCCCCATTCTGTAGGGTGAGACCCCCTTGACGGCTGAGAGCCTGCCAGAACCTGGTAGATAGCTCTTCACTTTAAGATTTAAAACGTCGTCATTCTTTAGAAAGGACTATTGTATTATAATCCTTGTTTTTCATGCTTTCGCGCAGGTCGTTCTGATCCCGGGCCCACTCCAAGGAGCGATGTCACCAAGGAGGCGGGGAAGGAAACAAGTGAGGCCTCTCACGCAAGCGAGGCTCCCGGTCCTGATGCCCAGGTGATCGGGGAGCTTGACCAAGGCGAGTCTAATTCCTCCTCTAGGGGTTACGAAGTGGAAATCACAGGCGCCTCTAAGCACACGTCTGAGTTGAGCATGAAGGTGAGGCTTGAGAAGGAGAAGGAAGAGATGACCAAGATCAAGGTCGAGCCTCGAACTGTGGATCCAGACGATCCCTTGACCAAACCGTTGAAGATCATTCTCCCTGGCAGGTCTAAACTCGTGGATGTCCCTCACACTCCTCCTGTTGTCACTCCTCCATCAACGAAGGGTACCCAGGGTAAACGCGGAGGAGAGGGGTTGTCTGAGAAAACAACGGAGGTGAAGAAATCGAAAAAGCATAAGAAGTAATCATTACTCTCGTTCAACAAGGGTTAGTTTAGATTAGGCAAGTACTTTTGTTTTCTTAGTTTGTGTAAATAAACTTTTGATTCCGAGCTCCAAAGGAGTTGTAATGGAAACTTATCTTTGATGAATAAAACTTAGTTTTTCTATCTTTCCATGGCTCTTGTCATTCAATTTTCTTTGTGATTGTGATTCAAATCCCAGCCGTTGTGAATATAATAGACCTCTCGGTTCATCTTCATGTAGCTCGGAAATTCTTTGAGAGCTATCTGTTTGTTTTTTGTTCACGCTCGAAGCACTTAGAATATTTTCTAATGCGCATGTCGAAGCTCGATGACTTCAAGTCATTTATGTCCAGTCTGTCTTCAGTGGACCTGGTCATTTAAATCGTTTATACTTGAGTCCGCGCTTCAGGGACTTAGAATACTCCAGTCCGCACTCCGGGGACTTGGAGATTTTAAGTCGTTTATGCTCGAGTCCGTGCTCCGGGGACTTAGAGTACTCCAGTCCGCACTCCAGGGACTTAGAGATTTCAAGTCATTTATACTCGAGTCCGCGCTCCGGGGACTTAGAGCACTCCAGTCCGCACTCCGGGGAATTGGAGATTTTAAATTATTTATACTCGAGTCCGCGCTCCGGGGACTTAGAGTACTCCAGTCCGCACTCCGGGGACTTGGAGATTTTAAGTCATTTATACTTGAGTCCGTGCTTCGAGGACTTAGAGTACTCCAGTCCGCACTCCGGGGACTTGGAGATTTTAAGTCGTTTATACTCGAGTCCGCGCTTTAGGGACTTAGAGTACTCCAGTCCGCACTCCGGGGACTTGGAGATTTTAAGTCGTTTATACTCGAATCTGCGCTCTGGGGACTTAGAGTACTCCAGTCCGCACTTCGGGGACTTGGAGATTTTAAGTCGTTTATACTCGAGTCCGCGCTCCGGAGACTTAGAGTACTCCAGTCCGCACTCCGAGGACTTGGATATTTTAAGTCGTTTATACTCGAGTCCACGCTCTGGGGACTTAGAGTACTCCAGTCCGCACTTCGGGGCTTTGGAGATTTTAAGTCGTTTATACTTGAGTCTGCGCTCCGGGGACTTAGAGTACTCCAGTCCGCACTCCGGGGACTTGGAGATTTTAAGTCATTTATACTCGAGTCCATGCTCCGGGGACTTAGAGTACTCCAGTCCGCACTCCGGGAACTTGGAGTTTTTAAATCGGTTATACTCGAGTCCATGCTCTGGGGACTTAGAGTACTCCAGTCCGTACTCCGGGGACTTGGAGATTTTAAATGTCCGTGTGCGTTCGCACGTTAGCCGGAATAACATAATTTTATTTGCGCGTCACAGGATCATCATTTGTAGAGTCATTAGTAATTCATGGAAAAGATGGCTTCAAGCCTTTATTAATGAGAGCAAGTTAAATTGCCTTATTACATGCCAAGAATTAGAAATAAAAGCATATTGGAAATGAGTGCAACTAATACATGAGAGAAATAGACTAAGTATAATAATTCCGTAAGTGCTCGCTGTTCCATGCTCGGGGGAGTGTCGCACCATCGACGGTCGCTAGCTTGAAAGTTCCTTCTTCAAGCTTCCGTTCGATGACATATGGACCTTCCCATGCGGGATTCATATGAGACGGGATCGGGAAAACTCGTTTCAAAATGAGGTCTCCCACACAAAAAGTTCTTGGTCCGACCTACTCACTATAATATTTAGCGATTCTATGTCTGTATGCGGCCGCTCTCAAATTGGCTTCTTCGCGTTTTTCATCAATGAGGTCCAATGATTCCAATAAGAGATTCTGGTTCAACTCGGGGTCGTAATAGTTACCCAATGTGAAGGGACCTCAAGTTCCATGGGTATGATAGCGTCCGTGCCATATGCCAATCCGAATGGAGTGTGGCCAGTCGTAGTTTTGTGGGTGGTCCTGTAGGCCCAAAGTGCTGTTGGAAGTTCATCTACCCACCTGCCTCTAGCCTTTTCCAGACGTTTTTTCAATATGGACTTGATTATTTTGTTTACGGCTTCGACCTGTCCATTCGCCTTTGGGTGAGCAACTGCTGCAAATTTCTTCTCAATGCCATATTTCTGGAAAAATTCTTTGAACTCCTTGCTCTCGAATTGAGTTCCATTGTCCATGACGATGGTCCGTGGAAGGCCAAAACAACATATGATACTTCATACGACGAAATTAATAACCTTCTTGGCGGTTATCGTGGCTAGAGGCTCTGCTTCTGCCTATTTGGTAAAGTATTCGACTGCAACTATTGCATATTTCGCTCCACCTTTGGCTAAGGGTAAAGAGCCTACTAGGTCGATCCACCACATCGCAAATGGCCAGGGACTAACCATTTGTGTGAGTTCCGTTGGCGGAGCTCTCGGGATTTTTGCATATATCTGGCATTTGTCACATTTTCTCACATAGTCTGCAACATCCCGATTGACAGTCGGCCAATAGTATCCGTAACGGAGGATTTACTTTGCTAACGTTTGCCCCCCAGTGTGGTCATCGCACTCTCCCTCATGGACTTCCTTTAATACTTGTTTTATCTCATTATGGGCCACGCATCGGAGTAAGGGGGTCGAGAATCCCCTCCGATACAATATCCCGTCATGTATTACATAACGCGAAGCCTTAAGAAGGACTTGGCGTCTTTCGTTCTTCTTTTCAAGTAAATCCCCTATAACAAGTACTGTCTGATCGGGGTCAACCATGATTCCTTCTCAGGTTCGGTTTCTAACACGAGATCTATCTCCATCATCTCTATACTCAGAGTATAGAGGGTCTCAACAGGGAATAATCCCATTTGTTGTGCATCGCCAGTGCTTGCGAATTTTGCCAATGAATCGGCTTCTCTATTTTTTTCGTGCGGGACATGCGAGATGTCGTAATATTCTAGATTCGACAGCAGCTCTTGAACAAGGGCAAGGTATGGAGCCAGTCTCTGTCCCTTCACTTGATTGTCTCCCGCACCTGATATACTACCATTTGTGAGTCACAGAAGATTTCAATTGACTTCACTCCCAGTTCGTTAACAAGTTTCAGGCCAGCAATCAATGCTTCATACTCGGCTTCGTTATTTGTCGCTTCAAACTCAAGCTTCAAAGCGTAGCAAATTGATCGGTCTTCCGAAGTCACAAGGACTATGCCAGACCCCGCGCGACGGTTGTTAGATGCACCATCGGTGTACATCTTCCATCGAACGGGAGGTATGACACTCTGACTGCTCGGTTCATCTGGCGCGGTGAATTCAACAATGAAGTCAGCTTATGCTTGTCCTTGTATGACCCTTCACGACAGATAGGTGATATCGAACTGACTTAACTCAATATTATATTTCAGCATCCTTCCGGAAGTTTCCGGTCGTTGGAGTACCACTCGCAAGGGTTGGTCAGTGTAGACACCGATTGAGTGTGCCTGAAAGTAGGGGCGAAGCTTGCGTGATGCAATCACCAAGCAATAGGCTAGTTTCTCAATCTTTGGATAATTTCTTTCCGCCCCTATCAAGCGTTTACTGACATAGAAAACTGGCTTTGGAATCCAGTCTTCCTCACGAACCAAAGCTGTACTGATAGCATGCTGGGATACCGCCAAGTATGCATACAACATTTCGTGGTCTATTGGCTTTGACAGTACATGGGGACTTTCTAAGTGCCTTACCAGGGCCCGAAATGCTTCCTCACAGTTGGATGTCCATTCGAAGTTTCTCTTTCCTTTCTTTATAATGTCGAAGAAGGGAATACACTTGTCTGTAGCTCTGGATATGAATCGACTTAGCGCAGCCACTTTTCCATTCAGGCTTTGCACCTGCTTTATGTTTTGGGTACTTGTATATCTCGGATAGCCTGGATCTTCTTCGGGTTAGCTTCAATTCCCCGTGCATTCACAATGAAACCCAAGAACTTTCTTGAAGCTATGCCAAATGAACACTTCAGAGGATTGATCTTCATCCCGTAGTGTCTGAGTACATCGAACATCTCCGCTAAGTCTCGGTCTTTGACTGCCGCGACTTCACAAGCATGTCATCCACATAGACTTCCATTGTTTTACCAATTTGATCTTTGAACATTCGATTCACCAGACGCTGATAAGTTGCTCCTGCGTTCTTCAATCCAAAGGGCATTTCTACATAGCAATACAGGCCGACGTTTTGACGAAACTGGTGTGTTCTTGGTCGGGAACATGCATTGGGATTTGATTGTATCCAGAGTATGCATCCATAAAGGACAGTAACTCATGCCCGACTGTTGAATCGACCAGTTGGTCAATTCTTGGTAACAGAAAGCTATCCTTCGGGCATGCTTTGTTTAAATCAGAGTAAACAACACAAGTTCTCTATTTCCCGTTCGCTTTCTTTGCTAACACCGGGTTAGATACCCATTCAGGGTAGAGGGCGTTGCGGACGAACTCGTTGGCCTTGAGTTTGTCCACCTCCTCTTTGAGAGCTGTAGACCTCTCCGGGTACATGCCTCTCCTTTTTTGTTTCACAGGTACATGCTTCGGGTCTATGTTCAACATATGACTCGCAATTGCAGGAGAGATCCCACGCATATCAAAATGTGTCCAAGCGAAAGCATCAAGATTTTCACGGAGGAAATCGGTAAGGCTCTCAGCGGCCAAAGGGTCGAGGTGCGACCCAATTTTAAGAACTCGTGATGGGTCGCTCTGGCTAACTGGGATGTCAATGGTTAGTTCAGCCGGTGTTGCATTTGTCTCCCTTGGTTCCTCATCATCGTCTCTCGGATCTATGTCTCTATGGATCTGAGAATGTTGCCCGAACCAGGGCTCGGCCGCTAGTTGTCAATCATCAGAATTTTGGATGCGGACAGAGCTGTCCGCAATCTTTCCTTTCTCCCTACGCCGTGCCTCTCTTAGCTCAGCTACATAGCATGCACGGCCGGTTGCCTGATCACCGTGTACCACTCCAACCCCTTTGTCTGTTGGAAATTTTAACGTCAAACACCAAGGGGCCAAAGCCGCCCTAAATTCCGCCAGGGCTGGACGACCCAGAAATACGTTGTATGGGGAACCAACATCCAGTACTATGAATGGTAGGATTCGCACTCTCCTGCGTTCACCTTGTCCCATTTCAATTGGTAACTCCACGTATCCCATTACATCGGTCGTTGCGCCATTAAAGCCGTGGATTCTGGCTTTGAATGGTTTCAAATCCTTGGTCTCCAGCTTCATTTGGTCGTATGCCTTCCGGAAGATGATGTTAATGGAACTTCTGCAATCAATTAGAATTCTCTTCACAAATGTCGGTCCGATGGTTGCAGATATGACCATTGGGTCGATGGTTGGGGCCTCTACCTTATCCGCATCTCTGCTCCTGAACACGATATCATCATTCATCGTGCGCTGCTGCTTTGCAGGAGTCCCATCCTCCACATTCGAACAACACTTATACTCCGCATGTCTTAAAGAGTTAGCATATCGCTCCATCTCCTGCCAATTCTTATCCACAAGATGAGGTCCACCAGCAATCATGTTAATAAATAATATGCCCACAGTTCGAGTAGGTTGTTCTAGTTGGTGTGGGGTCGGCCCACGTCTAGGGTCCGATGTTTCTTGCCTCTCGTCCTGTGGGTCTTTGACAAATCCCTGCAGCTTTTTCTGTCTAATCAGCTTTTCTATAGCATCACGGAGGTGTCTACACTCCTCTGTGTTGTGCCCACTAGACTCGTGAAAACGGCAATACTTCCCGGTCTGCTTCTATTCCTCCGTCGATTCCTTTAGGCGTGGCTTTCTATATTGGAAAGTGTTGCAGGTTGATAAATATATGTTCTCAAGAGATGCGTTCAATGGGGTGTATTCATTGTAGGTTGGGATCCTTGATTTCCATATCCCTGTTTCTTTTTTCTTTTCGGGATTTCCACCTCCGGATCCTTTAGACTGCCCAGGCTTGTTCTAGACGTTAACTTGAGTTTTTCCAGGATTATCGCCGGTTTGCTTCACGGCGATGTTGCTTTTCACAGACTCCTGAACGGGCCCTGGTGCCTTGTCTCGTCTTGTCCACCGAGCTTCCTCCCTCCTTATGAACTGATAAGCTTTCGAGTAAAAATGTTCCAGCGTAGCTAGGGACTTTCCCGCCAACCAATCTCCAAATTTAGAATCAGGATCCACACCACGCATTACTGCCATTAAAATCGCGTGGTCATTAGAATTGCTCACCTTGGTAACAGCAACATGAAACCTTTGCAAGTATGCTTTTAATGACTCTCCCGGAGCTTGGATTACGCTTGATAAGGACATCATGTCCTTTGGGCGAGTAGTGTGTATCCTGAATTGTTCTATGAATTTCGTTGCTAATTCGTCAAAGCTGGATATAGATTGAGGTGGGAGTCGAGTAAACCACATGGTGGCAATACCAGACAAAGTGATTGGGAAGCACCTACACTTGGTCACACCATTGGCTCTTGCAGAATCCATCATCCATCCATACCTCATCACATGTTGCCTAGGATCAGTCTTCCCCTCATAGGCTGGGATAGTCGGCATATTGAACTTCTTGGGGTACTCAGCCTGCAGGTTACCATCCGTAAAGAGGGTATGGCTTCTAGTCGCTCCCCAGTCTTCATTGGTCAAGCCTTGGTTTTCTCTCATCAAATGCCTGACCATAGCTATTAATTCCGGAGTTTGTATGGAGGATGGAAGGTTGGGTTCCGTTCCACGGGACCGTGCGGGTTGATGTTCCGCCTGATTTGGGTCTTGGAGATTCGGGTGTCTGGTCTCTTCGCGGGCTTGTTTCCCAATGCCCGCTTGTGCACCTTCATCCTTACGGCATCTATGCCTAGGAGGTTCGTCAGCTGAGGTTGAGTTATCAGATTCAGAATAAGGGGCAGGGTTACCTCCAACATTATGGCGCTGCTGTTGAGCGAGCTGAGTCATGAGGTTAGTGTTGGCTTGAATCTGTTCAGCAAGCTGCCTTCTACTTTCCTTGAGTTCTCTTATCAAATCATTGAACTCCGTTCAGGAAACGACTTCCGCTTAGATTTGGGTGGAGGGACTTGCACCTCTGGTTGTTTGCTGATTTCCAGGTCCAACTTGTTGTACGCTAGCAGTTTCATGGACATCTGCATTATGAGAGGCCGATCTGGTTCGTGGTCTCCCCATGGTAGAGTTGTTGGTTATAACTCTGAGTAGAATCAACAGATGCCTTGTCAATGATTTTGGATCTCCTTTGGGGGATTTATGCAATCCAGTAGCTACAAAGAAGATCCTAACAGCCTGAGAATTCAATTCTCAGTGAAAGCACCAACATGTTAGCACAAAAATTGGTCACTAACAGCCTTAGAAAGATTGTGTAGAGAGATTAATGACGAAAGTAAATTAAAATAGAGAACGGAATGTAAATTTAAATGCAGAAAGTAAGAACACCGAATTTATAGTGGTTCGGCGTAGTAGCCTACGTCCACTTTGAAGTTGATCTTTATTCTTTTCATTGATACTTGATTACAGATACAATCCGCTTCTAAGTACTTGAATACAGTTGCAAGATACAAAGAAATAAGTCTGGAATGAGTCTTGAAAATGGCAGTCTCCCCAGTGTTCTCTAAAATCTCTCCCTTTTTTCTGTGCCCCTACCCTTCTATTTATAGGCGAAGGTGGGTTGGACTTCACTGGTGGGCTGGTAGCTAAATCTCTTGGCCCAAGTGGAGTGGTCTCTGTGCGCCGAACTAGTGAGGCCGAATGACCAAATGCTGAGCCTCCATCCTTATGCCAAATGAGGTGAGGCCGAACACTCTGGGTGCCGAGCATCCGGTTGTGCCAGGCGAAAAGACTAGCCGAACGATCTTCTAGATGCTGAGCGCTCTTTAGATGTCGAGCGATGTGGTGCTGAACAGTCTCCTTAGGCCGAACGAGATGAGGCCGAACGATCTAAACTTTGTGAGAAGCTGCCTGCCGAGCACTCCCCAATGTCGAACGCCTTTAAGTACCGAGCGTTCCTTTCTACCGAGTGTCCCCTTATGCCGAGAAATCTAGATAAGCCGTGTACTTAGTGGTTGTCCCATGCCAAACGGTCTTAACATGCCGAACGTTCCGTAGACGCCGAATGAGATTGGACATCGAGTGCTTTTTAGATGCCGAACGTAGCATGATGCCGAATGATAGTTTAACCGAACAATGGGGAGGCCGAGTACTAAGTTGCCTGATCAATCCCCCAGGAAACAATAAGCTTCCGCAATTAAATTTTATAATTAATAGCATCACCCTATTCACCCCCCCTCTAGGGTGAAATTGATTCTACAAGTGGTATCAGAGCTAAGTACAAAAGCCATTTTGTTTTAAAAATTTGATTTTTTCAAAAACCAATTTTTGTTTTAAAAAAATTGAATTTCTAAAATGGCTACTTTTGCTGAGGGTCGTTCCAATATTATTCCTCCTATTTTTGATGGAACAGATTTTTTTTGAATTGGAAATTAAAAATGGAATTTTATTTGAAATCTGTAAATATTAAATATTGGAATATTATTGAAAATGGGTGCGATATAACAGATAAGAAAATTATCTCGATTAATGCTCTGGCTATGCATGTATTATATTCTCATATTAATCAAGATAATTTTAATTTTATCTCTCATTGTGAAAATGCACGGGAAATCTGGAATACTTTCAATGAAATATATGGTGCAAAAGTCAACAGCAATGAGAAATCCTCCACAACCAACTCAGTTAAAGAAATGTGCTTAACAGGATTGGAAAAAGGCAGTTGTGATGAGGATGATGATAATGGAGCAGCTGAGCTGGCGCTACTAATAAAGAGATTCAAAAAGAGGAACCACAAAAACGGAAATCCAGCTCCAAATCAACAGTTGATAAGCAGAGTAATCAAAGCACTAGACAACTCAGAAGAACACGGGATCATTTGTCACAAGTGCAACCAACCCGGACACATCAAGCCCAATTGTCCTCAACTTCAACACGGCCAAGAAAAGAAGTCAAAAAGGAAAAGTTTTGCAGCCACATGGAATAAAAGAGATAGCAGTGAGAGTGAGAAAGCTGATTTGTGCCTTCGAAGTAATATAGCTGACAGCGACGATGACGAGCCAAGCGAGGTATCAAAACTCACTCACTCAGAATTACTTATATATTTTCACGAAGTAAATGGCTGTTTTGAACAACTTAGGGAAAAGTATGCCAAACTTGAATCACAAAAAGATACTTTGATATAATTAAATGAACAACTTGACCGATTGGTTAAAAACTATCAAAGTAGGATCCCTAAGTGTGATAAGTGTCCAATATTTGAAGAAGAAATTAAAAAATCAGAAATTAAAATTAAATCGCTTGAAAATGAAATTCTGATTTTGAAAGAGAATGAAAATACTAGGAGAGAAAATTCTATTAAAAGGTGCACACAATTATTGAACAAAAATGAATCTCTCAAAAACACAAGTCCAACAATTGTCAACGACTTTAGATAAATTTTCCAAAAGTAAAAATCAGTGAATATGCTCTTAGGGAAACAAACTGTTAATATAGTTAGACAAGGACTTGGACATAATCAATCTAAAAATGTTAGAAATGAGACTAATCAAGAAAATTCAATGTGCACAATTTGTAGAAAATTTGGACACGATCAAAACAATTGTTGATATAGACCCAAACCCGTGAAAACTATACCAATTTGGGTTCCAAAAGGCACAAATATAAAAACTCCCAAAGTTAAACAAATCTGGGTGCCAAAAGGAACATATATAAATAGTTTTGGGTCTCCACAAAATTATTTTTCTAAATATTCTGCCACTAACAACCATGGACCTATAAAAACAAATAGGTCACAAAAATCTTTTCCCGTGTAGGTATGGTGGCAGGCTAAGGAACAACAATAATACCACTTGGATTCTGGTTGTTCCAAGGGCACACCGAGCGCGACAAAGCAAAGTTCTTTAGCCTAGATAAAGGTAACAGAATCACAATGGACAATAACGAAAAATATCGTAAAGGTAAAACAGGTAATGGTATATTTATTTGAATGATATATTAAATGTGATAATCTGCACCATAATCTAAGTTAAATCAGTCAATAATGAGATGATGAAGTAATGATGATTTTGATTCTGACTTACTCAAAATTGTTGGCCAATTATATTCTTATGCCAAATACACTATAAAAATCTCTAGATTCTTTGAATTACTTCATATATATATATTAGTTTGGATTAATAATAGTGTTTTGTTGGATGATAATACATTTGGTTATAATATGGCTAACTCTATATTCACGGTTTTTGATCATTTACACTATTTCAATTCAAATTCAAGAAAATGTCATTTGAAAGGCTGTTAAAATTGATTTTGAGATATTTTGTTGCATACTTCATGGTTTGGTCTATCAAATTCAATTAATGATAATTTTGAGTGAAAGAGAAATTCAGATGCAGATTACACTGGTAATCTAGTTGATAGAAAAATTACTAGTTGAACGTGATTTTTGTTGAGACATTTAGTAACTACATCGTTTTTCAAAGAAAATATCTTCATATTTTTCATTTCAAATAATTTTCAAATAGCAGAAATTTTTCTCATATAACCCCTTCTAGAAAATCGTTTTTGACCATGTTTTTAGATCAGTCATTTGAAAAATTAATTTTATAATTATTTTGAATTTGATTTTAAATGACTAATCTGACTCCCTAATAATTATCGAAAAGATAAATAGTGATGAGTGTTGATATTTATCATATATTATGACTCGATACGGTATAATTAGTAAATTTCTTTAGAAATTTAAACAGGAGTTATAAAACTTTTTGTTGGTAAAAATTCCATGATCATCTCTATTTCTATCATATTTCTAACGACCATCACTCATCAAAATTCAATATAGTTTGTCAATATGTGGTACTTTAAACAAGAATCATTCGTTTTTCATTTTATATTTCTTTTTAAAAAATAAATAAATAAATAAAAATAAATAAATAAATACCAAAGTATTCACTCTCATTTAAAAGTGCTCACAGTTATGCATGGGTGAATTACTTGGAATTTGTTATGTGCTTCCATGCTCATTTAAAAGTCCTCACGGTTATGCATGTATGGAACGCATATCAAAAATTGATTTTTAAAATAAACAAGTTGATTCTAATCTCATTTAAAAGTCCTCACGGTTATACGTGGTTAGAAGATACTTGAATTTATTTATTTTTAAAATAAAATTGGAATACTACTAATCTCATTTAAAAGTCCTAATGGTTATGCATGGTTAGTATATATTCAAATTCCTGATATAAATATACCACAAATAGACACAACCGTATGGTTTTATATGATGACATCATTCCCATCATTCTAAAAGTGGAATATGCACCTAACAAAGTATTTATGATTTTTGTTTGATTTTTTATGGAAATTTGATATTTATATTCAATTGAGTTTTAATGTTGGATTAATATCGATCACTTTATCTCTATTTTCTCTAACACTATTACTCCTTTGCTGATGACAAAAGGGGGAGAGAAAAGTTAAGATTTTGTCAAATAAAATCAATTAAAAGTCAAATATTTTCCATTTGCATTTAGGCTCATTTGCATATTTTTATTTGTATGCATATATGTAGGGGGAGCTTTGTGTAGAGAGGAAGCATTTAAATAGGGGGAGAAATTAGAGTATATAAATGATCAAATACATTTAACATATTCAAAACCATAAATATATGTTTGTTATCATCAAAAGGGGTAGATTGTTGAACATGCGATTATATGATTTTTGTTTGATGATAATAAACATATATATATTCGTGTAAAAGTATTTGTTAATGTACTATTTTATTTTTCATAGATTAAATAAATATTTCCTGAATAAAAATAAATAACACAGAATTTGAATTCAAACAGAATTTTTATTCAAACAAATATTTATTACAATTTTTGAATAGTACATAGTTCAAGCTCTCACTATATATTCAATTTCAATTACATTACAACTTTGATTACATCACAATTTCACATTTACAGTTGACCTCACTACATATCACTCACACTCGTATTTATCTTCAACTTTATTCCAAATTGAATCCAGCATCAGCGCAATCTACAAAAATAAATATTGACGCAGTAAAATTGAAAAGGGAATATTTTTGCAGTATAAAACAAAATGTGAATTTTGAAAATAATATTTGCTTCGGTTATTTGGGTTGTTCGTCATCATTTAATTTTCAATTCATCATACACGAACAGCTTGTCACATACACAGTGTATCACTGTATATGCCACAAGGCCGTGCACACCGATATATACACTTGATAAATTTACAGGAACAGGTGAGCACAGGTCAAACCCAAAATGTCGGGTTCAACTCAAGTGCGATAAAATAATGACACAAATTTCAGCACAAGGTCAAATCCGAGCTACAAGCTGGATTCAACTCAGGTGTAATTCAAAACAAAAAATCCAAATGTACAAAACCATATGCAAACTGAAACAGGCAGTGGCAACAACAACAATAAAGTATGAAGGTTACATTGAAACATGTCGGGGAAGCAAGCATGTGCACCAAAGATAAGGTAACCCAGCAAGGCAAACAACAATGATCAAACTCAGTTCAACGTGACAGTAAGCAGTGCCACAAGACCACCAAGAAAAACAAGTCGATGCAAACATTCATGTACACACATATATGACTTGAATAAACAAACTACAATAACCAGAGTGACAATGCATGCTACAGGTCTGGATAACATGAATGCACAATCACACATGTATGAAATTAACATGCAGGGATATACAGTGACACATGAACTAGAGCAATCAAGCTACAGCATGGCAAAAATGCACAGATCACACTCTAGTACACTGACTTAAAGCAATGCTCAGAGCAACAGCATACCAAATTAAACAATGAACAAGACTACATCAAGTATACAATTCAAATGCATTCAAACAGTCTACGCAGTATACACTCGAGTACACATAAAAACAACTCAAACTCAAGCATGAAGAAAATTAACCAGATCAGACTCAAGAAAACGAAGGCTGCCACTTCAGCTACAAATGTATGAACAAAATGATCTGGGTCGAATCAGAAACTCATCTCTATACAAGTGCAAGTGGAACACAAGAAGTAAATCAATGAACAAGTCAGAGTCAAGCCAAGTCGGGATGAACAGACATCGATCAAGCATACAGGTTAATGAAGTTTCAAGTCAAGGCCGAAGCCATCAGAAATTAACGAAAACCAAGCAGTGGCGTGATAACCAAGCAGTCATGGAATCGCATAAACATAGTCAAAGTCGTGGGTCATCACGAAATCAACGCCTTGGCAAGGTCAAATACAAGTTAAAGCCAAAATTTTCACAGCATAATCATCAAGCCGTGGAAAACAAGAAATCGAACAAGTCAAAAATAATACTGTGAGAAGCAAGTATCAAATTATGCGAATTTGATTAAGTCAGAGAAATCATCAACGTCCAAGCAACATCGAACGGCCGAGCAAATCAATTGACAAATTCAAACAAATATATACGAACGCAAATAAAGGAGATCGAACTCATATAAAAACCCACAATCATCATCGGAAATAGCGGTCGAGTTCAAGCATTCAATCAGAAAAGAAAAGGAACAAAAAATTACTTACTGAAGCCATATCTCGAACTCGATCAATTTCAAAGAGCCGTGAACAAATCTGAGAAATGGGCAATCGACAAAGCAAACGACGTGATAAATCATTCATTCGATCGAGCAACTAAAGTCGGCATCTTTGAAATTCCGAAAACCCTAATTTGGAACGAAGGAACGAAGCCCTAATTTACAAAGACGAGAACAAGCCGCCATTATCTCACAAAGGAACGGGTCGATAGAAGATAAAGAGAAAAGAAAGTTTGGGCAGGCCATTAGTTTGGATTTGGGGTTTAAAAATTATAATAAGGCTCTTGAATATATTTAGGGTTTAGTTTTAAAATTTTAATTGTTTTTAGTTTTCATTTCCTTTTAAACCGTTGTAAATTCTAGTCGTGTGACTAGGGGAAAAACTACGTGGCATAGTGTGAGTATTCGCAACTCAGCGGCTGAGTTGTGGAAGGGTTTTGAGCATAGAGTTAGGTTAGTTAGTAGCGGGTGTCGCGAGTTTACGTGTGTGTAAAGGCCTGCAAATCCGTACCCCTTGTGAACTGACAAAATCTCACAACAGTTGTGTCCAAAGTGGCACAAAAGTACGAGTCTTCGGGTAAAAAGAAGAAAGAGGTAGAAGAAGAAGAAAATAAAACAATATCAGAGTCTCACAATCGCACCGGAACAAAATATAATATATATAATAACAGCTTTTAAATACAAAGAAATCTGTACTGTATACATATACATACATACCATCATCAGAGTACAATAAACGTCCATACAGAGACAACTTAATATTTGTCCACACACAGCGGAAATAATAGTCAAATACGGAAGTACGCTCTGTCATCAGCTCGTCTCCTGAACTCCTTAGCTTTAACCTGATCCTGTTTAACTCGGTCTGAACCGAGCATCATATAAAACAACACCCGAGTCAGTCCGGAAAACCAGCGTGAGAAATCACACTCAATTGGATTATTATATTTTCAAAAATCCTTTGAAAAACAAAAGCATCTCGTAAGACCACGCCACAAATAAACATGTCAGGTTTTTACCTTATGGTAGCCAAAACATTTTTATTAAATTCGTATGATATTATAATAGTGTCTATAGAAAGTAAAATAGAATCTAGTTGAAATGCTTGCATCTCACGTTTCAGCAATAGTTGGGCACAATCAAAACCGTACAGGCGCTTATTGGAGATTGGATTCCATACAATGGCAGGGCTACCGGGGTACCGCCCGTCACAGTACCTGGTCTAGATCAGAGTACTGAGGAGCCACCCTAAGTCCCCTGCAACACAAGACCGGAATCATCCCTTACTGGATAGTCCCAAGCAAGATCACCCCGTGGTTAGCACGACAAACCACCCACTAGGCCGAAATAAAAAGGAACATCTAGACAGGGAAAACCTTAGTCTCAAGTGGGGGCTACCCAAGAAGCCTTGCTGCACCTCCCCTGTTTTAGCCATTCCCGGTTAATGAGGCTTAAGGTTAAGCGTTACCTTTCAAGAACGAGTCCCACTTAGAATGCTCATCGTCCCCCTGACGATGTTCTGAAAGCATTCGTCCATACAAGTTGCCCTGGATCTGGACAAACCGAATCACCGTCTTCAACTCTTCACGGTCTTCATTCGTAATCGTTCAAACCGGATCGAAGTGGTTTTCGGATAATTAAATCCGATCCTGGACTCTTCGAAACGATCAGCGCATTGTCCAATATTGATAGTCGGTGATTTAACTATCAATTAATCATTCACAAGCAACCATCAAATAATTTCCTCAAATTATTTATCTCAAACATCATTCAGATATTATTTCCATTTTAGCCCATTTGAAACAATTTTCAAAGCCCTTTTATTTCCATGAAATCATTTAACGGATTTCTTATACTCACTCACATTTTGATTTCCCCTTTGAAATATTCTTTATTTTTCCATTCCTTTCTCAAAAAATCAATTTCACTTTTCTCAAACTCAATTTCTCCATTTTATAAGATTTCTCCTAAATCTTATCTCATTTAAATAAACTTGCTTACCATCACAAGAGGATTTTAATTGGATTTTAAAAAACATTTAAAAACATCTAGATTTATAAAATAAGAAGTAATATTAAATATAAATATTAAAATTTATATCTATTTATTTATAAATTTCAAAGCTGGTTTTAAAAAATTTAGAGTTTATTACAAATAGTTGTTATGCTTTTAAAAATAACTAATTTAAAATATTTAAAATTCAAAAATGATTTATAAAACCTATATAGTATAGTAATTTAAAAATATCCCTTTTTTTAAAATAAATTTATAATTTTAGAAAAATATCCATTTATAAATGCCTCTTGTCCACAATCACCTTCGGAAAATTTTACTATTTCCTTCCAAAACAGATTCCATACTCAATATAAGTTCATGACTTATTTATGCTCGTATCCACTGATAAATCCCTTCCCATTTACAAACTCATTTTATAAATTTATAAAATCTCTTTGAGTTCCATTTATTATAAAATAATTTTTATTTAGGAAATCCATCTTACAAATGTTATTCTTATATAAATTCTCATACTACTCCTTAAATAATTTCCATTTCATTTAATAAAATTTCTTTTTATTCCCTAACAAAATTTCTTTTCATTTCTTAATTAAAATTCCTTATTTGTACTTCTTAACAACATTTCCCTTTCTTTTATTCTTAATAAAATTTCACTTATTGATTACAATAATTCTTCCAGTGTTTAATATATTAAAATTTCCCCAAAACTCAACTTTAACTAATTACAGTTTATAAGATGCTTTTATTTCCTTTTCTTCATTCTCAAGTTGAAGTTTCAAATTCCAATAATATCTTCTATTTAAGTTTTATTTAACTTCTTTGAATTAATTTATCAATGGTAGTTAAATTGTTAAATTTCAACTTTTCTGTTATTTAACAGTTAATAATACAGTTCATATGTAAAACCATCCATATCAATTTATCATTCTATCATGGAACAACATATATATGAGATAAGAGAAATATTTTTGAGGAATCCTGTTGAATCCCTCCAACCTGCTTTCCTGCATCCACAGATGTTAGCACAAAATAAAATATCAATTCCACTTCAAGGTGGATATTACAGTATATGGGTTATGATATTATCTAGTGAATAAAATATTATAAATCAACCAAACACATCCGATGATTTAAATTTAACATTTAAATTTTTATTTATGGCATCCAAATGAGTGAGAAAATCTCACCTTTGCTTTTAGGTTGCAATCCTTTCCAATCTCGACCCGATTCCCGACTGTTGACCTTATATAAACAATTATATGATTTTATTAATATTTAAACAAATCGAATGATTTATTTCTGTTTAATAAATTTATTCTTTAATCTAATAATTTAATTTTTAACAAGTGATATAATTTAAACAAATACTTAAATTTTTAAACTAATAATTTCCCTTTTTAAAAAAAAATCCTTTAGTAATAAAATAATCAAATGAGTATATTAAATATATAAATCACCTTGATTAATTATTTTTAACATAAATTAATAAATTATATTTTATATATTTTCAAACTGCATATTTAAATAGTCTATATATGTTTAAAAATCTAATTTTTCATAAACTTTAAACATTTCTATATTTATTTAATTTAACTTAAATCAAGGTTAACTTAATATTTTTAAACAAACTGCTTTAACAGTTCAAGTTACTACTGTAAAAACACTTTTTTTAACAAAACCGTAGCTTGTTGTCTCCTATAATTTTTTTTCCTAACCTATACACAAATATACATACAAATATATAAAGAACAATCAGTACCCCACTGCCGAGAAACCCTAGCCCAAAACCACTGCGCGACTACCGAGAAACTCACAACACCCTTCGACTTCGGCCTCCACTGCTCGAGCCACACGTCATCGCGTTTCTCCTTGGTCGCGACTTGACTTCCTCCTCGAGCTCAAGAAACCCTCACGCGACCGTCACGAACGAGCGACACCATCCCCATCGTCGCCTCCAATCGCCGCGCAAACTCCATAAAAACGCGCCTCCTCTTCACTAGATCCAGCTACAAAAACACGGGACAGCCAAATGCACGAACGCGAGTCGAATCGCGTGCTTCCCCAATTCGATTTCGCCTTAGAGTTTTCATCAAATTTTTTTATATATATGTGCCGTTGAATTCGGCTAAAAGAAGAAAAGGGGGTAACGAAAAGGGCTGATCGATTAAAATAGAGGAAAAGAAGGGTTTCGCGATTATAAAGAAGGGAAGACAGCCATTATAATTATCGTCTGTCTGATTCAAGAAGGAAGCGAGAAGCATCACGTTAATAAAGAAAATGGGAAGCGTGTGAAGGAAAACGAGTAACAGTATTCTGATGGGACGAAAGTGGCTGCGTGTTGAGGATGCTTGATTAATTAATTTTATTTTAAACTTTAAATTTAAATCTTCTTGAATTATGCAATTCAAAATACTGACCTCCTATTGATACGTGCCGCTCGGCGTCTATAATGTTATACACCTATTCCGAACTCAATGGAAAAGGTTTCGAGTCCTAATTCGATCGTATGGAGAAGATAGCTTTTTAGATTGACTATTAAAATTGATTCAATTAATTATTTTCTAGGCGTTTACATTTCGTATGCTCACACGCTAGCTCCGCATGCTACGAAATTTGAAATCTGATAATAATTCAATATTACGGATCCAACGGAACTGGTTTCGTCGAAATCCGAGATTGTGCCTCGGATGGCTATTTTTAAATATTAATTTAAACGATATATTTTTAAAATTGAACAAATCGTTTCCAAATACGATTTTAACACTTTTATTACCTTTATTGTCATCAATATAGATTTTACAAGTCTTTAAAATATTTTTAACAAGCTTACTAACCCAGATTTAATATTTTATCCGATATTCAATTACTATTTTAATAATTAATTAATTCAACAGGTCGTTATATTTAAATTATGAATCCTTTTTATTAAATAAAACCAAACCTTTTATATTAAAAATCAATTTATAATTCAAATTAAATATTTAAATTCATTTTAAATATCTCAAATTAATCGTTATAAAAATCTGGGTCGTTACATCCCCCCCTAAAAGAATTTCATCCCCGAAATTACTAATACAGAAGAATGTCCTACCCCGCTCACTTATTAAAAGCTACTTAGTTAGATTTGTTGTTCACTTTCCTAATCTTCCCTTTTACCCAAAAAATTGATTTTATATTCTAACTTCAAAATCTCTTATTTCAATTCTACTTTCAAAACATTTTTCCGTTAACAAAATAATTTTTCAAAATTTTTCCAACTCCCAAAATTTCTGGAAAATTCTGGCAGAGTCTCCTTTGTACGGATGAGCTTTTGCAATTTGACAATAGATATAAATATATATACATCGACCCACACGGTGGAAAAAACCAAAAAAAGTTCATATTTCCTAGTTTGTATTGTGTAGGCGTACCTTATTTAGCATTTTAAGCAAGCGGCGTATTTATTTAAGCATTTGTGTGCCCAAACTCTCGCTAAACGGTCTTCTGGTACCTGTATTTACTCAATTTAAACACATAAGTAACATATTTATGAAATTTATAACATTTCATTCATTTAAACAGCTACAACACAACTATAACACATGAAATGCATTAAAAATACTTCCATAAGCCGTTTGCGTAGTTTCCAACTAGTTCAATTTGTTTTTAACTATTTCATATACCATTTGCATTCAACACAAGTGATTAACAACTCATTTGCTTATCTTTAATTCATAATTATGTCCAAACTATTCATTTCAAAGTTAATTGATTTCAAAATCAATCCATGCTACTTCTATCAGCTAATAATCACAAGTTTATTTTTTTTATAAACAATATACACAACCAGTTTCCATAAGCAATTAATAAAGTCTCAATATTAACCCAATTGCTTTACTCGATTTCTATATTATCCTATCCAATTCGGAATGATTTTTAACATCATTTTCTTATATTCTATTCATTTTTAATCTAACCAACACATATTCATTGCATTTGATTAACAGGTCATATTATTTACTTCAATCATTCCATAGAATTTTTATTTAATTCCATTTACGTCGAACGACCAATTTAAGAAAGTCGACGATATTTATTCGAACAAACAATCACTTGAGCTCATAACCATTTTTAAATTGATTCTAACTCAATTCATATCAGTTTCATTTTCATTTAAACTTATTCATAACCGTACACTGTATTTTATTTAATATGTTTGCATAGGTTTCTTCCGAATCCACTTTATTCAGCTTGGAAACACCCCATTAAATAACCATTAACATATTTACTTAAGCCGAGCTTCTATTCAATTATTTGCTTAAGTTATTTATTTATTTTTCAACTTATTTCAATTTCATAAGCCAAGTTTATTTTACTTGTGAACAATCTCCATTTTAAATCCTTGATTTGATTATTATTATTATTATTATTATTTCAACTCCATTTCACCTATAATTCAATTTTCTTATCTACTTGTTCATTTTAAATTTTAATTCACATTCACAGTTCACTTCTGCATCTATTTATTCAATTATAAGGCCATTTCCACTTTCTTGAATTTTATTTGTAACTCCATCCATTCTTGTTTCATTTGACCATATTCCAATTTAGTGTACTAACAATATACGTTGAATATTATTTATTCAAGTTCTATTTAATTCGATTTACTTATCATTTAAAGTCCATTCCATTTTAATTTATTTACACACCATACATTAGCATTTTAGTCTATCCTCGCATTGGTTCCTTTCAAACCATTTTATCAAGCTCGATATTCCATGCTTATAAATTAATAATCATTTCTCAAATTAAATTCACCCAAGTTTTCATTTAATGGGCTTTCACCCTTCCTCGAAGCCAAGCTTCTATTATTTTTAGCTTAAGTTAATTTACTTATTTCAACTTCATATTGAAATTCATCTTCATTTTAATTTGATTCTCATTTAATCAAATTCCATTAAATTCAATTAGCCATTCTCATAATCTATTTAAATTTCAAATTTCATACCCAATTAATCTGAATTTATTTTATTAATAACAAAGTCATGTTTAACTTATTTATACTCGAACTGGATTTTATTTACAAATTCAAACCATATTTATTTCAATCCAATTCCACAACATTTCATATATATCTAATTCACTACCAATCCCAGTTGAATTTTATTTATAACTCGAGTTCATTCCCAACTCCATTATTATCTCATAATCCAACTTAGGTTCCATTTCCATATTTATTAAATAATTAGTTATCCAATTTAGTTCACTTCCACTTCCAATTCCATATTGGATTTTTATCTTTAAAATCATCTTATTATTTTACCTGAGTCCAATTTCATTTTATAATTCAAGCTTGGATTTTTATTCATTCTCCAAATACAAAACTATTTTATTTTGCTTACTATTTAACTTCTCCAATTATTTTTATTTTTTTTCTTATAAGTCACACAATTATATTTTCTCATGTTTCTACCCATTTTAAGCTTGAATATATTCATATTTCGTTTATTCTATTTGGGTTGGAATTTCAATCCTCAGATTTATAAGTCACACACTTATTTATATTCACATTTCCATCCATTAACAATCAATCCCATTCACCTTCTACTTTTAATTAGGGATTATATATTTTACTTAGTCAAGTATATATATATTTATTTCAATGCTTTTTAACATTTATGGGCTATTTTAAATTCATTCACTCAAATACAATTTCTTTTTCAACTTACTTTCACTTGTTTAATTCCACTCAATATTCTCAATAACTCAATTGAATTTTATTACTATTCAATTTTATTTAACTTAACTTCCGTTAAATCTAGCATCATACTATACTCCTTAATCCACCAATTCACTTGGATTTAATTAAGTAAGAACATAATTTCATTTAATATCATCCATATCTCCATTCATTTCCTTTCAATTTGATTCTAACTTAATTCAAATACAACTGAATTTTATTCCAGATTAACTCAACTTACCTCCATTTACTTAGCTTAAATTAATTTCAACCCAATTTGATTTTGTCTTCCAATTCACATTTAATTTCTATTTTTACCATTTCAATCACATTCAAAATTTATTAATTTATCTCTATTAAATTTTCTCAATCCGATTCATCTACATTCTAAATTTTATTTACTTCACCAATTTACTTATATTATTATTTCCCATCATTAGTTAAATTTCAAAAGTTAAATTTTCAACTTAATCCAAGTTAAATCCTTATTTTTGACTTCATTTTCAATTTTAACTCCAAAATTCAATCTCATACTTTCCTTGGTTATACAAGCCATTTTAAATTCTTATAATCCTGTTTGTCTATAATACTATCATCCAAACACTTTAATTATATAAAACAATTTGCAGAAAATTATTTCTTTTTATATCAAAATATATTTTGGGTAAAATTATTTCATTTACCCATTTTCGAAAACAATATTGTGTCGAATTGTTCTATTCAAGTGTTTAGAAACCCCTTCGGCCCAGTTGTATAGACTGTGCCGACGAAGGTTCATATGCCACTCAATAAATCAATAAACACAACAGAAAACCATTTTATATTCACTATAAAATACGCTCTCATATCTATTAATACGCTCAACTCGTTCTAGAGTACTAATGACTCTATCTCTAATGAGTAATCCCCACCAGAGCCAAGGTTCTAGCTTAACCTTTCAGCTCTGATACCAAGTGTAAAGGCTCGCAAATCCGTACCCTTTGTGAACTGACAAAATCTCACAACAGATCTGTCCAAAGTGGCACAAAAGTACGAGTCTTCGGGTAAAAAGAAGAAAGAGGTAGAAGAAGAAGAAAATAAAACAATATCAGAGTCTCACAATCGCAGCAGAACAAAATATAATATATAATAACAGCTTTTAAATACAAAGAAATCTATACTGTATACATATACATACATACCATCATCAGAGTACAATAAACGTCCATACAGAGACAACTTAATATTTGTCCACACACAGCGGAAATAATAGTCAAATACGGAAGTACGCTCTGTCATCAGCTCGTCTCCTGAACTCCTTAGCTTTAACCTGATCCTGTTTCACTCGGTCCGACCAGAGCATCATATAAAACAACACCCGAGTTAGTCTGGAAAACCAGCGTGAGAAATCACACTCAATTGGATTATTATATTTTCAAAAATCCTTTGAAAAACAAAAGCATCTCGTAAGACCACGCCACAAATAAACATGTCGGGTTTTACTTTACGATTGCCAAAACATTTTTATTAAATTCGTCTGATATTATAATAGTGTCTATAGAAAGTAAAATAGAATCTAGCCGAAATGCTTGCATCTCACGTTTCAGCAATAGTTGGGCACAATCAAAACCGTACAGGCGCTTTTTGGAGATTGGATTCCATACAATGGCAGGGCTACCGGGGTACCGCCCGTCACAGTACCTGGTCTAGATCAGAGTACCGAGGAGCCACCCTAACTCCCCTGCAACACAAGACCGGAACCATTCCTTACTGGACAGTCCCCAGCAAGATCACCCTGTGGTTGGCGCGACCAACCACCCACTAAGCCGAAATAAGAAGGGACATCTAGACAGGGGAAACCTTACTCTCAAGTGGGGGCTTCCCACGAAGCCTTGCTGCACCTCCCCTGTTTTAGCCATTCCCGGTTGATGAGGCTTGAGGTTAAACGTTACCTTTCAAGAACGAGCCCACTTAGAATGCTCATCGTCCCCCTGACGATGTTCTGAAAGCATTCATCCATACAAGTTGCCCTGGTTCTGGACAAACCGAATCAACGTCTTCAACTCTTCACGGTCTTCATTCGTAATCGTTCAAACCGGATCGAAGTGGTTTTCGTATAATTAAATCCAATCTCGGACTCTTTGAGGCGATCAGCGCATTGTCCAATATTGATAGTCGGTGATTTAGCTATCAATTAATCATTCACAAGCAACCATCAAATAATTTCCTCAAATTATTTATGTCAAATACCATTCAGCTATTATTTCCATTTTAGCCCATTTGAAACAATTTTCAAAGTCCTTTTATTTCCATGAAATCATTTAGCGGATTTCTTATACTAACTCACATTTTGATTTACCCTTTGAAATATTCTTTATTTTTCCATTCCTTTCTCAAAAAATCAATTTCACTTTTCTCAAACTCAATTTCTCCATTTTATAAGATTTCTCCTAAATCTTATCTCATTTAAATAAACTTGCTTACCATCACAAGAGGATTTTAATTGGATTTTAAAAAACATTTAAAAATATATAGATTTATAAAATAAGAAGTAATATTAAATACAAATATTAAAATTTATATCTAGTTATTTATAAATTTCAAAGCTGGTTTAAAAAAATTAGAGTTTATTACAAATAGTTGTTATGCTTTTAAAAATAACTAATTCAAAATATTTAATATTTAAAAATGATTTATAAAACCTATATAGTATAGTAATTTAAAAGTATCCCTTTTTTTAAAATAAATTTATAATTTTAGAAAATCCAATATCCATTTATAAATGCCTCTTGTCCACAATCACCTTCGGAAAATTTTACTATTTCCTTCCAAAACAAATTCCATACTCAATATAAGTTCAGGACTTATTTATGCTCGTATCCACTGACAACTCCCTTCCCATTTACAAACCCATTTTATAAATTTATAAAATCTCTTTGAGTTCCATTTATTATAAAATAATTTTTATTTAGGAAATTCATCTTACAAATGTTATTCTTATATAAATCCTCGTACTACTCCTTAAATAATTTCCATTTCTTTTTATTCCATAACAAAATTTCTTTTTATTTCTTAATAAAAATTCCTTATTTGTACTTCTTAACAACATTTCCCTTTTTTTCTTCTTAATAAAATTTCACTTATTGATTACAATAATTCTTCCAGTGTTTAATATATTAAAATTTCCCCAAAACTCAACTTTAACTAATTACAGTTTATAAGATGCTTTTATTTCCTTTTCTTCATTCTCAAGTTGAAGTTTCAAATTCCAATAATATCTTCTATTTAAGTTTTATTTAACTTCTTTGAATTAATTTATCAATGGTAGTCAAATTGTTAAATTTCAGCTTTTCTGTTATTTAACAGTTAATAATACAATTCATATATAAAACCATCCATATCAATTTATCATTCTGTCACGGAACAACATATATATGAGATAAAATAAATATTTTTGAGGAATCCTGTTGGATCCCTCCAACCTGTTTTCCTGCATCCACCGATGTTAGCACAAAATAAAATATCAATTCCACTTCAAGGTGGATATTACGGTATATGGGTTATGATATTATCCAGTGAATAAATTATTATAAATCAACCAAACACATCTAATGATTTAAATTTAACATTTAAATTTTTATCTATGGCATCCAAATGAGTGAGAAAATCTCACCTTTGCTTTCAAGTTGCAATCCTTTCCAATCTCGACCCGATTCCCGACTGTTGACCTTATATAAACAATTATATGATTTTATTAATATGTAAACAAATCGAATGATTTATTTCTTTTTAATAAATTTATTCTTTAATCTAATAATTTAAATTTAACAAGTGATATAATTTAAACAAATACTTAAAATTTTAAACTAATAATTTCCCTTTTTTAAAAAAATCCTTTAGTAATAAAATAATCAAATGAGTTTATTAAATATATAAATCACCTTGATTAATTATTTTTAATATAAATTAATAAATTATATTTTATATATTTTCAAACTGCATATTTAAATAGTCTATATATGTTTAAAAATCTAATTTTTCATAAACTTTAAACATTTCTATATTTATTTAATTAAAATTAAATCAAGGTTAACTTAATATTTTTAAACAAACTGCTTTAACAGATCAAGTAAACTGCTTTAACAGTTCAAGTTACTACTGTAAAAACCCTTTTTTTAACAAAACTGTAGCTTGTTGTCTCCTAGTTTTTTTTGTTCCTAACCTATACACAAATATACATACAAATATATAAAGAACAATCAGTATCTCACTGCCGAGAAACCCTTGCCCAGAACCACTGCGCGACTACCAAAAACTCACGACACCCTTCGACTTCGGCCTCCACTGCTCGAGCCATACGTCATCGCATTTACCCTTGGTCGCAACTTGACTTCCTCCTCGAGCTCGAGAGACCCTCACGCGACCGCCACGAACGAGCGACACCATCCCCAGCGTCGCCTCCAATCGCCGCGCAAACTCCACAAAATCGCCCCCCCTCATCACGAGATCCAGCTACAAAAATACGGGACAGCCAAATGCACGAACGCGAGTCGAATCGCGTGCTTCCCCTATTCGATTTCGCCTTAGGGTTTTTATCAATTTTATTTTTATATATGCCGTTGAATTCGGCTAAAAGAAGAAAAGGGGGTAAAGAAAAGGGCTGATCGATTAAAATAGGGGAAAAGAAGGGTTTCGCGATTATAAAGAAGGGAAGGCAGCTATTATAATTATCGTCTGTCTGATTCAAGAAGGAAGCGAGAAGCATCACGTTAATAAAGAAAATGGGAAGCGTATGAAGGAAAACGAGTAACAGTATTCTGATGGGACGAAAGTGGCTGCGTGTTGAGGAAGCTTGATTAATTAATTTTATTTTAAACTTTAAATTTAAATCTTCTCGAATTACGCAATTCAAAATAATGACCTCCTATCGATACGTGCCGCTCGGCTTCTATAATGTTATACACCTATTCCGAACTCAATTGAAAAGATTTCGAGTCCTAATTCGATCGTATGGAGAAGATAGCTTTTTAGATCGACTATTAAAATTGATTCAATTAATTATTTACTAGGCATTTACATTTTTGTATCCTCACACGCTAGCTCTGCACGCTACGAAATTTGAAATCCGATAATAATTCAATATTACGAATCCAACGGAACTGGTTTCGTCGCAATCCGAGACTGTGCCTCGGATGGCTATTTTTAGATATTAATTTAAACGATATATTTTTAAAATTGAACAAATCGTTTCCAAATTCGATTTTAACACTTTTATTACCTTTATTATCATCAATATAGATTTTACAAGTCTTTAAAATATTTTTAACAAGCTTACTACCCCAGATTTTATATTTTATTCGATATTCAATTACTATTTTAATAATTAATTAATTCAACAGGTCGTTATATTTAAATTCTGAATCCTTTTTATTAAATAAAACCAAACCTTTTATATTAAAAATCAATTTATAATTCAAATTAAATATTTAAATTCATTTTAAATATCTCAAATTAATCATTATAAAAATCTGGGTCGTTACAGTGTGTAAGCGTGTGACTACTTAATTTCTAGTAGAAACCTTGGGGGCAGCACGTAGGTAGGGTTTTGTCGAAGCTGGGTAAATTCTGTGTCGTTCTATTTCTGCATTTATTATTCTGCTATTATCTGTGCTTCTATTATTCTGTGATCTGTGTTGAAATAATTTTATAAGCTTCCGCAATTAACTTTTATAATTAATAGCATCACCCTATTCACCCCCTCCCCTCTAGGGTGAAATCGATCCTACACTTATTCGGTATTTTTGTGCTTTTTGGTAGTAATTTAGATGGATATTAATTTACTTAGACCACTAAACTAATCTAAAAATCATTAAAACATTAGCAATTTTAACAATATAATAAAAGTTAAGTTAATTTAGTCAAACCGATAATGAAACTAAATTATTTTACGGTCCAGTTATAAACAAATCTTGTTTTAAAACTAAATCAATTGATCGAAATAAATTAGTTCGTTTAGTTTTTTTTGGTTTTAACCATAGTTCAATCACGATTATTGTATAGATATCATTGTAATGTAAGAGAGGAAAAGAGTTATTGGTTGAACCGAAGTTTTCAAGATTGAGATTTCTTCTTAATTTTTAAGGATTCTTCTGTGGTCTCTTAATTCATTAAAAAAATTTGTTTGGAGTATATTATGTGACTTGATTTTCTTCACTTTTGTTTCCTTTTCAAATGTAATTTTGTAGGGATCATTAGAATAACCCTAACAGTTGGTATACGAGTCCACCATGCAAATTTTTCTAAAAAATATTTGGTTATGAAGAAGATAAGTACAGAAAAACTTGATGGAAAAAAGATGAGAATTATGAAAGATGAAGATGGAGGATTTTCTACGCCTCAATGATCTTCACTATTGAAGAATAAAGAGGAGAAACCTAGTGGTATAATTCAAGAAAAATGTGAAGCTTTGAATAAGAAAGCCACAAGACTATTCGATGTTTTTTAGAGAATACGGCATTTCATATTATTGCTAATGAGACATCTATGTATTCAGTTTGAAATAAATTGAAAGAAATTCATGCAAAGACCCCATAACAAATAAAGCTCTTCTTTTGAAAAGATTGTTAAATCAGAAGCTTAAGGAAGGTAGGTCAATTGGAGGGAATCTTAATGATTTTCAAGCAATTGTAAATCGATTGGCGGCTGTGAATTGCAAAGTTGATGATGAGATACAAGCGTTGATGTTGATGAGTTTGTTGTCGGACAATTGGGAAACACTTATGATTGCATTAAACAACTCAAATTCGGATGGAATGTTTCAATGAGATTGGTAGTTAATAACTTTTGTAATGAGAAGCTACGAAGGATGAGCTAATGAAAGACTAATGAAGAAAGAAAAAATAAAAATCCAAATGAAGAGGTCCATCTGGATTTCATTTATTATTATTTCAATAACTAAATCAATAGCTGAGATTTTGCAATAAGCTAAAAAGAGATAAAGAGATGATGAAAGCATTATAGAAAAACAAAAGGAAGACAGCGATGACGAGGTAAATTTCTGTATTAGCAATGATGTGCTCTGTGTTGAAGGGAGAAAAGGAAATGAATGGATGCTTGATTTAGATGTATGTTTTCGTACATGCAACCAAAATAGAGCATAAGGAGCAATAAAATAACGTAGTACATGCTTATGGTAATGAATTTCATGTTAAAGACATTTGTTTCATTAGACTGAAAACGTATAATGGAAGGGAGGTGAAACTTACAGGAGTTAGGCATGCACCAAAAATTAAGAAGAATTTTTTTTAAGTAGGACAGTTGAAAAAAAATATTGTAACTATTCAACGTGAGGTAGAGCCATAAAGGTTTGGAAGGATAACAAGGAGATTTTGTGTGCAAAACGGGAAGCGATAACATATAAAAATTATTTGAAAAAATAGTGGAGAGTAAATGGAGTTATCTAAGCGGTATTGAAGAGGCAAATTTGTTTGAATCAAAGTGCAGTCAGCAACGAAAAACCAAAAAGTTTGCATGGAGGACTTTGTCGTACTATAAGAATTTTTAATTCATTGATAATATGCATGTTCAATTGGAGGCATGTATAAGTAGATGGTTTAGTGGTTAATTAAGATTTTTTTTTTAGGATGAAGACCTTTGTTTCCAAGACGATATTAGAGTTTGCTTAGAGCTTGAGATTGTTAGTGGAGTTTAAATGACACATATAGAAATATAATATCAAAGTGCAGATTGTTGAGATATATAATACAATATTTTAAACAAAGTAGACATATGGAGAAGCAGAAATGAAACGAAGAAGGGACGAAGAAGCCAAAGAGCCACTGGTCGGCTTATGGAAGCCACCGGTCGAGTGGTGGAGCAGCCAATCGACCGGTGTATGGGTAATTTTTGAATGGATCACATATTTATGCTTGGAGTCGATTGTAAGTTTTTTTTCAATTGACTGAACCAGTCGACTGATCAAAACTTCCATTCGACTTGTACAGAAAATTCTAGATAATTTTGGACTTTAGGATTTATGGGCAATTGTCATTTTCAAGATATTCTGGAGTTTCATTATTATTGTATTAGTAGTTTGTTGATCGAGATTTCTTCTCCAGGTGAATTAATAAAGTTGTATTTGGAGAAAATTGCGTGGTTATTGATTTTCTTCACTTCTTATCCCTTCTCAAATCTAATTGTGTATGGATCATTGGAATAACCTCAATAGTTGTACCTACTCAAGGTATCAACGATGTCATAAAGGATGAAGAATCGATGGTTAATGAAGAAAATGCTGCTAATCCATTCTCAGGCCTCGGTTGAACCAGTTGTTGGAGAAATAACAATAAGAACGTCAACTAGGATAAGGAAATGTTCATCTGATATCTAAATCTATGGGATGGACCTGTTATTACATTATTTTGATATTGGGATGTATGAAGAGGATAATATCTCTTTCTGACAAGTATTGATCAGAGATGACTTTGTTGGAGCGGGATTCCAACCCGAGCCCACTCAAATTGAAACCCCACAAGCACAACGGAAGAAGATCGTGGTAAGAAGTGTAAAAACAACCAATCAATAACTCAAATTGTAATCTCAATCAATCCAATACAATCACAATCCCAAACAAGCAATTAAGAAATCAAAGCAATAATGAAAAATAAATCACACTGCAATTTATAGTGGTTCCACTAACGTTGTGTTAGCGTACATCCACTTTAAGAGAGAGAGAGCCTTTATTAATATTTATGAGAAGAGTACAAGAAATTGAATACAATGATCAAAATTCTAATTAGAAATTGATTTGAGGAGAGGAGAATAGAAGAAAATTAGGTTTTGATAAACCCTAGTTGGTGGAGGCTAATCTCTTGCAGTTGTTTGCACGCACTCCTAGATCTGGAACCTAAAGCTAGCTTAAATAGGAGAATAGAAACCCTAGGAAATGTTCCTAAATTGCCCCTACAGTTTTCACAAAGCTTCACGCCAAGTCCACACGTGAAAACAGGCAGAAAGTCGCCTCAGACGTCTGGCCAAAATGGTCAAACATCTGACTGAAGCCTCTGGGAAAAGTTTATCTTTAGCTCACATGTCTGACCACCTGGTCAGACGTATAACTTAACTTTCTGGAAAACTTCTCTTTCAGCTCTGATGTTTGATAATTTGGTCAAATGTCTGACTAAATGTTCTGAATCGATTCTGCACAGAATTAGATGTCTGACCCTTTTGGTCAAACGTCTGAGTTGAGTCAGTTCAGCCAATGAACCTTTTCCCTTATAATTTCCACCTCCGAACTCCGATTTGGGAACCATTTTCTCCATTACGAAGCTACTTCCGACCTCTACAGATCCTATACAGTGCCCCTAAAATTTAACACTCCAACTCGATACTATATCCATCTTTAACTCCAATGGTACCATACCATCAACGACAACCGATAGCACCAACTATCACTTCTACCTTTAACCAAACATGAATGCTTTCCCAATGAGCTCCGGCAGAGCCACCATCCATTGCACTCCACCAACGAGCTCAGGCAAAGCCCCCGTCCGCTAATGAAATGTTGAAGACATCCTAATCCTTAGCTATCTCACCAAAGACTAGCACTAACCAAGAAGATAGAACCTCAATCTCTTACCAATACTCTTTCTCATTTACCACCAAGTTCCTCCCTTAATCATGCCACCCCGTGGCACCTAGCACTTCTCCAAGCGAATCAAGTCGGAGCAATGCTCGAACTTCCCAACCGGCAATGCCTTAGTGAACATGTCCACCGCGTTATCCTTTGTGTGCACTTTTCGAAGATATACTTGCTTATCTTCATCCATGGCTACTAGAAATGAGACTCTCACCTCAATATGCTTAGTTCGTGAGCTAAACGCCAAATTCTCCGCCAAGTGAATAACACTCTGGCTATCACATCGAATATCAATACTATCATGCTCGAATCCAAGTCACATAACAATCGCTTCAAATAGAGTCCTCCTTCGCCGCCTCCACCGCGGCTATCAAATCCGCCTCCGTAGTGGATAAAGCAACTATGGCCTGCAATCTAGATCTCCAACTTATAGGTGTACCCCCAAGTGTGAAGACATATCCAGAAGTTGATTTTCTTCGATCCCTATCATCGGCTTAGTCCGAATCACAATAACCAATCAACTTGCAATCAATCGCCTTACTACCGCCAAAAACAAGACCGAGATGATGTGCCTCTAAGGTATCTCAATATAAGCTTCACGGCTTCCCCATGCGATTTTCCCGATTTAGCCATATATCGACTAACCATCTCGACAGCATTTGCAATATCGGGCCTTTTACACACCATTGCATACGTTAGAATTTCAATCGCACAAGCATATGGCACTTGGCCATATAATCCGTGTCTTCCTCCAAGATAGGTGATCCTTTAATTTACTCGAAAGCTTCATATGCAAAGGTAAAGGTGTATTTGATGCCTTTGCATTCTCCATGCTTTCTCAATATACTCCTTTTGAGTTAGTTTCAAATCAAAATGCTTTTAATCCCTTACAATTTCCATGCCTAATATCCTTCTTGCTTCTCTAAGATCCTTCATTTCGAACTTCGATCTCAAACTTAGTTTTAGCTTGTTGATTTCATTCTTTTCCTTAGAAGCAATGAGCATGTCGTCCACATACAAGACTAAATACACCAACAATCATTTTTCAACTTCTTGAAATAAACACAAGCATCTTTGATGCTTTTATCATAACCATTTTCAAGCACAAAATGATCAAACCTCTTGTATCATTGTCTAGGTGATTGCTCTAAACCTTATAGTGATTTCTTCAACTTGCAAACCAAATTTGACTTATCATCCATAATAAAACCTTCCGGTTGCTCCATGTAGATGTCTTCATCCAAGTCCACATGCAAGAAGGCGGTCTTCACATCAAGTTGCTCCAACTTCAAGTCATGAATAGCAACAATAGCAAGTAATATCCAGATAGAAGTATGGCGCATAAGCGGTGCGAATATCTCATCAGACTCCTTTCCTTCCTTTATGCAAACCCCTTTTCCCCTAGCCTAGCTTTGTATCTCCCATCATCCTTCACCTTATATATCCATTTGCACCCAATAGAACGATTTCCTTTAGGAAGTGGAACCAAATCCCAAGTTTTATTCTTCAACAATGATTGCATCTCTTCCTCATGGCATAAATCCATTTCGAGCTATCACTAGACTTCATGACACCATCAAGGTCTATTGGCTCATCTTGAACTACATGAAGAGCATAGTCCAAATTATCACAAAACTAAGATAGTTCCAATCACCATATCTTTCGGGTGGTCTTATAGTATGATGACTAACCCGAGTAGCAATACCATCACCCAAACTCCCTTCGGCTCCACCTTGAACCGAAACTTCTCTAGAATCATGCACATCACCAACACTACTAGAGGCAACCTATGGACTATGTGATGTAGCATCAACCGCTATCTCCTCACAAGCATCGCCAACTACTTTACTCTCTCTACTCCTTGGACGAAACGTGGAAATAATTTCCTTCTCCTTTGATTCACCATAAACCAAATTTGGAACATCCGATGAGCTCACATTCTCCTTGAACATCGCCCACTCATCAAAAGTAACATGATGAGAATTCATTACCTTCTTCGTTTCCGGATTCCAAATCCGACAGCTTTTTACTTCGTCCGTATAGCCAAGAAAAATCCCCTTGAAAGCTCTAGGTTCAAGCTTATCATTTCCCAGATCATGCACATAAACAGGACTGCTAAACACACGAAGATAACTCAAGTCAATGCTCTTTCCCTTCCACACTTCCTCCGAAATTTTGTTTCCAATAGCTGAGCATGGAATCTGGTTAATTATATGCATTGCGGTTAACAAAGCTTCAGCCTAAAATCCATTCGCCAAACCCGATGTCAATCTCAAGCATCGAGCTTTCTCAAGTAGAGTACGATTCATCCTCTCTGCAACACCATTCGATTACAGGTCTCCAGGCGTAGTAAAATGCCTCCGAATACCATGTTGCTTGCAAAAATCCAAAAATTCTCTGGAAACAGACTCTTCGACATTATCAGATCATAGAACCTTCAAAGACTTTCAACTCTCATTCTCAACAAGAGCCTTCCATGCTTTGAACTTTGCAAATTCCTCCGACTTGGCCTTCATTACATACACCCAAACTTTTCGAGAAAATTCATCTATAAAGGAAATATAATAGCGAGCTCCACCTAAAGAAGTTACGGATGCCAGTCCCCGAACATCCGTGTGAACATACTTAAGAACCGTTCTCGAATCATGCTTTCCCTCACCAAATGAAACTTTTGTTTGCTTCCTAATGACGCATTCTTTGCAAAGCACTATCTTGTTGAAACTTTCTCCATCGATCATCTCTCTCTTTCGAAGAACCTCTAAACTCTTCTCTGAGACATGACCTAACCTCAAATGCCACAACCTAGTCGCATCCAAGCTACGAGAACTATCAACTCCTATACAAGTTTCACCTTCTATAGTCACTCCTTGAAGCAAATAAATATCATGAGTCCTTGCACGCTTCATCACCACAAGCGCACTCTTCGAAACCCGCAAGCTATCACTCTCAATACCGATCTTACAACCTAAAGAATCCAGCTGCCCTAAAGAGATAAGATACTTCCTAAGTTCTGAAACATAGCGTGCATTAGTGAAAGTACGAACCACTTCATCAAACATCCGAATTTGCACGGAACCAATGCCTTTCGACTTACAAATAGCACCATTTCCCATAACAATTGAATTTCCTTCTTTGTCGATATAAGAAGAAAACCAATTCATATTTGACGTCATATGATAAGATGCCCCCGAATCGAGCACCCAATTGCTACCCGAAACATCCGATGCTACCACCGACAAAACATCTACATCTCCCTTACCAACTCCACTCTCCACCGCTATTGATGAAGATGCTACTTCCTTCTTTGCCTTCTCCTTGTCCGGACACTCATTCTTCCAATGATCGGGCATTCTACAAATATAGAACTTGCCTTTTGTTTTCTTTAACTTTCTTCTCCAACTGGGGTTCCTTGATTTAGAACGCCCTCGGTTCTCCTTCTTCACATACCTCTCCTTCTCCACAAATAAACCATGACCATTACTAGCACCACTACTTCCATCACCTAACTCCTTCATTTGATCCCGCAACTTCTCGCTAAGAAGACTCGTCTTGACATCATCAAGAGTCAATATATCCCGGCTATAGATCAACTATTTGAGAAACCTGTATAGTGATCTGGCAATGAACATAACAACATCATCGCCTTTTGCTTTTCCTCAATCTTCAAATCTACCGCCTTCAACTTCATTAGCAAATCATCAAAAATGTTCAAGTGCGCCTTTAGCGAAGTACCTTCCTTCGTCTTATAGGTGAAGAATGTTTGCAATAAGTTCGAACGATTTGTTAGTGACTTCTTCATATACAACTCCTCCAACTTGTCCCAAATACCCTTAGCAGTTGTCTCATCACTAATTTCAGAGATAACATTCTCTCCCATATCAAGTTGAAGTGTAGTGAATGCCCACTCTTCCATCTCCTCTCTCTTAACATCTGAGATGTCCGTTGGCAATAAATGTGTATCAAACACTACCCATTGCACTCTATTCATCCTTAGAACCGCTTTCATCTTCCATTGCCATTTTTTAAAATCATTATTTTCATTCCACTTGTCTATTACCAATTTTGATCCTGAAGCTGCGTACGAACCATGTACATAAGGAACTACACCACTTGGAGTACCCATTGAGGAACTACTTGAGTTACTACTTGATCCAAGTATTTCTACAACCACCTACCAATACCAAAACTCTGATACCAAATGTTGGGGTGAGATTCCACCTCGATACCACTCAAATTGAAACCCCATAAGCACAGCGGAAGACGAGATTGTGATAAGAAGTGTAAAAGCAACCAATCAATAACTCAAATTCCAATCTCAATCAATCCAAGACAATTACAATACCAAACAAGCAATTCATAAATCAAAGCAATAATGAAAAATAAATCACACTGCAGTTTGTAGTGGTTCCACTAACGTTGTGTTAGTGTACATCCACTTTAAGTGAGAGAGCTTTTATTAATATTGATGAGAAGAGTATAAGAGATTGATTACAATGTTCAAAATTCTAATTAGAAATTGATTTATGGAGAAGAGAATTGAAAAAAAATTAGGTTTTAATAAAACCTAATTGGTGGAGGCTAATCTCTTGCAGTTGTTTGCATGCACTCCTAGTTCCAGAGCCTGAAGCTAGCTTAAGTAGGAGAATAGAAACCGTAGGCAATGTTCTGAAATTGCCCTTGCAGTTGTCACAAATCTTTACGCCAAATCCACACGTGAAAAAAGGTAGAAAGTCGCATCAGACGTCTGGCTAAAATGGTCAAACGTTTGACTGAAGCCTCAGGAAAAAAGTTTACCTTCAGCTCAGACATCTGACCACTAGATCAGACGTCTAGCTTAACTTCCTAGAAAACTTCTCTTTTAGCTCAGACGTCTGACAATTTGGTCAGACGTCTGACTAAAGGTTCTGAATCAATTTTGTGACTCTTTTGGTTAGATGTCTGAGCAAAGTCAATTCATCCAATCAATCTTTTCCCTTATAACTTCCACCTCCGAACTCCGATTTGCAAACCGTTTTCCATTACGCAGCTACTTCCGACCACTATAGATCCCTATATAGTGTCATCAAAATTTAATAGACTCTACTCTATAGTATAGTGGCATGCATGATGAGTTGAATACAGTGTCTAATAATAAAGTTTGAGATCTCGTGGGATTGCTAATTGGAGCAAAACCCATTCATTGTAAATGAGTTTGTAATGTTATAAATTTATCCTGAATTAACCCTAATCAATTCAAGAGAAAAATAAACAAATAAAGGCCAGAGATTTGCGGAAGTGTACCAGAATCCATTGAATTGATTTGTGTGAAGGTTATGATCTTGCAAGAATACAGTTTCTTCTCTTTCATTATTTCTCTCTGGCGGGGAAAAGAGAAATTGAAAAGAACGTACAGTTTCTTGGGAACCACAACCAAATATTAATAACTGATAATAAACAGTTATGATATATTTGCAATTTGACCCCTCATCAAATTGCAAATACAATTTTGGTTTCTACGCATTTACTCCATGACACTAATACCTTATATTTATAATAGCATTATTCAATTTTTACATATGCGCCCATAATAGGATTTTTAATCCAACAATCTCTCACTTGGGAAACATATTTTTCCTTATAAATGTACAACTTTATGAGCTCAAAATTTGCAATTGAATAAAGGTATTTTTTAATAATCTCGTCCACTAACCATATCTATAAAGGATCAAGGTGGTCTTTGCCATATTAATCATGACTAAACCCGTCAATGATCACATACATATATATAGTCAAATGACATAGATCAATCATGGATGTGTAGCTGAAAATTACATGCAATGTGAACCAAACATGTCTATTTTCAACTGGTCCTCCTTAAAATTGAGGTCCGAATCAAAACAATAAAACAGAGTGAATAAACTGAATACTTCACTTCTGATCAGAAAACCAAATACATAAATGTCTTAAAACAAACATAAAGCAAATAAAATACAAACTCCCACAAAACCATAGTATCCTCTAGTAATACAACACCCATATAAGCAGTGTGCTCATGAAAGACCTTGAGTGGTAAACCTTTTGTGAGTGAATCTGCTATCATGAAGTTTGTCCCAATATGCTCTATGGAAATCTGTCCACTCTGCACTCTCTCTTTCACAACTAGGAATTTTATGTCAATATGGTTTGACTTAGTTGAGCTTCTATTATTGTTAGAATACAGCACCGCTGACTTATTTTCACAATATAACTTCAGTGGTCTTTCTACATTTTCTAAAATGCGCAGCCTGGTGATAAAGTTTCGTAACCATATTCCATGGTTTGATGCCTCATAACATGCTACGAATTTGGCTTCCATAATGGAAGAAGTTACAAGTGTCTGTTTGACACTTTTCCAGGATATAGCTCCTCTAGCTAATAGATAAACATAGCCTGATGTGGACTTTCTGCTATCTTGGCATCCAGCAAAATCAGAATCAGAATACCCTATGACTTCCAAATGATCCGATCTTCTATAAGTGAGCATATAATCTTTAGTTCTCTGAAGATACCTCATAACCCTCTTGGCTGCTCTTCGATGGTCTATACCAGGGTTGCTTAAGTATCTGCCTAACATCCCAACAATATACGCAATATCCGGACACGTACATATTTGGGCATACATTAGACTCCCAATGGCTTAAGCATAAGGAATTTTTTGCATTTCTTGAATTTCAAGATTGCTTTCAGGGCATTGACTAAGGCTGAATTTATCTCCTTTAGCAACAGGGGTATCTCCTGGTCTACAACCTTGCATGTCAAACCTTTTGAGTACTTTATCAATATAGCTCTTTTGTGATAATCCAAGAATACTTGAGAGCGATCTCGAAGTATCTGAATACTTAATACAAAAGAGGCGTCCCCAAGGTCTTTCATCTTAAAATGTTTTGATAGAAATTTCTTGGTTTCGTGCACTAAGCTAATATCTTTAGTGGAAAGAAAAATGTCATCGACATATAGAACCAGGAACATATGCTTACTACCACTGAACTTATGATACACACAATCATCAACAATATTCGTCTCAAAACCGAACGAGATGATTACTTGATGAAATTTGTGGTACCATTGACGAGAAGCTTACTTAGTCCATAAATGGATTTTATTAATTTGCAAACCATATTCTTTGGATCTCCAGACACAAAGTTTTCTAGTTGTACCATATATATTGTCTCATCAATGTCTCCATTGAGAAATGTTGTCTTAACATCCATCTGATGTAATTCAAGATCAAGATGAGCAACAAGTGCCATAATTGTTCTGAAAAAGTCTTTCGATGAAACTGGAGAGAAAGTCTCTGTAAAATCGATGCCTTCTTTTTGAGTATAGACTTTTGCTACAAGACGTGCTTTATACCTCTCCACTTTTCCCTTTGCATCCCTCTTTGTTTTGAATATCCATTTACAACCAATTGGTTTTGCACCTTCTGGTAATGGGACAAATTTCCAAACTTTATTGCCTTGCATGGACTTATACTCCTCATTCATGGTATCAGTCAACTTTTGAGAGTTAGCACTTTTCATGGCATGATGAAAATTGATTGGGTCATCTTCCATCATTCCATTATCATTCTCTTGTTCTTAGATAAATACGATATAATCATCTGAAATAGCACTTCTCCTTTCTCTTATGGACCTCCTTAATGGTACTGGTTCTTGAGGTTGTTGAGTTTATTCTTCAGGAATAATGGTTTCATTTTATATAAGGGGTTGTATAATATTATCTTATTGAGATTCTGGATTCGCTTCTTGATCAATGATAGGTGTAGGTAACCGAACATTGTCAAAAGTCATAATAGGAACTGGGTTTGAATCCAATTTGTCCTCAAAAGAAATGTCTTTAAATTTATTTCTCCCCTTAAACTCAACATCCTCAAAAAATACTACAGTTCCCGTCTCAAAAATATTCTTAGCTATGGGATCAGAAAACTTAGTCCCTAGAACGCTCAGAATAACCAATAAAGTAATTGCTCACTGTTTTGAATCCAGTTTCTTTTCATGTGGCCTATAAAGCCTTGCTTCAGCTAGACATCCCCAAATGTGAAAGTGTTTTAGACTAGGCTTTCGACCTGTCCAAAGCTCATAAGATGTTTTCGCAGCTACTTTAGTTGGTACTCTATTAAGAATATAAGTTGCTGTCTTTAACGCTTTTCCCCAAAGAGACTTTGGTAAGGTGGAATGAGCAATCATACTCCTTACCATATCCTTAAGAGTTCGATCTCGTCTTTCAGCAACACCATTCATGCTGGGCGATCCTAGCATGGTATTGTGGAATAATACTGCACTCCTCTAGGAATTTAGCGAACGGTCCTGGACGTTGTTCACCTGAGCCATCATATCGACCGTAGTACTCACCATCTGACATTTATAATTCTTTTGTTGAGTTGATTTTCAACTTCAACTTTATAAGCTTTGAACACATCTATTGATTGCGACTTTTCATGGATGAGATATAGGTACCCATAACATGAGTAATCGTCTATGAATGTTATGAAATATTGTTGACCATTCCAAGATGCCGTAGGAGAAGGCCCACAGATATCGGTATGAATTAATTCTAAGACGTTTGAAGTTCTATTGGAACCCAATCTTTTACTTTTGGTCTTTTTTCCCTTGATGCAATCCACACAAACATCAAAGTCTGTAAAGTCAAGAGATTCTAAAATGCCATTAGACACTAAGCGTTGAACTCTACCTTTTGAGATATGACCTAAGCGCTTATGCTATAAAGATGTTGAATTTTCCTTATTTAATTTACATTTAGTACCACGTGATTCTACATGCAAGGTTTCATTATAGGATGCAATTGTTTCCAACAAATAATGATTGTCATATGCATTTAAATAACCAATCCCAACAACATTGAATTCAAAGACAAAGTTAACTGATTTTTTCCAAATGAACAATAATATCCAAATTTGTCCAACATAGAAACAGAAACCAAATTCCATCTAAATGACGGTATAACAGTAATGTCTTTTAAATCCAAATAAAAATTAGTTCCTGATAACAATCTAAAATGTCCAATTGCTTCCACTTCTACCGATTGTCCATCGCCCATAAAGATGTTTCTTTCACCATCACTTAGCTTTCGGTAGCTCAGGAAACCTTGCATAGAAATAATTATGTGAGTAGTAGCACCAGAATCTATCCACCAAGTGTTTCTAGGTACTGAAGATAAATTAACCTCAGAACAGACCAAAGTAAGAAACATACCTTTCTTTTCACGCCATGCATGATATTTGGTACATTCCTTCTTTACATGTCAAGTCTGGTGACAAAAGAAACAACCCTCTTTATGTTGTTTCTTTTGAGCTGGATCCTTAGCAACTTCATTCTTAAATTTCCTTTTCTTTCCCTTATCCTTAGAGGTGCTTGCCAAATGAGCACTCTCAGTCTTGTCTTGCCTAAGTCTTTCTTCCTCTTGAACAAAAAATGAAATGAGCTCATTGAGAGTCCACTTCCCCTTTTGACAGTTATAACTGACCTTAAATTGACTGAATTGTGAAGGAAGAGAGATAAGCACTAAATGCACAAGCAAGTCTTCCGAAAGTTCAAGATTTAGTGCTTTCAGCTTTGAAGCAAGATGAGACATTTCCATAATGTACTCCCTTATGTTTTCCTTGCCCTTGAACCTCATGCAATTAAGTTTCTTAAAAAGAGTGCTATTTTCCACCTTATCGCTTTTTGCAAAGCGTTTCTCAATTTCAGCAAGAAAATCTGTTGCATCGGTGATCTCCTCAAACATCGCACCCTTAAAAGCCTCAGGTATGCCACGCTTGATGATCATAAGACTTATGCGATTTGAATGATCCCACTTCTCAAAAATTCTCCTTTCTTCAGAGGAACTAGCATCTGTAAGAGAAGTAGGCTGATCCATCCTTAATGCAAGGTCAAGATCCATACAGCCAAGAACAATGAAAATGTTCTCCTTCCAGTCCTTAAAGTTATTACCAGTAAGGACCAGTACTGAATTAAGGTTAGCAGATACAGTAGCAACGACTGAAAAGAGAACATGACAATTATATAAATAACACGCTCATATAATTAAGAATCCATATAAATCAATAAATTCAAAATTGGTTAATCCTATCTTAAGATATCAAACACATCATTAATGTCAAATCTTTGGACAGTAATATTAATTATAATCGATACTCTTATTGTAGTGATCAAATATTGACAATAAATTATGTCAAAAAACATACAATTTTTGGACTAACATATTGCTCACAAAAAATACCTTATGATTGTCACACATTTGTCACCACAGGTATGCATGAAATTCAGCTAAATACTAACTCACCTTTGGGCTCGTTAATAGATGCATGAATTATGTACACACAATTAGTTTGACATTTTAATTAGATCAATTTACACAAAAGTGATCACTTTGGTGATATTTTATTTCAATCAATCTATTTAAAATACTAGAAATCTTTAAGAAAATCTGAAACCAAATTTGAATATATGTTGTTCTTCCCTTTTTTTTATGGGACACAAAATAACAATGATTAATGACTTAATTTGGATGTTTTAAGATGCTGCTACTTCATCAGTATTGCAATCTTGAGACATACTGAAAATTCAATACTTGAATTTTGATGAGGCAATAAACAACTTGTCCTGAAATAGCATCTCAACCCGAAAACATACATAAATTCATATGCACCTTATCAAACTAATATAACAGTATGAAGCATGCTTTAAAACTCCCCCGAGATGAAGACTGATCATTAAATTCAGGGCATTCTCAGAAAAGTGTAAAAGGACAGAGGCAACATTTTATGATTGTTAATCATTTCTATTATGAACTGGATGTATTCTAATAATCATAAAATGGAAAAGTTTAAAAGATAAACAATGTTTTTTTAATAGGCAACGTGGATGGTAACCTACTAATCCATCTATATTGGATGAATTGGAAACCAAATACGGGCAACAGAATACCCAGTAATGATTATATAACATGTTGTAAAGTAAGAAAATAATCATCAAGTCAACTTAATATTAAATGTATAATGAATCATGAAGCACGTTATTAGATTGCACTGCCATTATAGTAAATGAATTATATTCCAGGCTACCCAACAATGTTTCACACAAATGGATTAAGTTTCAACGGCGATTAATTGATTATATTTCAAGCTATCCATCAGGCGACTGGGTTATCTTAAACATACAGTGCAACACACATTTTCAAGCAGCCGATATCAAATACAAGTGCAAATTCTCAAGAATCCTTGAAGGACATAGTCCACAGCAAGGTGGAGAGGTTAATGTGATTACTGCTTATGATTCTAGCATTGAAGATCATATTTTAGACAGGGATCTTCATGTTGATGACGCTCGAGGGATCGATAGTGATTAGATAATGAGCTCAAATCTAGTGATAGACGGATGTCGAATTGCAAAATCCACAAAGACAAGACGGAGATCTTTGTGATATTACAAACGTTTTTGAGACCGGATTTGTGTGGTGCACCTCATATGGAAGACACATCACTTGCAGACGGTGGTTGCGGTTTGTAATTCAGTGTGGTTGAGATATGAGGATTTGTGATAGATCTAGATATGACATGCTTGATATGTTGGAGATATGTGATTTTGCATCAAGGTGGAGTGTTAAGTTTTAGTGATACAAAATCACAAATAGAGGAAATAAATATGCAAAAGAAAGAAAGAGAAAATTTTGTTTTCTCTAATTAATAGGAATAGTTGATTATGTTTATTTCTCTTTCTAATTGACTAATCAAATTATTTTTTGTCATCTTATGTTAACCTGTGCATTAAATAATTGATTATATAAATAGAGATGAGAAGAACGGGTAAAAGTATGTGGAAAATCCATTTGCTAATTTTCTCTTCTTCATCTTTGTTCTTTTTCTCCAACAATTTTAGTCATATAGATATTTGTTCTCTTTCTCAATTTGCTTACTAATTCAATAGTATTTTGTTTACTTTAGCTTTGTTCTATTAATTGTAAATAAAATTTTGTGAATCAATAAAGTGAGTCTTTTGGTGGAATATTTTGTGTTATTATGTTTTAATTTCAATTCCGTCTTGTTTTCAATACAAGTTATCTCTTTGTGATTTGGATAACAAAGATCCGTTGATAAAAGCTTCCGCAAAGCACTATTATTTTCATGACATAAAAGCGGTGAAATTCCATTTTAAACTCATCTCTTTGTCCTTTTTAGTGCAAATTGATGACAATTAAATCATATACACATGCACAAACTGAATCAGTAGTTTTTGTTTAATAGTTCTTTAGTATTGACCAAGTAAAATACAAGATTTAAACCAACAAAAAACTAATTGAACAAAAATAAAACACTAATGGGTTCTTGCCATGGATTATTCAAAGTTGCAATCATTTGCAAGCGTGTCTCTTTGGTTTTGCAAGCGGTAAAGATTTGATAAATGAGAATAAAAACACGGAAAAACATAATATAATTTCATGCTTTATTATAGGAAAAATGTTATATCACATCAAGTTTATGCACAACCGTCTACTCTTTTTTCTCCTTTCACAAAGAACTACTCTTCCCAATTCTACATCAGGAATAATGCCAATGCACCTAGATTCAACATCTTCCCAGTCTATACTAAAAGTCTTCTCAGACTTTGCATCGTTTCCTTTCAACAGTTCTGCTATGTCTTATTGAACTAAGATAATCTTCACTCTTCTTTGTCAAAAATCAAATTCCTCTTGCATCAAATTGCTCCATTGAAATTGTGAAGTATTGAAACTTACCATAACTAAATACTAAAATCAACTGAATTTGAAGCTACCTAAATCTCTAATGCAATTATTGGGAGCATGCATTTTTCATCCTGTAAATAGAAAAATTCTATTTTAAATAACAAAAAAAAAGTAGGGAAGATGATAAGTTGATTCTAAAGCTACCTAAAACTCTAATGCAACTATTGGAAGCATGCATCTTTCATCCCCGTAAGTAGTAAAATTCAATTTTAAGGAACAAAAACAAGTAGCAAATATGATATAATTTTATTTATTCTCTATGATAAAAAATTACAAGTACAATAATTATATCTTTTCAAGGTTATGCACAACTTGAATTCTTGTATTCTCTTTGTCTCTCAAAAAATAACCAGTCTTCCAGAGAGTTATACGTACTCTTGAAACAAAAACGCTACTATGACAAAATATAAGTTTTGTCAAATTCTAACTGAGAAGCAAAAATTTAGAAGAGACCATACATCAAATTACCAAACTGCCCTCTGAATTACTCCAATTACACCATTCTTACATTTTGAAAAAATTTACCTTTTGTCTTGGTAGCAAATTCCATCTTGAAAACTAACACACTAAAAGTCATTTGCACTCTTAAAACTCTCCCAATTCACTTTGTACGAAGATTCTTTGAGTTTATATGTTTTTCTTATTTGGTTTTTTGTTTGATATAATTCTTGAACGATTAGAATGAAAACACACTTCCTTATATAGGGCAATGAGGAACTACTAGAACTTTTTCCATGATAAAACAAGAATATTCTAAACTCCTTATTCAATATATGAAAACCTCTCATTTATCACGCCACAATCCCAATTTATTATCCATTTATTTTCAAATCTAATGATTTCAGGTTTTCCTTTAATTTATGATATCTCTAAAACCATATTTATAGATCAATATTTTTGATCGGATATTCTTACAGTATATCATTTATGTTCATAATGAAGAAAATATAGTTAAGTTTCTTACTGATAAGGTATGCAAATTCCACATTTTTGGCCAAAAAGTCGTCTTATTCTTTGATATTGTATTTTAAGCTTGTTTACTAATTTATGAATAGGCAGATGTAGTTGAAGGCAGTAAAAGAGCTTTGGCATTTGGATGGATAACTGGACTTTTTTATGCCTCACATGTAATTGGAAATGTGTTTGCACGATTTCTTCCAGAAGGATGGATCTTTAAGGTATGTTTAACTTAAAGTGAGATAAGTATGAAACAATATAATTGTTAAGGTCTCCATGTATACAAAATCTTAATATAGCATCCGCTTATTGCTTTCCTGTTGGTTAATAACTTTTCTGGACTTTAAATGGTATCACTGTACGTCTGTACCACATGTGCTTCTGTTTTGACAATTTAAATATAGGTAAAGAACTTAGTCCCATAAAACATTGCAAAATTGCAGTGGGGACAAAATGCATTTGCACTAGAGATGAATTTTTGTTTATGGCATAAAATTACGTGGACTCTGCCAAAATTAGGTTAGGTCATTCATTGAAAACTAGACAAGATCTCTTTCATAACAGCGCATCAATTTCCTTGTGTACTGTATTCTTTCTCAGGCATCATTATTTTTGTTGACCTCTTCCACCCTCTACCTAAAAATATTTCTTGTTGACTCCATCACATTTAAACATCAGCATGTTCCATTATTGATCTTTGCTTTTAGAGTCATTCAAGAAGGATGGATATCCATGAAAGACACTATAGTTGTTGTCACTAGCAGGTCATTCTATAATTTAAACATGTTTTCTACTATAACCCTTTTTTTCATTATTCTTTCCTTATTTATTTCGTTTTGTCAACATTATTTTGTTGAAGGATATTGGTCTGTTTATGACAGAATTATATCAACTATTCGACTACCTTATTTGATTTAACTTTGTTAGAGCTCCATTTCTTTCTAGTGGATTATCAAACTCAAATTTCGCTCATTATGGAAGTTGAAATAACATCGTCAAATAAATAAAAATATTTGAAAATCATTGTGGATTAAATGTGGTCCATTGTGGGAATGCTAATTCATTGAAATTCTTAAGTAACATGGATGACCATGCTTATGTACTGGAATAGATGTTTGATGAATAACAAGTGATTAGCTGATGGAAATGTTGAAATATATATTTTAAAAAAAAGGTTGGATACTTGAAAGAAGAAACTTGTTCTCACAAATAATGCTTTAATATTATTTTTCCTTTGCTAGATTGCTTGATTACAAATGAGGGAAGAGCTTCTCTATTTATAGTCTCTAATAGATCATTCTAGAATTACTTTTTCTTGATTACAAAAAAAACATAATTCTAGAAATACTTTTACTTGGTTACAAAGAAAACATAATTCTAAAAACACTTTTACTTGATTACAAAGAAAACATAATTCTAGAACTCTCACCCCCTTTAAACATAATACAAGAATTTTCTAGAAACCAATAAATCAAGTTTATATTCCAACACCCCCCTTTAAACTTGATTTGCCCCCCTTTGAGCTAAACTTTTACGCATACCAAGTTTCTTCTTTAACTCCTTGAAAATCTCTAACTTCAAAGGCTTCGTTAAAATATCGGCAATTTGATTTTGCGTCTTGCAATGCTTGACAACTACTTCTCCTTTCCCAACCAAGTCTCGAATGAAATGATACTTAATTCTTATATGCTTGCTCCTCCTATGAAAAACTGGATTTTCGGCGAGCGCTATAGCAGAATTGCTATCACAATATATAAGTGGACTTTCTTTTGGAGTATACTTAAGTTCTTTTATCACCCGTTTAATCCATAATGCTTGACAACTAGCTAAAGATAGTGAAATATATTCTGCCTCGACGGTTGAGAGAGCCACAACTTGTTATTTCTTTTACGTCCACGCGATTGCACTTGATCCAAGGTAGAAAACATTTCTCAAAGTTCTTTTACTATCATCAACACTTCCGATCACTATCACAATATCCAAGCACCAAAGGATCATTTATGTTTTGATAATAAATTCCATCCCCAAGTGTTCCACGCACATATCTCAAAATTCTTTTTCCGGCATCCCAATGTGTCTTCTTTGGTTGCTCCATGGACCTACTAATCAAGCTCACACCATATGTAATGTCCGGCCGAGTGGCTGTCAAATACATCAAACTCCCAACAAGACTTCTAAACAATATTGGATCAATATATTTAGAGTTGTCATCCTTACTTAGTTTCAAGCCAACTTCAACTGGAGGCTAATTGGCTTTGCCTCCTCCATTCTAAACTTCTTCATCAAATCTTTTGCATACTTTTCTTGAGAGATAAATATACCATCATTATCTTACTTTACTTCAATACCAAGAAAGTAATGAAGTAGACCCAAGTCGGTCATCTCAAATTCTTGCATCATACTTCTCTTAAATTCTTTAATATTATGAAGACTATTTTCCGTAAAAATCAAATCATCCACATATAAACCAATGATGAGAATGTTATGTTTTTTCTCCTTGATGTAAAGAGTATGCTCAAATGGACACCTCTTGAATCCCATCTTCACAAAATAGTCATCTATGCGACTATACCATGCACGAGGGGCTTGCTTAAGGCCATACAATGCCTTCTTCAACCGATAGACTTTATGCTCTTCATCCTTTATCACATAGCCAGAATGTTGATCAATGTACACCTCTTCTTGTAGTACTCCATTCAAGAAACCAGATTTAACATCCATTTGATAAACTTGCCACTTATTTTGAGCGGACAATGAAATTATCAAACGAATTGTTTCAAGACGTGCCACGGGAGCAAAAACTTCTTTGTAATCAACACCATACTTTTGCTTGTAGCCTTTCACAACTAATCGTGCCTTATGTTTTTCAACTTCGCCTTGTGCATTCAACTTTGTCTTGTAAACCCATTTGACTCCAATCGGTTTCTTCCCTTTAGGTACTTCAACCAACTCCCATGTTTGGTTCCTTTCATTTGCATCAATTTCTTGATCTATGGTTTGTCTCCATTTGTCTTCCTTGGCGACTTCTTCAAAATCATCTGGATCCGCAGTTGCATATAAAGCAAAATCAATAAATTCATATTCTAAATTTCTTCTTGTTTCTCCATAAATCTCCGCAAGAGGTCTTGTCCTTCTAGGTGTTGATTCTGAACTTGAAGATGATGAGCTTGGAGGAGAATTAGATGGTGGAGTAGGTGGAGTCGATCCTCCTTCTTCAATTGGCTCAAATACATCATTATCAAGCAAGATACTTGTACTCTTTTTCTCATTTTTCCATTCCCATGCTTCTTCCTCATTGAAAATTACATCACGACTAATAATAGTCTTCTTTGTGGTGGTGTTATATAATTTATATGCCTTGGATCTTTCACTATAGCCAACAAAGATGCATTTTTTAGATTTGTCATCAAGTTTTCCTCTCTTTTCATCCGACACATGAGAGTAACAAATGCTTCCAAAGATTCGAAAGTGGGAGACACATGGCTTGTGACCGCTCCATGCTTCTTGTGGAGTCTTTCCTTGAACACTTTTAGTTGCCGCACAGCTGAGAACATAGCATGCACATGCTACAGCTTCGGCCCAAAATATTTTAGGCAATCATTTTGTCTTCAACATATTTCGAACAAGTTCCATGATGATACGGTTCTTTCTTTCGGCCACCCCATTTGTTGAGGGGTTGAGCGGGCCGTTAGTTGATGATGAATGACATGATCCTTTAAGAAATTTCCGAATTCTTCTGCCATATATTCTCCACCACGATTGGATCGGAGTGTCTTTATAGAAAAACCACTTTGCTTCTCCACAAGTGCTTTAAAATTCTTGAATACTTCAAATACTTGAGATTTTTCTTTGAGAAAGTAAATCCACATCTTGCGACTATAGTCATCAATAAAAGTGAGAAAATACCGATTACCTCCAAGAGAGTTTGTGCGCATAGGTCCACATAAATCGAATGCACCAGCTCCAAAGGATTCTTTGCTCGCCATGCCTTTTCTTTTGGGAATGGATCTCGATGGTGCTTGCCAAAAACACAACTTTCACGTACTTGATCTTGTTTGCTAATATTTTGGATGCCTCTCACCATATGATCTTTCAAAGTGTTCAATTGTTGTGTTGAAAGTGCTGCTTGATTCTCCAGTTCTACATATCCATTTTCAACAATCTTTCAAAGATCTTGAGAGCCATACAAGACCTTCATTTGAATGCTCCATTGATTATAATTCTTTCCCATGAAACGAGGAAGTTGAGATTGCAACATATTATTGGAAGTCATCCCTAACTCTCGTTTTGATACCACTTTGTTGAAATATATATTTTTAAAAAAAGGTTGGATGCTTGAGAGAATAAACTTGTTCTCACAAATAAAGCTTTAATATTATTTTTCCTTTGCTAGATTGCTTGATTACAAATGAGTGAAGAACTCCTCTATTTATAGTCCCTAATAGATCATTCTAGAATTACTTTTGCTTGATTACAAAGAAAACATAATTCTAGAAATACTTTTACTTGGTTACAAAGAAGACATAATTCTAGAAACACTTTTACTTGATTACAAAGAAAACATAATTCTAAAACTCTCACCTCCCTTTAAACATAATAAAAGAATTCTTAGAAACCAATAAATCAAGTTTATATTCCAACATGGATGACCATGCTTATGTACTGGAATAGATGTTTGATGAATAACAAGTGATTAGCTGATGGAAAGTACTAGTTTACAGGTTGACCTAAACTGAAACGTAAATAATTACTTGAATTGTTCAGCCACTAAGGTAGTGATTTCAGAGAACAGATTTGGTCAAATTTCAAGAGGGAAGCCAAAATTGTTACCTCATATCAGGCTAGTGCGGCATGATTTTTTTTTTGTTAAAAAAGAAAAAATGTTATTGATACAATGGAACCCTAATGCACGAGGCTTCCGTACGGTAGCGGACTCTGGAGAGGTCGATAATGTACGCAGCCTTTCCCTCGTACTGCGAAGAGGTTGTTTTCGGACTCAAATCTGAACATCCAGATAACCATGCGGGTGATCAAACCGTTGCGCCAAGGCTCCACCTCATATGAATTATAATGGAGATTTTCAAAAAATTCATACTTTGAAAATTTGTAAAGGGCTGTAGTTACTCTTATATGGTTTTAAAAATGTTCCATGTTTGTATGTTTGCATGTATGTTAGCATGTATGCTTGCGTGTGCTGCGTTCATGCATCTGTGTGTGAAATTGCAAATGCTAGATCACCTTTTCTGAGTGCCCATATCCTGCTTATAAAAAATGGTGTTGAATAAAAACAGAAGGTAGAAGCATCTTTAGTGGAAAGATGGAAGGAGAAAATGACTTCATCAGAACACATTTCCATTTGAAAGATCAAAGTAGGGATTTACCAATATTAGCCTTATTTGCAATAAAAAAAATCCAGATACTTGGTCTATTTACATCTATGCATGCATTGTACAGTGAGTTAGTGGTATATGTGCATAACACTCGTTTGTATGCCATGTACAGATGTGCTTGTGCTAATGAGCAATTCAAAAACCTATTAAATGTACGTTTTATTCTCTTATTACCATTTGCACCTCTAAGTGGGCCAACAAATCTTCTGTCCTTGTGAATGTCTTGGATGGGTGTAAGTGCAATTTGGGTAAAAATCATGGGTATCATCAGCATAACTCTTGTCATGTGAAGGGTCATTCCTGCATAAATCTAGCCATTTGTATGCACGGGTTAGAAGTTAGAGATTGCCAGCCGATCTGTTGTGTGTTGTTGAAGGTCACTGCAAAGTTAATGATTTGTAATTGAAGTCTATATAAAGGTATTTTACACTAGCAGCTGATTTGAATACAAAAACTTGTCTATTTTTACCGTCTCTACAACCTAAGTTTCCATAATTAAATACGGGTTGGAATGGTATTTGTTAAATGGCTAATAAGATGTAGTTGATCAATATTGCTTATTTTTCCCCCTTTTTTCTTGCAGCCAAATTCTTAAACAGATCTCACTTATATCCTTCTTTTATGAGTTAGGCATTTCTGGCATTAGCGGCATTTTACTGATACAAATACTTGTTAAGCTTTAACATAGCATGGTGTGACATTATACAGTTGTCATTTTTCATAAAAAAATATTAAGGAAATTTGTTGATGCAGTTCTATCTGAAATCAGCTTTTGGATTTAACAAAAACCAGTTCTCAAAAATTCTTATAATGGTGGGAATTGGTTCTATATTTTCTTAGGTGCATTGCACTCCTCCCTCCTTTTTTCTCCCTTGATATTTAAAGCTTATGTGGATATAGCTTGCTTCTCTTTAGCTAAAGATGAATATAGAATGACGCTTGTGTTACGATTACACTATTGTGTTTCATCTACCTTCATCAATGAAATTTTAGTCAAAGACATTGGTTAAAAGTATCACTAGGATAATCCTTCAGATGCAACTCAACCTCAACGTGGAGAGAAAAAACTGTTCATTTTTTTCCGGTAGTAAAAAGTCTGCAAGTTGCAGTTGTTTTGTGGTAGTAACCTTTTTATTGTGGTTATTTAAGAGTTTTGCTAGGAATGAGATTAATGATTAATGAATTGCTGCAATGTCAGATTAACTACTTAAATATTTCAGATTTTGCTGCTTCCACTTGTCAATCCATACCTCCAAGAAAAAGGTGTATTGTGCATTGCATTGCTTGCTTCAATTGCTTATGTAAGTCACGTAAAGAAAATCAATTGTATATTTAAGTTCCTTGAGATCACTATTGTCAAAAATCTTAAAATCTTATGATTTGAATCCCAATTCAGGTTGGATCTCTCCCTTTACGATTCAATTTATATTTCGATTCAAACTTAGTTAAAACTACAATTTAAAAAACACTGAACTCAGACTAACATATTTAATTACTTATTTGGATTCATAATTCTAATTCCAGTTATATTTTTTAAAAACAAAATAAAAATGGAATAAGATATAAAACTATGTTTTAAGTTTAGTTGTTGAAGTTAAAACATCAAAATCAATTTCAGAAGTGTGTGTAAATATTGAATATGGATCCTTTGAATCTATGATTTACTATTTGAATCCTTTTTTGATTTGAAGTTTAAATTTTACGATTTAAATTTCATTTTGAAAACCTTGCATGAGATCACTTAAAAATTACATAAAAGATCTATGATTAAGAAAGTGCTACCATTTTGCATCCTGTATTATTTTCGGTCAGGCACACTTGATGTGTGCCTGTGCACTTGTGCTGAGAAATATCCCGGTACAAGTAGCATTCTCCTTATGTTTCAATTGTCGCATGATTCCAATTGGATAATTATGATTTGTTTATAAAGGGTGTTGAATATTTTTGAAGAAAGAAGGGAGAAAATATAAGAAAGAGGAGTTTTATTTTATTTTATTATAGAAAACTTTTCTTTATCGATGATTTATTTCTTACTTGATTGATTTATTAATTGATTGATTTATTAATACAAAACGAGAGGAGAGCTCCTCTATTTATATGACTCAATAGAACTTTCTAGATATAGAATATTCTAGAAGCATGACTCATTTGACAACTCTAGAACTTTCTTTGTGGACAACTCTAGAAACATAACTATTATACAATTCTTATTTCTAGCAACTAATATAAAATTTTAGAGCTCTCTTCAAATTCTATTAAATACAAGAAGATTCTAGAAACTTCAATAATAAGAAACTTCTAGAAATTAACAAATCAAGTTTAATATTTCAACACCCTCTTTTAAACTTGATTTGTGACTCTAAGCAGTACTTGTAATCTTTGTATTTCATGTGCTTCGGTAGGAATAGAGATATCATCCAAACTTTCTTCATTGCATCGACCTTCTTAGCAAACGTCGAGATCTTCAATACAAGTTCACAGATTCTTGCTTTATCTTTTTCATATCGTCCTTCGTCACGATAGGAACTTTCATAAAATAAGCGTTCTAACATCCGTCTTGTTTCAGTAGCATAAATTGTGCATGAGTCATATATTCTACTTTTGCATTCTTACATAACTTCGCACTTACGGTTTTTGATCAATCCAATTTCTATTTCTTTAACATTCTCCGCTTCAATTTCTTCGGATTTTTGCTTATATTTCAAATCTCTTTCAAGCTCTTGAATTTTATCTCCTTGATTTATGCTTTTTGCATTTTCATCTCGTTTATTTTCGTACTCTTCATCATTGACATTATTTTCGCTTATTTTATTTTCTTCTTCTTCTTCATTCTCTACACGTTTTTCTTCTTCTTTCAATTTTTCCTCCTCAAATTTTAGCAACTTTTCATCTTTCTCCTTCTCTCTATTCATCTTTTCCTCTTTTTCATCAATCAAATTGTCTTCTTCTATTATTTTTGCATCATTCTTTCTGTATGCTTCTTTCAATAAATTCAACGATTCTTTTGTGGAATCTTCTCCAAGTATATGATCATAAGCTACTTCATCAACGTTATCACTTATCACAACATGAGAACGATGGTCATTCCATCGTAATTTCACAAATGCTTTCTTGTCAATTTGCGACATGTTCTCCAAATCATTCGACCATTCGTAATCATTCTCGCAATCTTCGATAATCCTTTGCAGATTAATTCTCCTTTCTTTTCCTCATAAGCCAGCAGCAAAGTACCAATTTTTTTGACTTATTTCTTCAATGTAATTGGTCTTCTCTTCAATTTTATTATGCTTTGAAGCTCTACATTTAGAAGCATAATGCCCAAATTTCTCACAATTCTAGCATTTAACACGTGACTTGACATACCTTGAATTTCCTCTCCCACGACCTCTTATTGAGCTTTCTCCTCTTTTATTGTTGTTGTTGTTTTCATAGTTGGGTCTCCAACCTCGTCCATGTTCATATGCACGACTTCTTCCTCTTTCTTGGCCACCATCCATCTTTGTTGGTTTCGATTACTTTCTTCATTTTTTGAATCAATCCTTGTCTTAAGGACTTACTCCACGGTCTCTTCCTTCTTCCTTTTCTTTTCTTCATAAGCTTTCAATGAGCCTAGAAGTTCCTCTATTGACATGGTCTTCAAGTTTTTTGTTTCTTCAATGATAGCGACAATATGTTTGAATTTTGGATCTAATGATCTAAGAATCTTCTCCATAATTCTTACATCATCTAACTTCTCAATATTTCTTTTAAGATTATTACTAACCACTAGAACTCTTGAGAAGTAATCAGAAACAAGTTCACCTTCTTTCATATGCAAAGTTTCAAACTCTCACCTTAAAGTTTGAAGACGTACTTTTTTGACTTGATCAGCTCCCTTGTAAGACGTTCGAAGCTTCTCCCATGCTTCTTTGGCCGACTTTGATTCAGAAATTTTTTCAAATGTGTCATCATCCAATGCTTGATAAATTAGACAAAGAGCCTTCTTGTCCTTGATTTTCTCAAACCATCTCTTTGAATTTGAGATAAATCATCTTCATTCTCATGTTCGGTATAACCATTTTTGACTATCTCCCACGCGTCGTGTGCTGCAAGGAGAGCCATCATCCTTAAACTCCAATTACCGTAATTGTTCTTGGTAAGCATTGGAACTTGTAGGTGAACGCCATTATTCGCCATCTTTATCTTGTAAAAAATCCTCACTCCGATACCACTTTGTTGAATATTTTTGAAGAAAGAAGGGAGAGAATATAAGAAAGAGGAGTTTTATTTTATTTTATTATAGAAAACTTTTCTTTATTCATGATTTATTTCTTTCTTGATTGATTTATTAATTGATTGATTTATTAATACAAAATGAGAGGAGAGCTCCTCTATTTATATGGCTCAATAGAACCTTCTAGATATAGAATATTCTAGAAGCATGACTTATTTGACAACTTTAGAACTTTCTTTTTAGACAACACTACAAACATAACTATTATACAATTCTTATTTCTAGCAACTAATATAAAATTATAGAACTCTCTCCAAATTCTATTAAATATAAGAATATTCTAGAAACTTTAATAATAAGAAACTTCTATAAATTAACAAATCAAGTTTAATATTTCAACACAGGGTCTGCTTTATGGACTTGCTTGGGCACCATGGGTAGGATACTGATGATCTACCATTTTGATTGTCAGCTAATTTGGAACTCCGATAGAATACTTTTAAAAGAATCATGCTTATTATTTGCATAGTTTCAAATTTTAAGCAACATTTCTGCAGGTTCCTTATCTCAGTGCCTCATTTGGAGTAATTTACGTTCTCATAAAACCTTCCGTAAGTAATCAATCAACATTTGCTTTCATCTACTTTTTTTCTTTCTAATTTTACTCAGAAAGGTACGTGCAGCATTTTGTTACCTGAATGCCGTTTTCTATTACCTTTTTATTCAGACCTATGCCATTGTCTCAAAGGCTGTGATCACTACTGATCAGGTACTGTTAGCATAGGAATGTCTAAGAGAACCTATGTACTGACACATTATTAAACAAAAGGTTCCTCGTTAAGATCTTGTTTTGTTCTAAACCTAGTATCCTGTCTGCTATCCATGATTGAGTATAACCAATATAAAATTTCTTAAACTTGTCACTTTCATATCTTGACCTAAGCTAAAATTCAACATTTTTTTTACAGGGAAAAGCTCAAGGATTCATTGCTGGGATTCAGTCTGTTGCTAGTTTGTTATCGCCTCTTGTTATGAGTCCGTTGACGTAAGTATCTCTGAACACATATTTTGGTACAATTTTTGTAGCAGAAATATATTACAGTTAAATATAAGTAAAATGAATAATACCTATATTCATATATCAATTTATAGCATGGATGCTTTATCAGAATGGTCATTTCGATAACCTTGTGGTTTTTTTTCAGCACTGTTCATTTCAAATAATGCTCCGTTTAACTGCAAAGGTTTCAGCATAATTGTTGCATCCATCTCTATGGTAAATACTTTTTCCTTATGTTTGTTAAAGTAGAAAAAGAGAGAGAATTATAATTTTAGAGGAGAATAGACAATTTTTTTTATATATCTTGCTTTTTGTCTTTTCTACAACTTGCTTTCAACAGAACAAAATGACCACATATATATAGTGGTTTACAACCCTTACAAACGGACATAACCTTTTTGAACAGACACCCTTTCACTTCAATAGACATGACTTTTACTTAATAGACACGACTCTTCATTTCAATAGACACGACTTTTCAGTGAACGGACACGACTCTTCACTGAATAGATATGACTTTTCATTCGAATAGACATGACTCTTCATTCGAATAGACATGACTTTTCACATCAGCAGACACGACTCTTAATTTTGGTTTACACCAACAATGCCTCCCCTAAACCAAAATTCCTTCGAACACCTAATGCAGCAACAATTCTTGAGAAAGTAGTCCCTCCAAGCGGCTTTGTGAATATATCAGCAATTTGTTCTTCACTTCGACAATACTCAAGACTCACTTCTTCTTCACGAACGAGTTCTCGTAGGAAATGGAAACGTAGACGAATATGTTTTGTTCTTCCATGCAAAATAGGATCCTTTGAGACAGAGATAGTAGAACTATTGTCGCAATAAATGATCGTAGGATCTTTTTGCTTGAAGCTTAGATTTTCAAGAATTCCTCTTAGCCACAAAGTTTGACATCCTGCTAGAGATGCTGCGATGTACTCCGCTTCGGTGGTAGAAAGTGCCACAACTGGTTGTTTTTTTGAACACCAAGAAATAATTCCACTTCCAAGGTTAAATGCATAACCTGAAGTACTCCTTGAATCATCGATACTTCCACCTAGATCGCTGTCCGTATATCCAACAAGCTTCACAGGCACATGAGCTTCATAGAAAATGCCATAGTCAATAGTTCCTTTAACGTATCGTAAAATTCTTTTTGCAGCTTCCCAATGGTTTGAGAAAGGCTTCTCCGTGAATCTGCTAATCATGCTTACTGCGTACATGATGTCGGGTCTTGTAGCAGTGAGATACATCAAATTTTCAAGTAAGCTTCGAAAAATAGTTGGATCCACAAACTTTCCTTCATTTTTGCACAATTTCGAACCTGCAACACAAGGAGTTGAAACTGGATTTGCATTCATCATATTGAACTTCTCCAATACTTGAGCAGCATATTTTTCTTGCGAGATAAAAATCCCACATTTTGATTGCTGAACACCTATCCCTAGAAAATGATGTAATTCTCCCAAATCCGTCATCTCGAACTCCTTCATCATTGAATTTTTGAATTCAGATAACATCTTCATATTATCTCCAGTAAAAATCAGATCATCCACGTATAAACTCACGATCATGAAACCTCCTTTTGAATGCTTCTTCATGTAAAGAGTGTGTTCAAAAGGACACCTTTCAAAGCCATTATTTAAGAAGAAATTGTTGATACGATCATACCATGCACGGGGGGATTGCTTCAGCCTGTATAAAGCTTTCCGCAGCTTATACACCTTTTCCTCTTCTCCCCTCTTCACAAAACCAGGAGGTTGTTGAAGATAAATTTCATCTTGAAGAAAACCATTCAAGAAAGCTGATTTCACATCCATATGCAGCAGCTTCCAGCCATTTTGGGCAGCAAGAAAAATCAATAATCGAATTGTATCAAGTCGAGAGACAGGAGCGAATACCTCATTGAAATCTTCCCCTTCCTTTTGCTTATACCCCTTCGCAACCAAACGTGCTTTGTACTTGTTGATGGAGCCATCAAGATTTGTTTTGGTTTTGAACACCCATTTTACACCAATGGCTGATTTGTGTGAAGGCAATGTGGTAAGCTCCCACGTACCATTTTTCTCAATAGACTTGATTTCATCCTTCATTGCATTCACCCATTTTTCTTCCTTTGATGCTTCTTCATAAGTGATTGGATCTTCTCCTGCAAAAAATGCAAAATATACATGATCCATAGTGTCAACTTCTTCGGTTGTATCATAGATTTCTCTCAAGGATCGCGTCCTTCTTTCCGCCGTTGGTGGTGAATTTTGCTCCTGCTCAACCCCATTATTTTAGGCTGTTGTTCTTCAATACCAAGATCAGCATCAACACCTTGTTCCAAAGAAGTTTCCTCTTCAAGATTTAGAGTTTGCCATCCAGGTAATTCTGCAAAATCTGAAAAATTATAACAACCATTTTCATCAAAGCGAACATCTCTGCTGATAATCATCTTCTTCGTCTTTGGATTGTAAAGCTTGTATGCTTTAGTCCTTTGGCTATAACCAATGAAAATGACTTTTTCAGATTTGTCGTCGAGCTTCGATCTTAAAGCATCAGGAATATGAGAGTATGCAAGACAACCAAAAGTTTTTAAATGAGCAACATTTGGTTTCTTGCCATACCAGACTTCATTTGGAGTGGAATCCTTTAAGCTCTTTGTTGGTGATCGGTTGATTAAGTAAACGGCACAAGAGACCGCTTCAGCCCAAAAACATGCAGGCAAGTTCTTATTCTTCAACATGCATCTAACCATATTCATTATTGTTCGATTTTTGCGCTCTGCGACTCCGTTTTGTTGAGGTGAGTACCTAGCAGTTAACTCATGGCGGATTCCATGATTTTGGCAGAATTCTTCAAACTGAGAGGACATGTATTCTCCTCCACGGTCACTCCTTAGATTTTTTATTTGATGACCGGAATGTTTTTCAACTTGAAATTTGAACTCTTTAAAGCAAGAGAAGGCATCTGATTTTTCTTTGACACAATAAACCCAAATTTTTCTTGTGTAATCGTCAACAAATAACAAGAAATATCTGCTGCCTCCAAGCGATGGCACTTGCATTGGTCCACAGAGGTCGGTGTGAACAAGCTCCAGAGGTGATTGAGAAATCCACTTCGATTTGGATGGGAAAGATTCACGATGTTGTTTTCCCAATTGGCATTCCTCACATGCTTCGTTTATCACTTCAAGTTTAGGCAGCCCTCGGACTATTTCTTTGGTAGACATTTCCTTCAAACTCCGGAAGTTTAAATGGCCAAACCTCTCATGCCATAACTTGGAAACTTCATCATTAGAAGTAGCAATCATGCACGTACTGCTTACGATGTCAAGTTTGATCGGAAATAATTTGTTGGATCCCATCACAATATTTGCCACTTGTTGGTCGTTCTTCTTCATGCTACATTGATCTCCAACGAATCGAAAATCAAATCCTTTCTTCAGCAAGTGACCGACGCTAAGAAGATTGCTACGTATGCCTGGTACATAAAGAACCTCCGACATTTTTTCAACTTTTCCAGCCTTGGTTTTGAAAGAAATTTCGCCAACACCTTGAATTTTGTATGATTTTGCATCTCCAATAGTAACCTGACCATCATCAGCTTCCACAAGACTTGAAAATAGATTTTTATTTCCAGTCATATGCCTACTTGCACCACTATCCAAGTACCATACGTTTTCAACATTTCCATCCAAAGCGATCAACAAAGATTCAGATTTTTCTACTTCATTATGCATAAAACCAGCAACTGGCTTCTTTTCAGGATGTTTCTCCCAACAATCATTTGCTTTATGACCCGGCTTGTGACAGAAATTGCATTCAAAATATGGTTTTTTGCCTTTGTATTTGCCTCGCGCCTTGTTACTTTGGAATGATCGTTTCTCCTCCTTTGATTCTTCAAATTTTCCACTATTCCTGCTGTTACTTTTGCCATGGGATGGGCCTTGAACTTTTATGGATGTGAATTGAGATTTTAAGGCTTGATCTTGAGAAGAATTTGTTTGTTTACTTCTCATCAAGATTCTAGCCTCATGAGCTTCCAGCCTTCCTTGCAAGCCTTCAAGAGAAAGTGAAGCAATATCATTTGATTCCTCAATTGCAAACCACAACATGATCGAACTTGATTGGTAGGCTCCGTAGAATTTTTTCAACGGCTCTTTGAGTCTCCACGACTTCTCCGTTTGAAGCCATCTGATTTATGATGGAAGTGAGACGAGTAAAATACTCTGAGATTTTCTCACTATCCTTCATTTCGAGCTTTTCGAATTCAGCTCGTAGTGATTGCAGGCAAACCTTTTTTACTTGATCTTGGCCAGAATACGTTGTATTCAATATTTTCCAAGCCTCCTGAGCATTTGCAACTTTTGAAATTCTCTCATAAACTTGAATTTCAAGTGTCTGGTAGATTTGGAAGAGAGCCTTCCGATCTTTCTGTTTTTTGCTTTTCAGAAGATCTCTTTGGGCAACTGTGAGTTGCGTTTCATCTTCCGGCGCACCAACACCTTCTTCAACAACTGTCCACAAGTCTTGAGATTCAAGACAGAGCCTCATTAGATTGCTCCAATAATCAAACTTTTCACCATTGAATCGAGGAACAAGGGAGACAAGTTTGTTTGACATTTTTCAACCAAGCTCCGATACCAATTTGTTAAAGTAGAAAAAGAGAGAGAATTATAATTTTATAGGAGAATAGACAATTTTTTTTTTTATATCTTGCTTTTTGTCTTTTCTACAACTTGCTTTCAACACAACAAAATGACCACATATATATAGTGGTTTACAACCCTTACAAACGGACATAACCTTTTTGAACAGACACCCTTTCACTTCAATAGACACGACTTTTACTTAATAGACACGACTCTTCATTTCAATAGACACGACTTTTCAGTGAACGGACACGACTCTTCACTGAATAGATATGACTTTTCATTCGAATAGACATGACTCTTCATTCGAATAGACATGACTTTTCACATCAGCAGACACGACTCTTAATTTTGGTTTACACCAACAATGTTTTCATTGTCCTTTTGCCTTTAAAGACAATTAAAGTAAATAAATATTAAAGATTCTTTTTCTTTTTTGCAATTGTTTATTGGATTTCTAAACTCTAGAGGGCCTGAAATCAAAACCTTTAACTCACATCTCATCCAGCTCCTCGCAAAATGATTTCATTATGCATATGTTTGGTAGAGGTCTTACACCAATAGAATATTTGCTGTTAACGCGCCAAGGAATAAAAGCAAAATAAAAAATCACCATCAACTGAAATAATTTTCATGTACTAAAAATATTTATTGTGCAATCTACTCAATAAGATATGAATGGAAAACCTTAAAATCTCTACATAAATGATGTGATTTTCTAAAGATTTTCATAACATCGTAATTTTTTTCTAAACATTATGCATTTTAACTTTCTTGTTATTTGATAATTATTTGGCATAAGGTGATAGCTTTGATGTATGCTTGCCGTTTGGATTCAGGAAACAAAATTAGTACAGAAAATGGCAATAACTCGGAGTCGTCTTCAGCTGAGTCAATTGTTTCACCACTACTCGCTGCATCCTAGCTGGTAAGGGTACTGTAACAGAACAATTGAACTTAATGAATGTTTTGAATTTATACCTTATAAGTGTACAGTATTTTAGCTGGTAAAAACTGATATAGATCTAAATTGCGGAACCTTTTTCTTGTTTTTTGTATAAAGATTACATTATATTGTATATGCAATCGAAATTTTTTTGGGTATAATTTCAATTTGTAGTGCAACTGTTAGCGTGTATCTTGTTTAAATTTTTTAGAGGGTTCATTTTAAAAATAGGCTTCCACAAAAAAACTTATATTCCAATAACAGGCATCGTCAAAAACTTAACGAAAGTAGGCTTGTTTTTCATTTTTGTACGTGGCATTTTGAAAATGCGCATGTACAAAATCAAAATTTGTACATGCTCATTCTGAAAATGCGCATGTACGGAAACAAGAACATGCCTATTTTCATTATGAGTTTCCGGTGATGTCTATTATTGAAATAAGTTTTTTTCGAGGCTTACATTTGTAGTTGTCTCTTCTCTAGAGTCAAAAAAAAAAAATATGTCCGCGTTGCTAAAATAACTCAAATTCAAGTATATGACTTGGGAAGGAGACTATCTGTTCACCGACGATGTGAATAGAAGTGATAAAAGGAGACAGACAGTCCTTTCCCGTGAAAACTATAATTGGACACGATCACAATAATTGTTGGTATAGACCCAAACATGTGAAAACTATACCGATTTGGGTTCCAAAAGGCACAAATATAAAATCTCTCAAAGTTAAACAAATTTGGGTGCCAAAGGGAACAATTATAAATAGTTTTGGGTCTACATAAAATTATTTTTCAAAATTTTCTGCCACTAACAACCATGGACCTATAAAAACAAATAGGTCACATAAATCTTTTCCCGTGTAGGTGTGGTGGCAGGCTAAGGAACAACAATAGTGTTCTCTGGATTTTTTGGCTGTTCTAGAAACACAACGGACGACGAAGCAAAGTTACTTAGCCTAGTATAAAGGTGACAGAATCACAATGGACAACGACGAAAAATATCGTAGAGGTAAAAATAGGTAAAAGTATATTTATTTGAACGATATATTAAATGTGATAATCTGCACCATATTCTGAATTAAAATCAGCCAATAATGAGATGATGAAAAGATGATGATTTTGACTCTGACTTATTCAAAATAGTTGGCCAATTATATTCTTATGCCAAAAACACTATAAAATTCTCTAGATTCTTTGAATTACTTCTTATACATCAGTTTGGATTAAAAATAGTGTTTTGTTGAATGATGATACATTTGGTTATAATACGGCTAACTCTTTATTCACGGTTTTCGATTACTTACACGGCTTCAATTCAAATTCAAAAGAATGTCATTTAAATTGTTGTAAAAATTGAGTTTGAAATTTTTGGTGCACACTTCATGGTTTGGTCAATAAAATTCAATTGATGATAATTTTGAGTGAAAGAGAAATTCATATGCAGATTACACTGGTAATCTAGTTGATAAAAAAAATTACTAGTGAAACGTGATTTTTGTTGAGACATTTAATAACTGCATCGTTTTTCAAAGAAAATATTTGCATATTCTTCATTTCAAATAATTTTCAAATAGCAGAAAATTTTCTTTTAAAAACCCCATGGAGAAAATCATTTTTGACCATAGTTTCAGATTAGTCATTTTTGAAAAAAAAATTCATAATTATTTTTGAATTTGATTTTAAATGACTATTTTGACTAATCTGACTCCCTAATGTTTATCGAAAAGAAAAATAGTGATTGAAAAAGTGATGAGTGTTAATATTGATCAAATATTATGACTCGAGACGGTATAATTAATAAATTTCTTTAGAAATTTAAACAAGAGTTGTAAAACTGTTTGTTGGTAAAAATTCCATGACCATCTCTATATCTATCATATTTCTAACGACCATCACTCATCAAAATTCTATATAGTTTGTCGATATGTGGTACTTTAAACAGGAATCGTTCGTTTTTCATTTTTCACATTTTTTTTGAAAAAAAAAGGGGTAATAATAATAATAATAATAAATACCAAAGTATTCACTCTCATTTAAAAGTCCTCATGGTTATGCATGAGTGAATTACTTGGAATTTGTTATTTGCTTCCATACTCATTTAAAAGTCCTCACGGTTATGCATGTATGGAACGCATATCAAAAGTTGATTTTTTTAAATAAACAAGTTGATTCTAATCCCATTTAAAAGTCCTCACGGTTATGCGAGGTTAGAAGATACTTGAATTTTTTTTAAAATAAAATTGGAATACTACTAATCTCATTTAAAAGTCCTAACGGTTATGCATGGTTAGTAGATATTCAAATTCCTGATATAAATATACCACCAATAGACACAACTGTATGGTTTTATATGATGACATCATTCCTATCATTCTAAAAGTGGAATATGCGCCTAACAAAATATTTATGATTTTTGTTTGATTTTTTATTGAAATTTAATATTTATATTCAATTGAGTTTTAATGTTGAATTAATATCGATCACTTTATCTCTATTTTCTCTAATACTATTACTCTTTTGCTGATAACAAAAGGGGGAGAGAAAAGTTAAGATTTTGTCAAATAAAATCAAGCAAAGGTCAAATAATTTTCTATTTGCATCTAGGCTCATTTGCATATTTTTATTTGTATGCATATATGTAGGGGGAGCTTTGTGTAGAGAGGAAGGATTTAAATAGGGGGAGCAATTAGAGTATATCAATGATCAAATACATTTAACATATTCAAAATCTTAAATATATGTTTGTTATCATCAAAAGGGGGAGATTGTTGAATATGCGCTTATATGATTTTTGTTTGATGATAATAAACATATATACATTCATTTAAATGTATTTGTTAATATACTATTTTATTTTTCACAGTTTAAATAAATATTTGCTGAATAAAATAAATAACATAGATTTTAAATTCAAACGAATATTTTATTCAAACAAATATTTATTACAATTTTGAATAGTACAATTTCAAGCTCCCACTATAACTATACAACTTTGATTACAATTACATCACATTTCATATTTACAGTTCACCTCACTACATATCACTCACACTCGTATTTATCTTCAACTGCATTCCAGTTTGAATTCAGCATCTGAGCAATCTGCAAAAATATAAACTAACGCGGTAAAATTGAAAAAGAAATATTTTTGCAATATAAAATGAAACATGATTTTTGAAAATATAATTTTCCTCAGTTATTTGGGTTGTTCGTCATAATTTAAATTTGAATTCATCATACACGAACAACTTGTGACATACACAGTGTATCACTGTATATGCCATAAGGCCGTGCATACCGATATACACTTGATTGATTTACAGGGACAAGTGAGCACAGGTCAAACCCAAATGAAAAGCCGGGTTCAACTCACGTGCAACGTAAATAAAATTTCAACTTCAGCACAAGGTCAAACCCGAGTTTTAAAACTGGATTCAACTCAGGTGCAACTCAAATGCACACATGAATGCTATGATCGAAGTATGCATGTATATATATCGACCAGGCATCAACATGCTTGAAGACCACAGCAAAACCAACAGTGGCAGTTAAAGCAACATCAAGTTGAAACAGATCAAGTGACATGATGAATGCATATATAGATGAATGCAGAAAGATGAATCACCAGCCACAAGTATACACAACAAACTCATGTATGCAGACCAGTGTTAACAAACACAAACTGCAGTGGACAGCAAAAATGATCAGCCATCAAAGTAGAAGAACAAGTTGAGATGCATAATGCCACCAAGCAATACAAAGACCAGCTACAACATGTCAATGAAACAAACATGTATGCAGCATCAAGTCAGGCATGAAGAGAACACAGTGAAGAGACCAAGTGCACGACTTAACTAACAAATGCAACTCGACAAACAGCAAGACCAAACTGCACAAGTGACCACAAAGACCATCAGCTACATCAAAAGCAAGTGCAACACAGTTGCAAACAACAGGACAGTGATCAATGAAGTAATGCAATGCTCAAAAGACATAGTACACAAGCCTGCAACTTCAATCCAAACCAAACAAATACAACTGATATGCGAACGGTCTCGAATAATAAATGAACATCACACAGGATAGTGAACAATGAAGTAATGCAATGCTCAATAACACTACAAACTGCAAATATCCAAGTACTACAAGCCCAACACAGTGACCATCATCACTGACTCCATTGAACAAGATCACTCATAAAAACCAACAAGCAAATATGCCAACAACTAATGCATCAGTACAGTGTGGCAATGCACCAACCGACTCAGGCAAATGTCCAGCAACATGAATGGAATCAATATGTGCAGACTACACAGCAAAGTCATGTAACATTTTTTTTTTAAAAAAACAAAGTCAAAAATTTACAAGTTCAAATCAAATGGCTGGAGTAAACATGATCAGTGAAGACCGAGTTCAACATCAAGTGGTAATCAAGGTGTCAAGCCAAGTCAAGATGATCAACGACTAGTTCAAAGTCAGAAGTCGCAGTCAAAATCGAGGTAGCAAAGGTAATTGACCAAGTTAAAAATCAAGCCGTGGTCATCACGATGTTAAATCAATGCCGTGGGTATCAAGCATATTCATATTGAACAAGTCAGAATAAATCTCAAACATTCAAGCATCATCAAGTGGCCGAGATGACGAAATTGACAAATTCAAATCAACATATACGAACATAAAATAGGAAATCAAATCCTATAAAAACCCTAATCATCATCGGCAATTATTCCATCGAGTTCAAGCATTCAATCAGAAAGCAAAAGAAATAAAGTACTCACCAAAATTGTAATCGAACTCGATCAATCGAAGTAGCCGAAGCAAGGTACAAGGAGGCAGTCGATCGACAGGCCAAAGGACGAAAATCACAAATTCGATCGATTAATATAATGTCGGCATCTTCGATTCTTTAAAAGCCCTAATTTATTGAAGGAAGAGGAACGAACAAGAGCCGAAGCCCTAATTTCAGAAGGAAGAACAAGCCGACATTATCACAAAGAAAATAAAAGAGATTCGGGTTAAAGAAAACAATTGGGCCGGCGTGTTTTATAAAAGGGGCCTTGTTTGTTAAAAGAGGCTATAGCTTATTTTAGTTTTTTAATTAGGGTTTTTTATTGTTAAATTTCTGTTTAAATTTTTTTTAAACTTTAAACCGTTATTTTTCTAGTCGTGTGACTAGGGGACAAGCTACGTGGCGTAGCTTGAGAATTCGCAACTCGGTGGTTGAGTTGTGGCAAGGTTTTGAGCGTAGAGTTAGATTAGTCAATAGCGGGTATAGCGAGTTTACGTGTGTAAGCGAGGGACTATCTAATTTCTAGTAGAAACCTTGGGGGCAGCACGTAGGCAGGGTTTTGCCGAAGCGGGGTAAATTCTGTGTTGTTCTGTTTTTTCTGTTATTTATATTCTGCGATATCTGTGCTGCTATTCTGTGATCTGAATTGAATATTTTATAAGCTTCCGCGATTAATTTTTATAATTAACACTATCACCCTATTCACCCCCTCTAGGGTGAAATCAATCCTACAATAACCCTTCTACAGTTATGTCAATTTTGACTTATAAGTGTACCAATATTTTGAAAGATCTTTTTTAACACTGATAATGAGCAGGTATGGTGTAACGACCCGTATTATTTTAACTATTTTAAATTATAGAATTTTATATTTTTATTGAATAAAAATGGTTATTGATAAAATGTAATGACTTATTATTGTAATTTATCGGAGAATTAAATTGTTTAAACTTTATATTCGAATTATTTTAATAATTGAATCTTTAATTTATGTGAATGAAAATGGTATCAGAAATTGATGTAAAATTTTAGTTAAGTATGAATGAAGGTTGCCAACAATTTAAATCGGAACTTTAAGTGGATAAATAAAAATTGTATATTTTAATTAACGAGTAAAAATAGCCATTTTGGCCAGTGTTTCAGATTTCGACGAAACCAGTTTCATCGAATCTGTAATAGTGAATTATTGTAAGATTTCAAGTTTCGTATCGATCAGACTTATCGTTAGGCCGTGCGAGCTTGAAACGCGTAGAAATCAATTTAAGAAATTCAATTGAAATAAATTGATTTTTGAAAATTATCTTCTGCATACGATCGAATTAGACCTCGAGACTAGTTCCATTGTGTTCGGAATGAGGTTAAAACAATAGAAACGTCAGACGACACGCTTTGTTTGGAGGTAAAAATTTTAGGCGTTTATAAACGAGATATTTTCTGAATTTAATAATAGTAATATATATCTATTTACAATCTTTTCTGCCCCAACCTTATCACCATCCTACGTATACCACTTCCTTTGCCCTTTCTTTTCAAATTGCCACTATAATAAAAAACCCAAATCAATTAAAACGGAAAAGAAAGAAAAAACAATCGAACGATCGATCGCGTTCGTGAAAGATTTCGCGACTCAGCGTCGAGGAGGTGCGAGCGTTAAGGCTAAGCGGTGCAGACGAACACGAGAGGCTCAGTGATCAAATGGGTGGCGGCGCTGGGAAGTTGAGCTTTGGCTTAGGGTTTGCGCATGAGTCGAGGCTTGGGCGCGGAGGATGGTGGTCGATCGAGGTAGGGTTTCGGGTGGCTTCTGGCGACGTGCGTGACTTTAGGCAAGAGTGATGAACAGATACAATGATGTTTAGGCTTGGTAGAAGCAAGTTTGGCACCGCGAAAATGGTTGGAGGCCGGTGTGCGTGAAGCTCGAGGCGACGCTGGCAAATGGCCTCTAGCGCGATGATGCAATGCTGGGGGGAGGGGGGGCGGCAGTTCGCATTGGTTTGTCTTCTTATTTAATTTTTATTTTGTTAGTTAAAATTTTATTAGATCAAATGCTAATTAAAATCGTAAATTTTTCATGCGAGATCCGTTCGAGTGAAACAAGACGCTGTGCGTTTGTGTCGACGTCGTCTATGGCATGAGATTAAAGTGAGATTTTATTTGACTCTGAAAGTATTTCAGTTTCAAATAAAAGGTGAGTGTTTTATACGCTCATGTTCAACTATTATATTTTAATGTTAGTAAAATTTATATCGTGAAGTGATTTTATTGATGGCTGTTAGATAAATTTAAATTGACATCTAATTAATTAATGGAATTTGAATTGATAGTTAAATTGAATTTGAATTTAACCGTTAGAAAATCTCGATTATTGGTAATTATGAAACTGTTGTGAATTTTATTGACTGATGGATGATTGGTTGTGATGGATGTTATTGGTTAATATTTGGATGTTTACTTATTTTGATATATTATGTTATCATCATGTATATTATTTACAGTTTATAAAACTGTAAATTGAATTATTTCAAATAAATTAGGAAATAGGTTGAAATGATATATACCTATGGCATTTACTTTGGATTGAAATGATATATACCCATCCCTAAATTAAATTGAAATAATTGATTCCCTTGGCCATAGGATAGAGAATTATATACGGACACCGGATTAGTTAAATTAAATGATTTTAAAATTTTGATTTGAAATTATTTAAATGGTTTGGTCTTAAGAAAAAAAGCGAATTTATGGAAATTGAATTATTTTTGAATTAGAACTCGGAATGTTGAAATTTAAATTTGAAACAGGAATTGTTTGATTAATCGAAGTTGAGATTTTTAAGTTAAATATTGGACTTTTATTTGAACTTTAGATATTGCTAAGTAAAATTGATATAAAACGACATTTCAAAATTTATCTCGGAATTTAATAATACTTGAAGGTTTGGATTTTTAAATTGGATGTTGAAGGAAAATTTGATTAGAGTGTTTGAATCGATATTCTGAAAATCGAACTCGGAATTGATATATAAGTCGAAATGGTTTCAATTTGAGAATTGAATCGAAATTAGTTTGGAACTGGAATTTGAAATTAATTTGGTATCTGAATTGAAATAAATTTGGAATTTGAATCGAAATTAATTTGGAAATGGAATTTGAAATTAATTTGGAGTTGAAATTGAATTCGAATTGACATCGTAATTGAATCGATTAAATCAAAATGAAAATTGAAACTGATTTGAAAATTTTGGAAAGTGAATAGGTTTGACTTTGAAACTATTTTTGAGTGAATTATTTTGGAATAAACGATTTAAAATCTATATTCTTTAAGAGTTCAAATTATTTTGATTTTCCAAACTATTTTACTTTATAAACCATTTTTAATACTCAAACTATTTTCTATTAAACTATTTAACTATTTTAAAAATATGTAAACCATTTTCTAAAAATTCAAACTGGTCAAAAGAGTAGAATGTTTATATTTAAAACTTGGATTTAAATGCGAATTGGATTAAAGTGAAGTTATAACCTAAATTGTAATTCGAGACAAATTTTGAAGTGAAATTGATATATCGGTGTAACGACCCAGAATTTTTATAAATTTAAATTTGAATATTTAATTAATTTTAAATATTTATAAGTGAATTTATAAGTCAAATAAATTTTATTTTGAATTATTGGATTTAATTGGATAATTAAATCGATAATTTAATATGTTAAATTATGAAAATAATTGAATATTGAGTTAAATATGATAGAAAATGATTTGTAAAATTTTATTTTATCATGTTGAAGTTAGAATGATATTTTAGAACTTTTAAAATCGAATTAAAAGTTAATTTGTGAAAATTGAATATTTTAATATTTAAATCGACTAGTGAAAATAGTCAATTTTTGAACAGTCTCAGAATTGAACGAAACCAGTTTCATTGGATCCGTAATAGTTAGTTATTACCGGATTTCAATTTTCGTGTCAATCGGAGTTATCGTTTGATCGTGGCAGCTCGAAACGCATCGAATTGTTTTTAATTTAAATTTGGCGAGTCAAAATAGCCATTTTTCAAAAAGTCTCGGAATTCGACGAAACCAGTTTCATCGGATCCGTAATGTGATATTATTGTAAGGTTTCAAATTTCAAGTCAATTGGATTTACCGTTTGTCCGGTACAAATTAAAACGCCTAGAAATCGATTTAAATCGGTTTAATTTAAATTGAGCGTTTGTAGCCATAACTCGCACATACTTCCGAATTAGCTTCCGAAACCTGTTCCATTGTGTCCGGAACGCGGGGTAAACCTTAGAAACGCTGGTTACGGCGCGTAAATCGGAGTTCGGAATTCCCGGAATGAATAGTGTTTACGCTTGCTTTTTTCTATAAATAGAAGTTAAAAATCACAAAAAAAATATAAAACACAAAACCCTAAACCTAAATATGCAGCCGCCACTTTCTATTTCTAAGGCCAGAATTCAATCTCCTTTTCCCCTCAATCTCTCCCAATCTACAAAGAATTAGAAGAAGTGTTCAACACGAAAAAGGTAGAGCATGAAGAGAGCTTGAAATCCATACGGATATGATCTTGGTTGGAGCAACAGGGAGTGAGCAAAACGTGGCCGTTCGTGGGCTATTCATCACCGTGCGCACGCATATCTAGGAGGCCGAGTTGGCCATGGTGGTAGGCGTGGGTAGCTTGCGTCGTGCTCTTCGCGATGGTGGTTGTGTGATCGAGTTTCGTCGAGAAACGAGGGTGTATAATTTAACCCTAAATTGCTAAATGGGTTCGGCCATCTTCCTGTAGCCGTGCGTGATGAGGAAGAAGGAAAGGAGTGGTGGTGATGAGCTGTTGCAAGATCCTGTGGCCCAGATTGCATAGGTTTAAATATATAAAAGTTAGTTATAAATTGTGTATATAAATCGTGTGCAAACTTCATAAATTCATATCTTTTTCATACGAGGTCGAAAAAATGCAAACTCAGTTGCGTTGGAATCGTATGGACGAGCACTACGCGATGGAGTTGGTTTGGAGTCGTTTGGAGTTAGTGAGAATTTTGGGTAAAATTAAACGCGCTTTTAATTTTATTCGAAATAAATCGCTAAAACGAAATTGAAACCAAGGTGAGAACTTCTCACTCAATCGAATAGATTTCGATTTTATTTTAAATAGTTAGATTTAAAATATTTGAATGCATGTTTGAATGATGATTGATATCTATTGATTGTTAAAATAGACATTATACGCCGTTAGTAAGCGGATGTTATTTAATAAAAACATATACCGCGAAAATTTCATAAACAGTGAAATTGGTATTATATATAATATCAATATATATATATTGGCATATGTATATATTGCAGTTGTTGATTTCCCGCATTTTTGTTTAGCGGATGAGACCCTATTACGCCGTTAGTAAGCGGATAATATTTAATAAGAACATGTACCGCGATAATTTCGTCCTGGAGCGAAATTGGTATTGTGCTAATGTTTTTGAATGCAGGAAAACAGGTTGGAGGGATCCAACTGGATTCCTCAACAGTTTTTATTTGATTTCAGATATTTTGATATTTGATGGATTATCATATCGATATATGATATCGTTGTTAGTCGTGATTGACTATTTGGTGTGTAGCATCATTAGACCAAATTTCTGGTATTTTAAAAATGTTTTTAAAGTAATTTTTGAAAAGATAAAATATTTTGGAATTGATCCATTTTAAATAAATGAACGTTATAATTCTTAAAGTTATAAAAATTATAATTTTTGAGAAATACGGTTAAAAGCTGATTTTTGAGAAATAGGAATTAATGACTTTATAAAATAGTTTAAACTGGATTTTTGAATTTATTATCAAAAGTTTAAATATAGGATTTATAAAATTTGATTATTTTATAAATCAAAATGGTGAAATTTTAAAGGAATTTAAAGACGTTTTAAAAGAATAATATAAGTTGATTTATATTAAGAGATTTATAAATGGATATTTATAAATTGAAATATTGACATTATAAAACGAGTTTTTATAAGTGTTTGAATGAAGTGAAAATAAATTTCATAAATAAATGAAATTTATGGAATTATAAACTGTGAAGTTATAAAAGAAATTTATAAATAGTAAGATTTATAAATTTGGTGAAATTATTTGAAGAATAGATTGGTTAAATAGGAATCTTATAAGTTATAAGATTTATGATTTGGAAAGCTTTTAAAGGAACGATTTTGTAAAATAATCGTTTTATAAGTATTTAACTTATAATATAAACATTTAGTTTATAATTGAGTTATAAAATGAAATATGTTAATAAAGGAATTTATAAAAAAGGAAGTTGTTATAAAATAAATAAAATGGAATTTATAAACGTTGTTTTATAAATTCACAAACGACTTATTTTGATAAGTTAATTGTTATAACCTATTAATGGAGTTATATTCACATTTTTGAATAGTGAATAATCCTTTGAATTAAAATGAATAAAAGAATGAAATTTGTTAACGAAGTTATTCACATTTTTGAATAGTGAATAATACGTTAAAGAAATTGTTTTGGATTTGGTGTTTTAAATAAAATTTAAAACGATCTAACGATGTTTTACGCAACATTCGTTTTGACCCAAATAAATATGTTTAAGAACATAATTTCCTTAAAGAATGAAATATATACTTAATTCGATTTAAGTATATTGAATATTTTCCAAAGGTTGAAAATAAAAAGATTTGTGAATTACTCTTTGAATAAGTATGGAAATGTTTTTCCAATATGAAGTGAATAAATTTGAATTTATCTTTTTGAAGATAAAATTGAAATTGGATAATTGAAATCGTATATGCATGGATATTTTGAAAAGTAAATTCACTATGGAATTTATATGTGAAAGTGGAATTTGTTTAAAAATAAATATTGATTTATTTTTGACGTATTGAAATTATATATCTTGTAAAGATATTTTGGAAAATAAATAATTTGGAAAATTATTTGGAATCTGGTGATGTGTGCATATCAATTGATAGTTCAATAACCGACCATCAATATTTCCCTTTGAATGGGTATTTGATGTGAACTGTTTGAAATTGAATGCACACTTATTTTTGAATAAGCGCTCACTATTCGGGTTAACCGGGAAAGGACCATGGGGTCGTATAACCCATTCCGAATATGTGATACGTCGTTGTGAATCGCATTTGAAGATCGGTGTTGAAGACCGGATATTTGCGAGAGCGATAGGATGAACTATCGATTGACTCTGCACCGAGTTGCTCCGGTATTGAGTTCTCCATATGTGATGGTGAATCCGATCAGGATTGTGGATATCCGGATTGCAAGGACTTCTTTGTAAGTGCCTTCGGTTCTGTTCGAGCCCGGAATAGACTTGTATGGATTGTATGTCTGACATTACAATTTGAGATATAAAGCCGATTTCTTTCAAATATATTTCTGTTGGTGGCGGAGAATTTATTCTTTGCTTAACACCCTTCTTTGAGACGTATGTGCTCAAAGGTTATATAGTTGAAGTTATCAGCGATATATTCCCAATTTGGTAATGTGATATGCTGAGTGATGCTGAAATGATCATTGTGTTGATTATTTGTGATAGGATCATTTGTTTGATCGTCTATCTTAGTGATCATTGTGTTGATCATTTATTGACCCAAAGCATGGCTTTTGTATAAAGTATGTTTTTGTGGACGTGAATTCGTCGAGCCTCACATCCCGGAAATGGTCAAAACAGGAAAGATGCAGCAAGGTTATGAGGGGTAGCACCCTTTAGGATGTGTCCATTTCCTTCTGGAAAAGGGTGGTATCATGGTATGGAGCCCAGATACTTACTCATGTTGAAAACACTTTATGATTGTGTGAATTGATTACGAGCGCTCGGTTGATAAAGGTCCCAAAGGACCGGGGGATGGCATATTCGGTCAGTTGTTACTCAGTTAGGAGTAACCCGGCCTTGTGTTGGTAGAGATCCGGTTTGGTTCTCGGGGATGTCCATCCAGAGGCATTCTCATGTGGCAATGGGAAGTTCCTTGGCCTGACCATTTGTTGGAAATCCAATTCCCAATACGAAACTTTTACGGTATTAGTTGTAGAACCTGCTATTCACTTATGGTGGTCACCACTGTTTGGATAGTAGCTATAGTAGGCATACGATAATGGTCGTATGTTGGCTAAGATTTATATCTTTATTTTCGAAATGATTTTCCTCTACACTATGCACTAATAATAATATCAAATATTATTTTAAATGCGTATCAAGCATCTTTGACTATCATAAGGAGAAATCTCCTCCGATTCTGCGTTTGCATGTGTGTGTGTGCGGGAGGCCTTATGGTAGTCTCATTTTTAAAAGCATTGCGAATTGATTTAAAATATTCCTCTATTTTGATTTTAAAGTAAATAAACTGTTTTGAGTTCTCACACTAGTCACACGACTGACTCGGAGTTTATTGTTTTCCTTCCTAAACTCTGGGTGCCCACCAATTTCCACACGGGCAGTTAAGAGTTAGGTTTATCAGGATATTCTGGATATTCTGGAGTTGCTGGAGGCAAGCTGGATGGCATGGCGTATTACTAGTATATAGTACTTCTTTTTCCGCTGTTATGTTGTTGTATGTTGTTGTACACTCTGATGATTTGATGTAATGTAATATGATGATAATGTAATAACTGATATAGTTCTTTGTTTAAAGATTATTCATTTATTATTATATGTTGTTCCGCTGCGAATTGTGAGATTCTGTTGTTGTCCTATTGTTTCTGTTCTCTCCGTTCTATTTTCAAATTCTCTTTTTCTATTTTAAAATTTTCTGTTTTCAAATTTCTCTTTTCCCTCTATCTTCTACCTTTTTCTCTCTTCTTTCTTTTCTTAAATTCTTTTTAAAACCCCATAACATCTCGGTTTTCGGCCTTTGATTTCTCGGCAGTCGATAAAGTGAGTGTCGATGTTGAATTTTCGAAGAACGAAAATTTTCGGGGCGTTACATTTGGTATCGGAGCTGATGGTTAAGCGACAACCATGGTTCTGTTGGGTATTATTCATTAGAGATAGAGTCAGTAGTACTCTAGAATGAATTTGAGTGTAATAATAGCTATGAGAGCGTATTTGTTAGTGAATATAAAAATTGTTTTATATTGTGATGATTGGTTTATTGAGTGGCATATGAACTTTCGTCAGCACAGCCTCGAAACTGAGCCGAAGGGGTTTCTAAACACTTGAATAGAACAATTCGGCACAATATTGATTTTAAATTGGGTAAATGGAATAATTTTGCCTTGATTATATTTTTATATGTAAAGGAATAATTTTTCAGAATTATTAAAGTGTATATAAGTTGATTGTTAGGTTGTTTGAATAATCTAAATAAAAGAATAATTGTATAAGTAAAAGAATTATAAGAATTGAAATTTTAATTAAAGTGTTTACAATTGTGAAATAAACTTATATATATAAGAAGTGAAATTATATGAATATGAGTTGTAAATAATGGTAAATTTAAAGTTAAATGGAATATAACTTAAGTGTTGTTGAATGGAATTGATTTTGGTATCGAAGTAAATAATCAAGTGGATTAGATAAATGTGAACTTAAGTTATGAAATGAAATTCAACTTTAGGAATTGAATTGAATTGTGAATAAATTGAATGTGAATAATTGATATGAAATAATGAATATAAGTGTAAATTCATTAAATCTAATATTATTGGAAGTTGAAAAAAAGTTAATTAAATAAATTGAATGGAAATCAATTTAATTTAAGGAGTTGAACCAAGAATGAATATAAGCAAAGGAATTTGATTGTATTATATAAACGTTGGTTGTTATATGATTGTTGATTGATTATATGTAATTCATTAAGTATTAATGAAATTGAATTAATGAAATTGGAAGCTATGAAATTGAATTCAAATTTGAAGTAAATAAATTTGAATAGAATTGAATGTGAATTGGATTTAAATTAGTAAATGTTAACTAATTGAATTGAGAATGAATGTTGATAAAATCCAATGTAAATAAATCAAATGTGATTTGAATTGAAAACCCTTTCATTGAATATTAATGAGAATATGAATGAATATTATTGATTATGGATGTTAGTTGGATGATGGTTAATATATATTGCAATTGTTGTTTAGTTGCATTTGCTATGTGACATATATAGTTATTATGTTGCTATATGTTGTATATTGATACTATTTTCATATATGCATGATTCTCATGTTGTTTGTTGAGTATTTAGTAGGTGCGGATCGCGTTTGCTTCGCATTTGGAGCTCGCTTTTGCGCTATATTAGCCGTATATGCTCGCTAATAAAATATAAGGTACATATCTCGGATTAAATATCGTACTTTTACACTTTTTTCCCTGCGGGATGCCTCATTACTTGATGAGATGTATATTTGTGATATATATACTGTCATTTTTTTTTCGGATCGAGCCGCGCAAAGGAGACTATGGCGAATTTTTCCGGAAATTTAAGGCGTTAGAAAAAATTTGAGAAAATGGGAAAATTTTGAAAATTTTAAACTTTGATTTTGGAATTGAAAGTTAAATGATATAATTGTTTTTGAAAAGATAACTAAGTATGATTTGAAAACTTAGTAAAGATTTGAAAGAAGTTTAATTATGAATTTTGGAAAGTTAATAAATTCTATAACTTTTCTTACTTGTAATTTCGAGGACGAAATTCTTTTAAGGGGGAAAGATTGTAACGACCCAGAATTTTTATAAATTTAAATTTGAATATTTAATTAATTTTAAATATTTATAAGTGAATTTATAAGTCAAATAAATTTTATTTTGAATTATTGGATTTAATTGGATAATTAAATCGATAATTTAATATGTTAAATTATGAAAATAATTGAATATTGAGTTAAATATGATAGAAAATGATTTGTAAAATTTTATTTTATCATGTTGAAGTTAGAATGATATTTTAGAACTTTTAAAATCGAATTAAAAGTTAATTTGTGAAAATTGAATATTTTAATATTTAAATCGACTAGTGAAAATAGTCAATTTTTGAACAGTCTCAGAATTGAACGAAACCAGTTTCATTGGATCCGTAATAGTTAGTTATTACCGGATTTCAATTTTCGTGTCAATCGGAGTTATCGTTTGATCGTGGCAGCTCGAAACGCATCGAATTGTTTTTAATTTAAATTTGGCGAGTCAAAATAGCCATTTTTCAAAAAGTCTCGGAATTCGACGAAACTAGTTTCATCGGATCCGTAATGTGATATTATTGTAAGGTTTCAAATTTCAAGTCAATTGGATTTACCGTTTGTCCGGTACAAATTAAAACGCCTAGAAATCGATTTAAATCGGTTTAATTTAAATTGAGCGTTTGTAGCCATAACTCGCACATACTTCCGAATTAGCTTCCGAAACCTGTTCCATTATGTCCGGAACGCGGGGTAAACCTTAGAAACGCTGGTTACGGCGCGTAAATCGGAGTTCGGAATTCCCGGAATGAATAGTGTTTACGCTTGCTTTTTTCTATAAATAGAAGTTAAAAATCACAAAAAAAATATAAAACACAAAACCCTAAACCTAAATATGCAGCCGCCACTTTCTATTTCTAAGGCCAGAATTCAATCTCCTTTTCCCCTCAATCTCTCCCAATCTACAAAGAATTAGAAGAAGTGTTCAACACGAAAAAGGTAGAGCATGAAGAGAGCTTGAAATCCATACGGATATGATCTTGGTTGGAGCAACAGGGAGTGAGCAAAACGTGGCCGTTCGTGGGCTGTTCATCACCGTGCGCACGCATATCTAGGAGGCCGAGTTGGCCATGGTGGTAGGCGTGGGTAGCTTGCGTCGTGCTCTTCGCGATGGTGGTTGTGTGATCGAGTTTCGTCGAGAAACGAGGGTGTATAATTTAACCCTAAATTGCTAAATGGGTTCGGCCATCTTCCTGTAGCCGTGCGTGATGAGGAAGAAGGAAAGGAGTGGTGGTGATGAGCTGTTGCAAGATCCTGTGGCCCAGATTGCATAGGTTTAAATATATAAAAGTTAGTTATAAATTGTGTATATAAATCGTGTGCAAACTTCATAAATTCATATCTTTTTCATACGAGGTCGAAAAAATGAAACTCAGTTGCGTTGGAATCGTATGGACGAGCACTACGCGATGGAGTTGGTTTGGAGTCGTTTGGAGTTAGTGAGAATTTTGGGTAAAATTAAACGCGCTTTTAATTTTATTCGAAATAAATCGCTAAAACGAAATTGAAACCAAGGTGAGAACTTCTCACTCAATCGAATAGATTTCGATTTTATTTTAAATAGTTAGATTTAAAATATTTGAATGCATGTTTGAATGATGATTGATATCTATTGATTGTTAAAATAGACATTATACGCCGTTAGTAAGCGGATGTTATTTAATAAAAACATATACCGCGAAAATTTCATAAACAGTGAAATTGGTATTATATATAATATCAATATATATATATTGGCATATGTATATATTGCAGTTGTTGATTTCCCGCATTTTTGTTTAGCGGATGAGACCCTATTACGCCGTTAGTAAGCGGATAATATTTAATAAGAACATGTACCGCGATAATTTCGTCCTGGAGCGAAATTGGTATTGTGCTAATGTTTTTGAATGCAGGAAAACAGGTTGGAGGGATCCAACTGGATTCCTCAACAGTTTTTATTTGATTTCAGATATTTTGATATTTGATGGATTATCATATCGATATATGATATCGTTGTTAGTCGTGATTGACTATTTGGTGTGTAGCATCATTAGACCAAATTTCTGGTATTTTAAAAATGTTTTTAAAGTAATTTTTGAAAAGATAAAATATTTTGAATTGATCCATTTTAAATAAATGAACGTTATAATTCTTAAAGTTATAAAAATTATAATTTTTGAGAAATACGGTTAAAAGCTGATTTTTGAGAAATAGGAATTAATGACTTTATGAAATAGTTTAAACTGGATTTTTGAATTTATTATCAAAAGTTTAAATATAGGATTTATAAAATTTGATTATTTTATAAATCAAAATGGTGAAATTTTAAAGGAATTTAAAGACGTTTTAAAAGAATAATATAAGTTGATTTATATTAAGAGATTTATAAATGGATATTTATAAATTGAAATATTGACATTATAAAACGAGTTTTTATAAGTGTTTGAATGAAGTGAAAATAAATTTCATAAATAAATGAAATTTATGGAATTATAAACTGTGAAGTTATAAAAGAAATTTATAAATAGTAAGATTTATAAATTTGGTGAAATTATTTGAAGAATAGATTGGTTAAATAGGAATCTTATAAGTTATAAGATTTATGATTTGGAAAGCTTTTAAAGGAACGATTTTGTAAAATAATCGTTTTATAAGTATTTAACTTATAATATAAACATTTAGTTTATAATTGAGTTATAAACTGAAATATGTTAATAAAGGAATTTATAAAAAAGGAAGTTGTTATAAAATAAATAAAATGGAATTTATAAACGTTGTTTTATAAATTCACAAACGACTTATTTTGATAAGTTAATTGTTATAACCTATTAATGGAGTTATATTCACATTTTTGAATAGTGAATAATCCTTTGAATTAAAATGAATAAAAGAATGAAATTTGTTAACGAAGTTATTCACATTTTTGAATAGTGAATAATACGTTAAAGAAATTGTTTTGGATTTGGTGTTTTAAATAAAATTTAAAACGATCTAACGATGTTTTACGCAACATTCGTTTTGACCCAAATAAATATGTTTAAGAACATAATTTCCTTAAAGAATGAAATATATACTTAATTCGATTTAAGTATATTGAATATTTTCCAAAGGTTGAAAATAAAAAGATTTGTGAATTACTCTTTGAATAAGTATGGAAATGTTTTTCCAATATGAAGTGAATAAATTTGAATTTATCTTTTTGAAGATAAAATTGAAATTGGATAATTGAAATCGTATATGCATGGATATTTTGAAAAGTAAATTCACTATGGAATTTATATGTGAAAGTGGAATTTGTTTAAAAATAAATATTGATTTATTTTTGACGTATTGAAATTATATATCTTGTAAAGATATTTTGGAAAATAAATAATTTGGAAAATTATTTGGAATCTGGTGATGTGTGCATATCAATTGATAGTTCAATAACCGACCATCAATATTTCCCTTTGAATGGGTATTTGATGTGAACTGTTTGAAATTGAATGCACACTTATTTTTGAATAAGCGCTCACTATTCGGGTTAACCGGGAAAGGACCATGGGGTCGTATAACCCATTCCGAATATGTGATACGTCGTTGTGAATCGCATTTGAAGATCGGTGTTGAAGACCGGATATTTGCGAGAGCGATAGGATGAACTATCGATTGACTCTGCACCGAGTTGCTCCGGTATTGAGTTCTCCATATGTGATGGTGAATCCGATCAGGATTGTGGATATCCGGATTGCAAGGACTTCTTTGTAAGTGCCTTCGGTTCTGTTCGAGCCCGGAACAGACTTGTATGGATTGTATGTCTGACATTACAATTTGAGATATAAAGCCGATTTCTTTCAAATATATTTCTGTTGGTGGCGGAGAATTTATTCTTTGCTTAACACCCTTCTTTGAGACGTATGTGCTCAAAGGTTATATAGTTGAAGTTATCAGCGATATATTCCCAATTTGGTAATGTGATATGCTGAGTGATGCTGAAATGATCATTGTGTTGATTATTTGTGATAGGATCATTTGTTTGATCGTCTATCTTAGTGATCATTGTGTTGATCATTTATTGACCCAAAGCATGGCTTTTGTATAAAGTATGTTTTTGTGGACGTGAATTCGTCGAGCCTCACATCCCGGAAATGGTCAAAACAGGAAAGATGCAGCAAGGTTATGAGGGGTAGCACCCTTTAGGATGTGTCCATTTCCTTCTGGAAAAGGGTGGTATCATGGTATGGAGCCCAGATACTTACTCATGTTGAAAACACTTTATGATTGTGTGAATTGATTACGAGCGCTCGGTTGATAAAGGTCCCAAAGGACCGGGGGATGGCATATTCGGTCAGTTGTTACTCAGTTAGGAGTAACCCGGCCTTGTGTTGGTAGAGATCCGGTTTGGTTCTCGGGGATGTCCATCCAGAGGCATTCTCATGTGGCAATGGGAAGTTCCTTGGCCTGACCATTTGTTGGAAATCCAATTCCCAATACGAAACTTTTACGGTATTAGTTGTAGAACCTGCTATTCACTTATGGTGGTCACCACTGTTTGGATAGTAGCTATAGTAGGCATACGATAATGGTCGTATGTTGGCTAAGATTTATATCTTTATTTTCGAAATGATTTTCCTCTACACTATGCACTAATAATAATATCAAATATTATTTTAAATGCGTATCAAGCATCTTTGACTATCATAAGGAGAAATCTCCTCCGATTCTGCGTTTGCATGTGTGTGTGTGCGGGAGGCCTTATGGTAGTCTCATTTTTAAAAGCATTGCGAATTGATTTAAAATATTCCTCTATTTTGATTTTAAAGTAAATAAACTGTTTTGAGTTCTCACACCAGTCACACGACTGACTCGGAGTTTATTGTTTTCCTTCCTAAACTCTGGGTGCCCACCAATTTCCACACGGGCAGTTAAGAGTTAGGTTTATCAGGATATTCTGGATATTCTGGAGTTGCTGGAGGCAAGCTGGATGGCATGGCGTATTACTAGTATATAGTACTTCTTTTTCCGCTGTTATGTTGTTGTATGTTGTTGTACACTCTGATGATTTGATGTAATGTAATATGATGATAATGTAATAACTGATATAGTTCTTTGTTTAAAGATTATTCATTTATTATTATATGTTGTTCCGCTGCGAATTGTGAGATTCTGTTGTTGTCCTGTTGTTTCTGTTCTCTCCGTTCTATTTTCAAATTCTCTTTTTCTATTTTAAAATTTTCTGTTTTCAAATTTCTCTTTTCCCTCTATCTTCTACCTTTTTCTCTCTTCTTTCTTTTCTTAAATTCTTTTTAAAACCCCATAACATCTCGGTTTTCGGCCTTTGATTTCTCGGCAGTCGATAAAGTGAGTGTCGATGTTGAATTTTCGAAGAACGAAAATTTTCGGGGCGTTACATTTGGTATCGGAGCTGATGGTTAAGCGACAACCATGGTTCTGTTGGGTATTATTCATTAGAGATAGAGTCAGTAGTACTCTAGAATGAATTTGAGTGTAATAATAGCTATGAGAGCGTATTTGTTAGTGAATATAAAAATTGTTTTATATTGTGATGATTGGTTTATTGAGTGGCATATGAACTTTCGTCAGCACAGCCTCGAAACTGAGCCGAAGGGGTTTCTAAACACTTGAATAGAACAATTCGGCACAATATTGATTTTAAATTGGGTAAATGGAATAATTTTGCCTTGATTATATTTTTATATGTAAAGGAATAATTTTTCAGAATTATTAAAGTGTATATAAGTTGATTGTTAGGTTGTTTGAATAATCTAAATAAAAGAATAATTGTATAAGTAAAAGAATTATAAGAATTGAAATTTTAATTAAAGTGTTTACAATTGTGAAATAAACTTATATATATAAGAAGTGAAATTATATGAATATGAGTTGTAAATAATGGTAAATTTAAAGTTAAATGGAATATAACTTAAGTGTTGTTGAATGGAATTGATTTTGGTATCGAAGTAAATAATCAAGTGGATTAGATAAATGTGAACTTAAGTTATGAAATGAAATTCAACTTTAGGAATTGAATTGAATTGTGAATAAATTGAATGTGAATAATTGATATGAAATAATGAATATAAGTGTAAATTCATTAAATCTAATATTATTGGAAGTTGAAAAAAAGTTAATTAAATAAATTGAATGGAAATCAATTTAATTTAAGGAGTTGAACCAAGAATGAATATAAGCAAAGGAATTTGATTGTATTATATAAACGTTGGTTGTTATATGATTGTTGATTGATTATATGTAATTCATTAAGTATTAATGAAATTGAATTAATGAAATTGGAAGCTATGAAATTGAATTCAAATTTGAAGTAAATAAATTTGAATAGAATTGAATGTGAATTGGATTTAAATTAGTAAATGTTAACTAATTGAATTGAGAATGAATGTTGATAAAATCCAATGTAAATAAATCAAATGTGATTTGAATTGAAAACCCTTTCATTGAATATTAATGAGAATATGAATGAATATTATTGATTATGGATGTTAGTTGGATGATGGTTAATATATATTGCAATTGTTGTTTAGTTGCATTTGCTATGTGACATATATAGTTATTATGTTGCTATATGTTGTATATTGATACTATTTTCATATATGCATGATTCTCATGTTGTTTGTTGAGTATTTAGTAGGTGCGGATCGCGTTTGCTTCGCATTTGGAGCTCGCTTTTGCGCTATATTAGCCGTATATGCTCGCTAATAAAATATAAGGTACATATCTCGGATTAAATATCGTACTTTTACACTTTTTTCCCTGCGGGATGCCTCATTACTTGATGAGATGTATATTTGTGATATATATACTGTCATTTTTTTTTCGGATCGAGCCGCGCAAAGGAGACTATGGCGAATTTTTCCGGAAATTTAAGGCGTTAGAAAAAATTTGAGAAAATGGGAAAATTTTGAAAATTTTAAACTTTGATTTTGGAATTGAAAGTTAAATGATATAATTGTTTTTGAAAAGATAACTAAGTATGATTTGAAAACTTAGTAAAGATTTGAAAGAAGTTTAATTATGAATTTTGGAAAGTTAATAAATTCTATAACTTTTCTTACTTGTAATTTCGAGGACGAAATTCTTTTAAGGGGGAAAGATTGTAACGACCCAGAATTTTTATAAATTTAAATTTGAATATTTAATTAATTTTAAATATTTATAAGTGAATTTATAAGTCAAATAAATTTTATTTTGAATTATTGGATTTAATTGGATAATTAAATCGATAATTTAATATGTTAAATTATGAAAATAATTGAATATTGAGTTAAATATGATAGAAAATGATTTGTAAAATTTTATTTTATCATGTTGAAGTTAGAATGATATTTTAGAACTTTTAAAATCGAATTAAAAGTTAATTTGTGAAAATTGAATATTTTAATATTTAAATCGACTAGTGAAAATAGTCAATTTTTGAACAGTCTCAGAATTGAACGAAACCAGTTTCATTGGATCCGTAATAGTTAGTTATTACCGGATTTCAATTTTCGTGTCAATCGGAGTTATCGTTTGATCGTGGCAGCTCGAAACGCATCGAATTGTTTTTAATTTAAATTTGGCGAGTCAAAATAGCCATTTTTCAAAAAGTCTCGGAATTCGACGAAACTAGTTTCATCGGATCCGTAATGTGATATTATTGTAAGGTTTCAAATTTCAAGTCAATTGGATTTACCGTTTGTCCGGTACAAATTAAAACGCCTAGAAATCGATTTAAATCGGTTTAATTTAAATTGAGCGTTTGTAGCCATAACTCGCACATACTTCCGAATTAGCTTCCGAAACCTGTTCCATTGTGTCCGGAACGCGGGGTAAACCTTAGAAACGCTGGTTACGGCGCGTAAATCGGAGTTCGGAATTCCCGGAATGAATAGTGTTTACGCTTGCTTTTTTCTATAAATAGAAGTTAAAAATCACAAAAAAAATATAAAACACAAAACCCTAAACCTAAATATGCAGCCGCCACTTTCTATTTCTAAGGCCAGAATTCAATCTCCTTTTCCCCTCAATCTCTCCCAATCTACAAAGAATTAGAAGAAGTGTTCAACACGAAAAAGGTAGAGCATGAAGAGAGCTTGAAATCCATACGGATATGATCTTGGTTGGAGCAACAGGGAGTGAGCAAAACGTGGCCGTTCGTGGGCTGTTCATCACCGTGCGCACGCATATCTAGGAGGCCGAGTTGGCCATGGTGGTAGGCGTGGGTAGCTTGCGTCGTGCTCTTCGCGATGGTGGTTGTGTGATCGAGTTTCGTCGAGAAACGAGGGTGTATAATATAACCCTAAATTGCTAAATGGGTTCGGCCATCTTCCTGTAGCCGTGCGTGATGAGGAAGAAGGAAAGGAGTGGTGGTGATGAGCTGTTGCAAGATCCTGTGGCCCAGATTGCATAGGTTTAAATATATAAAAGTTAGTTATAAATTGTGTATATAAATCGTGTGCAAACTTCATAAATTCATATCTTTTTCATACGAGGTCGAAAAAATGCAAACTCAGTTGCGTTGGAATCGTATGGACGAGCACTACGCGATGGAGTTGGTTTGGAGTCGTTTGGAGTTAGTGAGAATTTTGGGTAAAATTAAACGCGCGTTTAATTTTATTCGAAATAAATCGCTAAAACGAAATTGAAACCAAGGTGAGAACTTCTCACTCAATCGAATAGATTTCGATTTTATTTTAAATAGTTAGATTTAAAATATTTGAATGCATGTTTGAATGATGATTGATATCTATTGATTGTTAAAATAGACATTATACGCCGTTAGTAAGCGGATGCTATTTAATAAAAACATATACCGCGAAAATTTCATAAACAGTGAAATTGGTATTATATATAATATCAATATATATATATATTGGCATATGTATATATTGCAGTTGTTGATTTCCCGCATTTTTGTTTAGCGGATGAGACCCTATTACGCCGTTAGTAAGCGGATAATATTTAATAAGAACATGTACCGCGATAATTTCGTACTGGAGCGAAATTGGTATTGTGCTAATGTTTTTGGATGCAGGAAAACAGGTTGGAGGGATCCAACTGGATTCCTCAACAGTTTTTATTTGATTTCAGATATTTTGATATTTGATGGATTATCATATCGATATATGATATCGTTGTTAGTCGTGATTGACTATTTGGTGTGTAGCATCATTGGACCAAATTTCTGGTATTTTAAAAATGTTTTTAAAGTAATTTTTGAAAAGATAAAATATTTTGGAATTGATCCATTTTAAATAAATGAACGTTATAATTCTTAAAGTTATAAAAATTATAATTTTTGAGAAATACGGTTAAAAGCTGATTTTTGAGAAATAGGAATTAATGACTTTATAAAATAGTTTAAACTGGATTTTTGAATTTATTATCAAAAGTTTAAATATAGGATTTATAAAATTTGATTATTTTATAAATCAAAATGGTGAAATTTTAAAGGAATTTAAAGACGTTTTAAAAGAATAATATAAATTGATTTATATTAAGAGATTTATAAATGGATATTTATAAATTGAAATATTGACATTATAAAACGAGTTTTTATAAGTGTTTGAATGAAGTGAAAATAAATTTCATAAATAAATGAAATTTATGGAATTATAAACTGTGAAGTTATAAAAGAAATTTATAAATAGTAAGATTTATAAATTTGGTGAAATTATTTGAAGAATAGATTGGTTAAATAGGAATCTTATAAGTTATAAGATTTATGATTTGGAAAGCTTTTAAAGGAACGATTTTGTAAAATAATCGTTTTATAAGTATTTAACTTATAATATAAACATTTAGTTTATAATTGAGTTATAAACTGAAATATGTTAATAAAGGAATTTATAAAAAAGGAAGTTGTTATAAAATAAATAAAATGGAATTTATAAACGTTGTTTTATAAATTCACAAACGACTTATTTTGATAAGTTAATTGTTATAACCTATTAATGGAGTTATATTCACATTTTTGAATAGTGAATAATCCTTTGAATTAAAATGAATAAAAGAATGAAATTTGTTAACGAAGTTATTCACGTTTTTGAATAGTGAATAATACGTTAAAGAAATTGTTTTGGATTTGGTGTTTTAAATAAAATTTAAAACGATCTAACGATGTTTTACGCAACATTCGTTTTGACCCAAATAAATATGTTTAAGAACATAATTTCCTTAAAGAATGAAATATATACTTAATTCGATTTAAGTATATTGAATATTTTCCAAAGGTTGAAAATAAAAAGATTTGTGAATTACTCTTTGAATAAGTATGGAAATGTTTTTCCAATATGAAGTGAATAAATTTGAATTTATCTTTTTGAAGATAAAATTGAAATTGGATAATTGAAATCGTATATGCATGGATATTTTGAAAAGTAAATTCACTATGGAATTTATATGTGAAAGTGGAATTTGTTTAAAAATAAATATTGATTTATTTTTGACGTATTGAAATTATATATCTTGTAAAGATATTTTGGAAAATAAATAATTTGGAAAATTATTTGGAATCTGGTGATGTGTGCATATCAATTGATAGTTCAATAACCGACCATCAATATTTCCCTTTGAATGGGTATTTGATGTGAACTGTTTGAAATTGAATGCACACTTATTTTTGAATAAGCGCTCACTATTCGGGTTAACCGGGAAAGGACCATGGGGTCGTATAACCCATTCCGAATATGTGATACGTCGTTGTGAATCGCATTTGAAGATCGGTGTTGAAGACCGGATATTTGCGAGAGCGATAGGATGAACTATCGATTGACTCTGCACCGAGTTGCTCCGGTATTGAGTTCTCCATATGTGATGGTGAATCCGATCAGGATTGTGGATATCCGGATTGCAAGGACTTCTTTGTAAGTGCCTTCGGTTCTGTTCGAGCCCGGAACAGACTTGTATGGATTGTATGTCTGACATTACAATTTGAGATATAAAGCCGATTTCTTTCAAATATATTTCTGTTGGTGGCGGAGAATTTATTCTTTGCTTAACACCCTTCTTTGAGACGTATGTGCTCAAAGGTTATATAGTTGAAGTTATCAGCGATATATTCCCAATTTGGTAATGTGATATGCTGAGTGATGCTGAAATGATCATTGTGTTGATTATTTGTGATAGGATCATTTGTTTGATCGTCTATCTTAGTGATCATTGTGTTGATCATTTATTGACCCAAAGCATGGCTTTTGTATAAAGTATGTTTTTGTGGACGTGAATTCGTCGAGCCTCACATCCCGGAAATGGTCAAAACAGGAAAGATGCAGCAAGGTTATGAGGGGTAGCACCCTTTAGGATGTGTCCATTTCCTTCTGGAAAAGGGTGGTATCATGGTATGGAGCCCAGATACTTACTCATGTTGAAAACACTTTATGATTGTGTGAATTGATTACGAGCGCTCGGTTGATAAAGGTCCCAAAGGACCGGGGGATGGCATATTCGGTCAGTTGTTACTCAGTTAGGAGTAACCCGGCCTTGTGTTGGTAGAGATCCGGTTTGGTTCTCGGGGATGTCCATCCAGAGGCATTCTCATGTGGCAATGGAAAGTTCCTTGGCCTGACCATTTGTTGGAAATCCAATTCCCAATACGAAACTTTTACGGTATTAGTTGTAGAACCTGCTATTCACTTATGGTGGTCACCACTGTTTGGATAGTAGCTATAGTAGGCATACGATAATGGTCGTATGTTGGCTAAGATTTATATCTTTATTTTCGAAATGATTTTCCTCTACACTATGCACTAATAATAATATCAAATATTATTTTAAATGCGTATCAAGCATCTTTGACTATCATAAGGAGAAATCTCCTCCGATTCTGCGTTTGCATGTGTGTGTGTGCGGGAGGCCTTATGGTAGTCTCATTTTTAAAAGCATTGCGAATTGATTTAAAATATTCCTCTATTTTGATTTTAAAGTAAATAAACTGTTTTGAGTTCTCACACCAGTCACATGACTGACTCGGAGTTTATTGTTTTCCTTCCTAAACTCTGGGTGCCCACCAATTTCCACACGGGCAGTTAAGAGTTAGGTTTATCAGGATATTCTGGATATTCTGGAGTTGCTGGAGGCAAGCTGGATGGCATGGCGTATTACTAGTAAATAGTACTTCTTTTTCCGCTGTTATGTTGTTGTATGTTGTTGTACACTCTGATGATTTGATGTAATGTAATATGATGATAATGTAATAACTGATATAGTTCTTTGTTTAAAGATTATTCATTTATTATTATATGTTGTTCCGCTGCGAATTGTGAGATTCTGTTGTTGTCCTGTTGTTTCTGTTCTCTCCGTTCTATTTTCAAATTCTCTTTTTCTATTTTAAAATTTTCTGTTTTCAAATTTCTCTTTTCCCTCTATCTTCTACCTTTTTCTCTCTTCTTTCTTTTCTTAAATTCTTTTTAAAACCCCATAACATCTCGGTTTTCGGCCTTTGATTTCTCGGCAGTCGATAAAGTGAGTGTCGATGTTGAATTTTCGAAGAACGAAAATTTTCGGGGCGTTACAATCGGACTGAATGAGATTTTGAGGTAAAATATGATTTTAAACGAGATTTGAGCAGAAGATTGTATCTGAGTTTTGTAAGTCTGAGCTAATGAGCAAGTTTATGGATTTAGTGCAAGGAGAGATGTCATTAGTTGAGTATGCTACTAAGTTTGAAGAGCTGTCTAGATATGGATATGCTATTATAGATACTGACGTCAAAAGGAATGAGAAGTTCTTTCAAGGACTAAGACTCGAGCTTGCTAGAATGACCATGACACATGACTGTGATCCTTGTGATATAGTGGTGGAGATGACCATTCGCCATGAGGAGTTACTTGCTGATTTAGTTAAATAGAAGTCAGTGGAAACCCATGGTTCTCAAGGGAAGAAGAAGAAGTTCTTTAAAAAGAATGGAGCCCAAAAGAGAGATAATGCTAAGAAGTCAACGGCTGAGATAGTTTGCTATGTGACAAAAAAGATCACTTTGCTAATGAATGCGGGTTAGGAAATGAGAAGAAAGTTGCAGCAAAGAGGAATGTGAAATGCTTCAACTATTATCAAGTTGGGCATTACAAGAATTAGTGTCCAAAACCAGTTATGGAAAAGTTTTTGCTATAGGACCAGTTAGGCCTACTGCAGCAGATAAAAGAAAGACTGTGATGAAAGTACGCTTTGATTCAGAGTATTTAAGTTAGAGAACTTTTTGATACCGGTGCATCAGATTCATTTATATCTCAGTGTTTGGTTAATAGGTTATGTTTAGAACATACCTACCTTGTTAAGGGTTGCGAATCCAATAGGAGGGTATGCAACTCTAGGATTAAGATGTGATAAGTTAGAACTTGACTTGTTAGGTCATAAGTTTGCATGTAGTTTGTATTTTATTGATTTCGTAGATTTGAGGATCATTTTGTGTATGAATTGGTTGGGTAGGTATAAGGCTAGAATATTTTTCCAGGATAAAGAGATATCACCGAGACACCCTTATAGTCATAACGGAGTGATATTTTCAGTAGAGAATACCGACCGGAGTGTTAGTGCTTTGCTTAATGCTATGGAGGTAGGAGATGTGTTAAGTCAGGTTCGGGTAGCAAGAGAGTTTGTAGATGTCTTTGAGTCAGTCACTGGATTACCCCCGAAAAGAGTCGTTGAGTTTAGAATAGATCTTATGTCCGGAGTTGAACCTGTAAGTAGACCACCTAGCAGGATGACACTAACTGAGATGAAAGAGCTGAAGGTGCGACTGGTGGATCTAGAAGGAAGGAATTTTATTAGACCAAGCAGTTCGCTTTGAGGAGCGGCCGCGGTGTTCGTAAAGGAATCAGATGGGTTGTTAAGGATGTGTATTAACTATCGTAAGTAAGTTAAATGAAAGGACAATTAAGAATAAATATCATTTGTCAAGAATGGATGATCTATTTGATCAATTGGTTGGAGCAAGAGTGTTTCTTAGTTGGATTTGTCGACATGTTTCCATTAGTTGAGAGCAGTGGAGGATAATATTCCGTTGAATATAGAATGGCACCTGTTTATTTGCTGTTAACGCGCCAAGAAATAAAAACAAAATAAAAAATCACCATCAACTGAAATAATTTTCATGTACTAAAAATATTTATTGCGCAATCTACTCGATAAGATATGAATGGAAAACCTTAAAATCTCTACATAAATGATGTGATTTTCTCAAGATTTTCATAACATCGTATTTTTTTTTCTAAACATTATGCATTTTAACTTTCTTGTTATTTGATAATTATTTGGCATAAGGTGATAGCTTTGATGTATGCTTGCCGTTTGGATTCAGGAAACAAAATTAGTACAGAAAATGGCAATAACTCGGAGTCGTCTTCAGCGGAGTCAATTGTTTCACCACTACTCGCTGCATCCTAGCTGGTAAGGATACTGTAACAGAACAATTGAACTTAATGAATGTTTTGAATTTATACTTTATAAGTGTACAGTATTTTAGCTGGTAAAAACGGATATAGATCTAAATTGCGTATAAAGATTACATTATAGTGTATATGCAATCGAAATTTTTTTTGGTATAATTTCAATTTGTAGTGCAACTGTTAGCGTGTATCTTGTTTAAATTTTTTAGAGGGTTCATTTTAAAAATAGGCTTCCACAAAAAAACTTATATTCCAATAACAGGCATCGTCAAAAACTTAACGAAAGTAGGCTTGTTTTTCATTTTTGTACGTGGCATTTTGAAAATGCGCATGTACAAAATCAAAATTTGTACATGCTCATTCTGAAAATGCGCATGTACGGAAACAAGAACATGCCTATTTTCATTATGAGTTTCCGGTGATGTCTATTATTGAAATAAGTTTTTTTCGAGGCTTACATTTGTAATTGTCTCTTCTTTAGAGTCAAAAAAGAAAAAATGTCCGCGTTGCTAAAATAACTCAAATTCAAGTATATGACTTGGGAAGGAGACTATCTGTTCACCGACGATGTGAATAGAAGTGATAAAAGGAGACAGACAGTCCTTTCAAAATTCCCAAGCTATAAAAAAGAAATAATTTTTCTACGCGATTCTCATCAGTTAAACAAACGTTTAAACTTTATTAAAACAACACCATTACAAAGAGACAATGACGCAACTTACAGGCTGCACGTACATGTCAAATTAGCTTTATACTTGTAACTCTAATCAAGGGAACCTATGAAGATAGACATAACATTTATCACCCATAAGTTCAACACTTGTAACATTTGTTTTATTGCTACTCCATTGATTTATTTACCTCTTGCAAATTACTCCTTGACCTCCACCTCCACATTGCAAGCTCAGATGATCTTTTGCTTCAATCTCCTCCCTTGACACATCAGCTTCTCCCATAAATTTAGAAACAGCACAGTCTGTTGCAAAGATGTTAGAGGAAGAAAACCTGTCTTCCCCACCGAGCACTGACATAGCTGCCCTAACATTAACCTTGCTGGTGTAAGTTGCACTGTATGTCTGCCCTAACACTCCATTTACTTCTTCGCTCAATCCATAAAATTTGAATCCTATGTCCAAATGCGCAAAGCAGTCATCATCTGTAATCTCATATTTGTGAACTCTCGATTCCTCCTTCGTGATCGGAGCCACTAGCACTGTAATTTCAAATTTTCCATCTGCCTGCACTATAACCACATTTGCTTCCTGACTGCGAGTAACAGTAACCTCTGTCGTATTCCACCTCGCACCTTTTGCATACAACTATTTTCGTTAGAAATTCCTAGTTTTAAGTTTGAAAGGTGTTAAATAATGATATTGTATGAGGATTAACCTTCGATTAGAGGTAGGGAGATGGGTTGGTCATTGAACGCTAGTTCAATGTGGTCAACCTTATCATCCCAAAAGGCCGTTTTCTTAGCACCAATGTACAATTTGTGAGAATCGAAGAGTATTCCAAGGGACTGAACCCATGTAAAATCACGCTTCATACGAGCATTCCTCTTTCCAATGAAATGAGCATTGATATGGAGATTACGGTCGGTGACAAGGCAAAAATCCGAATCCTTGTGACCATGGAAGTAGAAGGTGAGGCCATCTCCTCCAACAAAGCGTGGATCTTGACAAACAGCCCCAGGCATGTTGCAACCTGTACGTAGCACATGGTACATTTGAAAATGAACGTACCTTTTTTAGCATATATTATGTAAGAAGCATGCGTAGATAAAAAGTGCTTACGGCAAACAGGCCTGCAAAGGGAGCAATCCATCAAGCAGCTGTAAGGGCAAGTATGAGGGCACAAGCGAGAGACCATATGGCAGTGTGGAAAATATGGTAGCCTGCACCTTACTCTGCGTCGATAGCCGTATGCTGATATATCGCTTTTGCTTTCATTGTCTCCATTAGTTAATGCTGATAAAATGAGAGTTAAAGCGCATAAAAGTATTGAGGTTATGGAGTTCATTTTCCGTTTTGATTTTTTGACTGCTTGTTTTGGATGAATTTATAAGCGGATGAGTTGAATCGTGACAGGAAAGTTGATACAGAAGTTGGAAATATTTCGTGAAGATGAATGTTACTTTATCATTATTATTATTCTCACATGATAATGCAGTGTTTTTGCAGTTGATCGGCTGAATCTAAGTAATTTTTTTTTGTTGTTGTTGAAAACACAGGAGAATTCAGGCCGGTAAACTTCTGAAGAGGGTACAGTAAAACCGTTCGCTGATGCAAGTCCTCATACCCTCGGATAAATTTATATAGGATAGGGAAGCGCTTGGTAGAAATCGAATTTGGGTCTTTTTACCAGAACCCAAGCCTCATTTCCACTGAGCTGCACCCGCGGACGACTGAATCTAAGTATGTTTGCATGAAGATAATATATAATGGATGAATTTTCGAAGTAGGTCAGTTTTTGAAACATTTTCGCGATTTGGGTTGGTTTTGAAATTTATTATCAAATAAGGCTACTTTTTGTCTAGCCAACATCCAATTCAGCATTGTCGCAACTGCCTAGTCTTAGGCGCAACTCTTAGTCGTGTCTATAATTTTTTTTTTAAAATTGGCGCATCTCTTAGCTGTGCCAATCAAGTGTAAGAAATATATTTTTTTGTTGCAACTAAGAGTTGCGCAACATGTTTTCTTATAGGCGCAACTCATAGTTGCGTCCGTATTGTTTTAGTACATGCGCAACTCATAGTTGCGTCTACATATGTTTCTGCTGTCATACAAAGGCAGCAACAACCCTTACCCCCCACACCATATCATTTTCATCAACTAACTCCCCTCGTTTCCAAGATCGAACCTAACATTCTCAAACCTTAATGTTAGGTTTTTTCCAACAATTTCTCTAAAATTTTATAAATTTCTTCATCAATCTTCGATTAGAACAGGTCTATAACAATGGAAGCGGAATCTTCTTCAACACAATATGATTTTGATAATCTTTAAACCCTGGTTTTTTTTATTAATTTTTAATTTGCGTATTATTTGTTTATATTTGCTAGAAACATTGTCAATTAGCATGTTTTTGGTGTTAGTGATCCAGTTCATAGAGTTGAATCAATCATTTATTATAAACAATGTTAAAAATTTGGTTTTTGTTGCATGAACTTTGTATAACCGGAAAACAGACCCATTGATGGTAGCATGCTATATTTGCAGGATAATCATCGCATAAATTTTGAAGATTTAATGAGAGTAATATTTTTTATTTTGTAAATATAGTAAAAAGTTGAAGAATTTTTAGAATTTTGAATTAACTACACGTTATAGTTCTTTGTTTTGTAGGGTGTAAAACTCGTAGACTGTCTGGATCATTCGTAGAGTTTCGAAGATTTGATGGAGATGATGGATAATCACCGAGATCAACAATTACTTCATCAAGCGGGCTTCTGGTATTTCATGCATATAAAATATATCAGATCTGATAGGTTTTTACTTACAGCACTATGCGAAAGATGAAGAACCGAGACTTGCACCTTTCATTTTCTGTTGAAGAAGCGGCAATTACTTTGCAAGATGTTTCTATTTTGCTCGATCTTCCTATAGAAGACGCTGTTCTCAATTACGGTGGTAACATGAACATCGATGATATTTGTCATCGTTTGCTTGGTGAAATTCCACCTCAAGGAGTGGTGGTTAATATAAGAGAGTTGAAGGTCAAATGGATAAATGATCTTATAATTGGCAGGGAGATTACTGTCGTTTCATCCGTTGAGGAGCTAGAACAGTTCACACGGGCTGTCATATTGCTTGTTATAGTATCTCGTCTTTTTTCTAACCATTTGAAGGGTCGAGTAAGTGTAAAATGGTTGTACATGCTACAGGACTTTGCCACTATTTCTGATTATTCGTGAGGTAGTGCGATTTTATGCGCATTATATAAGGAGTTGGATAATGTGGCACTAAGAAAGTCGAACGGGTTAGCAGGTTGCATAACCCTTCTACAGTTATGTCAATTTTGACTTATAAGTGTACCAATATTTTGAAAGATCTTTTTAACACTGATAATGAGCAGGTACGGTGTAACGACCCGTATTATTTTAACTATTTTAAATTATAGAATTTTATATAATTATTGAATAAAAATGGTTATTGATATAATGTAACGTCTTATTATTGTAATTTATCGGAGAATTAAATTGTTTAAACTTGATATTGGAATTATTTTAATAATTGAATCTTTAATTTATGTGAATGAAAATGGTCTCAGAAATTGATGTAAAATTTTAATTAAGTATGAATGAAGGTTGCTAACATTTAAAATAGGAACTTTAAGTGGATAAATAAAAATTGTATATTTTAATTAACGAGTAAAAATAGCCACTTTGGGCAGCGTTTCGGATTTTGACGAAACAAGTTTCATCGAATCCGTAATAGTGAATTATTGTAAGATTTCAAGTTTCGTATCGATCAGACTTATCGTTAGGCCGTGCGAGCTTGAAACGCGTAGAAATCAATTTAAGAAATTCAATTGAAATAAATTGAATTTTGAAAATTATCTTCTGCATACAATCGAATTAGGCATCGAGACTAGTTTTATTTTGTTCGGAATGTGGTTAAAACATTAGGAACGTCAGACGGCACGCTTCGTTTGGAGTTAAAAATTTCAGGCGTTTATAAGCGAGATATTTTCTGAATTTAATAATAGTAATATATATCTATTTACAATCTTTTCTGCCCCAACCTTATCTCCATCCTACGTATACCTTTCTTTTCAAATTGCCACTATAATAAAAAAACCCAAATCAATTAAAACGGAAAAGAAAGAAAAAACAATCGAACGGTCGATCGCGTTCGTGGAAGGTTTCGCGACTCAACGTCGAGGAGGCGCGAGCGTTAAGGAGAAGCGGCGCAGACGAACATGAGAGGCTCGGCGATCAAATGGGTGGCGGCGCTGGGAAGTTGAGCTTTGGCTTAGGGTTTGCACGTGAGTCGAGGCTTGGGCGCGGAGGATGGTGGTCGATCGAGGTAGGGTTTCGGGTGGCCTCTTGCGATGTGCGTGACTTTAGGCAAGAGTGATGAACAGAGACGATGATGTTTAGGCTTGGTAGAAGCAAGTTTGGCTTTGGCACCGCGAAAATGGTTAGAGGCTGGTGTGCGTGAAGCTCGAGGCGACGCTGGCAAATGGCCTCTAGCGCGATGGTGCGATGCTACGGGAGGGGGGGGGGGGGGGGAGGGGGGCGTAGTTTGCGTTGGTTTGTCTTCTTATTTAATTTTTATTTTGTTAGTTAAAATTTTATTAGATCAAATGCTAATTAAAATCGTAAATTTTGCATGAGAGATCCGTTCGAGTGAAACAAGACGCGGTGCGTTTGTGTCGACGTCGTCTATGGCATGAGATTAAAGTGAGATTTTATTTCACTCTGAAAGTATTTCAGTTTCAAATAAAAGGTAAGTGTTTTATACGCTCATGTTCAACTATTATATTTTAATGTTAGTAAAATTTATATCATGAAGTGATTTTATTGATGGCTGTTAGATAAATTTAAATTGACATCTAAATTAATTAATGGAATTTGAATTGATAGTTAAATTGAATTTGAATTTAACCGTTAGAAAATCCCGATTATTGATAATTATGAAACTGTTGTGAATTTTATTGACTGATGGATGATTGGTTGTGATGGATGTTATTGGTTAATATTTGGCTGTTTATTTATTTTGATATATTATGTTATCATCCTGTGTATTATTTACCGTTTATAAAACTGTAAATTGAATTATTTCAAATAAATTAGGAAATATGTTGAAATGATATATACCCATGGCATTTACTTTGGATTGAAATGATATATACCCATCCCTGGATTAAATTGAAATAATTGATTCTCTTGGCCATAGGATAGAGAATTATATACGGACACCAGATTGGTTAAATTAAATGATTTTAAAATTTTGATTTGAATTTATTTAAATGGTTTGGTTTTAAGAAAAATATCGAATTTATGGAAATTGAATTATCTTTGAATTAGAACTCGGAATGTTGAAATTTAAATTTGAAACAGGAATTGTTTGATTAATCGAAGTTGAGATTTTTAAGTTGTAATCGAAATATAATTTGAATTTTAGAAATTTATTTGTTTTAAAATATTGGACTTTTATTCGAACTTTAGATATTGCTATGTAAAAGTGATATAAAACGATATTTCCAAATTTATCTCGGAATTTAATAATACTTGAAGGTTTGGATTTTTAAATTTGATATTGAAGGAAAATTTGATTAGAGTGTTTGAATCGATATTTTGAAAATCGAACTCGGAATTGATATATAAGTCGAAATGGTTTCAATTTGAGAATTGAATCGAAATTAGTTTGGAATTAGAATTTGAAATTAATTTGGTATCTGAATTGAAATAAATTTGGAATTTGAATCGAAATTAATTTGGAAAAGGAATTTGAAATTAATTTGGAGTTGAAATTGAATTCGAATTGACATCGTAATTGAATCGATTAAATCAAAATGAAAATTGAAACTGATTTGAAAATTTTGGAAAGTGAATATGTTTGACTTTGAAACTATTTTTAAATGAATTATTTTGGTATAAATGATTTAAAATCTATATTCTTTAAAAATTCAAATTATTTTGATTTTCCAAACTATATTACTTTATAAACCACTTTTAATACTCAACCTATTTTCTATTTAACTATTTTAAAAATATGTAAACCATTTTCTAAAAATTCAAACTGGTCAAAAGAGTAGAATGTTTATATTTAAATCTTGGATTTAAGTGCGAATTGGATTAAAGTGAAGTTATAACCTAAATTGTAATTCGAAACAAATTCTGAAGGGAAATCGATATATCGAACTGAATGAGATTTTGAGGTAAAATATGATTTTAAACGAGATTTGAGCAGAAGATTGTATCTGAGTTTTCTAAGTCTGAGCTAATGAGCAAGTTTATGGATTTAGTGCAAGGAGAGATGTCATTAGTTGAGTATGCTACTAAGTTTGAAGAGCTGTCTAGATATGGATATGCTATTATAGATACTGACGTCAAAAGGAATGAGAAGTTCATTCAAGGACTGAGACTCGAGCTTGCTAGAATGACCATGACACATGACTGTGATCCTTGTGATATAGTGGTGGAGATGACCATTCGCCATGAGAAGTTACTTGTTGATTTAGTTAAATAGAAGTCAGTGGAAACCCATGGTTCTCAAGGGAAGAAGAGGAAGTTCTTTAAAAAGAATGGAGCCCAAAGGGAGATATTGCTAAGAAGTCAAAGGCTGAGGTAGTTTTCTATGTGACAAAAAAGATCACTTTGCTAATGAATGCCAGTCAGGAAATGGGAAGAAAGCTGCAGTAAAGAAGAATGTGAAATGCTTCATCTATTATCAAGTTGGGCATTACAAGAATTAGTGTCCAGAGCCAGTTATGGAATTATTTTTGCTATAGGACCAGCTAGGCCTACTGCAGCAGATAAAAGAAAGACTGTGATGAAAGTACGCTTTGATTCAGAGTATTTAAGTTAGAGAACTTTTTGATACCGGTGCATCACATTCATTTATATCTCAGTGTTTGGTTAATAGGTTATGTTTAGAACCTACCTACCTTGTTAAGGGTTGCGAATCCAATAGGAGGGTATGCAACTCTAGGGTTAAGATGTGACAAGTTATAATTTGACTTGTTAGGTCATAAGTTTGCATGTAGTTTGTATTTTATTGATTTCGTAGATTTCGGGATCATTTTGTGTATGGATTGGTTGGGTAGGGATAAGGCTAGAATATTTTTCCAAGATAAGGAAATATCACTGAGACACCCTTATAGTCATAACCGAGTGATATTTTCAGTAGAGAATACTGACCAGAGTGCTAGTTCTTTGCTTAATGCTATGGAGGTAGGAGATGTGTTAAGTCAGGTTCGGGTAGCTAGAGAGTTTGCAGATGTCTTTGAGTCGGTCACTGGATTACCCCCGAAAAGAGTCGTTGAGTTTAGAATAGATCTTATGTCCGGAGCTGAACCTATAAGTAGACCACCTAGCAGGATGACACCAACTGAGATGAAGGAACTGAAGGCGCGACTAGTGGATCTAGAAGGAAGTAATTTTATTAGACCAAGCAGTTCGCCTTGAGGAGCGGCTGCGGTGTTCGTAAAGGAATCAGATGGGTTGTTAAGGATGTGTATTAACTATCGTAAGTTAAATGAAAGGACAATTAAGAATAAGTATCCTTTGTCAAGAATTGATGATCTATTTGATCAATTGGTTGGAGCCAGAGTGTTTCCTAGTTGGATTTGGCGACATGTTTCCATCAGTTGAGAGTAGTGGAGGATAATATTCCTTTGACAGCATTTCAGACTAGATATGATTCATATAAGTGGTTGGTGATGCCGTTTGGATTAACAAATGCACTTGCTTTCTTCGTAGATTTGATGAACCAAGTTTTCCTAGAGTACTTGGATAGGTTTGTACTAGTGTTTATAGATGACATTCTAGTATAATCTAAGGATGAGAGAGAGAGCATGAAGTTCATCTTAGAGTAGCACTTGAGACGCTGAGGCAAAATCAGCTAAAGGCGATGTTTACCAAGTGTCATTTCTAGAAGAAAGAGGTAAAGTTTCTTGGTCACATGGTTTCAGAGAAAGGATTGTCATACAGATAAGATTGAAGCTGTGAAGAGACTAGGACAGTGACTGAGATTAGGAGTTTTCTTGGACTTGCTGGCTACTATTGGAGATTCATTAAGGATTTTTCGTGGATAGCAGCACCCTTAACTAAGCTAACCAGGAAGGAAGTGAGGTTTGTTTGGTCCGACGAATGTAAGGAGGCATTCCTTAAATTAAAGCATTTGTAGACCAATGCATCAGTATTAGTAGTTCCAGACAGAAACCAAGGATTGGTGGTGTATACTGATGCATGTGGAACTGGATTAGAAGCTGTGTTGATGCAGAGTGGTAAAGTCATTGCCTACGCATCTAAGCAGCTTAGACCACATGAGACTAGACATCCTACTCATGATTTGGAGTTGGCAGCTGTGATCTTCGCATTGAAAATTTGAAGGCATTATATCTTAGAGGAGAGATTTGAGTTATATACCGATCATAAGTCTTTACGGTATTTATTCTTTTAGAAAGAGTTGAATATGAGATAGCAGATGTGGCTGGAGTTTTTGGACGCATATGATTTTGGTATAGAATGTACACTAGGAAAAGCTAATAAGGTGGCTGATGCTCTTAGCAGAAAACATCAGAATGTGGTGTTAGCTATGTTGGCAGAATGGGAAGATTTATAAGCTTTAGCAAGTTGTGGTGTTCAGTTAAGATCAACTGCTGGTTCTATTCAGAGTATCGCCAGGTTGTCTTGTTTAGAAGTTCAACCATTATTGATTGAGAAAATTGCTTCTAAGCAGAAGGAGGATTCGGTATTAGCTGAAAATATCAGAAGACTTAAGGTTGGAGCAGAGACCGATGATCTAAAGTGTTTTAGCCTTGACCAGAGAGGGTGGCTAAGTTCTAATTATGGAGGACTTGAGGAAAGAAGCTCTTAGAGAATGTCATCAATCCAAGTTTACGATTTATCCTGGAGGAACCAAGATGTATCAAGATATGAAGAGGAGCTTTTACTGGGGATGCATGAAGAGGGATGTTGGCTTGTGGGTTAGGCACTGTGTATACTATCAACAAGTGAAAGCTGAACATCTGAAACCAAGTGGGTTACTACGGCCTTTAGATATTCCAGTTTGGAAATAGGATTTGATATCTATGGATTTTATAGACGGATTGCCAAGGTCAAATAGAGGTAATGAAAATATATGGGTTATAGTGGACAGATTGACCAAGAGTGCCCATTTCATTCCAGTTAAGACAACCAGAACGACACCTGTTTAGCTAAGTTGTTCCTGAAAAACATAGTTAGACTGCATGGAGTTCCTAGTAGTATAGTCAGTGGCAGAGATTCTTTGTTCACTAGTGAATTCTGAAAGAGTCTACAGGAAGTGATGGGTACCAAGCTTAATATGAGTACTGCGTATCACCCTCAAACAGATGGGCAGACAGAGATAGTCAATAAAGTACTCGAAGATTTATTGAGAGCTTGTGTATTAGACTTTGGTGGATCTTGGAGGGATCATCTACATTTGGTTGATTTTTCCTATAATAATAGTTACCAGACTACTATAGGAATATCGCCGTTTGAAGCTTTGTATGGAAGGCCATGCAAATCACCGGCATGTTGGTTGGAGACTGGAGACAGATTAGTCATAGGTCTAGATTTGGTTATAGAGGCGTTAGAAAAGATTGACTTAATCCAAGGAAGGATGAAGGAAGCTCAGTCCAGACAGAAGAGTTACGGAAATAAGAGGCGTAAGGACCTAGAATACTCAGTTAGAGATAAGGTTTTCATTAAGGTATCACCTATGAAGGGCGTGGTACGATTTTGAAAGACAAAGAAGTTGGCCCCAAGATATGTAGCTACATCCGACCCAAATCACTCACCAAACAACTCTAGCATCATCCTTAAGCTCTCAGTTTATCGCTTTGAAAGTTCTATAGCTCTAGCTTGAGGAGTGAAGATAGATTTAGAGGATCGAAGCAAATGAAGAGGGAACTAAAATTTTCCACTTACATTAAATTTATGGAAACCCTGGAGAGGATCTACTTAGATACCAAGGGAAAGATTCCCTATAGGAAAGCCGTAAAATGAGACTCATAGATTGGGAAAGAATGCCTAGAAAGTATTGCCTATCGCCTAAGCAGGACAGGCACGAAACCAACGAGTGTAGGCATTTATGTGACTTGATGGAGGAGCAAGTTCTTAGTAACCGGTTCAACAATATGTAAGGAATCAAACTATAGTGGTGCATAGGAGCGACCATCATCTATGGTGGATGTAGCTGATCACGGTTGAGGATCTAGGTCGAGTATTGTGATCCCTTGATCAAGATGGACATAACAAGGTTTAATTTTTTTCATTTTGTTTTTTTAATAAACTTTGAAGGACTACCACTAGGCTACTTACACATGTACGGGATTTCGATCAGTCTTAAGGCATGCTCTAGGTTAAGATCCAAGGGTAATACTCGACTAGATTAGATTTTTGATTTTTTTTCAATGTGTTTGAATTAAACTTTATAAATAAATGGTCGATGGATATTCAGATTTAGAAATCATTCAAACATGATAATTGATATTGATATTGGATGCCATCAGAAAGTAGTTGTCCCTTAAACCTAAAATATAAACTAATAGGACTTGGCTCCCCCAACCGGAGAGATGGGGCGATGAACCATGAATTGAAAGTTTCCTTACTAAAGAGCAGGTGGATTGACTTGTACAGAATATCAAGTGTCCTCACTAGAGAATGAGAAGATGGACAGGCTCAGATAGGAAGCCCCCTCACTAGAGAGTGAGAGAATGGACGTGCTAAGACATTAGGTTCACTCATCGGAGAGAATGTGGGGGGATCAATCTTGATTACTAATAGCAAGATCTAGAGGGCCTAAACTCAACCTTAAGATTTTAGTGCCTTATCATTTGGTAATGATTATCGAATGATTAATGAATATCATTGCATCAATTCAGTTGGACTTATAATGGAATGCTAGATGACACTAGATGATTTACAAGTAATGTTACAATCAGTTGCAATGCACCCCTATGTTTAGGATGCATGATAGCATGATCTCTGATTAGTAATAGTTAAATCTTAAAAGAACACGAGATGGTTCGATATATGATATGTTAATTCCTTATCAAGCCATCAATTCTCTTAGAAATTTATATTTCATCAATGATGTAAAACACTCCTAGGTCTCTAATTAATTTGTGTGTGTATACACGCACGCATGCACGCACTACATTCATTGAGCCATTTATTCTGGGTAATGTACTTGGTCTTTATAATTGAATTTGCCATAACCTCTCATTTGGATCATTTCCAACATAAAGCTCCTTGATTAAGTTGAACAAGAATTTAAGATTGACTTATTGTATTCGACATCACATATAAATTTCAAATTCGAAAACTTCTTTATAAGGAGTTTGTTGTTTTCATAAACAAACTATAACACTTTGTAAATACCGAGAACACTTTAAACTACCGTTCAGTGATTTTACTTCAGATTGATATTCACTTAATACACCATGTGAATAAGAAGAAATCTAATATGCCACACAGCATAACGTTTACAGTAATACCTATTGCCATTGTATAAGGGATCTATATCGTATGTTCCATAATAAACATTTTAATTTGGTGTCTGTGTGTATAGATTGGGACAATCCTAACATTCTTTTGTACCAAATATAAAATATGTCTCTATTAAATCCTTCATTGAGAATTAAATAACCATACTAAATCAATTTTAACATGGGTACATCATCAATAATTGGTAGTAAGTTGTTTATTTAAAGTGTTAGAAACGTTTTAGTACCTTTTATTTTTATTTTTTATAGACATGCACATCCTCTGCATTTTGATTGAAATTAAACTATTTGGTATCTCTATTAAAATAATCACTCAACTCTCATGCTTGTTGGATGCCATTATTATATTAGCTTCGGGATCATATCCTAAAGCATACAAATCATGTAATTGCTCCCACTAAATTCAACTGTTATGTGCAAACAGTAACTTTTATATCATTATTTAGAAGTTCTTTTTGAACATCAATGTGCCAAAAAATCAAAGTTATATCGAGAAATAATTGCATGTAGAATCTGAATGGGCTTAATCATGTTGATTAGTGAAATTACTTTCAACATTTGAAATTGATGAAGTCATTTCCTTTCAACGCTGCTTTACATAATTCCAACTGCATTGATATTCCTCTTTAAGACTCAACTATGGCTGATGGATCATTTGCTTTTGGGTATAACTATCAAAATCATATTTTTTTTAATGTACTTAGAGTTCACTTTGTATCTAAAGCATCACACCATGTGGTGGTGGTTATGCACCTCATGGCTTATCGATATCCGAGGAAATTGTTATTTCCAACAATTTATTTTTTCGACATTGATGAGCAACTCATTGTTTCTCTTTAATATGCGAGAATTATTATTAGACATTCTAATGTAACTGTCCTTTTCTTTGTCTATGTTAAATTTTCTTCAATATATGTATTCAGCTACTACGTTAGACTCTTGGATCCAATCCAAGTCTGTCACACTACCACTAATTTCTTTAGAAAGAAATTCCTTTGACAAGAGGGTGGTACGATTGAAACAAAAATTTGTTTCTTGGTGTGATGAAATGGGCATTCAAAATATTTTATGAATGCCTATAGCCTTACATAAAATAGACCAAGTTACGAATTTATGAAACTTACGTTAAAAAGTAAATTGGATAATTACCTTAAACTATTTAAGATTGGGGTCCTTGCTTATTCATATCTTATATGAAATCACAAACCATGCTTTAAGATAAAATTAAATTTAGCATATGTGCTTACTCTTAAGTATAGGTCCCTATAGAAAGAAGTACCTCAACTTCACTCATAGTCATTGTCAACCATACTTTGTCCAACAAACTCCGATTACTTCTTACGACACATCAACATGTAGCATAAAGAGGACTGTTTTCAGGTACTATCAAAGCTCTTATTCAATATACTCGCCTATTCGATCAAACTGAATTTTATTTCCTATGCATATTTTGTTTTTCTACTTTTGTTTTGTATTCTATGAACTTATCATAGATTTTAAACTTGTGTATCAAATACACATGTTCTTATCTTAGATAATTCATTAATGAATTCAACGAGGTAAGTGGATCCGCTTTTGGTATCTTACACTTTGGGATGTATACATCTATATGTATCAATCTGAAAAAGTTCCTGTAATGACTCACTATTTCGAACCCTTCAAATCGACAATAATCCACGCATGTCAAACTTGAATTGCTCCAAATAACAGATTGTTAATTTATAATTGGAAAAACTTGGCATATACAGTATATAAATCAGTTACAGAATCACAGACACAGAGTTTTACAACATTAAGCAGCGGAATAAAATAACAGGTAGTTCATGAAGCTACTATAGAAATAACATAGTCCAAAATAGAATACACCAGCAATCCCAATACACAGAAGTCTTTAACATAAAAGCAAATGACAAGTCTGAAACATACAACTGAAAATAATAAAAATAAACTGAAAGTTGAAATAGATAAGATAGATCTTCCAAGCGAACTCCAAGCTCCAAAAGATGAGTTTCAAAAGCTGTGACACTCAGGCTGACTCGAGGGTGAAGCAAAACACAAAACATCGAGTCTGGATTAACATTCTTATGCAGATAAATCAAACTCAAGTGAAATGTTAGGTACAACACAACTTAACTTAAAGGATGTTGGGATTTCTTCCTTTAAGGATCCGGTAAACTATCTAAATACATAGTACAATACACTACATAAATAATGTCTACAGTAAAGTAAAATATCAAAATAGCATTAAGGCATTACTCATATCTCCCTTAACACATTTTATATATTCCGGTAGTCTATGAAGATACTGTAAGCCCCACCAAACTGATGGGATACTTAGGGAGCACTCCATAGGCACGGTACAAAACAAGCTCGTAGAAAGCACGATAAGGCACGTGACAAGGCACACGAGGCAATGCCTAAGGTAGAATTCTACCATTTTGCAGAACCGGGCTGGTGGTAACACATAACAGCTACTATCGCCCACCTTGAGACATACTCCCAAATCAAAGGTGTGCACCAATCAAATTACAAAGTAATAGAATGGTTTCGAAGAAATTTGCCTGATCGGAGGTGCGACCTCGCTTGGCCCAGGTATAGCTCATGTTTTAGCCACTTCAAGATGAATCGTGGAAGTCAGGGCTGCTTTAATACCTCATACAGAATCGTTCGCCAAACCATCCTACTCCGTTCTTGAATCTCCATCACATACACAGCTGTTAAATTGGTTTTCGATATTGGCAAAGAGTGTGCCAATATCCGATCACGACCTCTTTAACAACCAATGCTTATTTCATACCGTGGTTATTTTATAAAATCACTTTATAAATATTCAAATAAAATATCAAATTACAAATTTAAATCAAAATTATTCAGTTTTAATTTTATTTAAATTCGAAAGTATTCATTTAATAACCTCTAATCAAATCAAATTACAAATCATACTTTTAAATTTCCAAAATCATTAAGTTCCAAATAAATCCTTATTTAAATTAAATTATTAACCAATTTAATTTACAAATCAAATCAAATTTAGCTCGAGAATTCGATGAATACACACACACACACACACACACACATATATAATATACATTTTTTAAGAGGAGAAGGAAAACACAGACAAACTATTTATGCTTCACTGGATCAAGATAAACAAGAAGACTTATATAAGCTTATTTTTGAAGCACAAAGCAAATCTATATTGAAGGAAACTATATATATATATATATATATATATATATATATATATATGAAACACATATATAGCTCTTTCTGCTATCAAAATATACACATAACACATATGCAATATATTTGCAGCGATATATGTATATGGGTAGTAAGATGGTCTGAGTGCAACATATATATCGATATATATAACTTTTGTGCCAGAATATATAAGCAATGACACATATATGAGCCTATGAATAATCACACATAAGCTTATGAGTACCAAAAAAATTATATAACAGAGAAGCATGGGTCTTGGTAGAACAAGCAGTGGGAAGGCAAGGTTCAGGGTCGGGTTGCTCAGATGGGTGGGTGGGCGTCGAAGATGGCTTGCCGCATGGAATAATAGGGAGGTGGCAGAGAGGGGTTGTAGCATGGATGGTGGGCCCATTGGAATGGGAGGAGGTTGTGGCAAAGGAGGGGATTTGGTGGTGGTTCAAGGAGTTGAGGCTGTGGCTTATGGTGGTGGGTCTGGCTTTGGTCAGGCGCGGTCGTCGATAGTGTGATGAGATGTAGAGGCATGTCAGGGAAGCTGTGGAGCATATGATGATAGACGAGGTTGGAATTATGAACTTGGGGTCTGCCTTCGGTGGAATGGTGAGAAACATGGGCACGAGCATTGGTTTCTTTGAGCAAAAAAGCACAGATGAAAAATATGTTTGCTCCAGGGAAAACAAAAGATAAGCAGGCTAAATCCCGAGCAACAATGAAATAAATAACGAATATATATATATGTAGTTATATAAATTTCTCAAAGCAAATAGAAATGAACTTGGAGATAGCCGAACAAGTTCTCGAAGTAAGCGGATATGATGTACTGTTTATATTTTATTTCAGAATGAAGAAGGAAAAAATGAAAGGACGCACACAATATAAATATCAAAGTCAAAGAATAGAAAAGGACATTAGTTGAATTTAGAATTTATTAAAAGAAATTGTCTCTTAGTATTATACGGTGGATAAATGAAAGGTCATGGAAACCTAAAAAGCCGAAATACGGAACCGATACGGCAAATCATTTTGTCGTTTTCGCAATGTACCGGACATTGAAATGCACAAATGAATATACTGTAGAGATCTGCATGATGTGATGAACATAATGGTACACAGATATCAACGATACGATCAAGTCATAAAAACTGGATTTGTTGCTATCGAAAATGCTGCTAAAACGCCGGAAATAAGATAAACAGAGCTATAGCAGTCCAAATTTGAGAAAAAGAAATATGTCATCTCACTTAGAAAATGATTTACATTTTTATCATATAAAAATATTCAGAGCTAAAATATTTAATTTCCAAAAAATAAACTGATTAAATTTAAATTTTGAAATTTCACGATTAAACTAACTTTCATTTTTTCAAAATAAAATTTACCACATGCTATATTTAACTAGACGTATTTCCAATATTAAATTTTCAGTTCAAAATTTTATTGTTTAAATTCCAAGAAAATTTTAGTTAATTATGATATTAAACCGTAAAAATTCTCAGCTCGTTACACTCTCCCCCACTCAAAAACTTTTCTTCCCAAAAAAGGAACGAGATAGGAGAACAGAATAACAGAAAGATAAAATAAAAAAAACGAGTAGTACCCGAATCAAAACAATTCTGGATTTGAAGCACACATGGATTCCTCAGTTTCCTAGGTGCAATCCCGATCATCTATACTCCACTGTACCTTGACTAAACTGACAGATTTCCTCCAAAGTTGTTTCGTACCTCTATCGATAATACGAAATGGCTTCCTCTTGATAGTGAGATTTGGCTAAACGTCCAAATTCTCTAACAAAGCAGGCTGAACAACCAAGGATGGATCTGGCGAAGATGAGATACGTGAAACATGTTGTGCACACCCACCAGCTTCTCCGAAAAATCAACTCTTTAAGCCAAAGGACCAACTCTTTCCAGAATGTAGAAAGGACTAATGAATCTTGGAGCAAGCTTCCCTCTCCGACCAAAAGGAACCACATTCTTCAGCGGCGAGATCTTAAGAAAGACCTGATCCCCCATTGAAAATTCCGAATCCCTTCTACACCTATCTACCTGCTTCTTCTGCCTATCTTGAGCAATCCACATCTTCCTTCCAATCTTCTCAACCTTCTCAGATGCTTTCAAAATCATATCAGGCCCAAGAACCACACGATCACCGGACTCAATCTAGCAAGATGGAGATTTGCAGGGTCGTCCGTAAAGAGCAGAAAATGAAGACATCTCGATACTTTCCCGAATTCGAAAGAATGGAATAGAATTGATAAATTGATTAAGCTTAAGATGATTCAAATTCAAAGATAGAGTTATACCTGATAACTGTTGTTATAGGTGAATTCAACAAGATGGAGATGATCTTCCCAAGATCCTCCATAGTCAAGAACACAAGCACGAAGAAGATCTTCTAGAATTTGATTCACCCTTTTCGTTTGACCATTAGTCTGAGGATGATAAGCCATACTAAGGTTCAAACGAGTACCCAAATCTTCCTGAAAAGCTTTCCAAAACTTGCTGGTAAAGATAGGATCACGATCACAAATAATACCAGAAGGAACACCATGGAGTCGGACAATCTCCTTTATATAAATCTCAGCTAAGCTCAAAGCAGTTCAATTCGATTTTACCGGAATAAAATGGGCGGACTTGGTCAGTCAATCGACAATAACCCAAATACTCTCGTTACCCCTTCTAGTCCTTAGTAAACCATCGAACAATCCATATGAAACTGATCCCACTTCCAAATGGAAATCTCAAGGGGTTGCAACAATCCAGTGGTCTTTTGGTGATCAGCCTTAACCTGCTAATAAGTGGCACATCTACTTACATAGGTAGAGGCATCCCGCTTCATACCACTCCACCAATACAATCTCTTCATATTCTGGAACATCTTCATGACACCTGAATGGATGGAGAGTCTGGACTGATGATTCTCCCTAAGAACCTCCTGCCTCAAACCATCGACATTCGGAACATAAATCTGGCCATTAATCCTCAAAACTCCATTCTGATCAATCTGTGCTCCTAACTCACTCTGATCATCACCTTCCCTACTGCGAATATTCTCCTTCATAAGTCTAAGCATCGCATCCTCATCCTGCTTAGCTGCAATACGATTGAAAAGAGATGGATAAGCAACAATCTAACACAACAAGGCTTTCTTCCAACTTAAGGCATCAGCAACAACATTGGCTTTCCCAGGAATATAGTTGATGTCGAGGTCATAAGATGCTAAGAACGCAAGCCATATAACCCGTGTCTAGTTCAAATCCTTTTGGATGACGATATACTTAAGAGACCGATGATCGGTGAAAAGCTCAAACTTGGTTCCCAAAAGGTGATGCCTTCACATCTTCAGAGCAAACACAACAACAAGCAATTCAAGATCATGGGTGGCATAACTAGCTTCATGGGGATTCAACTAACTACTAGTATATGCAATGGCCATCCCACTCTGCATCAACACAGCACCCAAACCTTCTCGACTAGCGTCGGTATAAACCAATAATTCTTCACTCCCATTCGACATGGTGAGAACAAAAGTAGAAGTAAGATTTTACTTCAACTCATTAAATGCAGCTTCACACTTATCATTTCAGTCAAACCTATCATTCTTACGAGTCAAAGCAGTGAGAGGTGTAGCTATGCGGGTAAAATTCTCAATAAATCTTTGATAATAACGGGCAAGGCCTTGAGACCTACGGATATCGAACGGAGTCTTAGGTGTCTCCCAATCCTGAAAACGGATAAGGTGGATAAGTTCAAAGATAGATAAGATGAATGAAGTCAAAAGAGAAGAGGTGGTTAGACCTACATTAATCGCGGCGACCTTAACCAGGTCAACCGAGGGTCCATTCTTTGAAACTACTTTCCCTAGGAATCGGACTTCATCTCTCTAGAAATGACATTTAGAAAAAAAATTATTTCAATTGATGATCCTGAGAGTTTGGAGAACATACCTCAAATGTGATTCATGCTCCTTCTATGACTTAGAAAAGACGAGGATATCATCAATGAAAACTAGAACAAACTTATTGAGGTCATCGCGGAAAACACGATTCATGAGATCGACAAAGAAGGAAGGGGCATTGGTTAATCCAAAAGGCATGACTAACCATTCATAGAAACCATTCTCTGTTCGAAAAGCAGTCTTAGGAATGCTATCCTCAGCAACACGAAGCTGGTGAAACCAGTGGAAAGATCAAGTTGAGAGAATACTTTAGCTCCGTAGAGCTGATCGAACATATTATTGATGTGAGGCATCGGATATCGGTTCTTTAGAGTAAGCTTGTTCGGCTCTCTATAATCAACACAAATCCTCAAAGAACCATCAGATTTGGTGACAAAGACCACAACAGCTCCCCATTTAGAAAAACTCTACCTAATCAAACCCTTAGAGAACAAATCCTCAATCTGCTTCTTCAACTCAACTTTCTCTTTTGGCGCCATCTGTCTGAGAGGGAGAACAACTGGTCGGGCTCCAGGAAAAAGATCAATGTGGATTTCAATTTTCTACTTGGAAGGAAGAGAAGTGACTTCACCAAAAACATCAGAAAAATCCTTGACTACCGGTGTGGACTCAAGATCACTAGGCTGAGCATCAAGGGAGAAATAAAACTGCCTGCATAATCGTGAGGCAATCGACATTCAATCACAAGAGAAGTACCTTGGTCTTTTATAAGATAAACTATTTGGGATTTACAAGAGATAACAGCATTATATTGTTTCAGCCAATCACCTCCAAGTAAGATATCGAATGCATCGAAACCCAATACATAGAAATCTCCGATGAATCGACGCCTATTGTAAAGGAGTTTCACCCCTTTACAAATCATACTAAGGTTGGCGAGACCGCCGATAGGAATAGTCACACATAATGATGAAGTAGCGAGATGAGGTTGCAAAATATGCTGAAATTTATCACACAGATTAAAAGAAATAAAACTATGTGATGCTCCAGTATCAAAGAGAAAACGAATGGGAAAATTATGGAAGTAAAGGAGCTCTGAAGAGTACCTTGGTTATCACTGGCAGGCGGAGGAGGAGGAGTGGAAGAAGTCATGGCGAAGTCTCCAGATGTCTTGCCTCTCTATTGGGTAGGACTGTTATTCTTGAAATGACCAGGCTGGACACAGAGGTGGCAAAGGTTGTTCCTGGTATTCTGGGCTGGAGGAAGAATAGCAGCACCAGTAGGGAATGGACAACTATTGGCATGATGACCTTTCTGGTCGCAGTTGAAATAAGTGATGGCAGATAGGTCAAGAGATCGCTTCTAAGGAGCATATGCAATAACATGAGCCTTCTTCCAATCCTTCTTCTACTGATGGAAAATGGGCTTCCTCTTCTTCAAACCACTAGAAGTACCCTGAGGTGCAAAAATTGCCTGCTTATGCTTGGAAGTAGGATTCTCGAATCTAGTGGCCATATCCATCAGAGAAGTAAAGGTGCTATGAACATGACTAATTAAGCGATCATAATACTCTGGACGAGCACCGTGAATAAACTTCTCTTCTTCTTGAGCTAAGTGTCAATCAAACTAGGTCCAAACTTAGATAGCTCCTTGAACTTCCTCTCATACTCAGAAAAAGTCATATCACCCTGATCAACTAAGATTTCCCAGCTTCAGGCATCCACTTGGCCACAAAAGCATTCTTGAAAAGATGTATCCAAGATTAGACAGAGATAATGGAGATAAATTTCAAAGATAGAGTTAAATAAGATAAGCTAGAAAGGATAACCAAGGATCTCACCTGAATTGCTGCCAAGTGATATAAGCCTCGACAGTCTGAGCAGTAACAGATTCCCACCAATCTTGGGTCGACTCTTGTAACTACCAAATAGCTAGATGATGCATATGAGCATCAATGATCTCAATCCCAGTGAAAATCCTCTCTAAACTCTTTAGCCACTGCTGAGCCTCAATAATACTCTCTGCTCCAGTGAACTTGTTACCTCCAAGCTGAGAGCGCTCCTTACAAAGCTAGGTGAACCTAACAGGGTGAATAGGAGCAACGGGTGGTACAAGGGAAACTGGTGGTTCAGGAGCATTGCCACGACCTCTACCACAGACATTTCTCGGTTACTCATCTGGAAAAGACAAGAATAGATTTTAGAATAAAGATAAAGTTCTAAAATTCAAAGGAAATCCTAAGAGAATTTTAGCTAAGAATGTCAAGCATGAGCGAGTATGATTCGGTAATTAATTCAACTCATTATAGGGTATTACTACCCTATCTCTAATGAGCTTTTACTCTATATGCTGTTTTCCTAAACCAGAGCTCACCAACTGTAACGACCTGCTGTTTTGAACCCTTCAAATTGACAATAATCCACACATGTCAGTCTTGAATTGCTCCAAATAACAAATTGTTAATTTATAATTGGCAAAACTTAGCATATACGGTAAATAAATCAGTTATAGAATCACAGACACAGAGTTTTACAACAATAAGCAGCGGAATAAAATAACCAGTAGTTTATGAAGCTACTAAAGAAATAACGTAGTCCAAAATAGAATACATCAGAAATCTGAATACACAGAAGTCTCTAACACAAAAGCAAATGACAAATCTAAAACATACAACTGAAAATAACAGAAATAAAATGAAATCTGAAATAGATAAGATAGGTCTTCCAAGCGAACTCCAAGCTCCAAAAGATGAGTCTCAAAAGCTGTGACACTTAGGCTGACCCGAGCGTGAAGCAAAACACAAAACACTCGAGTCAGGATTAACATTCTTATGCAGATAAATCAAACTCAAGTGAATTGTCAAGTACAACACAACATAACTTAAAGGATGTTGGGATTTCATCCTTTAAGGATCCGGTAAACTATTTACATACATAGTACAGTACGCTATATATATAATGTCTACAGTAAAGTAAAATATCAAAATAGCGTTAAGGCGTTACCCATATCCCCCTTAACACATTTTATATATTCCCGTAGTCTATACAAATACTATAAGCCCCACCAAACTGATGGGATACTCAAGGAGCACTCCATAGGTATAGCAGAAAACAAACTCGTAGAAGGCTCGATAAGGCATATGAGAAGGCACGCGGGGCAATGCCTAGGGTATTCTACTATTTTGCAGAACCGGGCTGGTGGTAACGCATAGCAGCAACTACCGCCCACCTCGAGACACACTCCCAAATCAAAGGTGCGCACCAATCAAATCACAAAGTAATAGAACGGTTTCGAAGAAATATGCCTGATCGGAGGTGTGACCTCACTTGGCCCAGGTATAACTCCTATTTTAGCCACATCAAGCTGACTCGTGGGAGTCAGGGCTGCGTTAATACCTCATACAGAATCGTTCACCAAACCATTCTACTTTGTTGTGGAATCTCCATCAAGTGTACAGTTGTTAAATTGGTTTTCGGTATTGGTAGAGAGTATGACAATATCCGATCCTGGTCTCTTTAACAAGCAACGCTTATTTCACAGCGTGGTCATTTTATAAAATCAGTTTATAAATATTCAAATAAAATCTCAAAATACAAATTTAAATCAAAATTAAATATTCAATTTTAGTTTTATTTAAATTTGAAAGTATTCATTTAACCACCTTTAATCAAATCAAGTTATAAATCATACCTTTAAATTCCAAAATCATTAAGTTCTAAATAAATCCTTATTTAAATTCAATTATTAACTAATTTAATTTACAAATCAATTTCAATCTACCTTCCCACTTTTAACTGATTAAAGTTATAAAAAAATCTATTTTAAATATTAATATAAATTTTAGATAAACATTTAAAAAATTAAAAAATTAAATTAAATTGAACCTTGTTATTCAAATCTTATTTTAATTTTTATTTATAAAATTAAAAATAACAAAATTTTAAATAAAATTTTATAATTAACATTTTAAACTAAACTTATAATTTTAAAATTTCTGAAACATATAACTTTAAAATTCTAAAAATTTTCACATATTAAAATAAAATATTTGTGATAATTATAAATCAAAACTCATATATTTCCTTTCAAAACCTTGGAAATCATTTTTCAAAAAATAGACTAACGGTGCCCGTATATTATTTTCTAACCTATGGTCAAGTGACATGGATATTTATCATTTCAATCCGCAATAATATAAATTTATGGGTTTATATCATTTCAACCCGCAATCCCAGAATTTCAAAATCAATGAGATTCCCTTGGGTTTATCATTTCGACCCATAACGATTTTCCCCTATTCTATAAGATCATTTGGGTATGTATCATTTCAACCCACAGGAATTTCTAAACTAATAGGGAAATTGCAAAGTTAGAACAATAAATAAACATCATAACATATAATTTAGGCATATACTGTCATTTACAAATTTAAATATATTATTTAACATGTTATGGGGTCAAATTTCACAAGTGAACAAATTTAAAATGTCAACCTATCATGTTTAACAGTTATATAACTAATAATTCCAATTTAACAGTATTTTAAATTGTTTTCATATGAAATCAATTAACTAAGCATAAGAATATTAATCGTGAGTGATTGCTCACCTTTCGTGGCTATGGAAAACACGACGACAAAGAACAATGCAATAGACATGGGCACGAATCAGGCACGACAAGTCAATTAGCTGCGACAAGCACAAAAGCAAATTTAGCTCAAGAATTCGATGAAAAAAATACACACACACATATTTTTTTAGATAAGAAGGACAACACAAACAAACTATTTATGCTTTACCGGATCAAGATAAATAAGCACACTTATATAGATTGTTTTTGGAGCATAAAGCAAATCTATATTGAAGGAAACAATATATATATACACACACACAACACATATATAGCTCTTTCTGCCATCAAAATATATACATAACACATATGCAATATATTTGCAGCAATATATGTATACGGGTAGTAAGATCATCTGAGTGCAACATATATATCAATATATATATAACTTTTGTGCCAGAATATATAGGCAACAACGCATATATGAGCCTATGAATAGTCACATATAAGCTTATGCATATATATATATATATATATATATATATATATATATATATATATATAACAGAGGAGCACGGGTCTTAGTAGAACAAGGCAGTGGGAAGGCAAGGTTCAGGGTCGGGTTGCTTAGCTGGGTAGGTATGCGTCAAAGATCGCTTGCCGCGTGGAATAACAGGGAGGTGGTGGAGCGAGGTTGCAGCATGGGTGGTGGGCGCATTGGAGTGGGAGGAGGTTGCGAAAAAGGAGGGGATCTGGTGGTGGTTCAAGGAGTTGAGGCCGTGGCTTATGACGGTGGGTCTGGCTTTGGTCAGGCACGACAGTCGATGGGGTGATGAGATGTAGAGGCGTGTCAGGGAAGTTGTGGAGCGGATGGTGACGGACGAAGCTGGAATTGTGAACTTAGGGTCTGACTTCGGTGGAATGGTGAGAAACACGGCACGAGCATAGGTTTCCTTTGAGCAAAAGAAAACACAAATGAAAAATATGTTTACTCCAGGCGCAAAAAAAGATAAGCAGGCTAGATCCTGAGCAACAATGAAAGCAATATCGAATATATATATATGTCGTTATATAAATTTCTCAAAGTAAACAGAAATGAACCTAGAGAGAGCCGAACAAGTTCTCGAAGCAAGAGGATCTTATGTACTGTTTATACTTTATTTCAGAATGAAGAAGGGAAAAATAAAAGGATGCACACAATATAAATATCATAGTCAAAGAATAGAAAAAGGCATCAGTTGAATTCAAAAGTTATTAAAAGCAACTGGCTGTTATAAGGTGGATAAATGAAATGTCATGGAAACCCAAAAGGCTCAAATACGGAACTGATACGAAAAATCATTTTGTCGTTTTCGCCGCATACCGGACACTGAAATGTACAAATGAATGTACTACAGAGATTAGCACGACGAGATGAACAGAATGGTACATAGATATCAATGATACGATCAAGTTATAAAAACTCGATTTTTCACCGCCTAAAATGCTGCTAAAATGCCGGAAATAAGATAAACGGAGCTATGGCAGTCCAAATTTGGAGAAACAAAATACACCATCTCACTTAGAAAATGATTTACATTTTTATCATATAAATATATTCAGATTTCGAAAATATTTATTTTTCAACAAATAAACTGATTAAATTTAAATTTCGAAATTTCATAATTAAACTAATTTTCATATTTTCCAAATAAAATTTACCATATGCTATATTTAACAAGACATTATCAAATTTTAATTTCAAATTTTTATTGTTTAAATTCCAAGAAAATTTTAGTTAATTATGTTATTAACCGTTAAAATTCTCTTCGTTATAGTTCCTAAACTCTTTTATTACTCCCAACGAATGGATACTTTGCCTTCAATTACTTGAGATACAACTCAGAAATAGCATATTATTCATAATCATATGATTAAACTTAACATCCCCACATTTGTAGGCCAAAAACTAACGGCTACGGATGTTGCGGTCATCCATAGTTATTAATTATCGGGGATCAAATATGGCGATATTAGATACATTGATACACACAAACACAAAAATATGGAAAAAAATAAACAACAAAACAAATTCCACATTCCATTTCAATATATTCCAGATTGATCGCATAATCCCAATTCATAGACCACGTTCAGATAACATATAATTATTACATAATACGCCAAGAGCGACATATGAAGATGCCCCTTTAGCGGATCAAAGTATATAGATAGGTAAGAAAATAATTTGTCCTTACAAACAAAAAACACAATGGAAATCAAAGAACTCAAATAACAAGTTTGCCTCATGCACGTCCTCATAACCTTTATTCGTCTAAAATTACCTACAAACCTTAACTCTCAACCTACTCAAAATCGATTGACTACCCAAGAGTTTGAGGGAAAAAAAAATTCGAGTCAGACATAAAGCATGGTATGAATAATAATTTACCATCTCAAACCATTTAGATATCTAGTGAGACCATGCTGCTTAGCGGAATGAGTTTTCCCCTCACTAGTATTCTAAAACATTTATAAAACCATATCCCGTGCTCCTACAACCATAGTGGTTAAAACATAGTATTTCAAAACATTATGATGATATGCGCAATATATAAATCAATTTTGGATTACCTATCCCCTTTCATTCTGAGTATCAGTCTCAATTCTAGTTTCTAGGGTTACTATAAACCAATAAAATATTAAGGACAATCTATCCAATTACTTAGTTTTCTGAGATCACTGAGAACCTATTGGTAACTCCAATATCTTATTTCTTATCCTAGTTTTCATGGCTTAACTAGGAACCTATTGGCTAACTGCCAATACCTTAATCCAGATATAGTTTTCATGGGCTAATTACAAACCTACTGACCCCTGCCAGTATCAAATCATAGTTTTCATGGGCTGACTATGAACCTATTGGCCCCTGCCAATATCGTACAGTTTTCATGGGCTTACTGTAAACCTATTGGCCCATGCCAATATCTTTAATTAAAAATTTAACATCTATTAAATTATATTCACAACTCGATCAACCTAACTGGGTATTCTTCCCTTTCCCCAAAATACAGTTATGGGTTAAAAACAATGTGAATAGTATATCGAAATCTTCATTTATGCCAAGGTTATTACTTTAAATTGAGAATGAGGTTATGTTTTGGAACCACAAAAACAACTCTTTCGAAACCTCTCGATAACCTCCTTCGAAAGCTAAGACCACTTTTCAAAACATTAAATACATACCTTTCGAAGCTCTTAATAAACATTCTGTTTTGAAACCTATTATACCTTTCGATAGTATTAGATCATCTTTTTAAAATATAGAGCTTCGAAACAAATGAAAGCACTCCTTTCGAATGCATTGGGTTTATTTCTTTAAAAACATCATTTGGGTCAAAATGGTTATATACGAAAGTATATCTTTCGAAACCAACAAAAATTAATTTGGGGAAAAAATTGATGGTGTTGGAACCATCTTAGTCGAAAGCAAAACCTTTAAAGCTAAAATTTTGAAGGGCAGAGTTGAAACCCCTTTCAATTCCATCACCTTCGAAACACTCAACCCCTTCGAAAGCATACAGGAAAAAGGCTTAAGTAAAACTGAAGTAACCTCTTCGACAACATAGATGACTTCAATGTAGTCGGAAGAGGATTAGCGGCTTGGTTTCGACTTGGATGAAACTTATCCTTTCAAAAGCAATTATTTAAAGGAAAAATTCACTCCTTCAAAAGCAAATACTTTAACAACATATGAAAACCTTCTTCAAAAGCTAATTATAAAGCCTTTTCGAAAGCATAGCTTTCGACTGTGTCGAAAGCTTTACGTAAAACTAGGCAAGGATTTTAATAAACGAAAACATAGCAAGGTTTCGACCCCCATCAGAGGCATCCTTTCTACAGCAATGCTTCCGCCTTCCTTCCAATCAACTGCATACCATCTAAGTGATATCTTGTGCATTGGTTTCGACAATGGTGGTAGCGACTGTGTTGGTTCTTACTGGGATGAGGCGAAATCAAAGGAGTCGAAAGGTCCTTACTAATAGAGGTGAAACACTTTTTATGATTTAAACTCTCTATCATAGCAACTTTAAGTAATTTCTTTTTAACAACTTGCCTATTTGTAAAACATTGATTGGTTGCCATAAAACTTTTCAACTACTTTACTTCTAAAACTGCTGCATTTATTCAGATCCTAATTAAAGGATTTAAACGTTAAAACCTTTCCATATAACTTAAAACCGACATTTTTTAGAAAAACCCGTCTTTAAAAATAATTTATTCCCAAAATAAATCAACCGAGAAAAATCCCCAAAAATCACAAAAAATCGATTTTTCATGTAATCAAATATACTTTTAGACCCAATTTCTTCCTGAAATTCCCGAATAAATTTTAAACCAAATTATATCATACTTTTCTTCAAAAATTCATAATAAAATTTCCATAGCTTGAAAATTTCGTAAAACTGAAACCCATATCAAAAATCATGTTTTACTCAACATAAAAATTTCCCACGAAAATCTAAAATCATATATTCTCAGTTTTATACTAAAATCGTATAAATTCACGAGCTTATGAATTGAAACAAATCACCATAATATAACTCAGGCATATCATCATCCAATTCATCACAAAAACGAATTTAAGTCATAAATTCGAAACCATATAATCATAGAAAAGTATAGATGGTAGAAGATTATTATTCACCTTAAACTTGATGAGGAATTTGAGATTTGTTGTTGATTAATCCTCCCTAGCTTTTGATTAAAATTCCTCTTCTCCTTTGTCAATAGCTGGCTCTATTAGGATTCTTGTGTTTATTTTGATTTGAGAAATAAAATGAACGTGAATGGACAAAATGAGAAGTTATAGCCGTCTATAATTAGTTCGCTAATTTATTAATACGCTCATGTGTAGTTATAATTAATTTTAACCAATTTAAAGCCCATTTACTTTGTTAATAAGCACGGCCCTATAAATATAATTTAATCAAATCTCAACATTCTTATCATCATTATTCTATTTAATTTCTCTAATTAAATTTCCTGAATAATGTCATAAAAATACAGGGATGTTACAAGCTCTCCCCTTAAAGAATTTCGTCCTCGAAATTCAGTAAGGACTAAATAATAAACATAGCAATCATTTGTAACAACACATAACATCCATACTAGTCTAACTGACTAGCAACTATCTATATAAATCTAATATAGACATACCCTCAAAGCAAATCAAGTTAAGTTTCTCTAATCATGTCCTCTATCTCCTAAGCACAGTCCTCATTGTCGCTCCACTGAACTTTCGCCAACCTGATTGTCTTGTTTCTTAATCTTGTCTCATCTCTAGCTATAACCCGAACTGGTTGTCTAACAAAAGTCAAATTAGGATCAACCACTAAGTCATCCAACCGTGTCGGAGGAAGAGTAGTCTCTGGATCATGCACATACTTGCAAAGATGAGACACATGACATACATTACAGACATATACCAAACTGCTCGGCAACTCTATCATGTATGCAAGCTTTCCAATCCTCTCTATAACTTGGAATGGACCTACGGCTTTAGAAGCATGCAACTAGGAGTGAAGTGAGTAGACCGATCCAGTATAGTTGATCCTATTTGCACTTTTCTATGTCATTCGTTTCATTTTTCATTTTTCCCTTATCCTTCCCATATCCTAACTTAGATGGTCCTTCATCCTCCATGGCATTGGCTTTAGCACTCTCGGCTTCAACATCCTCTTGGCACACTTATCTTTTAGCCGATACTAGAAATCCTCAAGATCCACTAGTGGATCTTTCTTCAAAGCGATCTTGAAATTAGTCTTACTGGCAACTCCGAAAACACTGCCATAAGGACTATTGATGGGTCTAGCTTCTGCACTATAGCACCTACTCCTTTGAATCTAGTTAAATAACTCTATAAGGTCTCACTGACCCTTTGCTTTACACTCGAAAATGTCATTACATTCCTTGGTTGCTCTAAATGAACTTTGAACCGATTCATAAACTTCTCCGTTAATCTAGTCCATGTGTTGATGGACCCATTCTCGAGCTGACGAAACCACATCGCTGCTAAATCTGTCAAGTACAATGGAAAATACCATCCTATCACCTATTCTGAAGCACCTAACACTCTCATGTGTCAGATATACCACATCAAATAGACTGTTGGATCTATCCTTCCATTATACATTTTCAACGTTGGTTGCTTGAAATTAGGTGGATTCCTTGCATTTCAGATGTTCGATGTAAATGGATTTCCTTTTACATCTTCTAAACACTGATCAGATGCCCACTTAAGCACCTATCTTACCATTTCAACAATCTTGTCATTATTATTTATTTGGAATTTTTGGGTCTCAACTCACTCTTGTCTCAGATTTTCATCCTGCCCCTCGTTTCTGTAGGCATTTCTAGTCGTAATCCTTATGATTATATGTTCACATTCTGGTCGCATCTCTAACTATAACATTGATCTTTCTAGTATATTAGCTCATCTAAGGTCTAAATTAGCTATGCACCTTGGATCATCGTAGTCAGCATTGACCTGATTGTGGTTGGTACCAAGTTGTTGTAGTGCTAGGAGTTAGCTCAATCTTACTACGCTCTATTTTCCTGTCTGTTTCTTTGCTTTCTGGCCTTTGATTCTGAGTTCGAACTGTTCTGGTTATCCTTTATTGTTCCATCCTTTAGAAGAATCCATCAAGCATCTCTTCTTTCCATGCTAGCAACCTAGTTTGCATCTTCATCATCATCATTTCCATCTCTTCTCTAATAACAAATACAGCAGGTGGATTTGAACTTAAAGACACCTCCTGGCTGCCCCTATATCCTTCTTGACTCCCTCCAACAGTGGCTCTTTTGGTAGGCCTCTTCATCTTCTCTTAGTCTCATATCTAAGTCTTTCTTAGTTAAAGCACCAAAATATTGAGCCAAAAATTAACACAACACCTCAAAATCAATTGGATCTGAATTAAACAAAGGTAAAAGTGAAGAAAGTCAAACTAAAGAAGATCAAACACACAATTTTTATAGTAGTTCAGCAAATACTCCTACTTATGTCCATTTAATCCTTATTATTGATTGTTATCTCTTTCGAATACAATAATTATAATCCAATTCTGACCATGATCTAGTAGATCTCGGATTTGCTAGAGGTTTTTTGAGAAGAAGAGAAGAAGATTCCAACATCCCAAAAAGTCTCGCTATAGTTGAAGGTGCTAGGCATTGATAGGCAAATCCCAGCTCAAATCTTGCTATCCAAACAAGAAAATGTCTCTATCTCCAGAGCTAAAATCTAGTATGAAGAACATGTCATCCCCCATAAAAATTAAGAAGACCAATGATGTCAGTATCGAGCATAATTGTGGTCGGTACCAGTCATAATGATCATAACCAATATACGATCTCCTTCATATTTTTGTAGGCTTTAAATCTTTACAACCAAGTGTGGACCCTCTTAAGAAAAAAAAATCGATACCGACCATAAAATGCTCTTGTTCCTCTCAAACTTCTCGTGCTGCTTCATACCATCATTCCAAGTATCCCTCTAAGTTCTAGATCATTTGGTCTTCAGATGTAGTACATTCTGTCTGTTTGAGTCTATTTTGAAACTGTGGAAAATTTTCCAATAACAATGGCTATAATAATCTAGCTTCCACAGCATTCAACAAACAATTTTGGTTGTGATCTCTCTATCCCTAGCCGTCCACTCTACCATTGGTGAAGTCAAGATTTCGCCTTGCAGACTGAAGTCGAAGAGGAGAATGTCAAGTTCAAACAGAAAATGTTCGTGGACAACGTATTCTGCCCTCGGTAGGACAACAACTATGAATGGTAATAATTTCCAAATAAAATATATTCATTTTTTACATTCATATATTATTAAGAAACCCATATTATTATTCTCATGTTACATATCACAGCATAAAAAAAAATCGAACTACTATAATATTATATACACAATAACATTAAATTTATACATACATACATATGCATACATACATACATATATGTATGTATGTATGTATGTATATTTTAAAACAAAATGTTTAAGTTTAAAAAATTATATATTTTTATTTAGGTTCAAAATATCCAAAAAAAATCTTTAAGATGTATATTTATGTAATTACATACAAACATTTTATTTGTCAAATACATAATAAGGTTTTCGAATTTATATATAAATAAAAATATTTTTTTGTAATATTTTGGTTTATTTAAAATAATTTTTTAGCACATATCTCTATATATTTATTTTGTTTTAATAAGTCAAACTAATTCTAAAATTTGGTTTTTAAAGTATACACACATATAAACGCATATATAGCCACAAAAATTTCACAACTTTCAGTTTTACAGTAAGGAGATCAAATTCCATACATATATACATACATTTTTTAAATAACTAAACTAATTTAAACATTACATTTTGAATTTTGAATTATATGTATATGGATATTTTAATTTAAAAATTCGAGTTACCATCATTTACACTAAGTGTTAAAAAGATTTTTTTATATATGACTAAATAATTATATATATTTATTGTGGATAATCATTTGGAAAATTCAAATATACAAGTTTTGAATATTAAATATATTAGATATAATTTTTATATATATCCGAAAATATATGTATTACATAACATTTACAGTACAAACAATATAATAATTTATTGATAATAAATTATTAACTAATATGTTTTAAATGAATTCATAAGATATTTTTGGTAGCAAGAGTGATACTTTATTCAAGAAGAGCACTCAAAATGATGTCTCAAGGATCGAATGTAATGACCCGCAAATTTATCAATTTGTTCAAATATATATATATATATTTATTTATTTTTAAATATTTAAATATAATTTTTTTTAAAACATAGATAATGATGTTTTGAACAATAACATTGGTTATCTTATTTTGAATAAATATTTACAAAAATATATACATTGGTAGGAATATCGATAAAATGGTCGAAATTCGTTTTATTAATAGACAGCTACATAATTATCATAAGTCACGCATGGAGCTGGACATATACACTTATCTATCCATTTAAACATGAATATGAAACAAAATAATTTATTTTATTTTTGAAAAATTTAATGTATTTATGACATCATCAATAATGACATCATATTTAATAATTTATTTCAGAATTTAGATTAGATTTAATGATATAATAATCACTATAATTATTGAATAATTGTCTTTAAATGAAAATAATTCATTTTAATTAGTTATGAAGTGATAATAAATCATTTATAATAGTTTTATGAAGATATATATATTTGACTTGAAATTATAAGGAAAATTGATATCGCTTTATCGATATGATAGCCTTTTTTGGTAAACGATTATTCAATATTAATTTATATGGTTTTACAAACCAATTACGATCATTTTAATTAATTAATAATGAAAAAAATTAGTTTTAAAATTTTATTTACATTTATATGTAGTTCATTTAATAAGTAAAAATATGACTTGGAATCGACTTTCTGATTTTCAAATGTTTAACGAACTAAAATTGTTCAAAGTTATTATAACCTTGTTTATATGTCTTGTGCACATATATAACATACACATGAACACCCTAATATATACATGAATACACACACACACACATACAAATATACATAAACACTTATACATATAAATTACAAAAATATCTAAGATATTTTCACACTTAAAAAGCAAATTTCACATCACTCTTACACACATCAACTGACATAAATGGAGCCACATGGGGTGAGGGGAGTGTTCGGCCATGCATGGTAATGAAGGAGGAGGGTATGGTGGTGATGAAACGGTGATGTGTGTGCACAAAAATATCATGATATTTTTATTCAATTTTTTGCCTATAAATACCACCATTCATCTTCACTTCATTTGTTCATAAATTCCTAAGCTTCTTCATCTCTTTATACTCCACTTTAATGGCTTCCTACCATAGGAAAATTAAAAAGAAAAATTATCAAAATGAAAATAAATTTATATAAGTATATGTATATTAGAAATCCACTTCAAAACAAGCTCAAACCACTCCTTTCCTCCCTCTAAACCCACGGCCACTTCATCCACCACCAAAGGTCGAGCCTATCTCCACTCGCAAGCTTAGGCCAAGCGTATCCAAAAGTCCAAGGCGTGATTCCATAGGCTTTGATCCGATCATAGCGAAGCTATAGCGAATTTTCATAAACTTCAAAAACAATGAAGGTTGACATATTGGATGATATATATGTTTTGGCTATGCTTGGTCGTGATGATTGTAAACCATGTTTGGATATGACAATATGTCTATTTTTATGTGTAAACAATTCATGTCTAATACACATCGAATATCACACAGGAAATCACTTTCCTTTAATAAATGAAATTTTGTATATGAGACTGTTACACCTCTTGAAAATGGTTTATAAATGTTTTTTAAACACTAAAACCTGATTTGGTAACGTTTTGACAAGTTATGAAAATTGAGTCAAAAATAGACGCGTCGTATAATGGTAGTTCGCTGCGTAGAAAGTTAAATCCATTTACACGATGGATTCAGAGTCGGAATTCTTTAGAACGAAATTTTTTCGAACTCTTATAATCATAATTTTCAAAAAAATAAAATGATCAAGATTGCATTTAGTAGATTTTGAAACATGAGCAAATCAAGTTTTCAAAATAGTCATGGTTTGGTAGTTAGGAACTAAAGTGATAAATTCTTTAAAATTGATATTTTTAATCCTTTAGAAATATGGATTAAATCCTATTAATATATTAAAATATGTTAAAAGATATTTGAGTTATAAAATTGAATTTTTAAATGATCAAGAAGTTGTTTTGATCAAATAAGCTGTAAAAACACTATTCGCATCACTTTTTGCAACAGCTTTTAATAATTTTGAAACGTGGCTTTAAACTTAAGTATTATTTTCCAAATCTTTTATAAATGTTTTTAAATAAATAATTAATTATTTTAAATATTATTTGGAGGTCTTATAATTTATTTTAAATGAGTTTAAATAAATGATTTAAAAAAGCTATTATAATTAAGTGATTTACTCTTGGCTCTAAAAGCCGATGAGTAGACTAGATTTTTTAATTGTGAGATCTGGATGTGAGGTGCTTAAACTAAGGAGATGTTCAAGAGCAGCTAGTGCCTCGGCTCACTTGACCTCTTTCATGGACGAGGAATAGATTAGGTCGAAATGCCTGAAATGAGGCAAATATAAAAGATTTAATTTTCCAAATTTAATACAACTTGGATTGTACAGAAATAATCTTCTTTTACATGGTATTAAATTCTAAGGAGGGAACCCATACTATTTGGGTGAATTTAAAAGGAGATTTCACGTTATTCGATAGATAGTAACTTGAATACGGAAATTGATATTGAGTAGAATTAGTATAATTTCTATCGACCCTTTTTACTCAATAAGATTTTGCTATGTGATTTATGAGAGATGATTTTGATTTGGTATTTCCAAAGTTAAAGAGAGGTTTAATGATTCTATATATACTGGAAAAGAATATGATTTAAAGATTTATATCTCTAAAAGAGATATTTTATTTGATAAAAGATATTGATAAATGAAATGATATTCACCCTCAAACTTAATTTTTTTTTATCGATGATTAGTTCCAATGAAACAGGATCGGATTTGATTGAGTGATTCCTATCCGAAACCCATTTCAAACCAACTTACGAGTCCGAAGGTGAAGACATGGTATGATAATAAATGGAATGAAGGGCTATTTGTCTCTAATTCTCGAGGGAAATTTACTACACCATATATATAGCAGTAGTTTCATCATTTGATCTTCAATGCAAGGGTTGTGCAACACCCCTAATTTTTTATAATATTATTCAGGATATTTCATTAGATATATTAAATAGAATAATGATGATAAGGTGATTGAGATTTGAATAAAACTATAAGAAGGTTGTGCTTAAGTAATTAATTAAATGTGCTTAAATTGGCTTTTATGTGTTTAATTAAACATGGGCATATTAGTAAATAACCGCACCATTATTACTCATGGCTATACATCCATGTTTTAGCCCATTCACGTACGCTCTTCATTTTCAAAAATGCAAATAAAAAATGCAAATCAAAAACCTAAAAATAGAGCCGGCCATTAACAAGGGAAAAGAGGAAGAATAATTTAATCAAAGCTAGGGGAACCAATCTTCTACAAATCGCCAATTCCTTATCATATCTACGGTGAATAATAATTCATTCCATCTCTATTTTTTTTATAATCATATATTTTTGGATTTAAGCTTAAATTCGTTTTTATGATGTTTTGGATGATGATATGCTTGAATTGTTACATCTTTGATTTAAATCAATTCATTTACATATGAATTTACACAATTTAGTGAGAAACCGATTGTTATTGATTTTAGGATGCAGTGGAAAAATTATATGTTAGGTAAAACATGATTTTAAAGATGGGTTTAAATTTTCAAAATTTTCCAAGCTATGGAAAATTTATTATGAATTTCTAAAGGAAAATATGATATATTTAGGTTTAAAATTTATTTCGATTATTTTAGAAAGAAATTGGGTCTGAAATTTTAATATGTTTGATAATATGAGGAAAGTGAATTTCTTTGATTTTTGGGGATTTTTCCTAATTTATTTGCTATGGATAATAAAATATTTTAAACGAAGGACTTATTTGCATTGTTGGTTTTGCTTAATGGGAGGGCGTAAACGTTACTTTGTACTTTGATTTAGATTTGATAAATGTGGTTGTTATTTTGTAAAGCATTTGAAAAGTTTTGAGGAAACCAATCAAAGGATTACAAATAGACAGGTAGTTATAAAGTAATTATTAAGAATAGCATAATTTCAGCCTTATTCAGAAAAGATGGTTCTGCCTCCTATAGTACTGCCTTTCGACTCTAATGCTTCCTCTCCAACTTAGCTGAAACCAACCCAGCCGAAATCCACCTAGTCGAAACCAATACACAAGGTATCACTTAGATGGTACAAAGTGGATTGGAGGAAAGGCGGAAACCAAGGTGTCGAAAGCAGTACTTCCATTGAGGTCGAAACCTTTGTTCCATTTTCAAATGTTAAGTGCCTGCTTTGTTTTACCTAAAGATTTTGAAATAGTCAAAACCTATGTTCTCAGAAGGGGTTTTTCTAAATAGCTTTCTAAGTAAGTTGCCATATCATGTTTTAAGTAGGAGCTTTCGAATGGGTTCCTTTGTTTTTAAATAATGCTTACCTTTTGTATGTATTGTAGCCTTCAATGCTTTCAAAGGGTTCTATTCGTTTTAAACTTAAGCTAAGTCACTTCCTAAATGCTTTCAAAGGGGTTTAGAGGTTTCGAAGGCGATGGTGTCGAAAGGGGGTTTCAATTCTATCCTTCAAAGTTTTACTTCAGGTTTTGAGCTTTTGAATAGATGGTTCCAACATCACCAAAACTTTCCCCAAAACAATCGTATTAAAGGTTTCGAAAGAGATACTTTTATGTGTAACCACTTTGACCCAAAAGATGTTTTTAAAGAGTAAAACCCATTGTTTTCTAAAGGGGTAGTTCCATTGGTTTTGAAGCTATATTTCTAAAGATTATCAAGCAATGTTTTGACCCATTTGAAAGGTATGATTTGGCTTCGAAAGGATTGATTTATAGAGCTTCGAAAGGTATATACTTAGAGTTTTGAAAAGAGGGTTTCTATGCTTTCGATAGAGGTCATCTCGTGGTTTCGAACGTGATGTTTTAAGGTTTCAAAACAAATAACCCATTCTCAATTAAAAGGAAAAACCATGGCATAAATAAAGATTTTTGAGAGTATTACTTTATTGTTATTATTGCTTCTTTATATATTTATTCACATTGTAATTAACCCATAACGACGCTTTGGGAAGGGGCAGAATAACCAGCTAGATTGACCCGGTAGTGAATAACTTAAAAAAGTTAAAACTTAATTAAAGATAATGGGAGGAGCCAATATGTTGACAGTAAGCCCATGAAAACTGTATAAAGGAAAAGATACTGGCAGGGGCCAATAGGTTCATAGTCAGCCCATGAAAATTATGATTTAATATTAGTAGGCATCAATAGGTTTATAGCTAGCCCATGAAAACTATATCCGGATTAAGATATTGACAATTAATCAATATGTTCCTAGTCAGCCCATGAAAACTAGGATAAGAGCAAAGATATTGGAATTACCAATAGGTTCTTAGTGATCCCATGAAAACTACGTAATTGGCAGGGAGTCCATAATCACTTTACCAGTTAATAGTTAGCCTATGAAAACTATTAGGTTAATAGCAACCTTAGAAACTATAACTGTGACAGATCATCAAAATGAATGGGGATGGGTAATCTAGGGTTGATTCACTTGTTTTGCATATCATCATATTATACTGTTTTGAATTGTTTTAACCATCGAGGATGCAAGAGAATAGTATATGATTTTATATTAAGATATTAGTAAGGGAAAAACACATTCCGCTAAGCGGCGTGGTCTTACTAAATATCTAAATGATTTGAGATGGTAGATTATTATTCATAACAGGCTTTATGCCTGACTCAAAGTTTTTATTTTCCCTTAAACTCTCGGTACTCAATTGATTTTGAGTAGTTTGTGGTTTAGGGTTTTCAGGTGTTCTTTTAGACGAATAAAGCTTCCGGTGACGTGCAGGAAGCATGCTAGCTACTTAGAGTTCTTTTATTTCCGTTGTGTTTGGTTGTAAAGGCAAACTTGTTTTATTGCCTTATTGCATACTCTGATCATCCAAGGGGGTATCTTCATATGTCGCTCTTGGTGTATTTTGTAATAAGCATATTTTGTCTGAATGTGGTCTGTGTTATTGGATTATGTAATGAATTTGAAATATGTTGAAATGGAATATGGAATTTGTTTGCTGTTTTAATTTTTTTTCCATATTCATGTATTTCTGTATGTCAACTATCTAACATTGCCGTATGTGGTCGTCAAAGATTAATAACTATGGATGACTGCAACATCCGTAGCCGTTAGTTTTGAGCCTCCAAGTAGGGGAATATTACAAGTTGGTATCAAAGCATAGGTTTATGACACTTAAAAGAAATTTAAACCTAAAAGATTTTCAAACATAATCCAATGAATCCGTTAATAGGACTGGGGTTTAGGTTAACGCTATAGTAACATACTTCTATTTGATATATAGTTACGTATATAAGTACATATTCCCCTCTCTTTTAGACAATTCTTCTGTATCTTACTAAGGCTCGTATGCAAATTTACAAGAAAGAAGATATGGAAGCACGAAACGGAAGAGGAAATCTTAGTGGAGGAAGAACCACAACTAATGGAAATGCTCGACCCACCACTAGGAGGAACCTGGGTCGACAGGCTAATGCTAATAACCAAAATGTTGATGCTAATGTGGTGCTGGAAATCCACTAGTAGATATGGGGGAGATGTATCAGTTCTTTATCAATATAATGCAAGTAGGAGGTGCTGCTAGTGTTGCTGGAAATGTCGGAGGAGTTAATCATGTGGCTCCGGTTAGGAATAATTAATCTAGGCTGAGCAGGGACTATAGCAGTCTTGGTAGGAAGCCATTCATGGGGATGGAGAATGCTATTGAGATAGAGAATTGGCTGTTGCACTATGAATGTATCTTTGGTGATTTGGTTTAGATGATGAACAAAAGAGAATGTTGGCCTCTAGGCAGTTACAAGGGTTAGCGCTTTATTAGCGGAATAGTGTTGCTAGCGGAATTCCAAAGGAGCAGTTGACTTGGGTAGATCTTAGAAGGAGATTTGAGAAAAAGTTTGTTTTTGAGTTTGCTAAGTCAGAGCTGATGAAGAAGTTTATTGATGTGGAGGAGGGAGAGATGTCGGTTGTTGAGTATGCCACTAAGTTTGAGGAGTTGTCCCACACTGTCATCGGAACGAAGTTCATTAAGGGATTAAGGCCCGAAATTTCTAGGGCGACCCTGCCACATCTTCGTGATCCTAGTAATTTGGTTGTGGAGATGGCCTTTTCGCCATGAGGAGATTCTTGCTAGTTGTGCTAGAGATAAGCCAGTGGAAATTTAGGATTCTTAGGGGAAGAAGAGAAATTTCTTTAAGAAGAAGGGAGCCCAGAAGGGAGAGACTGCCAAGAAGGTGAAGGCTGAGTTAGTTTGCTTTAAGTGACACACAAAGGGTCATTATGCGAATGAGTGCTGGTCAGGTAATGGGAAGAAGGCTGCAAATAAAAAGAATGTAAAGTGCTTCAACTATGATCAAGTTGGGAATTACAAAAATTAGTGTCCATAGCCAGTCAGGGAGGGGAAAGGAAAGGTTTTTGCTACTGAATCAGCTAGGCCTATTGCAGCTGATAAAGGAAAGACTGTGATGGAAGGTACGTTTTTTATTCAAAGTATACCAGTTAGGGTACTTTTTGATACCGGTGCATCATATTCATTTATATCTCATTGTTTGGTAGATAGATTATGCTTAGAACCATCCTATCTTGTTACTTCCTTAAGGGTTGGGAATCCAATATAAGGATATGTAACTATAGGGTTGAGATATGACCAGTTAGAACTTGATTTTTTAGATCGTAAGTTTGCATGCAACTTGTATGTTATTGATTTTGTAGATTTCGGGATCATTTTGGGCATGGATTGGTTGGGTAGGTATAAGGATAGAATATTTTACCAGGATAGGGAGGTATCACTGAGACATCCTGGTAGTCATAACCGAGTAATTTTTTAGTGGAGAATTCTGATCGGAGTGGTAGTACTTTGCTTAGTGCCGTGGAGATAGGAGATGAGTTAAGTCAAGTTCGAGTTGAAAAAGAGTTTGCGGATGTCTATGAGCCAGTCACAGGACTACCACCAGAACGAACAGTTGAGTTTCGTATAGATCTTGTGCCCGAAGTTGAACATGTTAGTAGACCACCTAGCAGGATGACACCTACATAGATGAAGGAATTGAAGGTGCAGCTAGTGGATCTTGAAGGAAGGAATTTTATCAGGCCAAGAAGTTCTCCTTGGGTAGCGGCCGCAATGTTTGCAAAGAAACCGGATGGGTCATTGGGGATGTGTATCATCTATCATAAGTTGAACGAGAGGACGATCAAGAATAAGTATCCTTTGCCGAGAATTGATAATCTATTTATCAATTATGTGGAGCCAGAGTTTCCCAGTTGGATTTGGCTACAGGTTTCCGTCAATTAAATGTGGCATAGGATAGAATTCCATTGACAGTATTTCGGACTAGGTATGGTTCGTATGAGTGGTTAGTGATGCCATTCGGCTTGAAAAATGCACCTGCTTTCTTCATGGATTTGATGAACCGAGTTTTCTGAGAGTACTTAGATAGGTTTGAGCTAGTGTTTATAGATGATATTTTACTATACTCTAAGGATGAGGGGGAGCATGAAGTTTATCTTAGAGTGGTAATTGAGACGCTGAGGCAGAATCTGCTAAAGGCAAAGTTTACCAAGTGAATTTTTGGAAGAAGGAGATTAATTTTCTTGGCAAGTGGTTTCAAGAAAGGCTTGTCAGTCGATCAAGATAAGATTGCAGCTGTGAATAATTGGAAGAGACCAGAGACGGTAACTGAGATTAGAAGTTTTCTTGGACTTGCTAGCTATTACCAAAGATTCATTGAGAATTTCTCACGGATAGCGACACCTTTGACTAAGCTAACCAAGAAGAAGGTGAAGTTTGTATGATCCTACAAATGTGAGGAAGCATTCTTTAAGTTAAAACATTTATTAACTAATGCACCAGTTTTAGTAGTTCCAAACGGAAACCATAGGTTGGTGTTGTATACTGATGCATGCGAAACTGGATTGGGTATAACATTGCTGTAGAAGGGTAAAGTTATTTCCTACGCATCCAGACAACTTAGACCGCATGAAGTAAGGTATCCTACACATGATTTGAAGATTTGGAGGCGTTATCTCTTAGGGGAGAGGTTTGAGCTTTATACCGATCATAAGTCTTTAAGATACTTATTCTCTCAGAAGGAGTTGAATATGAGACAGCAGTGGTGGCTGAGGTTTTTAGCTGCTTATGATTTTGGCATAAAGTATACATCAGGAAAAGGTAAAAGGTAATGGATGCTCTTAGCCGAAGACATCAGAATATGGTATTAGCAATGTTGGCAGAGTGGAAGGATTTAGAAGCTTTGGCCAGTTGTGGTGTGCAGTTAAGATCGACTGCTAGTTCTAGTCAGAGTACTGCCATGTTGTCCTGTTTATAAGCTTGACCAGTGTTGATTGAAAGGCTTGCTTCTAAGCAGAAGGAGGATCTAGTATTAACCGAGAAGATTAGAAGGCTTGAGGTTTGAACCGAGATTGATGATCTGAAGGATTTTAGTCTTGACCAGAGGGGATGGTTCAGAAAGAAGGGACGGTTGTGTGTTCCAAATGTTGAGAACTTGAGGAAAGAAGTACTTGGAGAATGTCATCGATCCAAGTTAATGATTCAACTTGGAGGGACCAAGATGTATCAAGATATAAAGAGGAGCTTCTATTGGGAAGGTATGAAGATGGATGTTGGCTTGTGGGTTAGGTAGTGTACAAACTGTCAACAAGTGAAAGTTGAACATCAAACGCCGAGTGGGTTGCTTCAACCATTAGAGATTCCAGTTTGAAAATAGGATTCAATATCCATGGATTTTATAGATGGGTTGCTAAGGTCAAATAGTAATGAAAGTATATGGGTTATAGTGGACAGGTTGACCAAAAGTGCCTATTTTATTCTAATTAAGTCAACTAGGACGAAACCAGTTTTAGCTAAGTTGTTTATGAAGAACATAGTTAGACTACAGCGAGTTCCTAGTGGTATAGTCAGTGACAGAGATGCCTTGTTCACTAGTGAATTCTGGAAGTATCTACAGGAAGTATTGGGTACCAAGCTTAATATGAGTACTACATATCATCCTTAGATAGATGGGCAGATAGAGAGAGTCAACGAGATAGTTAATAAGGTACTCAAGGATCTATTGGGAGCTTGTGTATTAGGCATTGGTGGATCTTGGGAAGATCACCTACATTTGGTTGAGTTTTCCTATAATAATAGTTTAGTATAGGAATGGTGCCTTTTGAAGTTTTGTATGGAAGGCCATGCAAATCACCAGCATGTTGGTTGGAGCCTAGAGACAGATTAGTTTTAGGTCCAGATTTGGTTAGGGTGGCATCGGAGAAGATTGACTTAATCCAAGAAAAGATGAAAGAACCTCAATACAGGTAGAAAAGTTATGCAAATAAGAGGTGCAAAGACCCAAAGTTCTCAGTTGGACATAAGGTTTTTATTAAGGTGCCACCGATGAAGGTGTGGTACGATTTGCAAAGTCGGGGAAGTTAGTCCCGAGATATGTTGAACCTTTCCAGATCATAGAGAGGATTGGGAAGCTTGCATACAAAGTAGATTTGCCAGGCAATATGGCAGGTGTCCATAATGTATTTCATTTGTCTCATCTTTGCTAGTATGTGCATGATCCAAAGAATACTATTCCTCTGATAGGGTAGGAAGACTTGATAGTACAGCCTAATTCGACTTTTGATAGACAACCGGTTCGAGTTGTAGCAAGAGATAAGAAAAGATTGTGGAATAAGCATTCATGTTGGTGAAATTTCAGTGAAGCAACAACGTGAAGGACTGTACTTGGGAGGCAGAAGGCAGGATTAGAGATACTTATCCTGATCTGCTGTGAGGGAATGTCCATATTCGATTTATATAGATAGTTGATAGCTAGGTAGGCTAGTATGGTTGTTAAGAGTTGTTACATATGATTGCTATATTTAGTATTTAGTCCCTATTGAATTTCGAGAACGAAATTCTTTAAGGAGGGAGCCTGTAACACCCCTAATTTTTGATCACATTATTTAGGAGATTTAATTATATAAATTAAATAGAATAATGGTGGTAAGGGGATTGAGATTTGAATAAAACTACAAGAAGGACATGTTAAGTAATTAATTAAATGGGCTTAAATTGGCTTTTATATATTTAATTAAACATGGACATATTAGTAAATAGTCACACCATTATTACTCACCACTATGCATCCACGTTCTCCCCCATTCACGTACACTCTTCATTTTCAAAAACGCAAATCAAAAACCTAAATATAGAGGCGGCCATTAACAAGGGAAAAGAGGAAGAAAAATTTAATCAAAGCTAAGGATCAAAGGTAGGGGAATCAAGCTTCCACAAATCTCAGTTTTCTTAACATATCTAAGGTGAATAATAATTCATTCCATCTCTGTTTTGTTTTCAAAATCATATGTTTTCGGATTTAAGATTAAATTCATTTTAATGATGTTTTGGATGATGATATGCTTGAATTATTACATGTTTGATATAAATCAATTCATTTACATATGAATTTGCATGGTTGAGGGAGAAACCGATTGTTATTGATTTTTGGATGCCATGGAAAAATTATATGTTAGGTAAAACAAGATTTTAGAGATGGGTTTATATTTTCGTAATTTTCCAAGTTATAGAAAATTTATTATGAATTTGTAAAGGAAAATATGATATATTTAGTTTATAATTTATTTCAATTTTTTCAGGAAGAAATTGGGTCTAAAATTTTAAAATGTTTGATAAAATGAGGAAAGTGAATTTCTGTGATTTTACCTAATTGATTTTCTATAGAAAATAAATTATTTTAAAAGGACTTATTTGCAATATTGTTTTTTCTTAATGGAAGGGCTTAAACGTTATTTCATCCCTTGATTCAGATCTGATAAATGCGGCAGTTATTTTGTAAAGTATATGAAAAGTTTTCAGGCAAAAATATCAAAGGATTACACATAGACAGGTAGTTATAAAGCAATTATTAAAATCGCATAATTTCAGCCTTTATTCAGAAAAGTTGGTTCCGCCTCCTATAGTAGTGGCTTTCGACTCCAATGCTTCCGCTCAAACTCATTCGAAACCAACCCAGCCGAAACCCACCTAGTCGAAACCAATACACAAGGTACACTTAGATGGTACGTAGTGGATTGGAGGAAAGGCAGAAGCTAGGGTGTCGAAAGCAATACTTCCGATGGGATCGAAACCTTAGTTTATTTTCAAATGTTAAGTGCCTGCTTTGTTTTACCTAAAGATTTTGACGTAGTCAAAACCTATGTTTTCTAAAGGGGTTTTTCTAAATAGCTTTCTAAGTAGGTTGCCATGTCACATTTTGAGTAGGAGCTTTCGAACAGGTTCCTTTGTCTTTAAATAATGCTTTCGAAAGAGGTGGTTCCAACCTGGTTGAAACCCAGCCGCTATTCTTTTACCTTTCGGATGTATTGTAGCCATCAATGCTTTCAAAGGGTTCTATTTGTTTTAAACTTAAGCTAAGTCGCTTCCTAAATGCTTTCGAAGGGGTTCAGGGGTTTCAAAGGCAATAGTGTCGAAAGAGGGTTTCGATGCTTTCCTTCAAAGTTTTACTCTAGGTTCTGAGTTTTCGAATAGATGGTTCCGACACCGCCAAAAAATTTCCCAAAACAATTTTATTAAAGGTTTCGAAAGAGATACTTTCGTGTGAAACCACTTTGACCCAAAAGATGTTTTTAAAGTGTAAAACTCAATGTTTTCGAAAGGGGTACTTCCATTGGTTTTGAAGCTATATTTCTAAAGATTATTAAGCAATGTTGTGACCCATTCGAAAGGTGTGATTTGGTTTCGAAAGGACTGATTTATAGAGCTCCGAAAGGTATATACTTATAGTTTCGAAAAGAGGGATTCTATGCCTTCGATGGTGGTCATCTAGTGGTTTCAAAAGCGATGTTTTATGATTTCAAAACAAATAACCCATTCTCATTTACAATGGCATAAAAAAGATTTTTGAGAGTATTACTTTGTTGTTATGATTGCTTCTTCATTTATTCAATCACAATGTAATTTGAAAAATGTTATGCGGTAGGATCGTGTAATATGGAATAACGGAATAGTCTAGGTAGATAAAATAGGTAAATGCAAGGAGACACCAGGATTTTATACTGGTTCGGACCTCTCATCTTACGTCCAATCCCTAAGCTTCACTTAGGAATTTCACTAACTAACACCCTCACTTCACCCGGAGGAATAGGTTTACAACTTACCCGAACAACCGAACGGGATTTCTTGCCTCAACTAACGAAAAAGACTTCAACTCAATTACTAAAATACAATATTCGACTTGTTGTGTTGTTGTCAACACTAATGAGTCTAATGTAGTACAATATTCCTATAATCTTATCCTCGAGAGTATGCTATATGTTTGTGAAGATTTAGGAAATGTGAATTGCTATGAATCAAAAGAATGTTATAAACAAAAACAGTGATTCAAGCAATAGATTGGTGATTGCTTTGAGAATATCTAGAGAATATGAACAAGAGAATAGTAAGATTAAAGCAAGAGAATTCGGTGTATTAAATGATGTTAGAATCATGTATATATACCTGTAGAAGAGGTGCATTTGTTGTTAAAGGTTGCAAACAAGAGATGCTTCCATTTCCATTGATGAATGGTTGCAACTTTTGGGAGGAAGAAGGTGTCTTTTCAAAGAAAATTCGCAGTTTCAAATTCAGTTGACTGAGCAGGGAATTCAGTCAACTGAAAATATGAAGTAAAATTTTCGGGAGCAAATTCAGTCGACTGTGCAGGAAATTCAGTCGATTGAAACTGTGCATGTGTATAAATTTTTCCAGTTTCAGTCGACTGGCTGTTCCTGTTCAGTCGACTGAACTTATAAAATATGCACAGTGAAAACTTAATTGAAAATGAAGCTTATAAAATGTTTTCTAGTGTTCGTGCAAGCCTCTTGAGGATAGATTTTAACAATAAATCTAGACTAAGACATATATATAAAAAACATACTTTATGTTTGTTTGGTCTTCATCGATCTTCCTTTAGCATTGCATATACTTCTTCCTTTTTTGTTTAAGCACATTGTAATTGATCAAAATCTTCGTGTATCAACATTCTCCCCCTTTTTGATTGATGACAATACTATTTTATTCTAGAGATGTATTTACTTATTTTCTCCCCCTGAATGTATGCACTATCTTTCCTACAAAACAAAGTTAGTACCATAGATTTTCTCCCCCTTTGTCATCGACAAAAAGGAAGAACTAACAGCAGAAATATTTTATAAAAAACAATCACTGAAGCATAGAGAATTGAATATTTGCATAGCCATTGCTTAAGAAAAAGTTAAAAATGTTGCAACGAACAATCATAAAATGGCTATTTATACAAGCCACTATAAAGTTAAACATCAAACCATATTAAAAATTATTCCTCTTTATCCCAGTCATATGAACCTTCTCTTCCTCCTGTTGGTTCACGTATGACGGGTCCTCCTGTAGGTGGTCTGTATGCTCTTCCTCCTTGGCCACAACTAGCTCCGCTTGCACTGCTACTTGTATGCTCTTCGGATGTCGTCCACGTAAACGTAGGTGCCGGACATTTGCCGCGAGATGTCGAAGTAGTAGTGGTGCTTGAGCACGAGATTGCATCCCATAGCTTGTTGAAAAATCCTTCGATTTTGTCAAGCTTGTGATCTACCTTTTTAAGTCGAGTGTCAAGAATTTGTTGATTTCTTGACAATATCCCCAAAGATTGGTTGGTAGTAAAGCTTGGGTCAACAAGACGAATTTCATCATCTTGCTCGAGATGTTCTTCGTGGTGAGGTTGAGGAGGTTGTTGTTGTTGTTGTTGTTCTTGATGCCTTGCTTCCCATTCGGCGGGTGATATTATGCGAGGAGGTCGAGATGGGAGTTGCATTAGGCTTATGGTCTGGTGGTTAATTTGATGGACCATTGTATTCTCTGACTCAGGTAATGGCGTATCGACATTGAGGAGAAGTCGCATGATGTACTCTCCAAAGTAGATAGTGCGCATTTTGCCATTATTAAAAGTGAGAAATTCATCAAGAATAAGTTGTACCCAATTGATTTGTATATTGCCAAAAATAGCATATAGAGCTCGATAGTTATGTGGGTAGATAATTTCGTACGAACCCGTGTGAGGAGTAATTGTTCTCATTAGGGCTTTGTGGAGGATTCTTGCCATAGGTCGAAGAGAGGTGGACTTAAAATCTCTAAAGTTGATATTATCATCCACAAATCGAGGGTTTATATTGTCGCGAATATGGGGATTGAATTCTATCTCCTCTAGCTTTCTCCCGACATTTGGTGATTCTAAAATGTGTGCTATTCTATCCAAGGAAAACCAAACTTTCTTTCCATATACCATACTCCAAACACTATTGTTTGGATTTCTTAGAGTTTGGTTTCCAAGATTAAGATTAGCATAAAATAATTTGACCATTACATGATTTATGGCATGGTCATTTCTTTTCAAATCTAAAGGAGAAGTAAAACCTGCTGGATCGGTTAACGCTTGGATGTTGTAGGTTTGAAAGCTTTGGAAATCAACGAAAGAATGCTCGAAAACTCGGGAATTCTTCATCTTATTCCATCTAGTGACAGCGGTTCCATCGTAAAGCCATTGTGCTATTTGAGCATCAATTGGCTCGGAGGATGAAGAAGATGAAGCTCTTGATCTCTTTGGTGCCATTTGGGTGAGATTTGAGTGGATTTTGAGGAATTGGGGGCTAGGGTTTCGAAATTAATTGGGGAAGAAAGTTTGTAGGAGGTAAAAAGTGAATTGGTAAGGTAAAAATTGGTGGTTAAAGGGGGAAGTTTGCCTGGGAATTGGAGGCCGAAAATATTTCTGGGCTGAATTCAGTCGACTGAACAGGGTTTTTAGTCGACTGAATGTTTGCCTGAAAGTTTCTATTATTATTTTAGTCGACTGAGCAGAAGATTCAGTCGACTGATTTGTTAAACATTTTGCATTATGTCATAAGTTCAGTCGACTGAATAGGGGGTTTTAGTCGACTGACTTATGTATTTTGTTGTTCTTTGTTAATTTTGAAGGCAAACTCTTTATTCAAGGAAATAATTACAATTATATAGATGTAATATCATGAATAGATTTCAATACTAACTATTTCTTAGGGGATGGACTTGGATTCTTTTTTCCTTCATTCTTCATATAATTGATATCCCATGAATTTGGACTATATTGAGGAGTCTTAGGAGACATCCAAGGATTCACAGGATCGACTGGTGTACGATAAGATGAAGACGGTTCAAGTGAGCTAACGGGGAGAGGTAGGGGTTCATCCACTTCGTTCTTTTTTGATCCACAAAAGCGTAAACCAATTTGCTCTAGGAAGCTCAAACGTCTAGCCGTAACTTTTTGCTCGAAGTATAGCTTCGTTGAAGATCTATCTGTTGTTGTTGAAAGTGATGAATTTCATCAATCTTTCTTTTTGTGTCGGGTGAAATAAAGAGTCCGCATTTCGCCTTTTTAGATTCTGGTGTGAAACCAGTACGATAATTTTCCCATTTGTAAACCGGCTCATATGCTGGTATTAGTGTGGGAAGTTTTGGCGATGTTGGAGTGTTATCAACTGACGAGGTGATATTGATTGGAGAGAAGGAGTTGTTGGACGACATTTTATGTTGAATTTGTTAAGTTTTTATTCGTAAAATTGAGATGTGAAAATAAAATAATTTTAAGAATTTATTTATAGTAGAATTTTAGTAAACAAATAATGGTTATATTTTATTAAGATTTTTTAACGGCATAGAGATTTAATGGTTAAGAGGATTTTGTTAAAATGTATGGTTCTTGTTTAATAATTCAGTTTAAAAATGTGTGGTCTATAAATTATATAATGTAGCATATAACATAGCTGAAAATATTTGAAATTCTTATTCAGTCGACTGAACATTTTGTTTTAGTCGACTGAAATGTGGGAATATTTCTAATGTATATCTAATTTATATCTTTAAAGGATATTATACCTAATTCTCGTCGAAGTTTTATAAAGGAGTTTTCTAATAGAGGTTTAGTAAATATATCGGCAATTTGATTTTCGGTAGAAATATGTTCTAAATTAATTATTCCTTTTAGATATTGTCACGTAGAAAATGGTGACGAATATCTATATGTTTTATACGAGAGTGATTAACCGGATTTTTAGATAAGTTTATTGTACTTGTATTATCACAGTATATTGTAGAATTTGTTAAATTTATATTAAAATCTTTAAGTGTTTGTTGCATGTATATAACTTGAGTGCAAGCTAAAGCAGCTGATATATACTCTGCTTCATAGGTGGAAAGCGAGACACAATTTTATTTCTTACTAAACCAAGATATAAGTGACTTTCCAATGAAATGGAAAGTACCACTTGTGCTTTTTCTATCTGTTCGAGATCCACCAAAATCAGCATCACCGAATGACACTAACTCAAATGAACACTCCTTTGGATAGAAAAGACCGAAATCTTTAGTGTTGTTAAGATATCGCATAATTCGTTTTACGACTCTTAAGTGTGATTCTTTAGGATTAGATTGAAAACGTGCACATAAACAAACACGCGTCATTATGTCTGGTCTACTAGCGGTCAAGTAAAGTAAGGAACCTATCATACTTCTAAATAATTTTTGATCTACACTTTTGCCATTTTCATCTCGATCGAGATGAGTAGTAGTACTCATAGGAGTGGGTTTAGCAGAAGTGTTTTCCATTCCGAAACGTTTAATTAAATTTGCGCAATATTTCTCTTGGTTTATAAAAATTCCATTTGATAATTGTTTTATTTGAAGTCCGAGGAAATATGATAATTCTCCCATATGAGACATTTCGAACTCTTTACTCATTATATTTGAAAATTATTTACATAAATTTTCATTTGTTGAACCAAATATAATATCATCTACGTATATTTGAATTATCAAAATATCTGTTGTAGTATTTTTAATAAAAAGTGTTTGATATACTTTTCCAATTTTAAATCCTGTATTTAATAAATAGCTTTTAAGTCTTTCATACCAAGCACGAGGTGCTTGTTTAAGACCATATAGTGCCTTTTTTAATTTATATACATGATCAGGATATTTTTCGTGTATAAATAAAGGAGGTTGTTCTACGTATACATTTTCTTTTATAAAACCATTTAAAAAAGCACTTTTAACATCCATTTGATAAAGTTTAAAATTGCGAAAACATGCAAAGGTTAAAAGTATACGTATTGCTTCAAGTCTTGCGACGGGAGCAAAGGTTTCTTCAAAATCAATACCTTCTTCTTGATTATATCCTTGTGCTACTAGTCTTGCCTTATTCCTTGTTATATTACCTTGTTCGTCTACTTTATTTTTGTAAATCCATTTTGTTCCGATTACTGATTGATTATTAGGACGGAGAACTAATTCCCAAACATCGTTACGTTCAAATTGATTTAATTCTTCTTGCATTGCGATAATCCAATAATCATCTGTTGATGCTTCTTTAGGATTTTTAGGTTCTATCGATGAAATGAAAGTTACACGACCCATTTGATTTAGTTGATTTCTTGTCCTAACTTGAGAATTTATTTCTCCTATTATATTTTGAGTTGGATGATCTCGTAATATTCTAGGAGGAGATCTTAGTTCATTATTATTATTTTCAAGGTTCGTTTCTTCTATATTTATCAATTCTTCATCATCTTTTATATTTAAATTTTTATTAAAATTTTCATCAAAAGATATATGCAAAGTTTCTTCAATTAAGTTTGTTCGTTTATTAAATACTCGATATGCTTTACTTCGTTCTGAGTATCCTACGAAAATTCCTTCATCAGCTTTTGAATCGAATTTTCCTAGTTGATCTTTTGTATTTAAAATGAAACATTTTGATCCAAATATTTTAAAATAAGATATATTTGGCTTTTTATTGTTAAATAGTTCATAAGAAGTATTTTTAGTTAATGTTCTAATTGATATTTTATTTAATACATAACATGCAGTAGCAACGGCTTCTGCCCAAAAATTTTTTGGTAGAGAACATCCATTTAATAATGTTCTTGCGCATTCTTGTAATATTCTATTCTTTCTTTCTACAACTCCATTTTGTTGAGGAGTTCTAGGAAAAGAAAAGTTATGATTTATTCCTTTCTTTTTACAAAAAGTTTCAAAAACTTCATTTTCGAATTCGCCTCCATGATCGCTTCGAATATTTTTAATTTTCAAATCTTTAGTGTTTTGAATTCTTTTGAAAAATGTTTTAAAATGCTCAAAAGTGTCACTTTTATTTTTTATAAAAATAGTCCATGTATATCTTGAAAAATCATCAACTATTACAAATACGTATTGATTGTGATTAATGGATTGAACTTGTGTTGGTCCAAATAAATCCATATGTAGTAATTCTAATGGTTGTAAAGTCGAAATATTTTTCTTAGATTTGAAAGATGATTTCGTTAATTTTCCTTTTTGACAATCATCACAAAGATTATTTATTTTAAAGTTTATTTTGGGTAAACCTCTTACTAATTCATTTTTAGAAAGTTTTCTAATAGTTTTAAAATTTATATGACAAAATCTTTTGTGCCATAACCAAGGATTATTATCTTTGGTAAGTAAACACATACTTGAATTATGATTAATATTAATATTTAAAACATAAATATTTCTATCTCTATTTCCTTCAAAAGCAAGATTTTGGTTTTGATCAAAAATACTACATTTATTATTCGAGAAAGTTATTTTAAAACCTTTGTCACACAGTTGACTTATGCTAAGTAGATTATATTTTAAATTTTCAACTAATGAAACATTTGTTATAAAAGGTAAATTTGATGTACCGTAATTGTTCACATCTCCTTTTCCAATGATATAGCCTTTTGAATTGTCTCCGAAGGTAACCGAGCCACCATCAAAGTATGTGATGTTTGTAAGCATATCTTTGTCTCCGGTCATGTGTTTTGAACAACCATTGTCTAATATCCATTTCTTCTTTTTGAGTGGGACCTGAAATAAATATGAAATTATTGGTACCCACCTTTTAATAGGGTCCTAAAAAGTTAGAGTTTTAGGAGACCAAACCTAATTTGGTTTAGTATCCTTTTTATAAATATAGTTTTCATTATGATGAACATTATCCATAAATGTTTTAATATATTTATTTCTTATTATTACATTGTTAGTCTTTTGTACCCAAATTTTAATTACCTTGTTTTCTACTTTAGTTTTAATAGGATTCTTTAGCAATATTTGTTGTTTTGAATCAACATTCCTTTTAAGTTTTATATTTTTCTTATTAGGAATTTTTGACTCCTTTTTATAACCTAAACCTTGTTTGTTCGAAGATGTTTGAGAGTTTTCTAATATCTTAGATAAATTTTCTCTTCCTTTGTTAAAGTTAGAAACATTTTTAGTGATGTCATCTAATTTAGCTTGAAGACTATTATTTTCCAATTCAACATGTTTAATTTTAATTTTTAACTCGTGATTTTCAGAAACAAGTACATCATTCTTTTTCTTTTGAGTTTCAATTTCTTGACTTAAAAGTGATAATTGAGTTTCCGAATTTGAATAAGATTCTTGAACTTTTTCAAGTTCTTCTTCAAGAATTTTCTTTTCATCATTTAACATATCTCTCTCAAACTCAGCTTTGTTTTGATTTTCACGAATTTCCTTAATTTTCTTTTTAAGAATTTTTATTGTACTTAAAAGTTCAGTGTTAACTTCAATTAGATCATTGAAAGTTAAATTACTTACCTCAGAATCTTGAGCCATGAAGCATACATTTGCTTGTTCATTGTCGCTATCACTATCATTTTCGGATGAAGATGAATCTGAATCGTCCCATGTTACAGAAAATGCCTTCTTTTTGAATTTATCCTTTTTGTTTTTGTTGTTGAAGCTTTTCTGATTTTCCTTCATTTGTTCTTGACAATCTTTTTGCATGTGTCCTTGCTTGTGACAATTGAAGCATTCTATTTTTGAGGATGAAGGTTTGTTCAAGAAATTCTTTTTGAATCCGTTTTTGTTTCCTTTTCTATACTTTAAGAATTTCTTGAAATTTTTGGCTATAAATGCTAAATCCTCATCTTCAGACTCTGATTCTTCCTTTTCCGCATGAAAAGCAACATTCTTTCTTTCTTGAGCTTGATCTATCTTAGCTTGCATATTTACTTCATACGACATAAGATTTCCAATCAATTCTTCTGGTTTCATTGTAGATAGATCATTTGCTTCCTCGATTGCTAGTACTTTTCTCTCCCATTCATCAGTGAGTGAATTTAGAATTTTAGACACAATGTCAAAGTCCGTGTATCTTTCTCCTAGTCCAATTAGAGCATGATGAATGTCTTGAAATCTTGAGTACATGTCATTGATGGATTCATTTTGTCGCATTCTAAAGTTTTGGAATTGATTCTTTAGCATGTATATCTTTGTTTGTTTAACCTTGTTCGTGCCTTCATGTATGGCTTTAAGTGTTTCCCATATCTGATATGCAGTAGTACATATGCTATCACAGTTGAATTCATTTCTATCCAGGGCGCAAAACAGCATATTCATAGCTTTGGCATTTGCACTAGCTTCATTCTTCTGAATTTGTGTCCATGTAGGATAATCTATTGTGGGTACAACGAACTCTGTTTGAGTAGCATTCCAGGCTTCGAAACTTGTTGCTTGCATATAAATCCTCATCCTTGTAGGCCAATAGTTATAGTTTAGTCCATTGAATAGAGGAGGTCTTTAGGTAGATTGTCCTTCTGCAAATGTAGAACTATAGGCAGATGTTGTGCTTGTACTTGCGTTATTTTCCATATTATCAATATGTCTAATAACGGTGTTATGGTTATAGGACAACCTTGCTCTGATACCAATTGAAAAATGCTATGCGGTAGGATCGTGTAATATGGAATAACGAAATAGTCTGGGTAGATAAAATAGGTAAATGCAAGGAGACACTAGGATTTTATACTGGTTCGGACCTCTCGTCCTACGTCCAGTCCCTAAGCTTCACTTAGGAATTTCACTAACTAACACCCTCACTTCACCCGGAGGAATAGGTTTACAACTTACCCGAACAACCGAACAGGATTTCTTGCCTCAACTAACGAAGAGGACTTCAACTCAATTACTAAAATACAATATTCGACTTGTTGTGTTCTTGTCAACACTAATGAGTCTAATGTAGTACAATATTCCTATAATCTTATCCTCGAGAGTATGTAATGTGTTTGTGAAGATTTAGGAAATGTGAATTGCTATGAATCAAAAGAATGTTATAAACAAAAACAGTGATTCAAGCAATAGATTGGTGATTGCTTTGAGAATATCTAGAGAATATGAACAAGAGAATAGTAAGATTAAAGCAAGAGAATTCGGTGTATTAAATGATGTTAGAATCATGTATATATACTTGTAGAAGAGGTGCATTTGTTGTTAAAGGTTGCAAACAAGAGATGCTTCCATTTCCATTGATGAATGGTTGCAACTTTTGGGAGGAAGAAGGTGTCTTTTTAGAGAAAATTCGCAGGTTCAAATTCAGTCGACTGAGCAGGGAATTCAGTCAACTGAAAATATGAAGTAAAATTTTCGGATGCAAATTCAGTCGACTGTGTAGGAAATTCAGTCGACTGAAACTGTGCATATGTATAAATTTGTTCCAGTTTCAGTCGACTGGCTGTTCCTGTTCAGTCGACTGAACTTATAAAATATGCACAGTGAAAACTTAATTGAAAATGAAGTTTATAAAATGTTTTCTAGTGTTCGTGCAAGCCTCTTGAGGATAGATTTTAACAATAAATCTAGACTAAGACATATATATATAAAAAACATACTTTATGTTTGTTTGGTCTTCATCGATCTTCCTTTAGCATTGCATATATTTCTTCCTTGTTTGTTTAAGCACATTGTCATTGATCAAAATCTTCGTGTATCAACATAATTAACCCATAACGGCACTTTGGGAAAGGGCAGAATAACCAGCTTGGTTGATCTAGTAGTGAATATAACTTAAGAAATGTTAAAATCTTAATTAAAGATATTAGGAGGGGACAATAGCTCCATAGTAAGCCCACGAATACTGTACAAAGGAAAAGATATTAGTAGGGGCCAATAGGTTCATAGTCAGTCTATAAAACCTATGATTTGATATTGGTACGGGCCAATAGGTTTATAGTTAGCCCATGAAAAATATAGCCGGATTAAGATACTGATAGTTAGTTAATAGTTCCTAATCAGCCCATGAAAACTAGGATAAGAGTAAAGATATTGGAGCTACCAATAGGTTCTTAGTAATCCCATGAAAACTATATTACTGGACAGAGAGTCCATAATCACTTTACCGGCTAATAGTCAGCCCATGAAAACTATTAGGTTAATAGTAACCTTAGAAACTATAACCGTGACAGATCATCAGGATGGGTAATCTAGAATTGATTCACTTGTTTTGCATATCATCATATTATACAGTTTTGAATTGTTTTAACCATTGTGGATGCAGGAGCACAGTATATGGTTTTATTAAGGTTTTAAGATACCAGTGAGGGGAAAACCTGTTCCGCTAAGCTGCGTGGTCTCACTAGATATCTAAATGATTTGAGAGGGTAGATTATTATTCATACCAAACTTTATGCCTGACTTGAAGTATTTGTTTTCCCCTTAAACTCTCGGATACTCAATTGATTTTGAGTAGTTTGTAATTTAGGGTTTTGAGGTATTCTTTTAGTCAAATAAAGCTTTCGGTGACGTGCATGAGGCATGTTAGCTACTTAGAGTTCTTTTATTTCCGTTGTGTTTGGTTGTAAAGGAAAACTTGTTTTATTGCCTTGTTATATACTCTGATCATCCAAGGAGGCATCTTCATATGTCGCTCATGGCGTTTTTTGTAATAAGTATATTTTGTCTGAATATGGTCTACACTCTGGAATTATGTAATGAATTTGAAATATTTTGAAATGGAATGTGCACTTTGTCTATTGTTTTAAATTTTTTCCATATTCACGTGTTTCTCTATGTCAACGTATCAAACATTTCCATATGTGGTCGCCGAGGATTAATAACTATGGACGACTGAAACATCCGTAACCGTTAGTTTTGGGCCTCCAAGTAGGGGGATGTTACCGGCTTCTCCCTACTAATCCTAGAGGTGATTCCTGACCGTATGTAGGAGAAGTATTCTTTCAATTTTTCCTCTTCTAGGACAACTTGTATGGACGAATGTATGACAGTGCATTTCTAAAATACACGTACATTGATTTTTACAAACGTACATCGGTTTGGTGGTGTAGCAAGTAACTCTTACACTTAACACCCTTATCTGAGACGTACAAGCTCAGAGGTTGTACATTTATGGAAATCAATAGTGTGATGGAAATTGGCAATGTGGCATTCAAAGTGGAATATGTTATATGAAAGGTAATCGTTACCATGGGCCTTATCACTCGAAAATGGCTTAAACAGGGCATGCCATAAGGCTATGTGGTTTACAACCATTAGGGATGGTCATCACCTTTCTAGATTACCCTCTACATATTGAGTATGTAGTGTAGGCTATGAGAGCTCTTAGATAGGTCAGGAAAGATCGGGGTGATGTTTATATTCGGCTCTATCCACAACCAGATGGGTCAATGGGTAGGTCGGTCTTCCTAGGTGTAGAGGTTTCAACGGTGTTGATCCTTGGTACATTCCTCTAGAGATGTACTGTATGGAAGGTAGTTTCTTGCCTTGCCATTATATGGAAATCCATTTTCCAATAAGTGCCTTAGGACTTGATTTTAGAGCTTAGTATGTTGGAATTTAATAATGTAATAATTTCGGCTAAGATTATTTATGTTTACTTGAAAAGCGTTTTTCAAAAGAATGTCATTAAAAATAATATTCCCAGATATTATGTAGTAAAGATTTGGGTTATCATAAGGTAAATACCCTTTCCATGTTTATGTGTGGTGCGGTCTTATAAGATACCCTTTGTTTTCAAAATACCCGTATTTTGAGTTTTCTCACACCAGTCCTATGACTAACCCAGAGTTTATTTTCCTTTTCCTTTAAACTCTGGTGGTCTATTTCTTCAGGCAGCCAAGTAGTCAAGTTCAACTTAGAGCATTGTGATGTAGCTTGAAGTCTGGAGCTAAAGATGTTCATGTAGATATTTCTCTATTTCCATTCCCACCGCATTAGTTTACTAATTGTATTCAACATCTATAAGGACATAGATTTATGACTGTCTAGGCTGATTTATAAGATAGTCTCTCATAAATGTATTTAGAATTTCCGCTGCAAAAATAGTATATATTAAAATAATATATGTTATTCCATTTGTGTATGATTCTGTTCTATCTTTATTTTCTTTTACCCCATGATAATCTGCCTCTACGGTATGTGGATTTGCGGCACATGAATACCGAGGATGTCTTAATATCGATTCTAAGGGTCGAGGATGTGGGTCGTCACATTTGGTATCAGAGCTTATGATTGAGCGAACACCTGAGCATGGTAGGGTAAAGTATCATCAAAGATAGGGTTAGTAATACCCTAGGATCAGTAACTCATTGGAGATAGGGTAAATAACACCTAAGAGTGAATTGAGAGTATTATATAAGAGTGCGTATTTGTTAAAGGTATATAAAAAATGATTTGTTTTGAAAATATGCTAAATGAAATAATTTTGCCTCATATTTTGAATATAAAGAATATATTTTGGAAAATATAATTCATTATGATATTAAATGAAAGTATGCTATGGATCATGTAATATGGATATATGATAATATAGAGTATAGTGATGATAGCAATACAATAAATAGTGCGGAATATAAAAGCAGTATAATAAAAATAACACTAGAGATTTTTATACTGGTTCGGAGCTCCGTCCTATGTCTAGTCCCAGACTCCTTCTGGAATTTCACTAAAACAACAATCCTCACTTAACCCGGAGGAATAGGTCTATACAACCCTTGAGTAGCCAAACAGGGACCTGAGCAGCAGAACATGATTTCACCTCAGCAGCCGAAGAGGACTTCACACGCCTGAGCAGCAGAATAGGACTTCAACAAATACAAAAGATTGTTTTGACCTTATGTGTTCTAATAACATGGATTTGTCACTTGTAGTACACCCTTCCTATAATATTTTCCTCAAGTATGATATGTGTAGTTGTGTGTATATGAAGATTAGGAAGTTTCAAATTGCTTGAAGAATATGGAAATGAATACGTAAGCAATGAATGTATGAATTCAAGAGAGTAGTTAATTCAGAAAATATGATTCAAGTATGAGCAAGTAAGTGAAGTAATTTGATCTTGAAATTCATGCATATATATAGTAGTTAAGGAACTGCAACTGTTGGTGAAGAGATCTCTGCGAATAGCAATCGTTGCAACCCTTGGGGAGGAAGACAACTATTCAGAAAGTGTCGTCTTTTCATAAAAAACGACAGTTGCAAGATTCAGTTGATTGAATATAGTCATTCAATCGACTGAATTTAAAAACATGCACATATATGTTAAAATGCACAGGTTCAGTCGACTGACTGACTGAATTCTATCGACTGAATTCTGTTGTTAAGCAAAAACTACAGTAGCTTATTTGGTTAGAGTACTTGCCTTTTAAACTAGTGACCTGGGTTCGAGCCCCGCTCCATGCATTTTTTGAAAACTTTATTTTGATTAAAATATGAATGCAAGTTTATTTGAATGTGAATGATGATTCTTGAGGAATGATTTTAACAAAGCACTAAACTAGACTTTATATACATATTTGATGACTCTTTAAAATATATAACTATATGAACCATACTTTGAGTCGTTGAGTCCGGATGTTTTCGTAGTCGTAGATTCGTGAATTGTTGTTTCATGTCAGGAATCAAAACCTATGATCCAACATTCTCTCCCTATTTGATGATGACAACTCCATTTTCTACGGACGAATCTTCGACAAGCTTTGTTGACTTATCTCTCCCCCTGAATATATTCCTGTAATTGTGCTATAGATTTATCCCCCTGAATCTATGCTATACATTCCTACAAATAGTGTTAGAGTAATATCTATCTCCCCCTTTGTCATCGACAAAGAGGAGAGTTTATATGATGACATAAATTATATTCTACATAAATGTTAACATAGAATAATATAGAACAAAATAACTACTACTGATAATGCAAGGTATCAAAAAATAACATTAAAAGCATGCGATGCCCAAGGTTCTTATCATTTCCTAATTTTTAGGAAACCATACCCATTTGGGTGTGGTTGAACCTTTATAAATATAATTTTCATTATTAACTACCATATCAAAATAATCATCAATGTATTTTTCTCTATTTTTTCAATTAATAGGAACCCAAATACTTAGATAATTTTTATTTGTATTTCCTTCAGTAATTTTGTACTTCTAAAGAAATTATAAACATTATTGGTCATAGCAGTATTTGAATTTCTATAAAAATTGGATTTAGACTTTACTCGTAATCTAATACTAGCACTAACATATTTACTATACATGAAAGCATATCTAGTGCTATTTCTACGATCAGTTTTATTAGATCCTAAACCACTTTTATCATGTAAAGGTCTAGAACTGGATAAAACTATGTTTAAATCGTTTTGACCTTTATTAAATTTTGTGACTTCAGTGTTAAGTTTATCAAATTAGCTTTAAAGTCACAATTATTATTTTCAAAAGAAATATTAATGTTTTTCAAACTGTCAATTTGCTTGTTTAATTCAGAACTCTTTTTTTTTAACTTACAGTTCTAGTTTTCGAGAAGAAAATTAGAGATTCTGATTTATCTAAAGATGATTGTAATAAATCATTTTGTCTTTTCAAATCCGTAATTTCATTTGAATTTTTTCTTTTTCAAACTTAGTATTTTGTTCGTCTAGAAAATCTTCAAGAGCTTCAAAATTATTTTTCAAAACACCCTGTTGATTTTCTAAATCTAATTTCTCATTTTTCAATTTCTCATTTTCAATTCAACATATTTTCTCTTTTCTAAAATAATAAAATTAAGCTTTGAAATCTTATTTCTTATACTAACTAATTCATTATTATCTTTTACTAAAATTTGTAAATCAGAAATTACCTTTTTGCAGTCCTTACTGGTGTCTTTGATCGGGATTTTGCCTGTTGTATTTCGACTTGATTGTTTTTTGGCCATTATTCTATGATGTTGTGACGATCGATAGAATTCCATACTCCGATGCCAAATGAAAGTGTGCTATGGATCGTGTAATATGGATATATGATAACACAGAGTATAGTGATGATAGCAATGCTGTAAATAGTGCGGAATATAAAAGCGATATAATAAAAATAACACCAGAGATTTTTATACTGGTTCGGAGCTCCGTCCTACGTACAGTCCTAGACTCCTTCTTGAATTTCACTAAAACAACAACCCTCGCTTAACCCGAAGGAACCTGTCTATACAACCCCTGAGCAGCCGAATAGGGACCTAAGTAGCAGAACAGGATTTCACCTCAGCAGCCGAAGAGGACTTCACATGCCTAAGCAGTAGAACATGACTTCAACAAATAAAAAATATTGTTTTGACCTTGTGTGTTCTAATAACACGGATTTGTCACTTGTAGCACACCCTTCCTATAATCTTTTCCTCAAGTATGATGTGTGTAGTTGTGTGTGTATGAAGATTAGGAAGTTTCAAATTGCTTGAAGAATATGGAAATGAATACGTAAGCAATGACTGTATGAATTCAAGAGAGTAGTTAATTCATAAAATATGATTCAAGTATAAGCAAGTAAGTGAAGTAATTTGATCTTGAAATTCATGCATATATATAGTAGTTAAGGAGTTGCAACTGCTGGTGAAGAGATCTCTGCGAATAGCAATGGTTGCAACCCTTGGGGAGGAAGACAACTATTCATAAAAGTGGTGTCTTTTCATAAAAAAGATAGTTGCAGGATTCAGTCGGCTGAATACGGTCATTCAGTCGACTGAATTTAAAAACATGCACATATATTATTAAAATGCACAGGTTCAGTCGATTAACTGACTGTATTCAGTCGACTGACTGACTGTATTCTATCGACTGAATTCTTTTGTTAAGCAAAAACTACAGTAGCTTATTTGGATAGAGTACTTGCCTTCCAAACTAGTGACCCGGGTTCAAGACCTGCTCCATGCATTTTTTGAAAACTTAATTTTGATTAAAATATGCATGCAAGTTTATTTGAATGTGAATGATGAACAAAGCACTAAACTAGACATTATATACATATTTGATGACTCTTTAAAATATATAACTATATAAACCATACTTTGAGCCGTTGAGTCCGGATGTTGTCGTTGTCGTAAATTTGTGAATTGTTGTTTCATGTCAGCAATCAAAACCTATGATCCAACATTAAAGTCATGAATTGGATAATTATTTTGAAAACAAGTTAGCTAAATCAAGAATAAACATCGTGTGATTATAATTTCATAGTTTGACCACAAGATGTATAATAATGGTATTAAGAGGATTAAGAATAGGGAGGAAAACCTAATATTTGGATAATGAGAACTTTTATCCAAAAGGTTTTTTTAGAAAGGATTTTGAAAGTCGATGATAATAATGTTTGGAAAACATTTTTGAAGAATCAAAAGGATTTTTGGAAACATATACAACATTTTGATAAAGATCTCGATTTGATTCCTAAGTATTGATCAAACCTTGGCTTGAAAAGAAGTATACTTGTTAAGTTAAGATAGTGTCTGCTTCGAAGTATTTGTGTACATATTTTTCGAATCCATACGAAGGGAAGTATTCAAAAGGAGAAACCTTAAGAGCAAATTAGGCTGAGAAATATGGTCTAATCATTCTTTCAAACGATGAGGAAGAACCCATAAAGGAGGAATATGATACGTATATTCGTAGAGACAAAGATGGTTACCAGATAGCGGGAATGCTTATACCTTCCCTAACTCCAGATTTGGTCATAATATCTAGTGATGTAGAGATCGCTCCAACCTCAGAAGGAAGGGGGACCGTTGACCCCACCAGTTCAGAATTCGAACCTGAAGAAGAACCCATGGAGGAACAGTCTGAACCAGAGGAGAACCTAATGATATAATATCAAATGAAATGAACCATAGTAGTGGGGCAGCAATATCATATAGGAGATGGATGGGGATCATGTTATTTGGCATGAGGACTCATCAAGTTCATACATTTGGTAGGATAATACGGAAGATGATGAAGTGGAAGCTGAGGAAGAAGCCGAGGAGGAATTTGACAATCCTGAGGAGATGGGAACGCAAGAGTTGGAGGAACTAGAGGAAGGGGATATATTGTAGGAAGTACCAGTTGGATTTGGACATGCTTTATGGAATCAACCTTGGTTGTCATATGTGGAAAATGAAGATGGAAATGCAGCTGACAACGAACAAGAAAGTGAGCTGAGGATGTTGGGGAAGTTTCATTAGAGTTTGGATATTGGAGTACACCATTGGCAAAAAATTCAAAATTGATTGAGATTGTGGTTGAAGCATAGTTATATCTGTCTAGTATTAAGTATTAAGTAGTAGCTTATAAGTATGGCTTGTGACAAGGTGATGTCGTGGTTAGCCTTGTACTTGGATTTGTATTAAGAACTTTCAGCATGTACCCAAGTAGGATTGGGATGACTTGAAGATGACCAAGTGTGGTGGAAATGATGGATGTGAGATATAAGGTTGCATAATATAACTATGATCTTTCAATAAGACTTCATTCATTTGCAATTATACAAGTCACTTAAGAAAATTTATACAATATGAGGAATTTATTATAATTTTAGAAATAAAAGATAATTTAACAATTTAATGAATTATTTTGAAAATGGTTTTTTTCCAGATACTGTTAAAATATGTTTGTAGAAAAGAAATGTCTTTATAATAGAGTTTGAATCAAAGTTAAAATTTTATGAAATGTTTTCATAAAAATAATTTGGGAAGGTTAATAAGTACGAATGAGGTACATGGATTATTTCGTCGCACAATTTTGATTTAAGATTCGAGTGCAAATCGACCAGTCCAAAAAAGGATTTACCACTCGATTCTTGACGACAAACATTGATGAGGGTTTGCGATTGGATACTTGAGTTTTCTATAATAGTTGAGAGCTATGCAAGGAAAACTAAAATTTTGATCGGAAAGCCTGATCAGAGTTTGCACTAGAGGATCAGAGGATTTATACTAGTTTGGAAGTAAAGTTATGGATTTTATTAGTAGATCGAATTGGATTTGTGTACGGATGATCTATATACATCGTACAGGTATAAGTTTTAAAATGAGTATTTTGGACAAAAACCTTTAGGTTTTGCGTTGTAATTTTGAGAACGAAATTCTTTTAAGTGGGGAAGTATGTAAAGACCCACAAATTTATCAATTTGATAAATTATATTTAATTTTAAATATTCAAATAAAAGTTTTTTAAACATATATTATGATGTTTTGAACAATAATATTGGTAATCTTATTTTAAATAAATTTTTAAAAAAATATATACCGTGGAAGGAATATTGATAAAATGGTTGAATTTATCAATAAACAACTCTATATTTATCAGAAGTCACGCACAGAGCTGGATACATACACTTATTTATCTATTTAAACATGAATTTCAAATAAAATCATTTATTTTATTGTTGGGAAATAAAATGTATTTATGAGATCATCGATAATGGCATCATATTTAATATTTATTTATGAATTTAGGTTGAGATTTAATGACTTAATAATTATAATTACTCAAATAATTGTTTTTAAATGATAATAATTCATTTTAAATTTTTACGAAGTGATAATAAATCATTTATAGTAGTTTTATGAAGATATATATATATTTGACTTGAAATTATAAGAAAATTGATATCGCTTTATCGATATGATAGCACTTTTTAGTGAACAATTGTTCAATATTAATTTATATGGTTTTATAAATCAATTACGATCATTTTAATTAATTGATAATGATAAGAAATTAGTTTTCAAATTGTCTTTACATTTATACGCAATTCAATTGATAAGTGAAAATGTGACCGAGAATCGGCTTTCCGATTTTCAATGGTTTAACGAACGAAAGTTGTTCAAAGTTGGTAAAATCTTATTTATATGCCTTGTACACATATATAACATACACATGCACACCCTAATATATACATAAACGTATATATACATACAAATATACATATACACTTATGCATATAAATTACGAAAATATCTAAGATATTTTCACACTTAAAAAGCAATCTTCACTTTACCCTTACACAATTCAACTCATACACATGGAGCCACATGGGGAGGGGGAGATTTCGGCCTACATGGTGATGGAGGAGAAGGGTGTGGTGGTTATGAAACGGTGATGTGTATGCACATAAATATCATGATAACTTTATTCACTTCTTTTCCTATAAATACCACCAACCATCTTCACTTCATTTGTTCATAAATTCCTAATCTTATTCACCTCTTTATACTCCACTTTAATGACTTTCTACCTTAGGAAAATTATGAAGAAAAATTATCAAAACGAAAATAAATTTATATAAGTACACACACATTAGCAATCCACTTCAAAACTAGCTCAAACCACTCCTCTCCTCTTTCTAAAACCACGACCACATCATCCACCACCCAAGGTCGAGCCCATCCCTCTAAAACCACGACCACATATATTAAAGGGATGAGTTCACGTCTAAGAGTCATGTGACCGGGACTCTCATTTTTATACCAAAAATAATTTATTGAAATAGTTTATAACAGTTATAAATTATTCTTATGGAGAAAATAACATAATAGCTATATTAATTTATTATTGTTATTATTAATTACTATTAAAGTGCCTAAAATTAATTAACAATTTTTTTAATTATTATACGGTTTTTAACTATTTTTAGGCCAGCATAATAATTTGAATATAATAAATAATATATTTATGTGTATGTGTGTGTGTGTGTGTATATATATACATGAATGTATGTATTTATGTATATGTGTGTATACATTATTTTGGTAGTCAAATTTTTTAAAACTATTTTAAAATAAGGCAGGACTATGTGGGTATAAATTAACTAAATGATTTTAATTAGTTAAGTGAGAGAAGATCTCGCATATAACAGGCCATACCTTGAACACTGTATCTGGGTTGGGTATTTTACATATCCCATTAATGCTGCTTTAAATACACCAAGATACCCCATTCTACAAACATACAAATTCGTTTTCTCTCCATAAAAATGAATTACCTCTTAATGGTAAACTTTGGAACTCCATTATTGAGTTGTAGGTCTCCTAAAGGTGAAGCTGATATTTCAAGGTGTGTACGAAAGACATGATTATCAGAGTAAAATTTTCAAATCGTATTATTTTTAATCGATTTGTAAATTTATCTTTACCTAAATTTGTTTCTAAATTTTATAAAAGAAATGAATTTTTAAAATTGTTTCATTTATAATCATATATATATATATATGTTTAAACTGATTTACACTAAAAAATAAATGTATAAGGTATTTTTGTGCATGACGGCACTGCTCAATATTCATCCATGCAGTTCTCACATCGATTATTATCAAAGCCTGTCAATTTCAACATCAAAGTCGACATCCATGTCAAAGAGGGACAATAATGTTTGGCAAACTCCACAAGCGACGAGAGCATACACCATCCCTCCACAGATGTGATCGTACAAAATTAGGGTTTGGGTGCACATCATTGGAGAAAGCAACGATGGGACCGGATGGTAGCTTTGGCGAAGACGAGGAGAATGACGACGACGGCTTTGGTTGACTTTTGCAGCAGGATTAGTTGGTGAAAAAGTCAATAGTTTGGCAACTAGGGCACCAGGTGGAGTGGAAAGAAATAATAAATATAACAATAATAAATATTGTAATTCATAAAAGGTAATAATAAAGTTCTAATGTTAGTTAATTTTTTAATAATATATGCATGAATATAAGATTTAATATTAATTATAAATGATATGATTAAATAAGAGAATCTTTTACGATGTATATAAACTTAAAAAATATGATTTTAAAAGTTAAAATTGAAATAAAACTCATAATAATTACTAAGAATAAATACATTTGTATGTAGTATTGTATGTGTACATAAAGGCAAATGTTGTCATTGAGTGTTGTGAATATTCATTACTCCTTATAGACGATAATACTCAATATAATTTTTTCAAGATTATCAATATTAAATAAACTTGCTCTCCGTCATTTACAATATAAATAGAGTGTTGTACATACTTATGGTTGTTGAGCACTCTAAAGCCATAAAATATTTCCGGCGACATTTATATTATCATATATTAGCAAGAACAATTTGTTACTTTGTATTGCATCCTTAAGGGTTAAATTTTTTTCCATAGGCAAACACAAAATGATGGCTGTGAAGTATTTAATAAACTTTATGATTTTTTAAGCACCCTTAAAGCTGCAAAGAATATGAGCAAAAGAATTTACGTTTAGAAGTTATATAAGAGATATAAAAAATACCATGTTTTAACCATTTATAGGGACTATAATTTATTATGGACCCTCAAGGTTGTAATGATATGGTAAATAAATCCTAATGCTTACTTGAGGAATCTGTAAAATTCCAACATCTCATTTAGGGTTTTAAGAGATTTAAAATCTAGTGGGAGCCTTGTCAGCAAAATATAATAAACCGCTCTAATAAGTATAAGAACATATGTAACATTATAATAATATAATCCAAAGCATCACAGCCCAGTAACATGAACACTCTTCCTGAGCAACCTAATCATGCACATGCACACAATTTCTGTGTACATGTATCTGAAGTACCCTTATCCCCTAGCCATCAAACAAATCTTCCTTATTCACACATACCTCCCCCTCCTGGATTTTTGGTTAATCAAGTGATCCCTCCTCCCTCTAAACCCATAACTCCAGTCCCTATTCTTAAGCATCACAGCAATTTTAAGAGGAAAAAGGAAAGAAACATGTCAGATTTTGACAAAGGCAAGAATATTTATTTTGCTGAAACTTTACCTGAAAAGGATATAACCCCTAATTCATGCCTCAGAAGGTCTATGAGATTACTTACTTCTCTCCCATAAGTTAATCCATGTTACAAAAGTTTGGGTTTTGGAATATTAGAGGTGCTCATATGGAAATAAACTTGTGCAAGCAAAACGTATTATCTCTGACAATAATCTTGGCATTTTTGGCATAGTGGAAACCAAACTCAACCATGACCTTACCCATAAAGCTGCAAAGCTGATTAATCCATTATGGAGTCTTCATCATAATCTGGTTGAGGCACCATATGGAAGAATTATGGTCTGACCCTTCCATTTACACCCTCACCCCAATTTTATCCCACAAACAATTTATCCATTTCCATGCTATACATATTCCATCTGCTACCACATTCTACCTTACCTTTATTTATGGGGATAACCATGTTGCTGCTAGACAAGAAATGCTTAACTACTTACCACATTTTAGACAGGAAACACATTCGTGGTTTGTGTTAGGTGACTTTAATTGTATGTTAGCTGCTGACGACCGTTGTGGTGGCTCTCCCCTTACAATTTCTGATATCACTCCTCTCAATCATGCTATCTCTTCCTCCAATTTACGTGAAGCTGCCTTTGTTGGACCTAAATACACATGGAACAATAAGAGTAGATCTGGAGTGAGAACTATGAGCAGACTTGATTTAACTTTTCTCAAAACCAAAGCCATTACCCTTTTTCCCATGCCCCTTAACCATATCCTACCTCCCTTCTCTCTGACCATTCTCCTGTCTTTATAGCCTTGGAATGCAATGCCACTAAAAGGAACTCAAGTTTTAAATTTTTTAACTCATGGATCAATGATCCAGAATTTATGCCTTTAGTGGTTATTGTTTGGAAACAACCTAAATTTGGAAATAAAATGTCTATTTTTCAGCAAAAATTGAAGGCAACCAAGGTGGCTTTAAGGATATGGGCTAGAAGCAAATATGGTGATGGTGACAAGAACTCAACTAATCTGCAGAACCAACTATCAGCTATTCAATTAAGTATGATTGATGACCCTGGTAATATTTGCCTTTCAGAGCAGGAACATGAGTTAACACAACTACTATCTGAAGCTATGGCCATTGAGTTAAGTATGAAGAAACAAAAGTTGAGGAAGGAGTGGGATTTGTTTGGTGACATAAATTCTAGTATGTACCATTCTACTCTACAGGTCAAAAATGCCAATAGGAACATTCATCAGCTTCTTGATGATGAAGGTAGGATTTTAAACAAGCAGGAAGACATTGACAGTGCCTTCATTCACCTTTGTACCAATCTTTATTCCACCAATGATGCTTGGAACCTAGACTATAATGAACTCTTGTCAACTCCTTTGCCTATGCTTAATGAATCTGACATACAACTCTTATCTTCTAAAGTCACTGATGAGGAAATATATAATGCTATGTTTGGTATAAAGAGGGATTCGTGTGGTGGACTTGATGGCTTTAATGCCTTTTTCTTTATTCATTATTGGGATGTCATTGCTACTGACTTCAAAAATGCTATGCACAATTTTTTTGAGCACAATAAGTTACCTTCCTCCATTAATGCTACCAACTTATGTCTGGTGCCTAAAGGAAAAGAACCGGGTACTCTGCATTCTTATCATCCTATTGCATGCTGTAACATAATCTACAAATGCATTTCTAAAGTTATTGCTGCTAGGCTTAGGCATGTGCTTCCCACTGTAATATCTGACAGTCAAGCTGCATTTTTGAATAACAGAAGTATTTTGGATAATGTGCTGGTTACTCATGAGCTTCTTAATGGGTATGGTAGAACTCAGGTTTCCCCTAGAGCTATGATGAAGCTTGATATAAGAAGAGCTTTTGATACTATTAGTTGGGAAGCTTTGAGTGGTATTATGGGAATAATGGGGTTCCCTGGTCACTTTGTCAACTGGATCTATACATGCATTTCTACTGTTAACTACTCTTTATGCTACAATGGGGGTACAATTGGTTATTTTAAAAGTCAGAGGGGCATAAGGCAAGGTGACCCAATGTCTTCATATTTGTTCATTGTTGTGATGGAATTTTTTACTCGACTTTTTAATCAACAGGTGGTGAACAATAACTATGAACTTCATCCCAAATGCAGGAATCCCCTCATTACCTCTCTACATTTTGCTGATGATGTTTTACTTTTTATTAAGCCTACTGTGTCTACTATGGAATGTGTCAATAGTATCCTTCTCACATTTGAGAAATGCACTGGTCTGCAGGTCAATAGAAGCAAGTCTTCCCTTTTGGTGGCTGGTCTCACTGATAGTGATAATCATAACATCCACAATTATATTCAACTGCCAAATCTTCCTGTGGGTACTATGCACCTTGGTATCCCTTTGTGCACTAGAAGAATTGGTGTTACTGCTTGTCTGCCTCTGTTTGAAAGAATTACTAAAGCAATGAACAGATGGGCCAGCAATAAATTATCCCAAGCAGGCAGAACCACCATCATCAATTCTATAATCCATGCTATGACTGTTTATTGGTGTAGATGTTTCATCTTACCTCCTTCTCTTCTATCTAGTATTAGAAAAGCTATGAATCATTTTTTATGGACAGGGAGTATGTATTCTAAAAAACTAATTCCTATTGCCTTTGCTAAATTAGAGAAACCACGAATATATGGTGGTTTGGGAATAAAATGTATGAGAACCTGGAATCAAGCTGCCTTCTCTAAGCATTTTGACAATTTGATTAATGATAAGCCAAATTTGTGGGTTAAGTGGGCTAGGCATCATCATCTTGACAATAAAAATTTTTGGTCTATGGAACCATCTCCTCTGTGTGGTTGGGTTTGGAGATCTATTCTCAAGATCAGAGACATATTACTCCCTCTTGTTCAGCTTGTGCTTGGCCCTCACAGCAATGCCAAATTTTGGTATGATCCATGGGTTGGAAGAGGAATAATATTGTACAATCTGCTCTCCTATGACCAGAGGTTTCAAACTGGCATACCTTTGAATGCCAGTGCCTTAGATTATTGTCATAATGGTCAAATTACTCTGCCATACACATCCAATCCTATCATCCAGCAACTGTGGGCTGAAGTGCAGTGCATGAACATCCCCTCTGGTGATCATGGGTATGTTTGGTTTACTAGTCATGGTCATCACTCCATTGCTGGGGTTTATAAGGCTTTGAGACTAGATGACAGTAGCCCCATTTTTAGATGGCGTGCTAGAGTTTGGAACTCTCTTACCTCACAAAAACTGAATTTCCTTCTATGGAAAGTTCTTCGTAATGCTCTCATGACTAAGGCTAAATTGTGTGGGAGAGGTTATAATGTTGACATGATGTGTGCATACTGTAATAACGTGATTGAGGATGGTGCTCACCTCTTTTTTGATTGTTTGATTACTAATAGAATCTGGAAAACTAGTCTTATCAGTTGTGGTTATACTGAGATGGTATTACATGGTGATGCTGAATGGAACAGACTGTTTACAAGAACAAGATGGAAGAATGCTACTACTTACAAGCTGCTACTCATTCTGAAGGTGTTTGTGCATGTGATATGGGAAGAGAGAAATGTCCGAGTCTTTGAAAATAAGATGAAGCTTGAAAGTTCTTTAATAAACAGAATCATTTCTAGGGTCAAGGAAAAGTCTGATCATCACATTGCTTATGGTTCTCTGGTTTAGGGTCTTGTTTTTCCCTTTCCTGTCTTTGGTTTTTGTATTTTCTGGTTTCAGTCTTTCATTTCTTCTTTCTTAGTCTTCCCTGTTTTCTCATTTGTGTGCTCTAGTATGTTAGTGCTCACTTGTAACTTGTGTTTTTCTGGTTAATAAATATGGTAAGGGTCCATTCAACCCTGCTTGCCTTTAAAAAAAATATACTTTAATAAATCTGCATAGGTAATGTAATTAATATGATTGTTTATTAATTAAAATATATTAAATGAACTACACTAAAAATTGATGAAGAAACAAAATTTTTACTTACCAATAAATTAATCTTTAGGCATATTCTCACTTTAATACTCTTTAAGAGCCAAATAATACAACAATTAGCGTCCCTTGGTCACTCAAATATGAATCTACCCTAGACCATGCATTGTCTTCTATGAGTTTTGCGCTTTAAAATAATAAAAGGGTTTGGATATTCGACCCATATTTGATAACATACAAATTTTTATGGTGAGTAGTCACATTCTATAAGATATGGAGTTTCGATGAAACCATTTCACTCAAAATGAGAAAGTAAACCTGTTTTAAGATTATATGTTCAGTACGATTGAATACAATAAGGATCTTATAGTATTGGAAGCAACACCATACCAAAGACAATAGACATACGAAAGAATTCGACTATTGAAATGTCTATTTTATTCTGTTTACTGAAGTGTAACTTATTCGATCTTTCAATCATGTAAAGGATATTTGGTTACCTTTTTTTAAATGAAATACGATGTAATCTTGTAGTAATGGGTTTCTCTTTTGGATGATTAATTCATTTAAAAGTGAAAACGAATGTTTGAGACTAGCAGTAATATTTTCATTGTTGGGATGAAGAGAGAGTGAAAGATCACCTCCGCTTTATGAAGAGACATCGAAGATGGAATTATGTAAAATATTTGTACATTCTTAATAAGGAACATGAAATACGATTTCTAATCCAAATGTTTTTTATAGAAAATTTTTCTTTATAAGATTAATGTCTCTAGATTCGAGGTAGCTGATATAAAATTCTTGATTGTAAATTACTTATAGTAAAAGAAAAAAAATTCCATATTAAGTGATCGAATGAAGCTTCTTATTTCAAATGTTGTTATTGTAACAACAGAAACAACATGAGCATAACATATAAAAATTGCCAATGGACACATTAGGTATTGATTATTTTTTTGTACACCAAATATTATTTATGTAATAATAATTTTTTAGTTTTGATCGAAAAATCAATGCAGCTTTGTTTTAATATGAATATTATGAATATTCATTATAAAATAAATATGTTACTAGCATATTGATGATGATATTTATTTTCATAACAGTAATGATGCATTAGCTATAAAAAACATAAAACATCCAAATATTTAATAATTACTTTTGCAATCATGGTTTAAGCCACGTCATCGAGAAAAAATTCTTAAATCATATGATTGTTAATCGTATGGTATTTGTGAATTATATCTAAAATGATTAATAGCAAAGCACCCATTCAGCGAGTGCGAAGAAAGAGTTAGTGATGTAACGTCCCGCCTTTTTGTATGCTTTAAATCGACGATAAACCACACATGTCAGACTTATATCATACAGAAGGGCGGATTGTTATGAGGTAAATAAGAAAAAGCAAGGAAAAAACAAAATAGAATCTTGCAGCGGAACGATAAAATATAATAATCAAATAAACAGTTCATGAAGCTGTTTTACAAAACATTTGATTATATTTATACAGTACATATCAGAGTACACATACCAGAGAATAATAATTAATGCAGCGGAACAATGTGATGAAGTGGAATAATACAATAAATAATAGTAATAAAATTTTCGTCTTCGTCCTCCAGAAATAAAATCTTCAATCCTGAAATGCTCAAGCTGACCCGAGCGAATTAAAAAGACAAAACACTCGAGTCAGAACTAAAAGATCTTATGTAAGTTAAATCAACAGTAAATAATATGAGTGGAACGGGATCAGAGATGTTTACGGGGTTTGACATCTCCTATCCAGTGTCTAACGTGAGTGCGGTAACTTAAGAGATGCTCGAGATTCACATCTCTTAAGGATCCGTTAAACTATTGACTATGTTGTAATATTTTGCTATTATAATAATGTCTATAGTAAAATAAACTTACTTTTTCATAGCATTCAGGGGTTACCCATATAGCCCTTAACACGTAATAGTCCCAGTAGTCCATCCAACATCATGGTCCCTCCTGATCGGGAAGCCACCAGAGGATACCACACGGGCTACGGGAGAAAATCAAACTCGTACAAGGCGCGATAGGGTAGGTGACATGGCACAACTAGGTAATGCCAGGGTAGATATACCAATTACGCTTCCGGGCCGGTGGTAACGCGTAGCGCGCAGCTACCGCCCACCTTGAGCCACACCCCAAATCAAAAAAAATCAAAAGTGGCCATCGAACCAATCCAAAAGTCAAAGTATAATATTGAAGGGATGTGTTCGATCAAAGGTGCTACCTCATAAGCCCGTCAATCGCTCCTGTTTTAGCCACCTTATGCCAACTTATGGGAGTCGGGTCCACGTATTTACCTCAAAGGGAACGCCGCCGCCATCCTACTTCATTCTGGAATCTGCACCGCGTACACGGTTGTTAAAGTGGTTTTCGGAGTTGGCAGAGAGTATGACAACTTCCGATCCCGGTCTCTTCAACAACCAAACGTTATTATAACACCACGGTCATTTCAAAATAATTATACTTCAAAACCAAAATATACTATCCATTTCAAAACCATATAAATACGATGTCCTTTCTATTTTAAAAACCACATCATTATGATATCATTTTTATAAAAACCCAAATCAATATAATATCATTTTTATTTCAAATATAACTCTTTTCCAAAAATCATAGCACTCCCGAAATTATAATATTTCGAAACCAAACGCTTGAAATATAACCTTTCAAAACATAAAACGCAAATTTTATAGCTTCAAAACCATAACTTCCAAAACTTAAATAGTTGGATATTCAAACAGTATATAAAATAAAATAGTTTGAATTTAAAATTACTTTTATAAAGTAGAATAATTTCCTCGACTTTACAATTTTATTCACTTTAAATTAAATCCAAATTCATAAACTTTCAACTCACCTTCAGTTTCAATAAACCACTTCAATTTCAATATATTTCAAACTTTGAGTATTAACCAATTCCAAAACTAAGGTTGGAAATTACTATTCAATATTTCAATGTCCTATTATTTAGTTTTGAAATATTTTCATAATAAATCCATAATCATTTAAATAAAACTCAAATTTTCAATAACTAAATATTTCCTTCAATTTATTTATACTAGAAATATTCATTTAATTCATCTTGAAATAAAAATCCAGTTATAAATATCATACCTTTTTAAAATTTCAAGTTAATAAATTTTACACCAACTTATCGGGTTTAATTCTTAGATAAGCTCAATTTCAAATAAATTTCCAATTTACCTTCCAAAACTTAATTTATTTAAATCATTATAACCTCTATATTAAAGTATGATTTAAATACTCAACCATATTTTATTTTAAATAAATCAAACTCCATTATTTAACTTACTATTATTAAACAAATTTATACATAGCTTAAATACATGAGTTTAACTATACATAAAATATTTTTAAATAATATCAAAAAGAATCACTATCTATTTAACCTTATAATTCTATCCAAAACCATAGAAATCATTTCAAAATATTTATATATATTGACCAATGGTGTTTGTATAAGATTTTCTATCCTATGGTCAAGTGATACAGATATTTATCATTTCAATCCGTAATTTAAAATAGAAAAAATACGGTTATATATCATTTCAAACCGCAATCCCGAATAAAATAAAATGCATAACAACTTGCAGTTTATAACAATATAAAAATACAACATCCATCCATCCAATATCAATCATCAACCATTTATCACAATCATCATCCAATTCAAACAATAACATCAATATAGAAAAGATAATAAATAACAATTAATTACTGGAAGTTTATTATTCAATAATAAATTAATTTAATTGGCAGTTTATATGCAAAAATAAATTAAATAACAATTTATCCAAATAAATTCAATTTAACTGGAATGATGATAAAATATACCAAATAGCAATAAATAAATTTCTAATCATATCAGAAATTAATTTAACACACATAAGAAATTTAGAAGTTGTGAGTGGGTTAAAACACTCACCTTTTGAATTTAAATTGAATTTAAATCCAATTTGAACCCAAAAATTGAACGGCCTCAGAATCCATCCAAACCAGTGTCAAAATGTCCGAAATTCTAATACGAACATAGCAGAGAAAACCGCGCATAATACGGGCCTCGTATCTAAAAGTTATTGATGTTAAAACGAGTTGAAAATTAAATTCAAATAAATTAAATTAAACAAAATAAATTACCAAAACAACACGTCGGCCCCCCTTACCTTCTCTGTCTCCCACGCTTTCCTCATGCAATAGAAAAACGCGCACGCACAGAGCACGACCGACCCCAACTTTGACCGCTCCTAACGAATGCCACCGTTCACTAGAAAATTGCCGAGCACCACCATTCTTCTCCTCAGGCCGAGCCGCACCCACGGCCAAGAGGCCGCCGCCTCCGGTCCCCCCATCTCCGCTGCCACGCCTTCAAAGTTTAGGGTTTTCGAAACCTAATAAACCAAATTCACGCGCCTCCGATCGAATTATCCCACACGACCACTAGCGTTAGCTTCCCCTTGACGAACCCTTGCAAACCCAGAAACCGTTTCCTCGATTGTCGCCCCAATCAAAAACGCCCAATCTAGCTTTGACCTCGATTTGCGGTTGACTCGGGTATTGTTTGCAGAAATAGACGCCAGACGCAGATTCAAATCCTCAAGATATTCAATATATAATTTTTCCGAATTTTTTTGAGGTGTTTGAAATATTGATTTGATTTTGAATTGCAATTGGATCTAGAATTGTCTGCCATTGAAATGAAGAGGTGAAAATGAATTGTACGTACACACAATTGACAATGAGGAACAATTAGGGTTTATAACAGGGTATTTATAGGCAAACTGAAATTAGAATAGACCAGATTGAGTTAATTTGAAAGTTGAACGACAAACGACCGAAAAAGCCCGTTCTGACTCCGGAACGAAATTGGGTCAACCCACATATCAAAATGGATGTTTTTAAATATTTTAAACGGGCTGGAACCGGTTTCAAGTACAAATTCCATCGTATGAAGAAGTTATGCAAAAATCAATTTTTTTAATTGATTTCAAGGCGTTTCGAATCCGTACGATCAAACGACAAGTCCGATCGTTACGAAACTTGAAATCCTACAATAATTCACCTTTACGGACCCGATGAAAATAATTTCGTCCAAATCCGATTCAGTGGCCAAAATGGATATTTTTCCAGTTAATTAAATAAATTAAAAATTAATTAATTAAATACAACTTTCAATTTCAATCCTATAATCGACAATTCTTATCATTTTTAATTTCTTAAACATTTACACTAATTTAAACAAATATGACTATCGATTTAAAATTGATTAATTCCTCAATTTCATTAAATTCAACAATTATAAATTTAATTCCCAATAATTCTATTTAATTTACTTTTAATTTATTATTCAATTCATTATTATCAAATGGATGAAATTAACATTGGATTCATAATCTATTACTTTAATATTCTCACATTCCATCTTAATTTCAAATAACGTAATATTTAGATATTTTAATTTCATTTAATTGCAATTAATCCAATTATTGAATTTACATTTCAATTAAATAAATAAAATCATGATTACCGTTCTTTAAATCAACCAATTGTCATATTATCAATAGAATGAACATTATTTCCAATTATTACTTTAATTTACATTAACAAAACGTTAAATTAAGATTTATTGTAATCGATTACCAAAGTTTAATTTAATATACTGAATAAATGGTTAACTTATAATAATTGTTACCATTAACGTTTAATTCCACTTATAAGCTATTATTAACGAATAAATGTCATAATCGATTTAGATCTAATTCAATAAATTAAATGAATAGGTAAACAATTAGTAATTATCACTATTGCCAATTTTACTCACATTCATACTGAATTATCAACTAACAATTATTATAATTACTTATCTAACATTGATTCTATCAAATTTCCATTTATTACTTACTATTTCATCAATTAATATAACTTTTGAATTTATTTCCCAATTCACAAATTTCAATCGATTATAACCTCACAATTGTTTCAATTAATACGTATAGCGCTAAATTAGTTACTTATCAACTTGCATCATACTTATTACATTAATTTACATTCAGTCACTATTAATCAACATTTTATTCCATTGGTTGATTCAATACTCTTACTCTTATTCATACTTTTATAAGTTATCATTTCCAAACAATTACATACAGAACATTGATTTCGTTCAATCACTATTTATTCATTATTAATTCATTGTTTAATCCACTATTTACTTTTTTTTCTTCTTATATTCAATTCTTAGCCTAGAATAACAATTTACGCTACTTCAATTAATCGTAATTTCATTTTAGTTGTTAATACTTACCTTTAATTTCTATGGTTGCATTTCATTTTTAACATTTGCTTCATTATAAATTATAAATTTTTTATTTCTTTCTAAATTTAATTACAAAAATCTTATTAATTTAACAAATTTAATCGTTGAAATTTACGGGTCGTTACACTCTCCCCCACTCAAAACTTTTCGTCCCCGAAAAGGAAAAAGGAGGTAAAAGAAGAATTAAGGAAATAATATATCCTATTTAAAATATTAAATCTATAAAAATTAATTTACAAAATCAATTAATTTAAAAAAAATATATAAATCTTATAACTCTTAAATCCTTTTATATTCAAGTAAATAAAGTTTGGAAAAACTTTTTCAAAAATTTTCTAGGTCCAAAATTTACGGAAAATTTTGGCAGAGTCTCCTTTGTATGGAGAGGCTCAGAAGAAAATATAATATCAAATATAACAAAATATCACAATATCTTCCAAAATAGTATATATCCCAACACGGAAAAAATATAATAGCGCTATAAAACCATAATCCGAGAACGTACCTATTTGTCGGGCAAACAAACGCTTAATTATGAAACCAAATGCAGTAGTAATAGCTTCCATAACCTGTATTTCACTTATATAATCTAAAAGAGTCAATAATTATATAAAATGAAATGTTTAACTTGTTTCATCCACTAACAACCAAATCAATATAAACAACAATCACTTGCAATCACAACATACAACCACCATATGAAGCCAATGAAATCAACCATCCATAGCATATAAACAAATAGTCGTTCGGGTTTAAAAACTTTAAGTCGTACAGAATAGAGAATAAACTATTAAGTGCACCATTTACTCAACAGTCTTAGATGAAACAAAATAGATTATTCATACATCCAAACAAATTTAAAGTATCCTTACCCAGACAACCATAAACCAAACAAACAACAATTTCAACTAATAAATCAAGTTCATTCTTATTAATTTCATTTCATACATTTGCTGTTTGATTTCTTTTTTTTCATATAATGATTTATCTTTTTAATTTACATTTATTTCTTGCAAATTTTCCTTTTTTATTTATTCATGTCAAATAGTTCTCTTTTTTATTGCATTACATTCGTTCATTCACTACTTAATTTCATTTATTAACAGTATTCATCTTTCTACCTATTTTTATTATATATAACCTCAACATTTTAACTATAACTTAAGTTCACACAATTACAACATCAATTCTTATTTATAAAAGAATTTCATTGAACCTTCCTATTACATAAGCTTTACTTGTATAATATCCATTACGTTTTCTTATTAACATTTCAACTTTTTACATCTTTTGGGTAAGTTATATATATGCCTTTAAGAATGTAATTAAAATCATACATGTTTATCTTATTTCTTTTAATTAACTAAACGTTCAACAATTATATCTTTGGTTTTTTGGTTACATAATTCAACTTCCCTTTTTATTTTATTTATAACTTAGCATTAAATCTCTTATTTCCTTTAGAGGTTTCAATCATTAATTACTTAGATTTCATTTCACTAAAATAATTGAAACTATTAATTAACGGAAACTTAAGAACTAAATACCGGGTTTAATTTCAAATTATTTTAAAATATATATATATATACACACACACATATCCCATTATATTTAAAACAATTAAAATTTATATTTGGTAATCAAAATAAATCCATAGTAAACTACTACAGTGGCCTTTCCACTTCGAAACTCGAAAATGAATGTCAATGATGCGTGCACTCATCATCGAAATTATTTTCCAGCGACAGAGAGGGGAGTATAGAACTTATTTCTTTCCAAAATTTCTTTAAAAATAATTCTTTCAAACCATATTGAATATTTATATCAGAAAATACTTCTAAATAATATTATTATATTTCAAAATCATACGAAAGAAATTTCAAAAACCCCGGAACTTATGTTCTAAATTTCCAATTTTTATTTATTTTAATTTGATTTTCTTTACTCTAGTTTCCAATCAATATTTATAAATTTCACTACCTAACAACCAATATAATACAACCAAATATATATATCATATTTATACAAATTTATTTTATATATACAGAAAATATAATAGGCAAAATTATTTTATTCATCCATATTCAAAACAAATATTGTGTCGGTCTGTCCAATCAAGTGTTTAGAAATCTCTATCGATGTCATGGCGTCCTATGCACCAACCAGAATTTATAAATACAAAACGGACCAAATTAACACAATATCAAAACCTTTAATAACACTAACAAATACGCTCTCTCATATATATACGCTCAATGACTCATCATAGGGTATTACTACCCTATTAATAAAGAGTCAGACCCCACAAAGCTAAGGTTTATCGCTAAACCAAAGCTCTGATACCAGATGTAACGTCCCGCCTTTTTGTACGCTTTAAATCGACGATAAACCACACACATCAGACTTAACCCATACAGAAGGGTGGATTGTTATGGGGTAAATAAGAAAAAGCAAGGAAAAAACAAAATAGAATCTTGCAGCGGAACGATAAAATATAATAATCAAATAAACAGTTCATGAAGCTGTTTTACAAAACATTTGATTATATTTATATAATATATATCAGAGTACACATACCAGAGAATAATAATTAATGCAGCGGAACAATGTGATGCAGTGGAATAATATAATAAATAATAGTAATAAAATCTTCGTCTTCGTCCTCCAGTAATAAAGTCATCAATCCTGAAATGCTCAGGCTGACCCGAGCGAATTGAAAAGACAAAACACTCGAGTCAGAACTAAAGGATCTTATGTAAGTTAAATCAACAATAAATAATACGAGTGGAATGGCGTCAGAGATGTTTACGGGGTTTGACATCTCCAATCAAGTGTCTAACGTGAGTGCAGTAACTTAAGAGATGCTCGGGATTCACATCTCCTAAGGATCCGTTAAATTATTTACTATGTAGTAATATCTCTCTATTATAATAATGTCTATAGTAAAATAAACTTACTTTTTCATAGCATTAAGGGGTTACCCATATAGCCCTTAACACGTAATAGTCCCAGTAGTCCATCCAATATCACGGTCCCTCCTGATCGGGAAGTCACCAGAGGATACCACACGGGCTATGGGAGAAAACCAAACTCGTACAAGGCGCGATAGGGTAGGTGACACGGCACAACTAGGCAATGCCATGGTAGATATACCAATTACGCTTTCGGGCCAGTGGTAACGTGTAGCGTGCAGCTACCGCCCACCTCTAGCCACACCCCCAAATCAAAAAAATCAAAAGTGGCCACCGAACCAATCCCAAAGTCAAAGTATAATATCGAAGGGATGTGTCCGATCAATGGTGCTACCTCATTAGCCCGTTAATCGCTCCTGTTTTAGCCACCTTATGTCAACTCACGGGAGTCGGGTCCACGTATTTACCTTAAAGGAAACGCTGCCACCATCCTACTTCATTCTGGAATCTCCACCGTGTACACGGTTGTTAAAGTGGTTTTCGGAGTTGGCAGAGAGTATGACAACTTCCGATCCCGGTCTCTTCAACAACTAAACGTTATTATAACACCGCTGTGATTTCAAAATAATTATACTTCAAAACCAAAATATACTATCCATTTCAAAACCATATAAATACGATGTCCTTTCTATTTCAAAAACCACATCATTATGGTATCATTTTTATAAAAACCCAAATCAATATAATACCATTTTTATTTCAAATATAACTCTTTTCCAAAAATCATAGCACTCCCGAAATTATAATATTTCGAAACCAAACGCTTGAAATATAACTTTCAAAACATAAAACGCGAATTTTATAGCTTTAAAACCATAACTTCAAAAACTTAAATAGTTGGATATTCAAACAGTATATAAAATAAAATAGTTTGAATTTAAAATTACTTTTATAAAGTAGAATAATTTCCTCGACTTTACAATTTTATTCACTTTAAATTAAATCCAAATTCATAAACTTTCAAATCACTTTCAGTTTCAATAAACCACTTCAATTTCAATATATTTCAAACTTTGAGTATTAACCAATTTCAAAACTAAGGTTGGAAATTACTATTCAACAATTCAATGTCCTATTATTTAGTTTTGAAATATTTGCATAATAAATCCATAATCATTTAAATAAAACTCAAATTTCCAATAACTAAATATTTCCTTCAATTTATTTATACTAGAAATATTCATTTAATTCATCTTGAAAGAAAAATCCAGTTATAAATGTCATACCTTTTTAAAATTTCAAGTTTATAAATTTTACTTCAACTTATCGAGTTTAATTCTTAAATAAGCTCAATTTCAAATAAATTTCCAATTTACCTTCCAAATCTTAATTTATTTAAATCATTATAACCTCTATATTAAAGTTTGATTTAAATACCTAACCATATTTTATTTTAAATAAATCTAACTCCATTATTTAACTTATTATTATTAAACAAATTTACACATAGCTTAAATACATGAGTTTAACTATATATAAAATATTTTTAAATAATATCAAAAAGAATCACTATTTATTTAACCGTATAATTCTATCCAAAACCATAGAAATCATTTCAAAATATTTATATATATAGACCGACAGTGTCTGTATAAAATTTTCTATCCTATGGTCAAGTGATACGGATATTTATCATTTCAATCCGTAATTTAAAATAGAAAAAATACGGTTATATATCATTTCAAACCGCAATCCCGAATGAAATAAAATGCATAACAACTTGCAGTTTATAACAGTATAAAAATACAACATCCATTCATCCAATATCAATCATCAACCATTTATCACAATCATCATCCAATTCAAACAATAACATCAATATAGAACAGATAATAAATAACAATTAATCACTGGCAGTTTATTATTCAATAATAAATTAATTTAACTGGCAGTTTATACGCAAAAATAAATTAAATAACAATTTATCCAAATAAATTCAATTTAACCGGAATGATGATAAAATATACCAAACATCAATAAATAAATTTCTAATCATATCAGAAATTAATTTAACACACATAAAAAATTTAAAAGTTGCGAGTGGGTTAAAACACTCACCTTTTGAATTTAAATTGAATTTAAATTCAATTTAAACCCAAAAATTGAACGGCCTCAGAATCCATCCAAACCGGCGTCAAAATGTCCGGAATTCTAATACGAACATAACAGAGAAAACCGCGCATAAAACGGGCCTCGTATCTAAAAGTTATTGATGTTAAAGCGAGTTGAAAATTAAATTCAAATAAATTAAATTAAACAAAATAAATTACCAAAACAACACGTCAGCCCCCCTTACCTTCTCTGTCTCCCACGCTTTCCTCATGCAACAAAAAAACGCACACGCACAGAGCATGGCCGATTCCAACTTTCACCGCTCCTAACGAATGCCCCCGTCCACCAGAAAATAGCTGAGCACCACCATTCTTCTCCTCAGGCCAAGCCGCACCCACGGCCAAGAGGCCGCCGCCTCCAATCCCCCCCATCGCCGCTGCCACACCTTCAAAGTTTAGGGTTTTTAAACCCTAATCAACCAAATTCGTGTGCCTCCGATCGAATTAGCCCACACGACCACCAGCATTAGCTTCCCCTTGATGAACCCTTGCAAACCCAAAAACCGTTTCCTCGATTGTCGCCCCAGTCAAAAACGCCCAATCTAGCTTTGACCTCGATTTGCGGTTGACTTGGGTATCTTTTGTAGAAACAGATGCCAGACGCAAATTCGAATTGTCGAGATATTCAGTATATAATTTTTCTGAATTTTTTTTGAGGTGTTTGAAATTTTGATTTGATTTTGAATTGCAATTGGATCTAGAATTGTCTACCATTGAAATAAGGAGGTGAAAAGAAATTGTACGTACAGACAATTGACAATAAGGAATAATTAGGGTTTATAACAGGGTATTTATAGACAAACTGAAATTAGAATAGATCGGATTGAGTTGGATCGAAAGTTGAACGACCAATGGCCCAAAAATCTCGTTCCGACTCCGGAACGAAATTGGGTCAACCCATATATCAAAATGGATGTTTTTAAATACTTTAAATGTGCTGGAACCGGTTTCAAGTCCAGATTCCTTCATATGAAGAAGTTATGCAAAAATCAATTTTTTTCAAATTGATTTCAAGGCGTTTCGAGTCCGTACGATCAAACGACAAGTCCGATCGTTACGAAACTTGAAATCCTACAATAATTCACCATTATGAACCCGATGAGCTTGGTTTCGTCGAAATCCTAGTCAATGGCCAAAATGGCTATTTTTCCAGTTAATTAAATAAATTAAAAATTAATTAATTAAATCAAACTTTCAATTTCAATCCTATAATCGACAATTCTTGTCATTTTTAATTTCTTAAACATTTACACTAATTTAAACAAATTTAAGTGTCAATTTAAAATTGATTAATTCCTTAATTTCATTAAATTCAACAATTATAAATTTAATTCCCAATAATTCTATTTAATTTACTTTTCATTCTATTATTCAATTCATTATTATCAAATGGATGAAATTAACATTGGATTCATAATCTATTACTTTAATATTCTCACATTTCATCTTAATTTAAAATAACGTAATATTTGGATATTTTAATTTCATTTAGTTGCAATTAATCCAATTATTGAATTTACATTTCAATTAAATAAATAAAGTCTTGATTACCATTCTTTAAATCAATCAATTGTCATATTATCAATAGAATGAACATTATTTCCAATTATTACTTTAATTTACATTAAGAAAACGTTAAATTAAGATTTATTGTAATTGGTTACCAAAGTTTAATTTAATATACTAAATAAGTGGTTAACTTATAATAATTGTTACCATTAATGTTTAGTTTCACTTATAAGCTATTATTAACCAACAAATGTTGCAATTGATTTAGATCTAATTCAATAGATTAAATGAATGGGTAAACAATTGGTAATTATCACTAGTGCCAAATTTACTCACATTCATACTTAATTATCAACTAACAATTATTATAATTACTTATCTAACATTGATTCTATCAAATTTCCATTTATTACGTATTATTTCATCAATAATATAACTTTTGAATTTATTTCCCAATTCACAAATTTCAATCAATTATAACTCACAATTGTTTCAATTAATAGGTATTGCACTAAATTAGTTACTTATCAACTTGCATCATAGTTATTACATTAATTTACATTCAGTCACTATTAATCAATATTTTATTCCATTGGTTGATTCAATACTCTTACTCTTATTCATACTTTTATAGGTTATCATTTCCAAACAATTACATAAAGTACATTGATTTCGTTCAATCACTATTTATTCATTATTAATTCATTGCTTAATCCACTATTTACTTTTTTCTTCTTATATTCAATTCTTATCCTAGAATAACAATTTACACTACTTCAATTAATTGTAATTTCATTTCAGTTGTTAATACTTAGCTTTAATTTCTATGGTTGCATTTCATTTTTAACATTTGCTTCATTATAAATTATAAAAAATTTATTTCTTTCTAAATTTAATTACAAAAATCTTATTAATCTAACAAATTTTAATCATTGAAATTTATGGGTCGTTACAAGTGAACTCTTTAATTAATACGTATAGATGTTTTCAGTCCAAGGTCTAATGATCCTGAAAGCAGTTCCATTTTAATTCATTAGATTCACCGATGATTTTTTCCAAACATGAATATGTGTATTTGATATACAAGTCAGATATCTACTATAAATCATGAAATATAAAGTAGAAGTAGAAACATGTAGCATGCAAAAGAATAAACCAATTCAATTTAATCGAGTAGGTGATATCTTGAATAAGAGTTCCAGTAGTACCTAAAAGAGAATACAATTCACTATCAAAGTCACTCCTCCCCATTCTACATAATGATGTATCAACAAGAAGTAATTGGGCTCTGCTAGACAAAGTACGACTGATAATGAGTGAAGTTGAGCTACTTCTTTCTATAAGGATGTGTACTTTAGAATAAGCACATACATTGAATTTAGCTTCATCTAAAGGTGAGATTACTATTGCATCTAAGATATGAATTAGGAAGAAAACTAATTATAGAGTTTAAGACATGTGATTGTACCCTTACGTTATGAACAGAAGTTTCATGAACTCAAGGCCAAATCTATTTGATTTAAGTTTATATCGGGTTCATAAAAGGTTTGGAATATCTATTCCATCACGTTGAGAAACATGTTGTTTCAAGATATGCCACCTTCTTACCATAGGAATTTTTTCTAGATAAATTAGTGGTAGTGTGATGGATTTGGAAATGAACCAAGAGTCTAACATGGAAAATAAACGTGTAGATGAAATAAATTTAACTAAGTCCAAAACATACATAGCTCATAAGAATATATACTAGGAAATATTGTACATTGAAGAGAAATTATAAGCTTATTATTGATATCAGGAAATGGATTATTGGCAGTGACAATCTCCTTAGATGTCAATAGACAATGGGTATAAATCTACAACTAGCGTAATTCTTTAAATCCAAAATTAATTCCAAGTACATTAACAAAATTTGATTTGGAAAATTATACCTGAAAGGATATGACCATCAACCATAAGTGAACCTTCAAGAAGTAGGTTAACATAGTTGGATTTTTATAGATAAAGATCAATATGAATTGACCTCATTGATTCCAAATGTTGAAATTAGTGGAGCAGTTTTGTTAGTTAACGCGCTTAAGTCCATTATGATTTTAATCACTAACTATCGCATAATATGACTATGAGTTTTGGCATAATGATAGTGAAATTGAACTTCTAAATAATAATTTAGAAGAGACTATTTGCATGTTATAACAATAGTATCTCAATGTCGCTGGGGGAAATACCAAAACTTGTGGACTCCTAAGATATGATCTTAAACAAGTATATAGAGGCTGAGAAAGTATTTCGACAGAGTAACCAAATAGTCTAATTTCAATCAAAATGCAGAGGAAGCATGTGTCTAAAAGATAGAAAATAAAAGGTACCAAGACATTTCTATTATTATCAACAAACAAAATGCTACTGATTAGTGATGATCTACCTATGTTAAAATCGGTTAAAGTTTGGTTGCTTAATTCTCGATGAAGGATTTGGAGGATACATCATTTATATTCAGTATAAGAGGATATGGTGACTGTCCCAATAGGTATATACATGCACCATATTAAATGATCAATATGGAGCATGTAAGATAAATTCCTTATGCATCTGCAATAGGAATTGTCATATATGATATGTTATGTACTAGATCAGAATTTGTGTTTTCACTTTATGCAGTAAGCGAATAACAAATCTGAGTTAAAATCATTGAATGGTAGTTAAGAGTATTCTTGAGTATTTACGAGATACTAAATAATTATTTATGGAAACCATGAACTCCTTGTAAAGGAGTGTTCGAAATCGAGCTTTATAAATGACACCATATATGATAAGTCAATCTTAAAATCTTTTTCACCTTTAATAAATTGGCTTTAAGTTGGAGAAGCTCCAAATGAGAGGTTATGACAGATTCAACTATAAAGACCAAGTACATTGCTTTGAATAGTGCCGCAATGAAAGCAGTAAATGTTGGAACTGGCCTGGTTAGCAATAGGTAAAATTGGACAAGTTTCAAAAAAATTCTTATTTGGATCATAGTGAGTCTATAAAGTTTAGTGGGTTGTACTAGATCCAATCTAGTTACTTTAAATAAGATCAAATTTTATTTAATTTTCTTATTTTTTTAATTAATGTATATTAATTAACTAATGAATATATATATATATATATATAAAATAGGGTATATCAATATATACTCTTGTGTATATGCAATATAGCAATGTGTGTATAGTTAATATATGCATATATAGATGTTGCGATATAAATACATTTTACATTTATATAAAAACAATGTTTAAATATATATAAAATATATATAGTTTCAAAATTACTATATATTAAATAAAATAAATTGTTAAAATATTTTGCTCAACTTTGACCAAGTTAATAATATTTAAAATTAGATTTAATATCTTGAATATCTAATTTTGACTTGGTAAAAAAATTTAAAACACCAACCTTGATCTATAAAAACCAATTAAATATCTTTTGATCATTATATATATATGCGTTTGTAATATTTTATAGCAAAAAGTAATTATTATTGTTATTATAAAATTCATAAACTATTGAAATAGCACAAATAAATTAATATGTTTATTCTAAAATAAATATTAAACACACACACACACATATGTATATTCAACCATTGGTTTTATTGAATAAAAAATTAGAAAGCTATCTTATTATTATTTTTAATAAATTATATATACACACATATATCATTATTAATGTAAAAATTGTTCAAAATAAATAATATATAAATATATTTACATTATATTAAAAATGGGTTTGGTAGAATAAACTATTTTTTAAAAATAAAACTACCAAATGCAATTTAAGTTTATAGTTTAGTTACATATTCTAAATACATACTATTTGTATATTTGATTTAAAAAGAGGAAATGATAATTTAAGATTATTAAAAGTTAATTACAATATCTAGAAATTTATTAAACAATTATATTACAATATACATTGTCGAATTGATCAGTTTTTGTTGATTTTAAACATTGAGAAAAATAAAAATATCCATCAATATAAATATTTAAAGTAATTTGAATTTATATAATATTATGGGGATACAATAGTGCACATATAAAATTGTTCTATAGGAAATTAAATGACATACAAGATATAAAATGTATAATAGAAATCATACTATCACGGCCTAGATTTTCAACGATCGAATATCGATATCAATACGTCCACTGTATTACATGCCGAGTAATCGAGTGTCGAAAATACCATATCGTTAGAGAAAAGAAGAAAGAGGTAGAAGAAGAAAATAGAAATAACAACACAGAATGTCACAATCGCAGCGAAACAATATATAATACATAATAACATGTCTTTGTACAAAAAGAACTACAACTATTATTTACATGTTATACCATCAGAGTACAACACATCAATAACATAATATCGGATAGTTATAATAAATTGTCCTCACAAATGTTGAATATGTAGTATACAATACACCGTGGAATAAAATCAAATACGTGTAATACGTCTTCGTCATCCAGCTCGTCTCCTGAACTCCATAGCATCATATCATGTATCTGTAATACTCGGTCTGACCCGAGCATTATAATAAAATAACATCCGAGTCAGTCTGGAAAACCAACGTGAGAAAACACACTCAATTTGAATTATTAAAGTTATCAAAATCATTTGAAAAACAAAAGTATCTCATAAGACCACGCCACACATAAACACGACGGGTTTTTACCTTATGATAACCAAAACATTTTATACCAAAATCATTAGATATTATATTAGTGTCTAAGTACAAATACTCATTCAAATAGCCGAAATTGTTACATTAATTAAATTCCAGCATACTAGGCACTACAACCAAAACTGTAAAGGGCACCTATTGGAGAATTGATTCCATACAAGTGACTAGGCACTAGGGTACCACCTATCACAGTACACATCTAGAAAAATGTACCAAGGACCACACGGGATCCCCTGCAACACATGACCAGACTACCCCTAACCTAGATAGACCGAATATGTAATCACCCAGAGTGTTCCCACCCTTACTGAGTTCTTTCGCGCACCGTAGTAATAATATCCGAGGGTATCTAGAAAGGTGATAAACATACCCTAATTGGGTGCAACCCACTTAGCCTCATTGCATCTCCTCTGATTTTCAATCATTCCCGGTTGATGAGGCTTGAGGCTGCGAAGGAATTTATATTTGGAATGCTCATTGTCTTCCAATGACAATGTACTGATAGCATTCATCCATACAAGTCCGTTCTGGGTCTGAACGAAACTGAAGGCACTATTCCTACTACATGCATTTTGGAATCATCCTCAGGATTTGTAGCATTTTGCCCTTGCACTTCAATGCTCCATCTTTGATTCCATGCTCTAGTCTTTATTTTGAAAACGTATTCGCTGGATCGAAGTGGTTTTCGGATAACTTATCCGACCCTGGTCTCTTCGAAACAAACTTTCGATATTTTCGGTAAACTCAACCCCGGTTCTTTAGGAAATTAATAGACGAAAATAAAATAGGAGATCATCTCCTAACCATTAGTGGATGGATTTCCTTATCATCATCCTGGAAGAACGATACGAGTTTATACGTATAGTATAACACCTTTCAACGGTAACTGTATCATATAATTCCAATGTTTCTCCTAGATATTTCCAAAGTATGTATTGGGTCCATATTTTATAGTCGGTTATTTAACTCTCAAATAAACAATAATCCAACCAATGAGTTCATTTTCCACTAAAAACACTAAATCTCATTTCATTTTAATAAATTAAATCTCTTTATCAAAAGGTATGTACATATCATATCAGACTAAGTACGTTCACTAACTGTTTTTTCAAAAATACTTGAAAAACCCTTTTAAAAATAAATATGGAAAGCACCACGTGGTATCCACCAAGGATTCACAGCTCAGCGATTACGTCTCCATCCCGGAGAAATCCAAGACTTAACTGCAGGAAATCTCTGCCTTCGATTTTGCCATGAAAGTATACCATTACATTCCGAAAATGTTATTTAATAATTTTCTCAAAGTAATATTTGTAAAGTTCCTACAATAATTTTCCAAGTTAATTTAGGCAAATACTCTTTAAATAAAAGTTATTATATAAACTATATTAATATTGAATAATTTACATTTTAAAATAATAACACTGATTAATTCTAAAATAATAATTAACTTAATATCAACTCATTATAACTAAATTAATAATTAATTATATCTTAAACAATTTAGAATAATTACATAACTTTGAAACAATAATTAATTCTGATTTATTAATAAGATTCTAGTCGATTTACAAGACTTGTTTATAAAATTTAGAGTTCATTTTGACAATTTAAAAACATTTAAATAACTAACTTTCTGAAATATTTTAAACACTTTTAATTTAACTAGTTTAATAATTTAAAATCTTCTTTTTAAAACAAACTTAACTTCTCGATAAAATATAATTTCAATTCCAATTGCCAATCTAATATTTATTAATTCCTCTCGATTTATCACCAATTTGATTTAAGTCCAAATTTCGTAAATCCCCTTTTTCACATTTGCAGAAGTAAACCTATCATTTATTTTTAAATTGATTTACCTATCTCATTATAAATCCTCGCCGTGAATTTATAACTTCAATTTATCAACTGATAATCATTCCACCTTATTTATAAACATTGTTTATAAAACCCATAGTTTTCAGTTCTAGTTTATAATGGTTTCACATCACTTAAATCCATTATAATTTGATTTCTACATTAAATTTCATTTATAATCAATTTCTCAAATAATCCAAACTATATTCCAAACCCAGCCTATTTAGAAATCTTATTTAAGATCCGGTATATTCAATTTCACATTATAGTTTGGATTATTTGAGAAATTGATTATAGTTTGGATTTATTTCCAAATGCACTTCCATTTAAAATCTTGATTTAAAAACCTTTTATATTTAAAACAAGTATCACTAAGAAATTATTATTCAAAATCCTTATTCCAAATCTCTATCTACCATATTCCGAAATTGTTAAGTACAAATTAAAAGTCAAACTACTAATTTTACTCAAATTCATTTCTTTTATTAATCCAAAATTTCTATGAATATTTTACTTCCAAATTTCTTTTTAATTTCTTTCAAATTCAAAACATATATTATTGGTATTTTAAAAATACCAAAATCTAGGCCAAAACTACCAAAGCATCCAATAAATTCAAATCACATTATAATCTACTACAGATTATTCAAACAGATCATATAAATCGATATATATGAAATTTAATTCAACATTTTTGAGGAATCCAGTTGGATACCTCCAACCTATTTCCCTATTTCCATAGATGTTTGATACACATAAAAAATACCAATCCCACTTCGATGGGGGTATCGCAATATATAGGGTCATCCGCTATTATGCAGGGCGCATATGGTCTCATCTGCTCCAATAGGCAGAAATAATCAATCCAACTACTAGTATATATACTACTATATATAATCTCATTCAACTAATAATAATTTATCAATTTAACAAATCAATCAATAATTAATTTTTAACTATTTAAAACTAACTAGTAATCCAAAATTTAATGAGATTAACTCACATTGATTTTCATTGTCGCTTTCGCGTTCCAGTTCCGAATAAATTGAAACACGTTTGAATTTATCTGAAATTCTGCAACCTCTAGACTCAACCAAGTTGATTCTGCAAAGATCTCCCTATTACGGACCCAACGTGACTGACCGTGTTGGATTTCGATTTAAAACGAATAGGATATTTGATTTATAAGTTTTCAACGATTTTACTTTAAACAATCATATAAACTATTTATTGATTTTTATTTTTTAAATAAAGAAAGCACATACCCATTTGGCCTACTACTGTTCCTTCTTCTTCCCCCTTTTCTTTATTTTCCCAATGCACATTGATACAACCCATTTTCACGACCATCACGTGCACGTGCACGGACGAAATCCACCACCAACAATCAATCTGCGACCACCCACAAACTCGCCTCACCATCCTCTCCAATCTGGCGCCACCGCCTACTTTCCTGAGCCTCTTCATCAAAACGCGGCACCCCAATCCTCTTTGTCGACCGTACAACAGGTCGCGATCATCCCCAAGCGGCCGAGCTTGGCCAAAACTTCACCCAGGCAGCCATTTCCTTCCACGAATCCAAAAACGTGTTTACATCCGCGAATCGATGAGCCAATCTCAAGTAATCTAGAACCCTAGCCTTGAAATCACCTCCAACCTTCCCTGTTGGCCACCCACTTGAAGTCACGTCCTCCAATACCTATACCAGATCGAAGAGAATAGAAAAGTAGGATTTTAGAGAGTGGTTTCATATTTTTTATTCTTGAGTATGATTTGAGATATAGATTTTTAAAGTTTGCTTTTTCTCTTTTTCTTTCAACTGTGTTTGGTTGCGTGCATTATAAAAGGTGAGAAAGATGCTTTACATGCTTGAATGGGTCATCTATAGTGTTTTGAAAATGAGAAAAAAGAACCTATGTGAAAATATAGTCAAGTCAGCGAATAATTATATTATATAAATTTTAAAACGTCTCGGTTTACACAACTCAAAATCTCGAACCTCTATCGGGGCATGCCGCTAGGTGTTTATATTGTTATACCCCTATTTAAAATGCAATGGAAAATGTTTAGAGTCCTAATTCGATCGTATGGAGAAGATAGCTTTTTGGACCCAATTATTATATTGAAATTTCGATACTAAATTCAGCGTGTTTATCCCATACGACCAGACAATAACTCCAAACACTACAAAATTTGAAATTCGATAATAATACACTATTACGTACCCAATGAAACTAGTTTCGTCGAAATCTGAGATTGTACCCTGAAGGCTATTTTTATTCGTTAATTTAAACAAGATATTTTTAAAATCGAGTAAATCGCTTTTAAATCCAATTTAATTTTTTTATTATCTTCATTCTTATTAATATAAATTTACTAAGCCTTTAAATGATTTTTAACGATCTTAAAACTCAAGATTCAATGTTTTAACCAATTTTCAATTATTAAATTCAATAATTAAATTATCAAATAAATAGTTATATTTGAAATTCCAGTTAAAAATTAACTTTTAAATATTTAAAATCAATTAAATATTCCAATTTCAAATAACCAAAATTCTGGGTCATTACACATACCTTGAAGATGTTGCTATTGAAAGCACCTTAATTAATGAGATATTCTAGATCCATCTTGAATCGATCGCCGGACCTTCCAACGATATAGCGTATTACTACTTTTATTTAGTTTAATGTAGTTTTGTGCTAGATAATGTGGGTAATGTGGTGGAGGGGAGTATGTTGCTCATGGCCAAGAGAGAGGGAAGAAGTCAGAAGCAGTGAACAAAGAGGCTTGGGTTGGTTTATATAGAGAACGAAAGGAAGACAAATTCTTAACATTTTACTCCTCCTTTTACCAATCCATTGGATATAGATCTTATTTCAATACCCCTTCCTTCCCTATCATGGCCAGCCCTGGATGAGCCAATAAAATACTGAAACCCATCTAATAATTTATTTCATTTAAATCACATTTAAATGTATATAAATACACACAAATATAACTTTTATATACGAACCCAACTAAATATTAATGGCATCCAAAAAATTAATAATAGCACCCAAAACATCAAGTAAGTAATAGCATTTCACAATTATTAATTAATTTATAATATTTATAAATTAATCAAAACATGTGCTATTTCAAAGAAATCATCAATACGGTTGTGCACCTAGTAGGTGTAAATTCAATTAGTGATTACTATCAAACAATTAAAATACTAATGTACATGCCACCTTAGCTAGTGGTGTGACAGTTTGAACGAATTTATATTTTTTAGATCTTCAATGGTAAACTCCAATTTTATAATTTAAGTGATACCTTTTAGTAATGATTATTTACACCAATTCTCTTCGTAGACACTATATTACTTTAGGATTTATGGAATTTGGTTTTTGTCAAAATTCCATTGTCATCGGCATTCAACTCGGTTAGTCTATAAAAAAAGTCATAATTCAATAATAACATATACTATTAACCGTACTACTTTGGCTAGAAATTTTAACTTTGTGTTGGCTATAATTGAAAGTGATATTAACCTTATAGTATAACCGAGGAGACGAATTCTGCAACGAAACGGAATTTTGGTCGTTTAATTTTGAATGTTAAATTTAGTTTTAAAAAATGTTGAATTGGAAATATTAATTGATTTTGAACATGCAGATTTTGGTTTGCCTAGTAAAATGGTTTAGAATTTCAAATATAGCGATTTAATGGATTTGGTGAATAGTAAATTAATATTTGAAATTGGGGAAAAAATGTGAATGTGACGACCTGGGCCTCGACGCTCGAAAATCGGCACCCAATACATCACCTGTATTCAAATGCCAGAGATTCAAATGTTGGAGTTCGGTTCGTTGGAGCTATAACACATTAGATGATAACAACAGAAAAGTATCATTGATACACAACATGGATTACAACATTCTACAACAAATGCTTGACATCATCAGAGCCAAATACAATACAACAGCGGAATATAATAAACAAGAGAAAGTTAACATCTACAGGGACTTCCAAGAGAAAATACAACATACTGCATCTTCATTGCCAAAGCTCCAAAGCAAAAGACTCAAAACCAAAAGTTTCCAAAGACTTCCAATTCTACATCTACTCAGCTCCATAACCTACTGATAACCTGACTCTAGGCTGCCCGCTTGGAAAATTATGGGCACCCAGAGTTTAGAAAAGGGAACAATAAACTCCGAGTCAGTCATGGGACTGGTGTGAGCAAACATAAAACAGTTATTTGTACAAAAAGAAAAGAAAAAAAAAATCCGTTCATGCTTTTGGAAAATGAAACTACCATAAGGTCTCAGGGCACACACTCAATGCAACCGCACACATGGGGGAGGTTTCTCCTAATAGTAGTCAAAAATGCTTGATACATGAAAAGCCTTTTGATATTATTATTAGTGCATAGTGTGGAAAATATTTTGAAAGTATAATATTAATCTTAGACAGCATACATACCATTATAGTATGCCTACTATATCTACCATGTTAAATGGCAGGTTTTAGAACTAAAACCATAAAGGGCTCGTATTGATTGTTTGGATTTCCAACAAATGGTCAAGGCTAAGGAACTTCCTTTATCCGAATGGGTATGCCTCTGGAGGGACATCCCGAGAACCTAACCGGATCTCTGCCAACACAAGGCCGGTTTACCTCTATAACTAGGTAGCTAACTGTCACGAGTATGCCATCCCCCGGTCGTAACCGACCTTTACCGAGGCGGCATCATAATTCCAACAATAACAACATAAGTAAAATATCTGGGCTATATACCACGATACCACTTTTTATCTAGAAGGAAATGCATATACCCTGAGGGGAGTGACCCTCATAACCTTGCCGCATCCTTCCTGTTTTGACCATTTTCGGGGTGTGATGTTCGATGAACGTCTCACAAAGCTACGATTTTCACAAAAGCCATGCTTCGATCAATCAATGCTCAGCACTTAGCATGCCACATTACCAAATTGGGAATATATCACTAATAACAATCAACTACATAACCTCTTAGCTCATACGTCTCAGAGAAGGGTGTTAAGCTAAGAGAATAAATTCTCCACCACCAAACAGAGATGTATTTGATAGAAACTAGCTTTACATCTCAAAGTGTAATGTCAGAAATACATCCATACAAGTCCATCCTGGGTCTGAATGGAATCGAAGGCACATCGTCCATTTAAGGAAAGAAGTCCTCGCAAATCCGGAATCCCCTAATCACGTCCGGACTCCCCATCATATAGGATAATCTCTATACGGAGCAACTCGGTGTAGAGACAATCAACAGGCAATCCTTTCGTTTTCGAAAATACCCGGTCTTCAACCACCATCTTCAAATGCAATCCCATTTTGTCGTATCATTATTCAGAATGGGTTTTATGACTTAATGTCCTCCCTCGGCTGATCCGAATAATGAGCGCTTATTTAAAAAACATGTGGATACATTTGGATCATAGTTAAGTCACAACTTATTTCCATTTTTAACCTTTTAAACAAAAGATCCGCCTTTAAGATTCGATGTGGTTTTTGGATAACCATTTGGAATCCGATTCCCGGTCTCATCGAAATTCAAATGCCGTCTTAAAGGCCAAGTTGTTTAAGTAAAAAATTTAATTCAATTCACAAGTTCACGTTCACATTCACGCAGGAGTTCATCACAGATAAATTACTTGCATTTATCACAGCTCAATCCAAAGCAATTCATATCACATAATATTAAATATCAGAGATATCAAACAATTCAAGGCATTCAAAATAATCTAATCACTCATAAGCAACATTAATTAATCACTTAATTTATAATTAATTTAAACCAAATAAATTAATTACCTATGAATAAATTACATAACCCTGCTTAATTAGCATTAATTAATTACAAACCATTTGTTGTGAAATTAATTAATCATCCTTAATTATTCACATTAATTAATCAACCTTTAATTGCTTACCTTAATTAATTAACCTTTAATTACTTACATCCAGTAATTATCCTTTGATTACTAACATTAATTAATCAACCATTAATTAATTAAATTAAATAGCCTTAATTAATTGATTATCCTTTAATCATAAATTAATTAACCTTTAAATAATTTCATTAAGAAATTATCCTCAACTACTTACATTAATTAATCATCCATTAATTACATTAAGTAATTAACCTTTAAGTAATTATCCTTTAATTACTTTCATTAAGTAATCATCTTTTTATTACTTACATTAATTAATTATCCTTAATTAATTACATTAATTAATTAACCCTTAATTAATTACATTAACAAATTAACCCTTTAATTACTTACATTAAGTAATTATCCTTTAATTACTTACATTAAGTAATTTTCTTTTAATTAATTTCACTAATTAATGATCCTTTAATTAATTTCACTAAGTAATTATCCTTTAATTACTTATATTAATTAATCATCCTTTAATTAATTATATTAATTAATTAACCTTTAATAAAAAAATTATCCTTTAACTACTTACATTAAGTATTTCTCCCTTAATTACATATATTAATTAATTACATCAATTATCCTTAGATTAATTACATTAATTAATTACCCTATAATTAATTAATTAATTAATTATCCTTTAATTGATGAAGGCCCTAATTAATTTAAAGATAAATCCTTTATCTTAATTAATTACTTAATTCCAACATTTAAATCATATTAAACAACCTTTGGAATTAATTATATAAAATAACTTAAGATCCTCAAATGAATTAAAAATTAAAAACATCTTACCTTTTTAATTAACTCCTTAAATACACTATTTAAATAAATTTTAAGTATTAACTTAATTTATTCAAGTCAAAATAAAACTATACAATTTTTATCTATCCAAACCTTTGAATAAACATTTATTATTTAAAAGAAATTTGTTTAAGAAAATAGTTTAAAACTTGATTTATTTTAAATTTGAAAAACTTGTTTTATTTAAATTTTTAAAAACTTGGTTAACACTTTAACCTGACCCGAGTCTACCCTAAAACAAACCAGAGTCCAGACCCAAGCAATCTTCTTCTTTTTTTTAAATTTTTTTTAAATTTAAAACTATTAAAACATGAAACACTCACGAGCTACCCGATTACCCATTTGAGCCATTACCTTACTTCCCTATGATCAAACCCGAGTCCTCTCCTCCTCCTCAAACTCTCTGACACACAAATACACGCGTGCACGTGCACGATTGATCAATGCCGCTCCGATCATCATCACCATCGCCTTCTGGTCGCCGATGACCTACCCGAACCCCCGACCACCCAGGTCGATCAATCGCGCCGGAAAACAAAATTGAGCAAGACAGCGCCTAACTGGAACCAAACTATCACCCAAAAAATCACCTTGAGTAGCAATCTCCGGTAATCAGAACCTTCGCCACTATGCCCAGAACTTCGTCGACGAACCACACTCCGATTCCTCCACCTCCGAACGATTCCGGTGCCCTGACGATGATGCAGCAGCCCAAAATCCGACATCGACCAAAAACTGGGTTTAAACCTTAGTTCACTGTCATTCGACCACCAAGGTGGTGGATAAATCCACCCACCATTTTTGCTGAAACCTCTGACCTCTAAGCAAACTTCACCCACGATCCTGAGACCCAAATATCCTCCGATCACCAAAATGCGACAGAAAACCAATTTCAGTTCAACTCGAGAAATCACGACAAATACGAATCTAAAAATCATGATATTATTATTAAAATTCACCATTTTCTAATACAATTCTGATCATAAAATCAAATCATGAAATTAAGATGATCGATTTTCTGACTTGAAAATGATTTTTACTGTAATTTCTTATTTTATAAATATTTACTTAATATAAACACTTGAAACCATTTTTAAAAATGATGCTATAGTCTTAAAATCATTTCTTCTTTAGAGATCATAGCCTAAAATGGTTTAGGGGACGAGATTTTGATTTTTGAACAGGTTTTGAAACCTGTAATCTATGAACAGAGGCATTTTTGCCTGAACACAGACATGCACACCCATATTTACACACATATATATATATACACACACAAATATGCAGGCATGTTTAACAACTAAACAATCATTTTTCATAACATACTTCAAATATCAATCCAAACATCAAGATACATTAATAAATTAAAGTAGTTTACTCACCTGATTTTTGTTTGAACAGAGAAGCAGACCTTGGAAAAAAATTTGAAAACTGGAAATATATTTTGAACTTGAAACTGTAATTTGATCCTGATCTTGATCGTTGATTTTGAACTTTTCTTGATATTTGATTTACTTGATTGTTGATCTGATCTTTACTTTTGAGTTGAGTTGAATCTTTTTTTAAACTGAGTTGAGCTTAAACTTTCTGGTCTGAGATTTGTTGTTCGATTTGAATCTTGTTTGCTTTAAATTTTCTTATCTGGTTTTTTCTTTCTTTCTCGGGTTTTAGTTTTGTTTCTTTAGTTTTGAATATATGAAAGAAAAGATGAGAAGAGATTCAACCATTAGAGATTCCAGTTTGGAAATAGGATTCAATATCCATGGATTTTATAGATGGGTTGCTAAGGTCAAATAGTAATGAAAGTATATGGGTTATAGTGGACAGGTTGACCAAAAGTGCCTATTTTATTCTAATTAAGTCAACTAGGACGAAACCAGTTTTAGCTAAGTTGTTTATGAAGAACATAGTTAGACTACAGCGAGTTCCTAGTGGTATAGTCAGTGACAGAGATGCCTTGTTCACTAGTGAATTCTGGAAGTATCTACAGGAAGTATTGGGTACCAAGCTTAATATGAGTACTACATATCATCCTTAGATAGATGGGCAGATAGAGAGAGTCAACGAGATAGTTAATAAGGTACTCAAGGATCTATTGGGAGCTTGTGTATTAGGCATTGGTGGATCTTGGGAAGATCACCTACATTTGGTTGAGTTTTCCTATAATAATAGTTTAGTATAGGAATGGTGCCTTTTGAAGTTTTGTATGGAAGGCCATGCAAATCACCAGCATGTTGGTTGGAGCCTAGAGACAGATTAGTTTTAGGTCCAGATTTGGTTAGGGTGGCATCGGAGAAGATTGACTTAATCCAAGAAAAGATGAAAGAACCTCAATACAGGTAGAAAAGTTATGCAAATAAGAGGTGCAAAGACCCAAAGTTCTCAGTTGGACATAAGGTTTTTATTAAGGTGCCACCGATGAAGGTGTGGTACGATTTGCAAAGTCGGGGAAGTTAGTCCCGAGATATGTTGAACCTTTCCAGATCATAGAGAGGATTGGGAAGCTTGCATACAAAGTAGATTTGCCAGGCAATATGGCAGGTGTCCATAATGTATTTCATTTGTCTCATCTTTGCTAGTATGTGCATGATCCAAAGAATACTATTCCTCTGATAGGGTAGGAAGACTTGATAGTACAGCCTAATTCGACTTTTGATAGACAACCGGTTCGAGTTGTAGCAAGAGATAAGAAAAGATTGTGGAATAAGCATTCATGTTGGTGAAATTTCAGTGAAGCAACAACGTGAAGGACTGTACTTGGGAGGCAGAAGGCAGGATTAGAGATACTTATCCTGATCTGCTGTGAGGGAATGTCCATATTCGATTTATATAGATAGTTGATAGCTAGGTAGGCTAGTATGGTTGTTAAGAGTTGTTACATATGATTGCTATATTTAGTATTTAGTCCCTATTGAATTTCGAGAACGAAATTCTTTAAGGAGGGAGCCTGTAACACCCCTAATTTTTGATCACATTATTTAGGAGATTTAATTATATAAATTAAATAGAATAATGGTGGTAAGGGGATTGAGATTTGAATAAAACTACAAGAAGGACATGTTAAGTAATTAATTAAATGGGCTTAAATTGGCTTTTATATATTTAATTAAACATGGACATATTAGTAAATAGTCACACCATTATTACTCACCACTATGCATCCACGTTCTCCCCCATTCACGTACACTCTTCATTTTCAAAAACGCAAATCAAAAACCTAAATATAGAGGCGGCCATTAACAAGGGAAAAGAGGAAGAAAAATTTAATCAAAGCTAAGGATCAAAGGTAGGGGAATCAAGCTTCCACAAATCTCAGTTTTCTTAACATATCTAAGGTGAATAATAATTCATTCCATCTCTGTTTTGTTTTCAAAATCATATGTTTTCGGATTTAAGATTAAATTCATTTTAATGATGTTTTGGATGATGATATGCTTGAATTATTACATGTTTGATATAAATCAATTCATTTACATATGAATTTGCATGGTTGAGGGAGAAACCGATTGTTATTGATTTTTGGATGCCATGGAAAAATTATATGTTAGGTAAAACAAGATTTTAGAGATGGGTTTATATTTTCGTAATTTTCCAAGTTATAGAAAATTTATTATGAATTTGTAAAGGAAAATATGATATATTTAGTTTATAATTTATTTCAATTTTTTCAGGAAGAAATTGGGTCTAAAATTTTAAAATGTTTGATAAAATGAGGAAAGTGAATTTCTGTGATTTTACCTAATTGATTTTCTATAGAAAATAAATTATTTTAAAAGGACTTATTTGCAATATTGTTTTTTCTTAATGGAAGGGCTTAAACGTTATTTCATCCCTTGATTCAGATCTGATAAATGCGGCAGTTATTTTGTAAAGTATATGAAAAGTTTTCAGGCAAAAATATCAAAGGATTACACATAGACAGGTAGTTATAAAGCAATTATTAAAATCGCATAATTTCAGCCTTTATTCAGAAAAGTTGGTTCCGCCTCCTATAGTAGTGGCTTTCGACTCCAATGCTTCCGCTCAAACTCATTCGAAACCAACCCAGCCGAAACCCACCTAGTCGAAACCAATACACAAGGTACACTTAGATGGTACGTAGTGGATTGGAGGAAAGGCAGAAGCTAGGGTGTCGAAAGCAATACTTCCGATGGGATCGAAACCTTAGTTTATTTTCAAATGTTAAGTGCCTGCTTTGTTTTACCTAAAGATTTTGACGTAGTCAAAACCTATGTTTTCTAAAGGGGTTTTTCTAAATAGCTTTCTAAGTAGGTTGCCATGTCACATTTTGAGTAGGAGCTTTCGAACAGGTTCCTTTGTCTTTAAATAATGCTTTCGAAAGAGGTGGTTCCAACCTGGTTGAAACCCAGCCGCTATTCTTTTACCTTTCGGATGTATTGTAGCCATCAATGCTTTCAAAGGGTTCTATTTGTTTTAAACTTAAGCTAAGTCGCTTCCTAAATGCTTTCGAAGGGGTTCAGGAGTTTCAAAGGCAATAGTGTCGAAAGAGGGTTTCGATGCTTTCCTTCAAAGTTTTACTCTAGGTTCTGAGTTTTCGAATAGATGGTTCCGACACCGCCAAAAAATTTCCCAAAACAATTTTATTAAAGGTTTCGAAAGAGATACTTTCGTGTGAAACCACTTTGACCCAAAAGATGTTTTTAAAGTGTAAAACTCAATGTTTTCGAAAGGGGTACTTCCATTGGTTTTGAAGCTATATTTCTAAAGATTATTAAGCAATGTTGTGACCCATTCGAAAGGTGTGATTTGGTTTCGAAAGGACTGATTTATAGAGCTTCGAAAGGTATATACTTATAGTTTCGAAAAGAGGGATTCTATGCCTTCGATGGTGGTCATCTAGTGGTTTCAAAAGCGATGTTTTATGATTTCAAAACAAATAACCCATTCTCATTTACAATGGCATAAAAAAGATTTTTGAGAGTATTACTTTGTTGTTATGATTGCTTCTTCATTTATTCAATCACAATGTAATTTGAAAAATGTTATGCGGTAGGATCGTGTAATATGGAATAACGGAATAGTCTAGGTAGATAAAATAGGTAAATGCAAGGAGACACCAGGATTTTATACTGGTTCGGACCTCTCATCTTACGTCCAATCCCTAAGCTTCACTTAGGAATTTCACTAACTAACACCCTCACTTCACCCGGAGGAATAGGTTTACAACTTACCCGAACAACCGAACGGGATTTCTTGCCTCAACTAACGAAAAAGACTTCAACTCAATTACTAAAATACAATATTCGACTTGTTGTGTTGTTGTCAACACTAATGAGTCTAATGTAGTACAATATTCCTATAATCTTATCCTCGAGAGTATGCTATATGTTTGTGAAGATTTAGGAAATGTGAATTGCTATGAATCAAAAGAATGTTATAAACAAAAACAGTGATTCAAGCAATAGATTGGTGATTGCTTTGAGAATATCTAGAGAATATGAACAAGAGAATAGTAAGATTAAAGCAAGAGAATTCGGTGTATTAAATGATGTTAGAATCATGTATATATACCTGTAGAAGAGGTGCATTTGTTGTTAAAGGTTGCAAACAAGAGATGCTTCCATTTCCATTGATGAATGGTTGCAACTTTTGGGAGGAAGAAGGTGTCTTTTCAAAGAAAATTCGCAGTTTCAAATTCAGTTGACTGAGCAGGGAATTCAGTCAACTGAAAATATGAAGTAAAATTTTCGGGAGCAAATTCAGTCGACTGTGCAGGAAATTCAGTCGATTGAAACTGTGCATGTGTATAAATTTTTCCAGTTTCAGTCGACTGGCTGTTCCTGTTCAGTCGACTGAACTTATAAAATATGCACAGTGAAAACTTAATTGAAAATGAAGCTTATAAAATGTTTTCTAGTGTTCGTGCAAGCCTCTTGAGGATAGATTTTAACAATAAATCTAGACTAAGACATATATATAAAAAACATACTTTATGTTTGTTTGGTCTTCATCGATCTTCCTTTAGCATTGCATATACTTCTTCCTTTTTTGTTTAAGCACATTGTAATTGATCAAAATCTTCGTGTATCAACATTCTCCCCCTTTTTGATTGATGACAATACTATTTTATTCTAGAGATGTATTTACTTATTTTCTCCCCCTGAATGTATGCACTATCTTTCCTACAAAACAAAGTTAGTACCATAGATTTTCTCCCCCTTTGTCATCGACAAAAAGGAAGAACTAACAGCAGAAATATTTTATAAAAAACAATCACTGAAGCATAGAGAATTGAATATTTGCATAGCCATTGCTTAAGAAAAAGTTAAAAATGTTGCAACGAACAATCATAAAATGGCTATTTATACAAGCCACTATAAAGTTAAACATCAAACCATATTAAAAATTATTCCTCTTTATCCCAGTCATATGAACCTTCTCTTCCTCCTGTTGGTTCACGTATGACGGGTCCTCCTGTAGGTGGTCTGTATGCTCTTCCTCCTTGGCCACAACTAGCTCCGCTTGCACTGCTACTTGTATGCTCTTCGGATGTCGTCCACGTAAACGTAGGTGCCGGACATTTGCCGCGAGATGTCGAAGTAGTAGTGGTGCTTGAGCACGAGATTGCATCCCATAGCTTGTTGAAAAATCCTTCGATTTTGTCAAGCTTGTGATCTACCTTTTTAAGTCGAGTGTCAAGAATTTGTTGATTTCTTGACAATATCCCCAAAGATTGGTTGGTAGTAAAGCTTGGGTCAACAAGACGAATTTCATCATCTTGCTCGAGATGTTCTTCGTGGTGAGGTTGAGGAGGTTGTTGTTGTTGTTGTTGTTCTTGATGCCTTGCTTCCCATTCGGCGGGTGATATTATGCGAGGAGGTCGAGATGGGAGTTGCATTAGGCTTATGGTCTGGTGGTTAATTTGATGGACCATTGTATTCTCTGACTCAGGTAATGGCGTATCGACATTGAGGAGAAGTCGCATGATGTACTCTCCAAAGTAGATAGTGCGCATTTTGCCATTATTAAAAGTGAGAAATTCATCAAGAATAAGTTGTACCCAATTGATTTGTATATTGCCAAAAATAGCATATAGAGCTCGATAGTTATGTGGGTAGATAATTTCGTACGAACCCGTGTGAGGAGTAATTGTTCTCATTAGGGCTTTGTGGAGGATTCTTGCCATAGGTCGAAGAGAGGTGGACTTAAAATCTCTAAAGTTGATATTATCATCCACAAATCGAGGGTTTATATTGTCGCGAATATGGGGATTGAATTCTATCTCCTCTAGCTTTCTCCCGACATTTGGTGATTCTAAAATGTGTGCTATTCTATCCAAGGAAAACCAAACTTTCTTTCCATATACCATACTCCAAACACTATTGTTTGGATTTCTTAGAGTTTGGTTTCCAAGATTAAGATTAGCATAAAATAATTTGACCATTACATGATTTATGGCATGGTCATTTCTTTTCAAATCTAAAGGAGAAGTAAAACCTGCTGGATCGGTTAACGCTTGGATGTTGTAGGTTTGAAAGCTTTGGAAATCAACGAAAGAATGCTCGAAAACTCGGGAATTCTTCATCTTATTCCATCTAGTGACAGCGGTTCCATCGTAAAGCCATTGTGCTATTTGAGCATCAATTGGCTCGGAGGATGAAGAAGATGAAGCTCTTGATCTCTTTGGTGCCATTTGGGTGAGATTTGAGTGGATTTTGAGGAATTGGGGGCTAGGGTTTCGAAATTAATTGGGGAAGAAAGTTTGTAGGAGGTAAAAAGTGAATTGGTAAGGTAAAAATTGGTGGTTAAAGGGGGAAGTTTGCCTGGGAATTGGAGGCCGAAAATATTTCTGGGCTGAATTCAGTCGACTGAACAGGGTTTTTAGTCGACTGAATGTTTGCCTGAAAGTTTCTATTATTATTTTAGTCGACTGAGCAGAAGATTCAGTCGACTGATTTGTTAAACATTTTGCATTATGTCATAAGTTCAGTCGACTGAATAGGGGGTTTTAGTCGACTGACTTATGTATTTTGTTGTTCTTTGTTAATTTTGAAGGCAAACTCTTTATTCAAGGAAATAATTACAATTATATAGATGTAATATCATGAATAGATTTCAATACTAACTATTTCTTAGGGGATGGACTTGGATTCTTTTTTCCTTCATTCTTCATATAATTGATATCCCATGAATTTGGACTATATTGAGGAGTCTTAGGAGACATCCAAGGATTCACAGGATCGACTGGTGTACGATAAGATGAAGACGGTTCAAGTGAGCTAACGGGGAGAGGTAGGGGTTCATCCACTTCGTTCTTTTTTGATCCACAAAAGCGTAAACCAATTTGCTCTAGGAAGCTCAAACGTCTAGCCGTAACTTTTTGCTCGAAGTATAGCTTCGTTGAAGATCTATCTGTTGTTGTTGAAAGTGATGAATTTCATCAATCTTTCTTTTTGTGTCGGGTGAAATAAAGAGTCCGCATTTCGCCTTTTTAGATTCTGGTGTGAAACCAGTACGATAATTTTCCCATTTGTAAACCGGCTCATATGCTGGTATTAGTGTGGGAAGTTTTGGCGATGTTGGAGTGTTATCAACTGACGAGGTGATATTGATTGGAGAGAAGGAGTTGTTGGACGACATTTTATGTTGAATTTGTTAAGTTTTTATTCGTAAAATTGAGATGTGAAAATAAAATAATTTTAAGAATTTATTTATAGTAGAATTTTAGTAAACAAATAATGGTTATATTTTATTAAGATTTTTTAACGGCATAGAGATTTAATGGTTAAGAGGATTTTGTTAAAATGTATGGTTCTTGTTTAATAATTCAGTTTAAAAATGTGTGGTCTATAAATTATATAATGTAGCATATAACATAGCTGAAAATATTTGAAATTCTTATTCAGTCGACTGAACATTTTGTTTTAGTCGACTGAAATGTGGGAATATTTCTAATGTATATCTAATTTATATCTTTAAAGGATATTATACCTAATTCTCGTCGAAGTTTTATAAAGGAGTTTTCTAATAGAGGTTTAGTAAATATATCGGCAATTTGATTTTCGGTAGAAATATGTTCTAAATTAATTATTCCTTTTAGATATTGTCACGTAGAAAATGGTGACGAATATCTATATGTTTTATACGAGAGTGATTAACCGGATTTTTAGATAAGTTTATTGTACTTGTATTATCACAGTATATTGTAGAATTTGTTAAATTTATATTAAAATCTTTAAGTGTTTGTTGCATGTATATAACTTGAGTGCAAGCTAAAGCAGCTGATATATACTCTGCTTCATAGGTGGAAAGCGAGACACAATTTTATTTCTTACTAAACCAAGATATAAGTGACTTTCCAATGAAATGGAAAGTACCACTTGTGCTTTTTCTATCTGTTCGAGATCCACCAAAATCAGCATCACCGAATGACACTAACTCAAATGAACACTCCTTTGGATAGAAAAGACCGAAATCTTTAGTGTTGTTAAGATATCGCATAATTCGTTTTACGACTCTTAAGTGTGATTCTTTAGGATTAGATTGAAAACGTGCACATAAACAAACACTCGTCATTATGTCTGGTCTACTAGCGGTCAAGTAAAGTAAGGAACCTATCATACTTCTAAATAATTTTTGATCTACACTTTTGCCATTTTCATCTCGATCGAGATGAGTAGTAGTACTCATAGGAGTGGGTTTAGCAGAAGTGTTTTCCATTCCGAAACGTTTAATTAAATTTGCGCAATATTTCTCTTGGTTTATAAAAATTCCATTTGATAATTGTTTTATTTGAAGTCCGAGGAAATATGATAATTCTCCCATATGAGACATTTCGAACTCTTTACTCATTATATTTGAAAATTATTTACATAAATTTTCATTTGTTGAACCAAATATAATATCATCTACGTATATTTGAATTATCAAAATATCTGTTGTAGTATTTTTAATAAAAAGTGTTTGATATACTTTTCCAATTTTAAATCCTGTATTTAATAAATAGCTTTTAAGTCTTTCATACCAAGCACGAGGTGCTTGTTTAAGACCATATAGTGCCTTTTTTAATTTATATACATGATCAGGATATTTTTCGTGTATAAATAAAGGAGGTTGTTCTACGTATACATTTTCTTTTATAAAACCATTTAAAAAAGCACTTTTAACATCCATTTGATAAAGTTTAAAATTGCGAAAACATGCAAAGGTTAAAAGTATACGTATTGCTTCAAGTCTTGCGACGGGAGCAAAGGTTTCTTCAAAATCAATACCTTCTTCTTGATTATATCCTTGTGCTACTAGTCTTGCCTTATTCCTTGTTATATTACCTTGTTCGTCTACTTTATTTTTGTAAATCCATTTTGTTCCGATTACTGATTGATTATTAGGACGGAGAACTAATTCCCAAACATCGTTACGTTCAAATTGATTTAATTCTTCTTGCATTGCGATAATCCAATAATCATCTGTTGATGCTTCTTTAGGATTTTTAGGTTCTATCGATGAAATGAAAGTTACACGACCCATTTGATTTAGTTGATTTCTTGTCCTAACTTGAGAATTTATTTCTCCTATTATATTTTGAGTTGGATGATCTCGTAATATTCTAGGAGGAGATCTTAGTTCATTATTATTATTTTCAAGGTTCGTTTCTTCTATATTTATCAATTCTTCATCATCTTTTATATTTAAATTTTTATTAAAATTTTCATCAAAAGATATATGCAAAGTTTCTTCAATTAAGTTTGTTCGTTTATTAAATACTCGATATGCTTTACTTCGTTCTGAGTATCCTACGAAAATTCCTTCATCAGCTTTTGAATCGAATTTTCCTAGTTGATCTTTTGTATTTAAAATGAAACATTTTGATCCAAATATTTTAAAATAAGATATATTTGGCTTTTTATTGTTAAATAGTTCATAAGAAGTATTTTTAGTTAATGTTCTAATTGATATTTTATTTAATACATAACATGCAGTAGCAACGGCTTCTGCCCAAAAATTTTTTGGTAGAGAACATCCATTTAATAATGTTCTTGCGCATTCTTGTAATATTCTATTCTTTCTTTCTACAACTCCATTTTGTTGAGGAGTTCTAGGAAAAGAAAAGTTATGATTTATTCCTTTCTTTTTACAAAAAGTTTCAAAAACTTCATTTTCGAATTCGCCTCCATGATCGCTTCGAATATTTTTAATTTTCAAATCTTTAGTGTTTTGAATTCTTTTGAAAAATGTTTTAAAATGCTCAAAAGTGTCACTTTTATTTTTTATAAAAATAGTCCATGTATATCTTGAAAAATCATCAACTATTACAAATACGTATTGATTGTGATTAATGGATTGAACTTGTGTTGGTCCAAATAAATCCATATGTAGTAATTCTAATGGTTGTAAAGTCGAAATATTTTTCTTAGATTTGAAAGATGATTTCGTTAATTTTCCTTTTTGACAATCATCACAAAGATTATTTATTTTAAAGTTTATTTTGGGTAAACCTCTTACTAATTCATTTTTAGAAAGTTTTCTAATAGTTTTAAAATTTATATGACAAAATCTTTTGTGCCATAACCAAGGATTATTATCTTTGGTAAGTAAACACATACTTGAATTATGATTAATATTAATATTTAAAACATAAATATTTCTATCTCTATTTCCTTCAAAAGCAAGATTTTGGTTTTGATCAAAAATACTACATTTATTATTCGAGAAAGTTATTTTAAAACCTTTGTCACACAGTTGACTTATGCTAAGTAGATTATATTTTAAATTTTCAACTAATGAAACATTTGTTATAAAAGGTAAATTTGATGTACCGTAATTGTTCACATCTCCTTTTCCAATGATATAGCCTTTTGAATTGTCTCCGAAGGTAACCGAGCCACCATCAAAGTATGTGATGTTTGTAAGCATATCTTTGTCTCCGGTCATGTGTTTTGAACAACCATTGTCTAATATCCATTTCTTCTTTTTGAGTGGGACCTGAAATAAATATGAAATTATTGGTACCCACCTTTTAATAGGGTCCTAAAAAGTTAGAGTTTTAGGAGACCAAACCTAATTTGGTTTAGTATCCTTTTTATAAATATAGTTTTCATTATGATGAACATTATCCATAAATGTTTTAATATATTTATTTCTTATTATTACATTGTTAGTCTTTTGTACCCAAATTTTAATTACCTTGTTTTCTACTTTAGTTTTAATAGGATTCTTTAGCAATATTTGTTGTTTTGAATCAACATTCCTTTTAAGTTTTATATTTTTCTTATTAGGAATTTTTGACTCCTTTTTATAACCTAAACCTTGTTTGTTCGAAGATGTTTGAGAGTTTTCTAATATCTTAGATAAATTTTCTCTTCCTTTGTTAAAGTTAGAAACATTTTTAGTGATGTCATCTAATTTAGCTTGAAGACTATTATTTTCCAATTCAACATGTTTAATTTTAATTTTTAACTCGTGATTTTCAGAAACAAGTACATCATTCTTTTTCTTTTGAGTTTCAATTTCTTGACTTAAAAGTGATAATTGAGTTTCCGAATTTGAATAAGATTCTTGAACTTTTTCAAGTTCTTCTTCAAGAATTTTCTTTTCATCATTTAACATATCTCTCTCAAACTCAGCTTTGTTTTGATTTTCACGAATTTCCTTAATTTTCTTTTTAAGAATTTTTATTGTACTTAAAAGTTCAGTGTTAACTTCAATTAGATCATTGAAAGTTAAATTACTTACCTCAGAATCTTGAGCCATGAAGCATACATTTGCTTGTTCATTGTCGCTATCACTATCATTTTCGGATGAAGATGAATCTGAATCGTCCCATGTTACAGAAAATGCCTTCTTTTTGAATTTATCCTTTTTGTTTTTGTTGTTGAAGCTTTTCTGATTTTCCTTCATTTGTTCTTGACAATCTTTTTGCATGTGTCCTTGCTTGTGACAATTGAAGCATTCTATTTTTGAGGATGAAGGTTTGTTCAAGAAATTCTTTTTGAATCCGTTTTTGTTTCCTTTTCTATACTTTAAGAATTTCTTGAAATTTTTGGCTATAAATGCTAAATCCTCATCTTCAGACTCTGATTCTTCCTTTTCCGCATGAAAAGCAACATTCTTTCTTTCTTGAGCTTGATCTATCTTAGCTTGCATATTTACTTCATACGACATAAGATTTCCAATCAATTCTTCTGGTTTCATTGTAGATAGATCATTTTCTTCCTCGATTGCTAGTACTTTTCTCTCCCATTCATCAGTGAGTGAATTTAGAATTTTAGACACAATGTCAAAGTCCGTGTATCTTTCTCCTAGTCCAATTAGAGCATGATGAATGTCTTGAAATCTTGAGTACATGTCATTGATGGATTCATTTTGTCGCATTCTAAAGTTTTGGAATTGATTCTTTAGCATGTATATCTTTGTTTGTTTAACCTTGTTCGTGCCTTCATGTATGGCTTTAAGTGTTTCCCATATCTGATATGCAGTAGTACATATGCTATCACAGTTGAATTCATTTCTATCCAGGGCGCAAAACAGCATATTCATAGCTTTGGCATTTGCACTAGCTTCATTCTTCTGAATTTGTGTCCATGTAGGATAATCTATTGTGGGTACAACGAACTCTGTTTGAGTAGCATTCCAGGCTTCGAAACTTGTTGCTTGCATATAAATCCTCATCCTTGTAGGCCAATAGTTATAGTTTAGTCCATTGAATAGAGGAGGTCTTTAGGTAGATTGTCCTTCTGCAAATGTAGAACTATAGGCAGATGTTGTGCTTGTACTTGCGTTATTTTCCATATTATCAATATGTCTAATAACGGTGTTATGGTTATAGGACAACCTTGCTCTGATACCAATTGAAAAATGCTATGCGGTAGGATCGTGTAATATGGAATAACGAAATAGTCTGGGTAGATAAAATAGGTAAATGCAAGGAGACACTAGGATTTTATACTGGTTCGGACCTCTCGTCCTACGTCCAGTCCCTAAGCTTCACTTAGGAATTTCACTAACTAACACCCTCACTTCACCCGGAGGAATAGGTTTACAACTTACCCGAACAACCGAACAGGATTTCTTGCCTCAACTAACGAAGAGGACTTCAACTCAATTACTAAAATACAATATTCGACTTGTTGTGTTCTTGTCAACACTAATGAGTCTAATGTAGTACAATATTCCTATAATCTTATCCTCGAGAGTATGTAATGTGTTTGTGAAGATTTAGGAAATGTGAATTGCTATGAATCAAAAGAATGTTATAAACAAAAACAGTGATTCAAGCAATAGATTGGTGATTGCTTTGAGAATATCTAGAGAATATGAACAAGAGAATAGTAAGATTAAAGCAAGAGAATTCGGTGTATTAAATGATGTTAGAATCATGTATATATACTTGTAGAAGAGGTGCATTTGTTGTTAAAGGTTGCAAACAAGAGATGCTTCCATTTCCATTGATGAATGGTTGCAACTTTTGGGAGGAAGAAGGTGTCTTTTTAGAGAAAATTCGCAGGTTCAAATTCAGTCGACTGAGCAGGGAATTCAGTCAACTGAAAATATGAAGTAAAATTTTCGGAAGCAAATTCAGTCGACTGTGTAGGAAATTCAGTCGACTGAAACTGTGCATATGTATAAATTTGTTCCAGTTTCAGTCGACTGGCTGTTCCTGTTCAGTCGACTGAACTTATAAAATATGCACAGTGAAAACTTAATTGAAAATGAAGTTTATAAAATGTTTTCTAGTGTTCGTGCAAGCCTCTTGAGGATAGATTTTAACAATAAATCTAGACTAAGACATATATATATAAAAAACATACTTTATGTTTGTTTGGTCTTCATCGATCTTCCTTTAGCATTGCATATATTTCTTCCTTGTTTGTTTAAGCACATTGTCATTGATCAAAATCTTCGTGTATCAACATAATTAACCCATAACGGCACTTTGGGAAAGGGCAGAATAACCAGCTTGGTTGATCTAGTAGTGAATATAACTTAAGAAATGTTAAAATCTTAATTAAAGATATTAGGAGGGGACAATAGCTCCATAGTAAGCCCACGAATACTGTACAAAGGAAAAGATATTAGTAGGGGCCAATAGGTTCATAGTCAGTCTATAAAACCTATGATTTGATATTGGTACGGGCCAATAGGTTTATAGTTAGCCCATGAAAAATATAGCCGGATTAAGATACTGATAGTTAGTTAATAGTTCCTAATCAGCCCATGAAAACTAGGATAAGAGTAAAGATATTGGAGCTACCAATAGGTTCTTAGTAATCCCATGAAAACTATATTACTGGACAGAGAGTCCATAATCACTTTACCGGCTAATAGTCAGCCCATGAAAACTATTAGGTTAATAGTAACCTTAGAAACTATAACCGTGACAGATCATCAGGATGGGTAATCTAGAATTGATTCACTTGTTTTGCATATCATCATATTATACAGTTTTGAATTGTTTTAACCATTGTGGATGCAGGAGCACAGTATATGGTTTTATTAAGGTTTTAAGATACCAGTGAGGGGAAAACCTGTTCCGCTAAGCTGCGTGGTCTCACTAGATATCTAAATGATTTGAGAGGGTAGATTATTATTCATACCAAACTTTATGCCTGACTTGAAGTATTTGTTTTCCCCTTAAACTCTCGGATACTCAATTGATTTTGAGTAGTTTGTAATTTAGGGTTTTGAGGTATTCTTTTAGTCAAATAAAGCTTTCGGTGACGTGCATGAGGCATGTTAGCTACTTAGAGTTCTTTTATTTCCGTTGTGTTTGGTTGTAAAGGAAAACTTGTTTTATTGCCTTGTTATATACTCTGATCATCCAAGGAGGCATCTTCATATGTCGCTCATGGCGTTTTTTGTAATAAGTATATTTTGTCTGAATATGGTCTACACTCTGGAATTATGTAATGAATTTGAAATATTTTGAAATGGAATGTGCACTTTGTCTATTGTTTTAAATTTTTTCCATATTCACGTGTTTCTCTATGTCAACGTATCAAACATTTCCATATGTGGTCGCCGAGGATTAATAACTATGGACGACTGAAACATCCGTAACCGTTAGTTTTGGGCCTCCAAGTAGGGGGATGTTACCGGCTTCTCCCTACTAATCCTAGAGGTGATTCCTGACCGTATGTAGGAGAAGTATTCTTTCAATTTTTCCTCTTCTAGGACAACTTGTATGGACGAATGTATGACAGTGCATTTCTAAAATACACGTACATTGATTTTTACAAACGTACATCGGTTTGGTGGTGTAGCAAGTAACTCTTACACTTAACACCCTTATCTGAGACGTACAAGCTCAGAGGTTGTACATTTATGGAAATCAATAGTGTGATGGAAATTGGCAATGTGGCATTCAAAGTGGAATATGTTATATGAAAGGTAATCGTTACCATGGGCCTTATCACTCGAAAATGGCTTAAACAGGGCATGCCATAAGGCTATGTGGTTTACAACCATTAGGGATGGTCATCACCTTTCTAGATTACCCTCTACATATTGAGTATGTAGTGTAGGCTATGAGAGCTCTTAGATAGGTCAGGAAAGATCGGGGTGATGTTTATATTCGGCTCTATCCACAACCAGATGGGTCAATGGGTAGGTCGGTCTTCCTAGGTGTAGAGGTTTCAACGGTGTTGATCCTTGGTACATTCCTCTAGAGATGTACTGTATGGAAGGTAGTTTCTTGCCTTGCCATTATATGGAAATCCATTTTCCAATAAGTGCCTTAGGACTTGATTTTAGAGCTTAGTATGTTGGAATTTAATAATGTAATAATTTCGGCTAAGATTATTTATGTTTACTTGAAAAGCGTTTTTCAAAAGAATGTCATTAAAAATAATATTCCCAGATATTATGTAGTAAAGATTTGGGTTATCATAAGGTAAATACCCTTTCCATGTTTATGTGTGGTGCGGTCTTATAAGATACCCTTTGTTTTCAAAATACCCGTATTTTGAGTTTTCTCACACCAGTCCTATGACTAACCCAGAGTTTATTTTCCTTTTCCTTTAAACTCTGGTGGTCTATTTCTTCAGGCAGCCAAGTAGTCAAGTTCAACTTAGAGCATTGTGATGTAGCTTGAAGTCTGGAGCTAAAGATGTTCATGTAGATATTTCTCTATTTCCATTCCCACCGCATTAGTTTACTAATTGTATTCAACATCTATAAGGACATAGATTTATGACTGTCTAGGCTGATTTATAAGATAGTCTCTCATAAATGTATTTAGAATTTCCGCTGCAAAAATAGTATATATTAAAATAATATATGTTATTCCATTTGTGTATGATTCTGTTCTATCTTTATTTTCTTTTACCCCATGATAATCTGCCTCTACGGTATGTGGATTTGCGGCACATGAATACCGAGGATGTCTTAATATCGATTCTAAGGGTCGAGGATGTGGGTCGTCACATTTGGTATCAGAGCTTATGATTGAGCGAACACCTGAGCATGGTAGGGTAAAGTATCATCAAAGATAGGGTTAGTAATACCCTAGGATCAGTAACTCATTGGAGATAGGGTAAATAACACCTAAGAGTGAATTGAGAGTATTATATAAGAGTGCGTATTTGTTAAAGGTATATAAAAAATGATTTGTTTTGAAAATATGCTAAATGAAATAATTTTGCCTCATATTTTGAATATAAAGAATATATTTTGGAAAATATAATTCATTATGATATTAAATGAAAGTATGCTATGGATCATGTAATATGGATATATGATAATATAGAGTATAGTGATGATAGCAATACAATAAATAGTGCGGAATATAAAAGCAGTATAATAAAAATAACACTAGAGATTTTTATACTGGTTCGGAGCTCCGTCCTATGTCTAGTCCCAGACTCCTTCTGGAATTTCACTAAAACAACAATCCTCACTTAACCCGGAGGAATAGGTCTATACAACCCTTGAGTAGCCAAACAGGGACCTGAGCAGCAGAACATGATTTCACCTCAGCAGCCGAAGAGGACTTCACACGCCTGAGCAGCAGAATAGGACTTCAACAAATACAAAAGATTGTTTTGACCTTATGTGTTCTAATAACATGGATTTGTCACTTGTAGTACACCCTTCCTATAATATTTTCCTCAAGTATGATATGTGTAGTTGTGTGTATATGAAGATTAGGAAGTTTCAAATTGCTTGAAGAATATGGAAATGAATACGTAAGCAATGAATGTATGAATTCAAGAGAGTAGTTAATTCAGAAAATATGATTCAAGTATGAGCAAGTAAGTGAAGTAATTTGATCTTGAAATTCATGCATATATATAGTAGTTAAGGAACTGCAACTGTTGGTGAAGAGATCTCTGCGAATAGCAATCGTTGCAACCCTTGGGGAGGAAGACAACTATTCAGAAAGTGTCGTCTTTTCATAAAAAACGACAGTTGCAAGATTCAGTTGATTGAATATAGTCATTCAATCGACTGAATTTAAAAACATGCACATATATGTTAAAATGCACAGGTTCAGTCGACTGACTGACTGAATTCTATCGACTGAATTCTGTTGTTAAGCAAAAACTACAGTAGCTTATTTGGTTAGAGTACTTGCCTTTTAAACTAGTGACCTGGGTTCGAGCCCCGCTCCATGCATTTTTTGAAAACTTTATTTTGATTAAAATATGAATGCAAGTTTATTTGAATGTGAATGATGATTCTTGAGGAATGATTTTAACAAAGCACTAAACTAGACTTTATATACATATTTGATGACTCTTTAAAATATATAACTATATGAACCATACTTTGAGTCGTTGAGTCCGGATGTTTTCGTAGTCGTAGATTCGTGAATTGTTGTTTCATGTCAGGAATCAAAACCTATGATCCAACATTCTCTCCCTATTTGATGATGACAACTCCATTTTCTACGGACGAATCTTCGACAAGCTTTGTTGACTTATCTCTCCCCCTGAATATATTCCTGTAATTGTGCTATAGATTTATCCCCCTGAATCTATGCTATACATTCCTACAAATAGTGTTAGAGTAATATCTATCTCCCCCTTTGTCATCGACAAAGAGGAGAGTTTATATGATGACATAAATTATATTCTACATAAATGTTAACATAGAATAATATAGAACAAAATAACTACTACTGATAATGCAAGGTATCAAAAAATAACATTAAAAGCATGCGATGCCCAAGGTTCTTATCATTTCCTAATTTTTAGGAAACCATACCCATTTGGGTGTGGTTGAACCTTTATAAATATAATTTTCATTATTAACTACCATATCAAAATAATCATCAATGTATTTTTCTCTATTTTTTCAATTAATAGGAACCCAAATACTTAGATAATTTTTATTTGTATTTCCTTCAGTAATTTTGTACTTCTAAAGAAATTATAAACATTATTGGTCATAGCAGTATTTGAATTTCTATAAAAATTGGATTTAGACTTTACTCGTAATCTAATACTAGCACTAACATATTTACTATACATGAAAGCATATCTAGTGCTATTTCTACGATCAGTTTTATTAGATCCTAAACCACTTTTATCATGTAAAGGTCTAGAACTGGATAAAACTATGTTTAAATCGTTTTGACCTTTATTAAATTTTGTGACTTCAGTGTTAAGTTTATCAAATTAGCTTTAAAGTCACAATTATTATTTTCAAAAGAAATATTAATGTTTTTCAAACTGTCAATTTGCTTGTTTAATTCAGAACTCTTTTTTTTTAACTTACAGTTCTAGTTTTCGAGAAGAAAATTAGAGATTCTGATTTATCTAAAGATGATTGTAATAAATCATTTTGTCTTTTCAAATCCGTAATTTCATTTGAATTTTTTCTTTTTCAAACTTAGTATTTTGTTCGTCTAGAAAATCTTCAAGAGCTTCAAAATTATTTTTCAAAACACCCTGTTGATTTTCTAAATCTAATTTCTCATTTTTCAATTTCTCATTTTCAATTCAACATATTTTCTCTTTTCTAAAATAATAAAATTAAGCTTTGAAATCTTATTTCTTATACTAACTAATTCATTATTATCTTTTACTAAAATTTGTAAATCAGAAATTACCTTTTTGCAGTCCTTACTGGTGTCTTTGATCGGGATTTTGCCTGTTGTATTTCGACTTGATTGTTTTTTGGCCATTATTCTATGATGTTGTGACGATCGATAGAATTCCATACTCCGATGCCAAATGAAAGTGTGCTATGGATCGTGTAATATGGATATATGATAACACAGAGTATAGTGATGATAGCAATGCTGTAAATAGTGCGGAATATAAAAGCGATATAATAAAAATAACACCAGAGATTTTTATACTGGTTCGGAGCTCCGTCCTACGTACAGTCCTAGACTCCTTCTTGAATTTCACTAAAACAACAACCCTCGCTTAACCCGAAGGAACCTGTCTATACAACCCCTGAGCAGCCGAATAGGGACCTAAGTAGCAGAACAGGATTTCACCTCAGCAGCCGAAGAGGACTTCACATGCCTAAGCAGTAGAACATGACTTCAACAAATAAAAAATATTGTTTTGACCTTGTGTGTTCTAATAACACGGATTTGTCACTTGTAGCACACCCTTCCTATAATCTTTTCCTCAAGTATGATGTGTGTAGTTGTGTGTGTATGAAGATTAGGAAGTTTCAAATTGCTTGAAGAATATGGAAATGAATACGTAAGCAATGACTGTATGAATTCAAGAGAGTAGTTAATTCATAAAATATGATTCAAGTATAAGCAAGTAAGTGAAGTAATTTGATCTTGAAATTCATGCATATATATAGTAGTTAAGGAGTTGCAACTGCTGGTGAAGAGATCTCTGCGAATAGCAATGGTTGCAACCCTTGGGGAGGAAGACAACTATTCATAAAAGTGGTGTCTTTTCATAAAAAAGATAGTTGCAGGATTCAGTCGGCTGAATACGGTCATTCAGTCGACTGAATTTAAAAACATGCACATATATTATTAAAATGCACAGGTTCAGTCGATTAACTGACTGTATTCAGTCGACTGACTGACTGTATTCTATCGACTGAATTCTTTTGTTAAGCAAAAACTACAGTAGCTTATTTGGATAGAGTACTTGCCTTCCAAACTAGTGACCCGGGTTCAAGACCTGCTCCATGCATTTTTTGAAAACTTAATTTTGATTAAAATATGCATGCAAGTTTATTTGAATGTGAATGATGAACAAAGCACTAAACTAGACATTATATACATATTTGATGACTCTTTAAAATATATAACTATATAAACCATACTTTGAGCCGTTGAGTCCGGATGTTGTCGTTGTCGTAAATTTGTGAATTGTTGTTTCATGTCAGCAATCAAAACCTATGATCCAACATTAAAGTCATGAATTGGATAATTATTTTGAAAACAAGTTAGCTAAATCAAGAATAAACATCGTGTGATTATAATTTCATAGTTTGACCACAAGATGTATAATAATGGTATTAAGAGGATTAAGAATAGGGAGGAAAACCTAATATTTGGATAATGAGAACTTTTATCCAAAAGGTTTTTTTAGAAAGGATTTTGAAAGTCGATGATAATAATGTTTGGAAAACATTTTTGAAGAATCAAAAGGATTTTTGGAAACATATACAACATTTTGATAAAGATCTCGATTTGATTCCTAAGTATTGATCAAACCTTGGCTTGAAAAGAAGTATACTTGTTAAGTTAAGATAGTGTCTGCTTCGAAGTATTTGTGTACATATTTTTCGAATCCATACGAAGGGAAGTATTCAAAAGGAGAAACCTTAAGAGCAAATTAGGCTGAGAAATATGGTCTAATCATTCTTTCAAACGATGAGGAAGAACCCATAAAGGAGGAATATGATACGTATATTCGTAGAGACAAAGATGGTTACCAGATAGCGGGAATGCTTATACCTTCCCTAACTCCAGATTTGGTCATAATATCTAGTGATGTAGAGATCGCTCCAACCTCAGAAGGAAGGGGGACCGTTGACCCCACCAGTTCAGAATTCGAACCTGAAGAAGAACCCATGGAGGAACAGTCTGAACCAGAGGAGAACCTAATGATATAATATCAAATGAAATGAACCATAGTAGTGGGGCAGCAATATCATATAGGAGATGGATGGGGATCATGTTATTTGGCATGAGGACTCATCAAGTTCATACATTTGGTAGGATAATACGGAAGATGATGAAGTGGAAGCTGAGGAAGAAGCCGAGGAGGAATTTGACAATCCTGAGGAGATGGGAACGCAAGAGTTGGAGGAACTAGAGGAAGGGGATATATTGTAGGAAGTACCAGTTGGATTTGGACATGCTTTATGGAATCAACCTTGGTTGTCATATGTGGAAAATGAAGATGGAAATGCAGCTGACAACGAACAAGAAAGTGAGCTGAGGATGTTGGGGAAGTTTCATTAGAGTTTGGATATTGGAGTACACCATTGGCAAAAAATTCAAAATTGATTGAGATTGTGGTTGAAGCATAGTTATATCTGTCTAGTATTAAGTATTAAGTAGTAGCTTATAAGTATGGCTTGTGACAAGGTGATGTCGTGGTTAGCCTTGTACTTGGATTTGTATTAAGAACTTTCAGCATGTACCCAAGTAGGATTGGGATGACTTGAAGATGACCAAGTGTGGTGGAAATGATGGATGTGAGATATAAGGTTGCATAATATAACTATGATCTTTCAATAAGACTTCATTCATTTGCAATTATACAAGTCACTTAAGAAAATTTATACAATATGAGGAATTTATTATAATTTTAGAAATAAAAGATAATTTAACAATTTAATGAATTATTTTGAAAATGGTTTTTTTCTAGATACTGTTAAAATATGTTTGTAGAAAAGAAATGTCTTTATAATAGAGTTTGAATCAAAGTTAAAATTTTATGAAATGTTTTCATAAAAATAATTTGGGAAGGTTAATAAGTACGAATGAGGTACATGGATTATTTCGTCGCACAATTTTGATTTAAGATTCGAGTGCAAATCGACCAGTCCAAAAAAGGATTTACCACTCGATTCTTGACGACAAACATTGATGAGGGTTTGCGATTGGATACTTGAGTTTTCTATAATAGTTGAGAGCTATGCAAGGAAAACTAAAATTTTGATCGGAAAGCCTGATCAGAGTTTGCACTAGAGGATCAGAGGATTTATACTAGTTTGGAAGTAAAGTTATGGATTTTATTAGTAGATCGAATTGGATTTGTGTACGGATGATCTATATACATCGTACAGGTATAAGTTTTAAAATGAGTATTTTGGACAAAAACCTTTAGGTTTTGCGTTGTAATTTTGAGAACGAAATTCTTTTAAGTGGGGAAGTATGTAAAGACCCACAAATTTATCGATTTGATAAATTATATTTAATTTTAAATATTCAAATAAAAGTTTTTTAAACATATATTATGATGTTTTGAACAATAATATTGGTAATCTTATTTTAAATAAATTTTTAAAAAAATATATACCGTGGAAGGAATATTGATAAAATGGTTGAATTTATCAATAAACAACTCTATATTTATCAGAAGTCACGCACAGAGCTGGATACATACACTTATTTATCTATTTAAACATGAATTTCAAATAAAATCATTTATTTTATTGTTGGGAAATAAAATGTATTTATGAGATCATCGATAATGGCATCATATTTAATATTTATTTATGAATTTAGGTTGAGATTTAATGACTTAATAATTATAATTACTCAAATAATTGTTTTTAAATGATAATAATTCATTTTAAATTTTTACGAAGTGATAATAAATCATTTATAGTAGTTTTATGAAGATATATATATATTTGACTTGAAATTATAAGAAAATTGATATCGCTTTATCGATATGATAGCACTTTTTAGTGAACAATTGTTCAATATTAATTTATATGGTTTTATAAATCAATTACGATCATTTTAATTAATTGATAATGATAAGAAATTAGTTTTCAAATTGTCTTTACATTTATACGCAATTCAATTGATAAGTGAAAATGTGACCGAGAATCGGCTTTCCGATTTTCAATGGTTTAACGAACGAAAGTTGTTCAAAGTTGGTAAAATCTTATTTATATGCCTTGTACACATATATAACATACACATGCACACCCTAATATATACATAAACGTATATATACATACAAATATACATATACACTTATGCATATAAATTACGAAAATATCTAAGATATTTTCACACTTAAAAAGCAATCTTCACTTTACCCTTACACAATTCAACTCATACACATGGAGCCACATGGGGAGGGGGAGATTTCGGCCTACATGGTGATGGAGGAGAAGGGTGTGGTGGTGATGAAACGGTGATGTGTATGCACATAAATATCATGATAACTTTATTCACTTCTTTTCCTATAAATACCACCAACCATCTTCACTTCATTTGTTCATAAATTCCTAATCTTATTCACCTCTTTATACTCCACTTTAATGACTTTCTACCTTAGGAAAATTATGAAGAAAAATTATCAAAACGAAAATAAATTTATATAAGTACACACACATTAGCAATCCACTTCAAAACTAGCTCAAACCACTCCTCTCCTCTTTCTAAAACCACGACCACATCATCCACCACCCAAGGTCGAGCCCATCCCTCTAAAACCACGACCACATATATTAAAGGGATGAGTTCACGTCTAAGAGTCATGTGACCGGGACTCTCATTTTTATACCAAAAATAATTTATTGAAATAGTTTATAACAGTTATAAATTATTCTTATGGAGAAAATAACATAATAGCTATATTAATTTATTATTGTTATTATTAATTACTATTAAAGTGCCTAAAATTAATTAACAATTTTTTTAATTATTATACGGTTTTTAACTATTTTTAGGCCAGCATAATAATTTGAATATAATAAATAATATATTTATGTGTATGTGTGTGTGTGTGTATATATATATACATGAATGTATGTATTTATGTATATGTGTGTATACATTATTTTGGTAGTCAAATTTTTTAAAACTATTTTAAAATAAGGCAGGACTATGTGGGTATAAATTAACTAAATGATTTTAATTAGTTAAGTGAGAGAAGATCTCGCATATAACAGGCCATACCTTGAACACTGTATCTGGGTTGGGTATTTTACATATCCCATTAATGCTGCTTTAAATACACCAAGATACCCCATTCTACAAACATACAAATTCGTTTTCTCTCCATAAAAATGAATTACCTCTTAATGGTAAACTTTGGAACTCCATTATTGAGTTGTAGGTCTCCTAAAGGTGAAGCTGATATTTCAAGGTGTGTACGAAAGACATGATTATCAGAGTAAAATTTTCAAATCGTATTATTTTTAATCGATTTGTAAATTTATCTTTACCTAAATTTGTTTCTAAATTTTATAAAAGAAATGAATTTTTAAAATTGTTTCATTTATAATCATATATATATATATATATATGTTTAAACTGATTTACACTAAAAAATAAATGTATAAGGTATTTTTGTGCATGACGGCACTGCTCAATATTCATCCATGCAGTTCTCACATCGATTATTATCAAAGCCTGTCAATTTCAACATCAAAGTCGACATCCATGTCAAAGAGGGACAATAATGTTTGGCAAACTCCACAAGCGACGAGAGCATACACCATCCCTCCACAGATGTGATTGTACAAAATTAGGGTTTGGGTGCACATCATTGGAGAAAGCAACGATGGGACCGGATGGTAGCTTTGGCGAAGACGAGGAGAATGACGACGACGGCTTTGGTTGACTTTTGCAGCAGGATTAGTTGGTGAAAAAGTCAATAGTTTGGCAACTAGGGCACCAGGTGGAGTGGAAAGAAATAATAAATATAACAATAATAAATATTGTAATTCATAAAAGGTAATAATAAAGTTCTAATGTTAGTTAATTTTTTAATAATATATGCATGAATATAAGATTTAATATTAATTATAAATGATATGATTAAATAAGAGAATCTTTTACGATGTATATAAACTTAAAAAATATGATTTTAAAAGTTAAAATTGAAATAAAACTCATAATAATTACTAAGAATAAATACATTTGTATGTAGTATTGTATGTGTACATAAAGGCAAATGTTGTCATTGAGTGTTGTGAATATTCATTACTCCTTATAGACGATAATACTCAATATAATTTTTTCAAGATTATCAATATTAAATAAACTTGCTCTCCGTCATTTACAATATAAATAGAGTGTTGTACATACTTATGGTTGTTGAGCACTCTAAAGCCATAAAATATTTCCGGCGACATTTATATTATCATATATTAGCAAGAACAATTTGTTACTTTGTATTGCATCCTTAAGGGTTAAATTTTTTTCCATAGGCAAACACAAAATGATGGCTGTGAAGTATTTAATAAACTTTATGATTTTTTAAGCACCCTTAAAGCTGCAAAGAATATGAGCAAAAGAATTTACGTTTAGAAGTTATATAAGAGATATAAAAAATACCATGTTTTAACCATTTATAGGGACTATAATTTATTATGGACCCTCAAGGTTGTAATGATATGGTAAATAAATCCTAATGCTTACTTGAGGAATCTGTAAAATTCCAACATCTCATTTAGGGTTTTAAGAGATTTAAAATCTAGTGGGAGCCTTGTCAGCAAAATATAATAAACCGCTCTAATAAGTATAAGAACATATGTAACATTATAATAATATAATCCAAAGCATCACAGCCCAGTAACATGAACACTCTTCCTGAGCAACCTAATCATGCACATGCACACAATTTCTGTGTACATGTATCTGAAGTACCCTTATCCCCTAGCCATCAAACAAATCTTCCTTATTCACACATACCTCCCCCTCCTGGATTTTTGGTTAATCAAGTGATCCCTCCTCCCTCTAAACCCATAACTCCAGTCCCTATTCTTAAGCATCACAGCAATTTTAAGAGGAAAAAGGAAAGAAACATGTCAGATTTTGACAAAGGCAAGAATATTTATTTTGCTGAAACTTTACCTGAAAAGGATATAACCCCTAATTCATGCCTCAGAAGGTCTATGAGATTACTTACTTCTCTCCCATAAGTTAATCCATGTTACAAAAGTTTGGGTTTTGGAATATTAGAGGTGCTCATATGGAAATAAACTTGTGCAAGCAAAACGTATTATCTCTGACAATAATCTTGGCATTTTTGGCATAGTGGAAACCAAACTCAACCATGACCTTACCCATAAAGCTGCAAAGCTGATTAATCCATTATGGAGTCTTCATCATAATCTGGTTGAGGCACCATATGGAAGAATTATGGTCTGACCCTTCCATTTACACCCTCACCCCAATTTTATCCCACAAACAATTTATCCATTTCCATGCTATACATATTCCATCTGCTACCACATTCTACCTTACCTTTATTTATGGGGATAACCATGTTGCTGCTAGACAAGAAATGCTTAACTACTTACCACATTTTAGACAGGAAACACATTCGTGGTTTGTGTTAGGTGACTTTAATTGTATGTTAGCTGCTGACGACCGTTGTGGTGGCTCTCCCCTTACAATTTCTGATATCACTCCTCTCAATCATGCTATCTCTTCCTCCAATTTACGTGAAGCTGCCTTTGTTGGACCTAAATACACATGGAACAATAAGAGTAGATCTGGAGTGAGAACTATGAGCAGACTTGATTTAACTTTTCTCAAAACCAAAGCCATTACCCTTTTTCCCATGCCCCTTAACCATATCCTACCTCCCTTCTCTCTGACCATTCTCCTGTCTTTATAGCCTTGGAATGCAATGCCACTAAAAGGAACTCAAGTTTTAAATTTTTTAACTCATGGATCAATGATCCAGAATTTATGCCTTTAGTGGTTATTGTTTGGAAACAACCTAAATTTGGAAATAAAATGTCTATTTTTCAGCAAAAATTGAAGGCAACCAAGGTGGCTTTAAGGATATGGGCTAGAAGCAAATATGGTGATGGTGACAAGAACTCAACTAATCTGCAGAACCAACTATCAGCTATTCAATTAAGTATGATTGATGACCCTGGTAATATTTGCCTTTCAGAGCAGGAACATGAGTTAACACAACTACTATCTGAAGCTATGGCCATTGAGTTAAGTATGAAGAAACAAAAGTTGAGGAAGGAGTGGGATTTGTTTGGTGACATAAATTCTAGTATGTACCATTCTACTCTACAGGTCAAAAATGCCAATAGGAACATTCATCAGCTTCTTGATGATGAAGGTAGGATTTTAAACAAGCAGGAAGACATTGACAGTGCCTTCATTCACCTTTGTACCAATCTTTATTCCACCAATGATGCTTGGAACCTAGACTATAATGAACTCTTGTCAACTCCTTTGCCTATGCTTAATGAATCTGACATACAACTCTTATCTTCTAAAGTCACTGATGAGGAAATATATAATGCTATGTTTGGTATAAAGAGGGATTCGTGTGGTGGACTTGATGGCTTTAATGCCTTTTTCTTTATTCATTATTGGGATGTCATTGCTACTGACTTCAAAAATGCTATGCACAATTTTTTTGAGCACAATAAGTTACCTTCCTCCATTAATGCTACCAACTTATGTCTGGTGCCTAAAGGAAAAGAACCGGGTACTCTGCATTCTTATCATCCTATTGCATGCTGTAACATAATCTACAAATGCATTTCTAAAGTTATTGCTGCTAGGCTTAGGCATGTGCTTCCCACTGTAATATCTGACAGTCAAGCTGCATTTTTGAATAACAGAAGTATTTTGGATAATGTGCTGGTTACTCATGAGCTTCTTAATGGGTATGGTAGAACTCAGGTTTCCCCTAGAGCTATGATGAAGCTTGATATAAGAAGAGCTTTTGATACTATTAGTTGGGAAGCTTTGAGTGGTATTATGGGAATAATGGGGTTCCCTGGTCACTTTGTCAACTGGATCTATACATGCATTTCTACTGTTAACTACTCTTTATGCTACAATGGGGGTACAATTGGTTATTTTAAAAGTCAGAGGGGCATAAGGCAAGGTGACCCAATGTCTTCATATTTGTTCATTGTTGTGATGGAATTTTTTACTCGACTTTTTAATCAACAGGTGGTGAACAATAACTATGAACTTCATCCCAAATGCAGGAATCCCCTCATTACCTCTCTACATTTTGCTGATGATGTTTTACTTTTTATTAAGCCTACTGTGTCTACTATGGAATGTGTCAATAGTATCCTTCTCACATTTGAGAAATGCACTGGTCTGCAGGTCAATAGAAGCAAGTCTTCCCTTTTGGTGGCTGGTCTCACTGATAGTGATAATCATAACATCCACAATTATATTCAACTGCCAAATCTTCCTGTGGGTACTATGCACCTTGGTATCCCTTTGTGCACTAGAAGAATTGGTGTTACTGCTTGTCTGCCTCTGTTTGAAAGAATTACTAAAGCAATGAACAGATGGGCCAGCAATAAATTATCCCAAGCAGGCAGAACCACCATCATCAATTCTATAATCCATGCTATGACTGTTTATTGGTGTAGATGTTTCATCTTACCTCCTTCTCTTCTATCTAGTATTAGAAAAGCTATGAATCATTTTTTATGGACAGGGAGTATGTATTCTAAAAAACTAATTCCTATTGCCTTTGCTAAATTAGAGAAACCACGAATATATGGTGGTTTGGGAATAAAATGTATGAGAACCTGGAATCAAGCTGCCTTCTCTAAGCATTTTGACAATTTGATTAATGATAAGCCAAATTTGTGGGTTAAGTGGGCTAGGCATCATCATCTTGACAATAAAAATTTTTGGTCTATGGAACCATCTCCTCTGTGTGGTTGGGTTTGGAGATCTATTCTCAAGATCAGAGACATATTACTCCCTCTTGTTCAGCTTGTGCTTGGCCCTCACAGCAATGCCAAATTTTGGTATGATCCATGGGTTGGAAGAGGAATAATATTGTACAATCTGCTCTCCTATGACCAGAGGTTTCAAACTGGCATACCTTTGAATGCCAGTGCCTTAGATTATTGTCATAATGGTCAAATTACTCTGCCATACACATCCAATCCTATCATCCAGCAACTGTGGGCTGAAGTGCAGTGCATGAACATCCCCTCTGGTGATCATGGGTATGTTTGGTTTACTAGTCATGGTCATCACTCCATTGCTGGGGTTTATAAGGCTTTGAGACTAGATGACAGTAGCCCCATTTTTAGATGGCGTGCTAGAGTTTGGAACTCTCTTACCTCACAAAAACTGAATTTCCTTCTATGGAAAGTTCTTCGTAATGCTCTCATGACTAAGGCTAAATTGTGTGGGAGAGGTTATAATGTTGACATGATGTGTGCATACTGTAATAACGTGATTGAGGATGGTGCTCACCTCTTTTTTGATTGTTTGATTACTAATAGAATCTGGAAAACTAGTCTTATCAGTTGTGGTTATACTGAGATGGTATTACATGGTGATGCTGAATGGAACAGACTGTTTACAAGAACAAGATGGAAGAATGCTACTACTTACAAGCTGCTACTCATTCTGAAGGTGTTTGTGCATGTGATATGGGAAGAGAGAAATGTCCGAGTCTTTGAAAATAAGATGAAGCTTGAAAGTTCTTTAATAAACAGAATCATTTCTAGGGTCAAGGAAAAGTCTGATCATCACATTGCTTATGGTTCTCTGGTTTAGGGTCTTGTTTTTCCCTTTCCTGTCTTTGGTTTTTGTATTTTCTGGTTTCAGTCTTTCATTTCTTCTTTCTTAGTCTTCCCTGTTTTCTCATTTGTGTGCTCTAGTATGTTAGTGCTCACTTGTAACTTGTGTTTTTCTGGTTAATAAATATGGTAAGGGTCCATTCAACCCTGCTTGCCTTTAAAAAAAAATATACTTTAATAAATCTGCATAGGTAATGTAATTAATATGATTGTTTATTAATTAAAATATATTAAATGAACTACACTAAAAATTGATGAAGAAACAAAATTTTTTACTTACCAATAAATTAATCTTTAGGCATATTCTCACTTTAATACTCTTTAAGAGCCAAATAATACAACAATTAGCGTCCCTTGGTCACTCAAATATGAATCTACCCTAGACCATGCATTGTCTTCTATGAGTTTTGCGCTTTAAAATAATAAAAGGGTTTGGATATTCGACCCATATTTGATAACATACAAATTTTTATGGTGAGTAGTCACATTCTATAAGATATGGAGTTTCGATGAAACCATTTCACTCAAAATGAGAAAGTAAACCTGTTTTAAGATTATATGTTCAGTACGATTGAATACAATAAGGATCTTATAGTATTGGAAGCAACACCATACAAAAGACAATAGACATACGAAAGAATTCGACTATTGAAATGTCTATTTTATTCTGTTTACTGAAGTGTAACTTATTCGATCTTTCAATCATGTAAAGGATATTTGGTTACCTTTTTTTAAATGAAATACGATGTAATCTTGTAGTAATGGGTTTCTCTTTTGGATGATTAATTCATTTAAAAGTGAAAACGAATGTTTGAGACTAGCAGTAATATTTTCATTGTTGGGATGAAGAGAGAGTGAAAGATCACCTCCGCTTTATGAAGAGACATCGAAGATGGAATTATGTAAAATATTTGTACATTCTTAATAAGGAACATGAAATACGATTTCTAATCCAAATGTTTTTTATAGAAAATTTTTCTTTATAAGATTAATGTCTCTAGATTCGAGGTAGCTGATATAAAATTCTTGATTGTAAATTACTTATAGTAAAAGAAAAAAAATTCCATATTAAGTGATCGAATGAAGCTTCTTATTTCAAATGTTGTTATTGTAACAACAGAAACAACATGAGCATAACATATAAAAATTGCCAATGGACACATTAGGTATTGATTATTTTTTTGTACACCAAATATTATTTATGTAATAATAATTTTTTAGTTTTGATCGAAAAATCAATGCAGCTTTGTTTTAATATGAATATTATGAATATTCATTATAAAATAAATATGTTACTAGCATATTGATGATGATATTTATTTTCATAACAGTAATGATGCATTAGCTATAAAAAACATAAAACATCCAAATATTTAATAATTACTTTTGCAATCATGGTTTAAGCCACGTCATCGAGAAAAAATTCTTAAATCATATGATTGTTAATCGTATGGTATTTGTGAATTATATCTAAAATGATTAATAGCAAAGCACCCATTCAGCGAGTGCGAAGAAAGAGTTAGTGATGTAACGTCCCGCCTTTTTGTATGCTTTAAATCGACGATAAACCACACATGTCAGACTTATATCATACAGAAGGGCGGATTGTTATGAGGTAAATAAGAAAAAGCAAGGAAAAAACAAAATAGAATCTTGCAGCGGAACGATAAAATATAATAATCAAATAAACAGTTCATGAAGCTGTTTTACAAAACATTTGATTATATTTATACAGTACATATCAGAGTACACATACCAGAGAATAATAATTAATGCAGCGGAACAATGTGATGAAGTGGAATAATACAATAAATAATAGTAATAAAATTTTCGTCTTCGTCCTCCAGAAATAAAATCTTCAATCCTGAAATGCTCAAGCTGACCCGAGCGAATTAAAAAGACAAAACACTCGAGTCAGAACTAAAAGATCTTATGTAAGTTAAATCAACAGTAAATAATATGAGTGGAACGGGATCAGAGATGTTTACGGGGTTTGACATCTCCTATCCAGTGTCTAACGTGAGTGCGATAACTTAAGAGATGCTCGAGATTCACATCTCTTAAGGATCCGTTAAACTATTGACTATGTTGTAATATTTTGCTATTATAATAATGTCTATAGTAAAATAAACTTACTTTTTCATAGCATTCAGGGGTTACCCATATAGCCCTTAACACGTAATAGTCCCAGTAGTCCATCCAACATCATGGTCCCTCCTGATCGGGAAGCCACCAGAGGATACCACACGGGCTACGGGAGAAAATCAAACTCGTACAAGGCGCGATAGGGTAGGTGACATGGCACAACTAGGTAATGCCAGGGTAGATATACCAATTACGCTTCCGGGCCGGTGGTAACGCGTAGCGCGCAGCTACCGCCCACCTTGAGCCACACCCCAAATCAAAAAAAATCAAAAGTGGCCATCGAACCAATCCAAAAGTCAAAGTATAATATTGAAGGGATGTGTTCGATCAAAGGTGCTACCTCATAAGCCCGTCAATCGCTCCTGTTTTAGCCACCTTATGCCAACTTATGGGAGTCGGGTCCACGTATTTACCTCAAAGGGAACGCCGCCGCCATCCTACTTCATTCTGGAATCTGCACCGCGTACACGGTTGTTAAAGTGGTTTTCGGAGTTGGCAGAGAGTATGACAACTTCCGATCCCGGTCTCTTCAACAACCAAACGTTATTATAACACCACGGTCATTTCAAAATAATTATACTTCAAAACCAAAATATACTATCCATTTCAAAACCATATAAATACGATGTCCTTTCTATTTTAAAAACCACATCATTATGATATCATTTTTATAAAAACCCAAATCAATATAATATCATTTTTATTTCAAATATAACTCTTTTCCAAAAATCATAGCACTCCCGAAATTATAATATTTCGAAACCAAACGCTTGAAATATAACCTTTCAAAACATAAAACGCAAATTTTATAGCTTCAAAACCATAACTTCCAAAACTTAAATAGTTGGATATTCAAACAGTATATAAAATAAAATAGTTTGAATTTAAAATTACTTTTATAAAGTAGAATAATTTCCTCGACTTTACAATTTTATTCACTTTAAATTAAATCCAAATTCATAAACTTTCAACTCACCTTCAGTTTCAATAAACCACTTCAATTTCAATATATTTCAAACTTTGAGTATTAACCAATTCCAAAACTAAGGTTGGAAATTACTATTCAATATTTCAATGTCCTATTATTTAGTTTTGAAATATTTTCATAATAAATCCATAATCATTTAAATAAAACTCAAATTTTCAATAACTAAATATTTCCTTCAATTTATTTATACTAGAAATATTCATTTAATTCATCTTGAAATAAAAATCCAGTTATAAATATCATACCTTTTTAAAATTTCAAGTTAATAAATTTTACACCAACTTATCGGGTTTAATTCTTAGATAAGCTCAATTTCAAATAAATTTCCAATTTACCTTCCAAAACTTAATTTATTTAAATCATTATAACCTCTATATTAAAGTATGATTTAAATACTCAACCATATTTTATTTTAAATAAATCAAACTCCATTATTTAACTTACTATTATTAAACAAATTTATACATAGCTTAAATACATGAGTTTAACTATACATAAAATATTTTTAAATAATATCAAAAAGAATCACTATCTATTTAACCTTATAATTCTATCCAAAACCATAGAAATCATTTCAAAATATTTATATATATTGACCAATGGTGTTTGTATAAGATTTTCTATCCTATGGTCAAGTGATACAGATATTTATCATTTCAATCCGTAATTTAAAATAGAAAAAATACGGTTATATATCATTTCAAACCGCAATCCCGAATAAAATAAAATGCATAACAACTTGCAGTTTATAACAATATAAAAATACAACATCCATCCATCCAATATCAATCATCAACCATTTATCACAATCATCATCCAATTCAAACAATAACATCAATATAGAAAAGATAATAAATAACAATTAATTACTGGAAGTTTATTATTCAATAATAAATTAATTTAATTGGCAGTTTATATGCAAAAATAAATTAAATAACAATTTATCCAAATAAATTCAATTTAACTGGAATGATGATAAAATATACCAAATAGCAATAAATAAATTTCTAATCATATCAGAAATTAATTTAACACACATAAGAAATTTAGAAGTTGTGAGTGGGTTAAAACACTCACCTTTTGAATTTAAATTGAATTTAAATCCAATTTGAACCCAAAAATTGAACGGCCTCAGAATCCATCCAAACCAGTGTCAAAATGTCCGAAATTCTAATACGAACATAGCAGAGAAAACCGCGCATAATACGGGCCTCGTATCTAAAAGTTATTGATGTTAAAACGAGTTGAAAATTAAATTCAAATAAATTAAATTAAACAAAATAAATTACCAAAACAACACGTCGGCCCCCCTTACCTTCTCTGTCTCCCACGCTTTCCTCATGCAATAGAAAAACGCGCACGCACAGAGCACGACCGACCCCAACTTTGACCGCTCCTAACGAATGCCACCGTTCACTAGAAAATTGCCGAGCACCACCATTCTTCTCCTCAGGCCGAGCCGCACCCACGGCCAAGAGGCCGCCGCCTCCGGTCCCCCCATCTCCGCTGCCACGCCTTCAAAGTTTAGGGTTTTCGAAACCTAATAAACCAAATTCACGCGCCTCCGATCGAATTATCCCACACGACCACTAGCGTTAGCTTCCCCTTGACGAACCCTTGCAAACCCAGAAACCGTTTCCTCGATTGTCGCCCCAATCAAAAACGCCCAATCTAGCTTTGACCTCGATTTGCGGTTGACTCGGGTATTGTTTGCAGAAATAGACGCCAGACGCAGATTCAAATCCTCAAGATATTCAATATATAATTTTTCCGAATTTTTTTGAGGTGTTTGAAATATTGATTTGATTTTGAATTGCAATTGGATCTAGAATTGTCTGCCATTGAAATGAAGAGGTGAAAATGAATTGTACGTACACACAATTGACAATGAGGAACAATTAGGGTTTATAACAGGGTATTTATAGGCAAACTGAAATTAGAATAGACCAGATTGAGTTAATTTGAAAGTTGAACGACAAACGACCGAAAAAGCCCGTTCTGACTCCGGAACGAAATTGGGTCAACCCACATATCAAAATGGATGTTTTTAAATATTTTAAACGGGCTGGAACCGGTTTCAAGTACAAATTCCATCGTATGAAGAAGTTATGCAAAAATCAATTTTTTTTAATTGATTTCAAGGCGTTTCGAATCCGTACGATCAAACGACAAGTCCGATCGTTACGAAACTTGAAATCCTACAATAATTCACCTTTACGGACCCGATGAAAATAATTTCGTCCAAATCCGATTCAGTGGCCAAAATGGATATTTTTCCAGTTAATTAAATAAATTAAAAATTAATTAATTAAATACAACTTTCAATTTCAATCCTATAATCGACAATTCTTATCATTTTTAATTTCTTAAACATTTACACTAATTTAAACAAATATGACTATCGATTTAAAATTGATTAATTCCTCAATTTCATTAAATTCAACAATTATAAATTTAATTCCCAATAATTCTATTTAATTTACTTTTAATTTATTATTCAATTCATTATTATCAAATGGATGAAATTAACATTGGATTCATAATCTATTACTTTAATATTCTCACATTCCATCTTAATTTCAAATAACGTAATATTTAGATATTTTAATTTCATTTAATTGCAATTAATCCAATTATTGAATTTACATTTCAATTAAATAAATAAAATCATGATTACCGTTCTTTAAATCAACCAATTGTCATATTATCAATAGAATGAACATTATTTCCAATTATTACTTTAATTTACATTAACAAAACGTTAAATTAAGATTTATTGTAATCGATTACCAAAGTTTAATTTAATATACTGAATAAATGGTTAACTTATAATAATTGTTACCATTAACGTTTAATTCCACTTATAAGCTATTATTAACGAATAAATGTCATAATCGATTTAGATCTAATTCAATAAATTAAATGAATAGGTAAACAATTAGTAATTATCACTATTGCCAATTTTACTCACATTCATACTGAATTATCAACTAACAATTATTATAATTACTTATCTAACATTGATTCTATCAAATTTCCATTTATTACTTACTATTTCATCAATTAATATAACTTTTGAATTTATTTCCCAATTCACAAATTTCAATCGATTATAACCTCACAATTGTTTCAATTAATACGTATAGCGCTAAATTAGTTACTTATCAACTTGCATCATACTTATTACATTAATTTACATTCAGTCACTATTAATCAACATTTTATTCCATTGGTTGATTCAATACTCTTACTCTTATTCATACTTTTATAAGTTATCATTTCCAAACAATTACATACAGAACATTGATTTCGTTCAATCACTATTTATTCATTATTAATTCATTGTTTAATCCACTATTTACTTTTTTTTCTTCTTATATTCAATTCTTAGCCTAGAATAACAATTTACGCTACTTCAATTAATCGTAATTTCATTTTAGTTGTTAATACTTACCTTTAATTTCTATGGTTGCATTTCATTTTTAACATTTGCTTCATTATAAATTATAAATTTTTTATTTCTTTCTAAATTTAATTACAAAAATCTTATTAATTTAACAAATTTAATCGTTGAAATTTACGGGTCGTTACACTCTCCCCCACTCAAAACTTTTCGTCCCCGAAAAGGAAAAAGGAGGTAAAAGAAGAATTAAGGAAATAATATATCCTATTTAAAATATTAAATCTATAAAAATTAATTTACAAAATCAATTAATTTAAAAAAAATATATAAATCTTATAACTCTTAAATCCTTTTATATTCAAGTAAATAAAGTTTGGAAAAACTTTTTCAAAAATTTTCTAGGTCCAAAATTTACGGAAAATTTTGGCAGAGTCTCCTTTGTATGGAGAGGCTCAGAAGAAAATATAATATCAAATATAACAAAATATCACAATATCTTCCAAAATAGTATATATCCCAACACGGAAAAAATATAATAGCGCTATAAAACCATAATCCGAGAACGTACCTATTTGTCGGGCAAACAAACGCTTAATTATGAAACCAAATGCAGTAGTAATAGCTTCCATAACCTGTATTTCACTTATATAATCTAAAAGAGTCAATAATTATATAAAATGAAATGTTTAACTTGTTTCATCCACTAACAACCAAATCAATATAAACAACAATCACTTGCAATCACAACATACAACCACCATATGAAGCCAATGAAATCAACCATCCATAGCATATAAACAAATAGTCGTTCGGGTTTAAAAACTTTAAGTCGTACAGAATAGAGAATAAACTATTAAGTGCACCATTTACTCAACAGTCTTAGATGAAACAAAATAGATTATTCATACATCCAAACAAATTTAAAGTATCCTTACCCAGACAACCATAAACCAAACAAACAACAATTTCAACTAATAAATCAAGTTCATTCTTATTAATTTCATTTCATACATTTGCTGTTTGATTTCTTTTTTTTCATATAATGATTTATCTTTTTAATTTACATTTATTTCTTGCAAATTTTCCTTTTTTATTTATTCATGTCAAATAGTTCTCTTTTTTATTGCATTACATTCGTTCATTCACTACTTAATTTCATTTATTAACAGTATTCATCTTTCTACCTATTTTTATTATATATAACCTCAACATTTTAACTATAACTTAAGTTCACACAATTACAACATCAATTCTTATTTATAAAAGAATTTCATTGAACCTTCCTATTACATAAGCTTTACTTGTATAATATCCATTACGTTTTCTTATTAACATTTCAACTTTTTACATCTTTTGGGTAAGTTATATATATGCCTTTAAGAATGTAATTAAAATCATACATGTTTATCTTATTTCTTTTAATTAACTAAACGTTCAACAATTATATCTTTGGTTTTTTGGTTACATAATTCAACTTCCCTTTTTATTTTATTTATAACTTAGCATTAAATCTCTTATTTCCTTTAGAGGTTTCAATCATTAATTACTTAGATTTCATTTCACTAAAATAATTGAAACTATTAATTAACGGAAACTTAAGAACTAAATACCGGGTTTAATTTCAAATTATTTTAAAATATATATATATATACACACACACATATCCCATTATATTTAAAACAATTAAAATTTATATTTGGTAATCAAAATAAATCCATAGTAAACTACTACAGTGGCCTTTCCACTTCGAAACTCGAAAATGAATGTCAATGATGCGTGCACTCATCATCGAAATTATTTTCCAGCGACAGAGAGGGGAGTATAGAACTTATTTCTTTCCAAAATTTCTTTAAAAATAATTCTTTCAAACCATATTGAATATTTATATCAGAAAATACTTCTAAATAATATTATTATATTTCAAAATCATACGAAAGAAATTTCAAAAACCCCGGAACTTATGTTCTAAATTTCCAATTTTTATTTATTTTAATTTGATTTTCTTTACTCTAGTTTCCAATCAATATTTATAAATTTCACTACCTAACAACCAATATAATACAACCAAATATATATATCATATTTATACAAATTTATTTTATATATACAGAAAATATAATAGGCAAAATTATTTTATTCATCCATATTCAAAACAAATATTGTGTCGGTCTGTCCAATCAAGTGTTTAGAAATCTCTATCGATGTCATGGCGTCCTATGCACCAACCAGAATTTATAAATACAAAACGGACCAAATTAACACAATATCAAAACCTTTAATAACACTAACAAATACGCTCTCTCATATATATACGCTCAATGACTCATCATAGGGTATTACTACCCTATTAATAAAGAGTCAGACCCCACAAAGCTAAGGTTTATCGCTAAACCAAAGCTCTGATACCAGATGTAACGTCCCGCCTTTTTGTACGCTTTAAATCGACGATAAACCACACACATCAGACTTAACCCATACAGAAGGGTGGATTGTTATGGGGTAAATAAGAAAAAGCAAGGAAAAAACAAAATAGAATCTTGCAGCGGAACGATAAAATATAATAATCAAATAAACAGTTCATGAAGCTGTTTTACAAAACATTTGATTATATTTATATAATATATATCAGAGTACACATACCAGAGAATAATAATTAATGCAGCGGAACAATGTGATGCAGTGGAATAATATAATAAATAATAGTAATAAAATCTTCGTCTTCGTCCTCCAGTAATAAAGTCATCAATCCTGAAATGCTCAGGCTGACCCGAGCGAATTGAAAAGACAAAACACTCGAGTCAGAACTAAAGGATCTTATGTAAGTTAAATCAACAATAAATAATACGAGTGGAATGGCGTCAGAGATGTTTACGGGGTTTGACATCTCCAATCAAGTGTCTAACGTGAGTGCAGTAACTTAAGAGATGCTCGGGATTCACATCTCCTAAGGATCCGTTAAATTATTTACTATGTAGTAATATCTCTCTATTATAATAATGTCTATAGTAAAATAAACTTACTTTTTCATAGCATTAAGGGGTTACCCATATAGCCCTTAACACGTAATAGTCCCAGTAGTCCATCCAATATCACGGTCCCTCCTGATCGGGAAGTCACCAGAGGATACCACACGGGCTATGGGAGAAAACCAAACTCGTACAAGGCGCGATAGGGTAGGTGACACGGCACAACTAGGCAATGCCATGGTAGATATACCAATTACGCTTTCGGGCCAGTGGTAACGTGTAGCGTGCAGCTACCGCCCACCTCTAGCCACACCCCCAAATCAAAAAAATCAAAAGTGGCCACCGAACCAATCCCAAAGTCAAAGTATAATATCGAAGGGATGTGTCCGATCAATGGTGCTACCTCATTAGCCCGTTAATCGCTCCTGTTTTAGCCACCTTATGTCAACTCACGGGAGTCGGGTCCACGTATTTACCTTAAAGGAAACGCTGCCACCATCCTACTTCATTCTGGAATCTCCACCGTGTACACGGTTGTTAAAGTGGTTTTCGGAGTTGGCAGAGAGTATGACAACTTCCGATCCCGGTCTCTTCAACAACTAAACGTTATTATAACACCGCTGTGATTTCAAAATAATTATACTTCAAAACCAAAATATACTATCCATTTCAAAACCATATAAATACGATGTCCTTTCTATTTCAAAAACCACATCATTATGGTATCATTTTTATAAAAACCCAAATCAATATAATACCATTTTTATTTCAAATATAACTCTTTTCCAAAAATCATAGCACTCCCGAAATTATAATATTTCGAAACCAAACGCTTGAAATATAACTTTCAAAACATAAAACGCGAATTTTATAGCTTTAAAACCATAACTTCAAAAACTTAAATAGTTGGATATTCAAACAGTATATAAAATAAAATAGTTTGAATTTAAAATTACTTTTATAAAGTAGAATAATTTCCTCGACTTTACAATTTTATTCACTTTAAATTAAATCCAAATTCATAAACTTTCAAATCACTTTCAGTTTCAATAAACCACTTCAATTTCAATATATTTCAAACTTTGAGTATTAACCAATTTCAAAACTAAGGTTGGAAATTACTATTCAACAATTCAATGTCCTATTATTTAGTTTTGAAATATTTGCATAATAAATCCATAATCATTTAAATAAAACTCAAATTTCCAATAACTAAATATTTCCTTCAATTTATTTATACTAGAAATATTCATTTAATTCATCTTGAAAGAAAAATCCAGTTATAAATGTCATACCTTTTTAAAATTTCAAGTTTATAAATTTTACTTCAACTTATCGAGTTTAATTCTTAAATAAGCTCAATTTCAAATAAATTTCCAATTTACCTTCCAAATCTTAATTTATTTAAATCATTATAACCTCTATATTAAAGTTTGATTTAAATACCTAACCATATTTTATTTTAAATAAATCTAACTCCATTATTTAACTTATTATTATTAAACAAATTTACACATAGCTTAAATACATGAGTTTAACTATATATAAAATATTTTTAAATAATATCAAAAAGAATCACTATTTATTTAACCGTATAATTCTATCCAAAACCATAGAAATCATTTCAAAATATTTATATATATAGACCGACAGTGTCTGTATAAAATTTTCTATCCTATGGTCAAGTGATACGGATATTTATCATTTCAATCCGTAATTTAAAATAGAAAAAATACGGTTATATATCATTTCAAACCGCAATCCCGAATGAAATAAAATGCATAACAACTTGCAGTTTATAACAGTATAAAAATACAACATCCATTCATCCAATATCAATCATCAACCATTTATCACAATCATCATCCAATTCAAACAATAACATCAATATAGAACAGATAATAAATAACAATTAATCACTGGCAGTTTATTATTCAATAATAAATTAATTTAACTGGCAGTTTATACGCAAAAATAAATTAAATAACAATTTATCCAAATAAATTCAATTTAACCGGAATGATGATAAAATATACCAAACATCAATAAATAAATTTCTAATCATATCAGAAATTAATTTAACACACATAAAAAATTTAGAAGTTGCGAGTGGGTTAAAACACTCACCTTTTGAATTTAAATTGAATTTAAATTCAATTTAAACCCAAAAATTGAACGGCCTCAGAATCCATCCAAACCGGCGTCAAAATGTCCGGAATTCTAATACGAACATAGCAGAGAAAACCGCGCATAAAACGGGCCTCGTATCTAAAAGTTATTGATGTTAAAGCGAGTTGAAAATTAAATTCAAATAAATTAAATTAAACAAAATAAATTACCAAAACAACACGTCAGCCCCCCTTACCTTCTCTGTCTCCCACGCTTTCCTCATGCAACAAAAAAACGCACACGCACAGAGCATGGCCGATTCCAACTTTCACCGCTCCTAACGAATGCCCCCGTCCACCAGAAAATAGCTGAGCACCACCATTCTTCTCCTCAGGCCAAGCCGCACCCACGGCCAAGAGGCCGCCGCCTCCAATCCCCCCCATCGCCGCTGCCACACCTTCAAAGTTTAGGGTTTTTAAACCCTAATCAACCAAATTCGTGTGCCTCCGATCGAATTAGCCCACACGACCACCAGCATTAGCTTCCCCTTGATGAACCCTTGCAAACCCAAAAACCGTTTCCTCGATTGTCGCCCCAGTCAAAAACGCCCAATCTAGCTTTGACCTCGATTTGCGGTTGACTTGGGTATCTTTTGTAGAAACAGATGCCAGACGCAAATTCGAATTGTCGAGATATTCAGTATATAATTTTTCTGAATTTTTTTTGAGGTGTTTGAAATTTTGATTTGATTTTGAATTGCAATTGGATCTAGAATTGTCTACCATTGAAATAAGGAGGTGAAAAGAAATTGTACGTACAGACAATTGACAATAAGGAATAATTAGGGTTTATAACATGGTATTTATAGACAAACTGAAATTAGAATAGATCGGATTGAGTTGGATCGAAAGTTGAACGACCAATGGCCCAAAAATCTCGTTCCGACTCCGGAACGAAATTGGGTCAACCCATATATCAAAATGGATGTTTTTAAATACTTTAAATGTGCTGGAACCGGTTTCAAGTCCAGATTCCTTCATATGAAGAAGTTATGCAAAAATCAATTTTTTTCAAATTGATTTCAAGGCGTTTCGAGTCCGTACGATCAAACGACAAGTCCGATCGTTACGAAACTTGAAATCCTACAATAATTCACCATTATGAACCCGATGAGCTTGGTTTCGTCGAAATCCTAGTCAATGGCCAAAATGGCTATTTTTCCAGTTAATTAAATAAATTAAAAATTAATTAATTAAATCAAACTTTCAATTTCAATCCTATAATCGACAATTCTTGTCATTTTTAATTTCTTAAACATTTACACTAATTTAAACAAATTTAAGTGTCAATTTAAAATTGATTAATTCCTTAATTTCATTAAATTCAACAATTATAAATTTAATTCCCAATAATTCTATTTAATTTACTTTTCATTCTATTATTCAATTCATTATTATCAAATGGATGAAATTAACATTGGATTCATAATCTATTACTTTAATATTCTCACATTTCATCTTAATTTCAAATAACGTAATATTTGGATATTTTAATTTCATTTAGTTGCAATTAATCCAATTATTGAATTTACATTTCAATTAAATAAATAAAGTCTTGATTACCATTCTTTAAATCAATCAATTGTCATATTATCAATAGAATGAACATTATTTCCAATTATTACTTTAATTTACATTAAGAAAACGTTAAATTAAGATTTATTGTAATTGGTTACCAAAGTTTAATTTAATATACTAAATAAGTGGTTAACTTATAATAATTGTTACCATTAATGTTTAGTTTCACTTATAAGCTATTATTAACCAACAAATGTTGCAATTGATTTAGATCTAATTCAATAGATTAAATGAATGGGTAAACAATTGGTAATTATCACTAGTGCCAAATTTACTCACATTCATACTTAATTATCAACTAACAATTATTATAATTACTTATCTAACATTGATTCTATCAAATTTCCATTTATTACGTATTATTTCATCAATAATATAACTTTTGAATTTATTTCCCAATTCACAAATTTCAATCAATTATAACTCACAATTGTTTCAATTAATAGGTATTGCACTAAATTAGTTACTTATCAACTTGCATCATAGTTATTACATTAATTTACATTCAGTCACTATTAATCAATATTTTATTCCATTGGTTGATTCAATACTCTTACTCTTATTCATACTTTTATAGGTTATCATTTCCAAACAATTACATAAAGTACATTGATTTCGTTCAATCACTATTTATTCATTATTAATTCATTGCTTAATCCACTATTTACTTTTTTCTTCTTATATTCAATTCTTATCCTAGAATAACAATTTACACTACTTCAATTAATTGTAATTTCATTTCAGTTGTTAATACTTAGCTTTAATTTCTATGGTTGCATTTCATTTTTAACATTTGCTTCATTATAAATTATAAAAAATTTATTTCTTTCTAAATTTAATTACAAAAATCTTATTAATCTAACAAATTTTAATCATTGAAATTTATGGGTCGTTACAAGTGAACTCTTTAATTAATACGTATAGATGTTTTCAGTCCAAGGTCTAATGATCCTGAAAGCAGTTCCATTTTAATTCATTAGATTCACCGATGATTTTTTCCAAACATGAATATGTGTATTTGATATACAAGTCAGATATCTACTATAAATCATGAAATATAAAGTAGAAGTAGAAACATGTAGCATGCAAAAGAATAAACCAATTCAATTTAATCGAGTAGGTGATATCTTGAATAAGAGTTCCAGTAGTACCTAAAAGAGAATACAATTCACTATCAAAGTCACTCCTCCCCATTCTACATAATGATGTATCAACAAGAAGTAATTGGGCTCTGCTAGACAAAGTACGACTGATAATGAGTGAAGTTGAGCTACTTCTTTCTATAAGGATGTGTACTTTAGAATAAGCACATACATTGAATTTAGCTTCATCTAAAGGTGAGATTACTATTGCATCTAAGATATGAATTAGGAAGAAAACTAATTATAGAGTTTAAGACATGTGATTGTACCCTTACATTATGAACAGAAGTTTCATGAACTCAAGGCCAAATCTATTTGATTTAAGTTTATATCGGGTTCATAAAAGGTTTGGAATATCTATTCCATCACGTTGAGAAACATGTTGTTTCAAGATATGCCACCTTCTTACCATAGGAATTTTTTCTAGATAAATTAGTGGTAGTGTGATGGATTTGGAAATGAACCAAGAGTCTAACATGGAAAATAAACGTGTAGATGAAATAAATTTAACTAAGTCCAAAACATACATAGCTCATAAGAATATATACTAGGAAATATTGTACATTGAAGAGAAATTATAAGCTTATTATTGATATCAGGAAATGGATTATTGGCAGTGACAATCTCCTTAGATGTCAATAGACAATGGGTATAAATCTACAACTAGCGTAATTCTTTAAATCCAAAATTAATTCCAAGTACATTAACAAAATTTGATTTGGAAAATTATACCTGAAAGGATATGACCATCAACCATAAGTGAACCTTCAAGAAGTAGGTTAACATAGTTGGATTTTTATAGATAAAGATCAATATGAATTGACCTCATTGATTCCAAATGTTGAAATTAGTGGAGCAGTTTTGTTAGTTAACGCGCTTAAGTCCATTATGATTTTAATCACTAACTATCGCATAATATGACTATGAGTTTTGGCATAATGATAGTGAAATTGAACTTCTAAATAATAATTTAGAAGAGACTATTTGCATGTTATAACAATAGTATCTCAATGTCGCTGGGGGAAATACCAAAACTTGTGGACTCCTAAGATATGATCTTAAACAAGTATATAGAGGCTGAGAAAGTATTTCGACAGAGTAACCAAATAGTCTAATTTCAATCAAAATGCAGAGGAAGCATGTGTCTAAAAGATAGAAAATAAAAGGTACCAAGACATTTCTATTATTATCAACAAACAAAATGCTACTGATTAGTGATGATCTACCTATGTTAAAATCGGTTAAAGTTTGGTTGCTTAATTCTCGATGAAGGATTTGGAGGATACATCATTTATATTCAGTATAAGAGGATATGGTGACTGTCCCAATAGGTATATACATGCACCATATTAAATGATCAATATGGAGCATGTAAGATAAATTCCTTATGCATCTGCAATAGGAATTGTCATATATGATATGTTATGTACTAGATCAGAATTTGTGTTTTCACTTTATGCAGTAAGCGAATAACAAATCTGAGTTAAAATCATTGAATGGTAGTTAAGAGTATTCTTGAGTATTTACGAGATACTAAATAATTATTTATGGAAACCATGAACTCCTTGTAAAGGAGTGTTCGAAATCGAGCTTTATAAATGACACCATATATGATAAGTCAATCTTAAAATCTTTTTCACCTTTAATAAATTGGCTTTAAGTTGGAGAAGCTCCAAATGAGAGGTTATGACAGATTCAACTATAAAGACCAAGTACATTGCTTTGAATAGTGCCGCAATGAAAGCAGTAAATGTTGGAACTGGCCTGGTTAGCAATAGGTAAAATTGGACAAGTTTCAAAAAAATTCTTATTTGGATCATAGTGAGTCTATAAAGTTTAGTGGGTTGTACTAGATCCAATCTAGTTACTTTAAATAAGATCAAATTTTATTTAATTTTCTTATTTTTTTAATTAATGTATATTAATTAACTAATGAATATATATATATATATATAAAATAGGGTATATCAATATATACTCTTGTGTATATGCAATATAGCAATGTGTGTATAGTTAATATATGCATATATAGATGTTGCGATATAAATACATTTTACATTTATATAAAAACAATGTTTAAATATATATAAAATATATATAGTTTCAAAATTACTATATATTAAATAAAATAAATTGTTAAAATATTTTGCTCAACTTTGACCAAGTTAATAATATTTAAAATTAGATTTAATATCTTGAATATCTAATTTTGACTTGGTAAAAAAATTTAAAACACCAACCTTGATCTATAAAAACCAATTAAATATCTTTTGATCATTATATATATATGCGTTTGTAATATTTTATAGCAAAAAGTAATTATTATTGTTATTATAAAATTCATAAACTATTGAAATAGCACAAATAAATTAATATGTTTATTCTAAAATAAATATTAAACACACACACACACATATGTATATTCAACCATTGGTTTTATTGAATAAAAAATTAGAAAGCTATCTTATTATTATTTTTAATAAATTATATATACACACATATATCATTATTAATGTAAAAATTGTTCAAAATAAATAATATATAAATATATTTACATTATATTAAAAATGGGTTTGGTAGAATAAACTATTTTTTAAAAATAAAACTACCAAATGCAATTTAAGTTTATAGTTTAGTTACATATTCTAAATACATACTATTTGTATATTTGATTTAAAAAGAGGAAATGATAATTTAAGATTATTAAAAGTTAATTACAATATCTAGAAATTTATTAAACAATTATATTACAATATACATTGTCGAATTGATCAGTTTTTGTTGATTTTAAACATTGAGAAAAATAAAAATATCCATCAATATAAATATTTAAAGTAATTTGAATTTATATAATATTATGGGGATACAATAGTGCACATATAAAATTGTTCTATAGGAAATTAAATGACATACAAGATATAAAATGTATAATAGAAATCATACTATCACGGCCTAGATTTTCAACGATCGAATATCGATATCAATACGTCCACTGTATTACATGCCGAGTAATCGAGTGTCGAAAATACCATATCGTTAGAGAAAAGAAGAAAGAGGTAGAAGAAGAAAATAGAAATAACAACACAGAATGTCACAATCGCAGCGAAACAATATATAATACATAATAACATGTCTTTGTACAAAAAGAACTACAACTATTATTTACATGTTATACCATCAGAGTACAACACATCAATAACATAATATCGGATAGTTATAATAAATTGTCCTCACAAATGTTGAATATGTAGTATACAATACACCGTGGAATAAAATCAAATACGTGTAATACGTCTTCGTCATCCAGCTCGTCTCCTGAACTCCATAGCATCATATCATGTATCTGTAATACTCGGTCTGACCCGAGCATTATAATAAAATAACATCCGAGTCAGTCTGGAAAACCAACGTGAGAAAACACACTCAATTTGAATTATTAAAGTTATCAAAATCATTTGAAAAACAAAAGTATCTCATAAGACCACGCCACACATAAACACGACGGGTTTTTACCTTATGATAACCAAAACATTTTATACCAAAATCATTAGATATTATATTAGTGTCTAAGTACAAATACTCATTCAAATAGCCGAAATTGTTACATTAATTAAATTCCAGCATACTAGGCACTACAACCAAAACTGTAAAGGGCACCTATTGGAGAATTGATTCCATACAAGTGACTAGGCACTAGGGTACCACCTATCACAGTACACATCTAGAAAAATGTACCAAGGACCACACGGGATCCCCTGCAACACATGACCAGACTACCCCTAACCTAGATAGACCGAATATGTAATCACCCAGAGTGTTCCCACCCTTACTGAGTTCTTTCGCGCACCGTAGTAATAATATCCGAGGGTATCTAGAAAGGTGATAAACATACCCTAATTGGGTGCAACCCACTTAGCCTCATTGCATCTCCTCTGATTTTCAATCATTCCCGGTTGATGAGGCTTGAGGCTGCGAAGGAATTTATATTTGGAATGCTCATTGTCTTCCAATGACAATGTACTGATAGCATTCATCCATACAAGTCCGTTCTGGGTCTGAACGAAACTGAAGGCACTATTCCTACTACATGCATTTTGGAATCATCCTCAGGATTTGTAGCATTTTGCCCTTGCACTTCAATGCTCCATCTTTGATTCCATGCTCTAGTCTTTATTTTGAAAACGTATTCGCTGGATCGAAGTGGTTTTCGGATAACTTATCCGACCCTGGTCTCTTCGAAACAAACTTTCGATATTTTCGGTAAACTCAACCCCGGTTCTTTAGGAAATTAATAGACGAAAATAAAATAGGAGATCATCTCCTAACCATTAGTGGATGGATTTCCTTATCATCATCCTGGAAGAACGATACGAGTTTATACGTATAGTATAACACCTTTCAACGGTAACTGTATCATATAATTCCAATGTTTCTCCTAGATATTTCCAAAGTATGTATTGGGTCCATATTTTATAGTCGGTTATTTAACTCTCAAATAAACAATAATCCAACCAATGAGTTCATTTTCCACTAAAAACACTAAATCTCATTTCATTTTAATAAATTAAATCTCTTTATCAAAAGGTATGTACATATCATATCAGACTAAGTACGTTCACTAACTGTTTTTTCAAAAATACTTGAAAAACCCTTTTAAAAATAAATATGGAAAGCACCACGTGGTATCCACCAAGGATTCACAGCTCAGCGATTACGTCTCCATCCCGGAGAAATCCAAGACTTAACTGCAGGAAATCTCTGCCTTCGATTTTGCCATGAAAGTATACCATTACATTCCGAAAATGTTATTTAATAATTTTCTCAAAGTAATATTTGTAAAGTTCCTACAATAATTTTCCAAGTTAATTTAGGCAAATACTCTTTAAATAAAAGTTATTATATAAACTATATTAATATTGAATAATTTACATTTTAAAATAATAACACTGATTAATTCTAAAATAATAATTAACTTAATATCAACTCATTATAACTAAATTAATAATTAATTATATCTTAAACAATTTAGAATAATTACATAACTTTGAAACAATAATTAATTCTGATTTATTAATAAGATTCTAGTCGATTTACAAGACTTGTTTATAAAATTTAGAGTTCATTTTGACAATTTAAAAACATTTAAATAACTAACTTTCTGAAATATTTTAAACACTTTTAATTTAACTAGTTTAATAATTTAAAATCTTCTTTTTAAAACAAACTTAACTTCTCGATAAAATATAATTTCAATTCCAATTGCCAATCTAATATTTATTAATTCCTCTCGATTTATCACCAATTTGATTTAAGTCCAAATTTCGTAAATCCCCTTTTTCACATTTGCAGAAGTAAACCTATCATTTATTTTTAAATTGATTTACCTATCTCATTATAAATCCTCGCCGTGAATTTATAACTTCAATTTATCAACTGATAATCATTCCACCTTATTTATAAACATTGTTTATAAAACCCATAGTTTTCAGTTCTAGTTTATAATGGTTTCACATCACTTAAATCCATTATAATTTGATTTCTACATTAAATTTCATTTATAATCAATTTCTCAAATAATCCAAACTATATTCCAAACCCAGCCTATTTAGAAATCTTATTTAAGATCCGGTATATTCAATTTCACATTATAGTTTGGATTATTTGAGAAATTGATTATAGTTTGGATTTATTTCCAAATGCACTTCCATTTAAAATCTTGATTTAAAAACCTTTTATATTTAAAACAAGTATCACTAAGAAATTATTATTCAAAATCCTTATTCCAAATCTCTATCTACCATATTCCGAAATTGTTAAGTACAAATTAAAAGTCAAACTACTAATTTTACTCAAATTCATTTCTTTTATTAATCCAAAATTTTCTATGAATATTTTACTTCCAAATTTCTTTTTAATTTCTTTCAAATTCAAAACATATATTATTGGTATTTTAAAAATACCAAAATCTAGGCCAAAACTACCAAAGCATCCAATAAATTCAAATCACATTATAATCTACTACAGATTATTCAAACAGATCATATAAATCGATATATATGAAATTTAATTCAACATTTTTGAGCAATCCAGTTGGATACCTCCAACCTATTTCCCTATTTCCATAGATGTTTGATACACATAAAAAATACCAATCCCACTTCGATGGGGGTATCGCAATATATAGGGTCATCCGCTATTATGCAGGGCGCATATGGTCTCATCTGCTCCAATAGGCAGAAATAATCAATCCAACTACTAGTATATATACTACTATATATAATCTCATTCAACTAATAATAATTTATCAATTTAACAAATCAATCAATAATTAATTTTTAACTATTTAAAACTAACTAGTAATCCAAAATTTAATGAGATTAACTCACATTGATTTTCATTGTCGCTTTCGCGTTCCAGTTCCGAATAAATTGAAACACGTTTGAATTTATCTGAAATTCTGCAACCTCTAGACTCAACCAAGTTGATTCTGCAAAGATCTCCTTATTACGGACCCAACGTGACTGACCGTGTTGGATTTCGATTTAAAACGAATAGGATATTTGATTTATAAGTTTTCAACGATTTTACTTTAAACAATCATATAAACTATTTATTGATTTTTATTTTTTAAATAAAGAAAGCACATACCCATTTGGCCTACTACTGTTCCTTCTTCTTCCCCCTTTTCTTTATTTTCCCAATGCACATTGATACAACCCATTTTCACGACCATCACGTGCACGTGCACGGACGAAATCCACCACCAACAATCAATCTGCGACCACCCACAAACTCGCCTCACCATCCTCTCCAATCTGGCGCCACCGCCTACTTTCCTGAGCCTCTTCATCAAAACGCGGCACCCCAATCCTCTTTGTCGACCGTACAACAGGTCGCGATCATCCCCAAGCGGCCGAGCTTGGCCAAAACTTCACCCAGGCAGCCATTTCCTTCCACGAATCCAAAAACGTGTTTACATCCGCGAATCGATGAGCCAATCTCAAGTAATCTAGAACCCTAGCCTTGAAATCACCTCCAACCTTCCCTGTTGGCCACCCACTTGAAGTCACGTCCTCCAATACCTATACCAGATCGAAGAGAATAGAAAAGTAGGATTTTAGAGAGTGGTTTCATATTTTTTATTCTTGAGTATGATTTGAGATATAGATTTTTAAAGTTTGCTTTTTCTCTTTTTCTTTCAACTGTGTTTGGTTGCGTGCATTATAAAAGGTGAGAAAGATGCTTTACATGCTTGAATGGGTCATCTATAGTGTTTTGAAAATGAGAAAAAAGAACCTATGTGAAAATATAGTCAAGTCAGCGAATAATTATATTATATAAATTTTAAAACGTCTCGGTTTACACAACTCAAAATCTCGAACCTCTATCGGGGCATGCCGCTAGGTGTTTATATTGTTATACCCCTATTTAAAATGCAATGGAAAATGTTTAGAGTCCTAATTCGATCGTATGGAGAAGATAGCTTTTTGGACCCAATTATTATATTGAAATTTCGATACTAAATTCAGCGTGTTTATCCCATACGACCAGACAATAACTCCAAACACTACAAAATTTGAAATTCGATAATAATACACTATTACGTACCCAATGAAACTAGTTTCGTCGAAATCTGAGATTGTACCCTGAAGGCTATTTTTATTCGTTAATTTAAACAAGATATTTTTAAAATCGAGTAAATCGCTTTTAAATCCAATTTAATTTTTTTATTATCTTCATTCTTATTAATATAAATTTACTAAGCCTTTAAATGATTTTTAACGATCTTAAAACTCAAGATTCAATGTTTTAACCAATTTTCAATTATTAAATTCAATAATTAAATTATCAAATAAATAGTTATATTTGAAATTCCAGTTAAAAATTAACTTTTAAATATTTAAAATCAATTAAATATTCCAATTTCAAATAACCAAAATTCTGGGTCATTACACATACCTTGAAGATGTTGCTATTGAAAGCACCTTAATTAATGAGATATTCTAGATCCATCTTGAATCGATCGCCGGACCTTCCAACGATATAGCGTATTACTACTTTTATTTAGTTTAATGTAGTTTTGTGCTAGATAATGTGGGTAATGTGGTGGAGGGGAGTATGTTGCTCATGGCCAAGAGAGAGGGAAGAAGTCAGAAGCAGTGAACAAAGAGGCTTGGGTTGGTTTATATAGAGAACGAAAGGAAGACAAATTCTTAACATTTTACTCCTCCTTTTACCAATCCATTGGATATAGATCTTATTTCAATACCCCTTCCTTCCCTATCATGGCCAGCCCTGGATGAGCCAATAAAATACTGAAACCCATCTAATAATTTATTTCATTTAAATCACATTTAAATGTATATAAATACACACAAATATAACTTTTATATACGAACCCAACTAAATATTAATGGCATCCAAAAAATTAATAATAGCACCCAAAACATCAAGTAAGTAATAGCATTTCACAATTATTAATTAATTTATAATATTTATAAATTAATCAAAACATGTGCTATTTCAAAGAAATCATCAATACGGTTGTGCACCTAGTAGGTGTAAATTCAATTAGTGATTACTATCAAACAATTAAAATACTAATGTACATGCCACCTTAGCTAGTGGTGTGACAGTTTGAACGAATTTATATTTTTTAGATCTTCAATGGTAAACTCCAATTTTATAATTTAAGTGATACCTTTTAGTAATGATTATTTACACCAATTCTCTTCGTAGACACTATATTACTTTAGGATTTATGGAATTTGGTTTTTGTCAAAATTCCATTGTCATCGGCATTCAACTCGGTTAGTCTATAAAAAAAGTCATAATTCAATAATAACATATACTATTAACCGTACTACTTTGGCTAGAAATTTTAACTTTGTGTTGGCTATAATTGAAAGTGATATTAACCTTATAGTATAACCGAGGAGACGAATTCTGCAACGAAACGGAATTTTGGTCGTTTAATTTTGAATGTTAAATTTAGTTTTAAAAAATGTTGAATTGGAAATATTAATTGATTTTGAACATGCAGATTTTGGTTTGCCTAGTAAAATGGTTTAGAATTTCAAATATAGCGATTTAATGGATTTGGTGAATAGTAAATTAATATTTGAAATTGGGGAAAAAATGTGAATGTGACGACCTGGGCCTCGACGCTCGAAAATCGGCACCCAATACATCACCTGTATTCAAATGCCAGAGATTCAAATGTTGGAGTTCGGTTCGTTGGAGCTATAACACATTAGATGATAACAACAGAAAAGTATCATTGATACACAACATGGATTACAACATTCTACAACAAATGCTTGACATCATCAGAGCCAAATACAATACAACAGCGGAATATAATAAACAAGAGAAAGTTAACATCTACAGGGACTTCCAAGAGAAAATACAACATACTGCATCTTCATTGCCAAAGCTCCAAAGCAAAAGACTCAAAACCAAAAGTTTCCAAAGACTTCCAATTCTACATCTACTCAGCTCCATAACCTACTGATAACCTGACTCTAGGCTGCCCGCTTGGAAAATTATGGGCACCCAGAGTTTAGAAAAGGGAACAATAAACTCCGAGTCAGTCATGGGACTGGTGTGAGCAAACATAAAACAGTTATTTGTACAAAAAGAAAAGAAAAAAAAAATCCGTTCATGCTTTTGGAAAATGAAACTACCATAAGGTCTCAGGGCACACACTCAATGCAACCGCACACATGGGGGAGGTTTCTCCTAATAGTAGTCAAAAATGCTTGATACATGAAAAGCCTTTTGATATTATTATTAGTGCATAGTGTGGAAAATATTTTGAAAGTATAATATTAATCTTAGACAGCATACATACCATTATAGTATGCCTACTATATCTACCATGTTAAATGGCAGGTTTTAGAACTAAAACCATAAAGGGCTCGTATTGATTGTTTGGATTTCCAACAAATGGTCAAGGCTAAGGAACTTCCTTTATCCGAATGGGTATGCCTCTGGAGGGACATCCCGAGAACCTAACCGGATCTCTGCCAACACAAGGCCGGTTTACCTCTATAACTAGGTAGCTAACTGTCACGAGTATGCCATCCCCCGGTCGTAACCGACCTTTACCGAGGCGGCATCATAATTCCAACAATAACAACATAAGTAAAATATCTGGGCTATATACCACGATACCACTTTTTATCTAGAAGGAAATGCATATACCCTGAGGGGAGTGACCCTCATAACCTTGCCGCATCCTTCCTGTTTTGACCATTTTCGGGGTGTGATGTTCGATGAACGTCTCACAAAGCTACGATTTTCACAAAAGCCATGCTTCGATCAATCAATGCTCAGCACTTAGCATGCCACATTACCAAATTGGGAATATATCACTAATAACAATCAACTACATAACCTCTTAGCTCATACGTCTCAGAGAAGGGTGTTAAGCTAAGAGAATAAATTCTCCACCACCAAACAGAGATGTATTTGATAGAAACTAGCTTTACATCTCAAAGTGTAATGTCAGAAATACATCCATACAAGTCCATCCTGGGTCTGAATGGAATCGAAGGCACATCGTCCATTTAAGGAAAGAAGTCCTCGCAAATCCGGAATCCCCTAATCACGTCCGGACTCCCCATCATATAGGATAATCTCTATACGGAGCAACTCGGTGTAGAGACAATCAACAGGCAATCCTTTCGTTTTCGAAAATACCCGGTCTTCAACCACCATCTTCAAATGCAATCCCATTTTGTCGTATCATTATTCAGAATGGGTTTTATGACTTAATGTCCTCCCTCGGCTGATCCGAATAATGAGCGCTTATTTAAAAAACATGTGGATACATTTGGATCATAGTTAAGTCACAACTTATTTCCATTTTTAACCTTTTAAACAAAAGATCCGCCTTTAAGATTCGATGTGGTTTTTGGATAACCATTTGGAATCCGATTCCCGGTCTCATCGAAATTCAAATGCCGTCTTAAAGGCCAAGTTGTTTAAGTAAAAAATTTAATTCAATTCACAAGTTCACGTTCACATTCACGCAGGAGTTCATCACAGATAAATTACTTGCATTTATCACAGCTCAATCCAAAGCAATTCATATCACATAATATTAAATATCAGAGATATCAAACAATTCAAGGCATTCAAAATAATCTAATCACTCATAAGCAACATTAATTAATCACTTAATTTATAATTAATTTAAACCAAATAAATTAATTACCTATGAATAAATTACATAACCCTGCTTAATTAGCATTAATTAATTACAAACCATTTGTTGTGAAATTAATTAATCATCCTTAATTATTCACATTAATTAATCAACCTTTAATTGCTTACCTTAATTAATTAACCTTTAATTACTTACATCCAGTAATTATCCTTTGATTACTAACATTAATTAATCAACCATTAATTAATTAAATTAAATAGCCTTAATTAATTGATTATCCTTTAATCATAAATTAATTAACCTTTAAATAATTTCATTAAGAAATTATCCTCAACTACTTACATTAATTAATCATCCATTAATTACATTAAGTAATTAACCTTTAAGTAATTATCCTTTAATTACTTTCATTAAGTAATCATCTTTTTATTACTTACATTAATTAATTATCCTTAATTAATTACATTAATTAATTAACCCTTAATTAATTACATTAACAAATTAACCCTTTAATTACTTACATTAAGTAATTATCCTTTAATTACTTACATTAAGTAATTTTCTTTTAATTAATTTCACTAATTAATGATCCTTTAATTAATTTCACTAAGTAATTATCCTTTAATTACTTATATTAATTAATCATCCTTTAATTAATTATATTAATTAATTAACCTTTAATAAAAAAATTATCCTTTAACTACTTACATTAAGTATTTCTCCCTTAATTACATATATTAATTAATTACATCAATTATCCTTAGATTAATTACATTAATTAATTACCCTATAATTAATTAATTAATTAATTATCCTTTAATTGATGAAGGCCCTAATTAATTTAAAGATAAATCCTTTATCTTAATTAATTACTTAATTCCAACATTTAAATCATATTAAACAACCTTTGGAATTAATTATATAAAATAACTTAAGATCCTCAAATGAATTAAAAATTAAAAACATCTTACCTTTTTAATTAACTCCTTAAATACACTATTTAAATAAATTTTAAGTATTAACTTAATTTATTCAAGTCAAAATAAAACTATACAATTTTTATCTATCCAAACCTTTGAATAAACATTTATTATTTAAAAGAAATTTGTTTAAGAAAATAGTTTAAAACTTGATTTATTTTAAATTTGAAAAACTTGTTTTATTTAAATTTTTAAAAACTTGGTTAACACTTTAACCTGACCCGAGTCTACCCTAAAACAAACCAGAGTCCAGACCCAAGCAATCTTCTTCTTTTTTTTAAATTTTTTTTAAATTTAAAACTATTAAAACATGAAACACTCACGAGCTACCCGATTACCCATTTGAGCCATTACCTTACTTCCCTATGATCAAACCCGAGTCCTCTCCTCCTCCTCAAACTCTCTGACACACAAATACACGCGTGCACGTGCACGATTGATCAATGCCGCTCCGATCATCATCACCATCGCCTTCTGGTCGCCGATGACCTACCCGAACCCCCGACCACCCAGGTCGATCAATCGCGCCGGAAAACAAAATTGAGCAAGACAGCGCCTAACTGGAACCAAACTATCACCCAAAAAATCACCTTGAGTAGCAATCTCCGGTAATCAGAACCTTCGCCACTATGCCCAGAACTTCGTCGACGAACCACACTCCGATTCCTCCACCTCCGAACGATTCCGGTGCCCTGACGATGATGCAGCAGCCCAAAATCCGACATCGACCAAAAACTGGGTTTAAACCTTAGTTCACTGTCATTCGACCACCAAGGTGGTGGATAAATCCACCCACCATTTTTGCTGAAACCTCTGACCTCTAAGCAAACTTCACCCACGATCCTGAGACCCAAATATCCTCCGATCACCAAAATGCGACAGAAAACCAATTTCAGTTCAACTCGAGAAATCACGACAAATACGAATCTAAAAATCATGATATTATTATTAAAATTCACCATTTTCTAATACAATTCTGATCATAAAATCAAATCATGAAATTAAGATGATCGATTTTCTGACTTGAAAATGATTTTTACTGTAATTTCTTATTTTATAAATATTTACTTAATATAAACACTTGAAACCATTTTTAAAAATGATGCTATAGTCTTAAAATCATTTCTTCTTTAGAGATCATAGCCTAAAATGGTTTAGGGGACGAGATTTTGATTTTTGAACAGGTTTTGAAACCTGTAATCTATGAACAGAGGCATTTTTGCCTGAACACAGACATGCACACCCATATTTACACACATATATATATATACACACACAAATATGCAGGCATGTTTAACAACTAAACAATCATTTTTCATAACATACTTCAAATATCAATCCAAACATCAAGATACATTAATAAATTAAAGTAGTTTACTCACCTGATTTTTGTTTGAACAGAGAAGCAGACCTTGGAAAAAATTTGAAAACTGGAAATATATTTTGAACTTGAAACTGTAATTTGATCCTGATCTTGATCGTTGATTTTGAACTTTTCTTGATATTTGATTTACTTGATTGTTGATCTGATCTTTACTTTTGAGTTGAGTTGAATCTTTTTTTAAACTGAGTTGAGCTTAAACTTTCTGGTCTGAGATTTGTTGTTCGATTTGAATCTTGTTTGCTTTAAATTTTCTTATCTGGTTTTTTCTTTCTTTCTCGGGTTTTAGTTTTGTTTCTTTAGTTTTGAATATATGAAAGAAAAGATGAGAAGAGAGGGATATAGATGTGTATACATATATAGGAATGTTTTATTGTCTTTAAAAATGAAAGGAAATAAATAATTGACACTTGTATTTGTGCATGTTATCCTTATCATACAAATGTTTAATGCATGTTGTAATCAAGCTACACTTGTTCAATTTCTTGTTATAATACCTACACTTGTAATTTGCATGCTAATAATATTTAAATATGTTTTTATATAATTTTATATTATATTTTTAATTTTGTTTTTAATACATTTCTTTTATCAATTTATGTTTATGTTTTATTTTTATAAAACTTTAAAGAAAATTATTTAAAAATCTAATTTAATAAATAAACACACACACACACACACACACACACACACATATATATATATATATTAGAATTAACCCTTAAATAGCTTTTGAAAATTATTGTATTGAATTCAAAACATAACTTCCAAATCACAATATATATATATATATATATATATTATAATTAGAAAACAAATTTTTATTAGTTTTAAGATATAGAGTTTTAAATCCAATTTATTTTTAAGATATTTATTTTTGAATTTCAAATCAAAATTCTATTTACAATATATATATATATATATATATATATATATATATATATATATATATATATAGACATAAACAACACATATCTTATTTTTTTGAAAAAAATTCAAATTAATTTACAAATTAATTCTATAAATTATATTAATTGCTAAATTAATTTTGGCTTAAAAACGGGATCGTTACAAATTCCCTCCTTAAGAAAATTTCATCCTCGAAATTTGAAAGCAAAAGATAATCCCAAAGCTTTATTTCAAACAATCCAAGCATACATATCAGCCATATACTAACAACCAAAGCAAACAATTTGTTTAAACAAACATTCCTAATTATCTTGACACAAATCCGAATAGGCTTTCCTAATACTATCTAGAGTTTCCTAGGTATTATCTTCGGCAATTCTCAACTGATGGAATCCTTGGGCTCGGTCCATCTTGGAAAAGAATCGAGCACTATGCAATTGATCGAACAGGTCGTCGATTTGGGTAAAGGAAATTTATACCTAAGGGTTAACTTATTAAGATCACGATAATCTACGCACAAACTCAAAGATCCATCGAACTTTGCTACAAATACTATAGCTGAACCCCAACTGGAATGAATAGGTTGTATAAATCCTTTCTCCGGTAAATCTTGGGTTTGCTAAACTAGCTCTACTCTTTCCTTTGGTGCCATCCTATGAATTGCATGCACAACTGGACAGGCATTGGGAAAAACATTTAGAATCGACTTGGTTCCATATGTGAAGGTAAAGACTTAACTTCTTCAAATACGTCAGGTAATTCTATAACAATAGGTATGGATTCCAAACTCTACTTTAGTTTGTCCATTTTCGGACTTGGATCCTCACAAGAAATCACAACAAAATTCCCAAATTTTGTTTTGACTGAAATCCTTCTATTGATACAATCTAATTTAGGTTCATTTTGTCAACCAATTTATTCCAAGTAAAATTTCAAATTCATTAAAGTCAAAAACAAAAAAGGCTAATAGGAAACTGATGCCAAATGTGACAGTCTAGGCTTTGCAACCATCGACAGCGGCCTACTACCGGGTTCTTCACACAAATAGGTTCATCTACGAATTCGGGTTCAAGATTTAACACTTCTACGATTTGCTGGGAAATAAAACTATGTGTGGCTCCAGTGTCGAATAGAACTCTAACAATTTTATCATAAATAAGAAGATTTCCTTACTTCTTATTTACATCCTAGAAATACTAGCGGAGGGCATATAACGTTGCTCAAATACTTGCTTGAATCTATCCCATGTAAACTCATCTTCCGACTCTGCCAAAGTAATGATCTCCCACCATACCAAAGCTTCTTTCTAGAGTTGCCAGGAAGCCATCAAAGTCTTTTAATCATCATACAATTTCAATCCTTTAAAAATCCTCTCATAATATTGAACCCAATCTTGCGCTTCTATAATAGTCTCCATATCTTTGAATGGTTTCCCTTCAAGTCTTGAGAAACTCCGATATAACTCTGCCAGATTTGGCTGGGGTTGGATGCGAAGAATTTCTCCTTCCATTATTGTTGTTGTAGGGTTTCGGCCATTTGTAGTGGTACTCCCTCTTCCCCTATCTCGTCCTCTTCTTGCACTCATTCTCACTATCAGTGAATAGTAAGAGAATTGATCTAGACATACAGACAAGATATCTTAGGGATACTCTAACTAGGGCATTTCTAACCCTATCTCTAATGAGTCACCTAATGAGTTATACTCCAAAGCTAAATTTCTTACTCAACCTTCAGCTCTGATACCAAATGTGACGACCCAGGCCTCGATGCTTGAAAATCGGCATCCAATACATCACCCGTATGCAAATGCCGGAGATTCAAACGTTGGAGTCTGGTTCGCTGGAGCTATAACACATTAGATGGTAACAATACAGCGGAAACAAAATGATTATCATTGATACACAACATGGATTACAACATTCTACAACAAATGCTCGACATCATTAGAGCCAAATACAACACAACAGCGGAATACAATAAACAGCGGAAAGATAACATCTACAGGGACTTCCAAGAGAGAATCCAACACACTGAATCTTCATTGCCAAAGCTCCAAAGCAAAAGACTCAAAACCAAAAGCTTCCAAAGACTTCCAAATCTACATCTACTCAGCTCCATAACATACTGATAACCTGACTCTAGGCTGCCCGTGTGGAAAATTATGGGCACCTAGAGTTTAGAAAAGGGAACAATAAACTCTGAGTCAGTCATGGGACTGGTATGAGCAAACATAAAACAACTATCTGTACAAAAAGAAAAGAAAAGGAAGTCCGTTCATGCTTTTGGAAAATAAAACTACCATAAGGTCTCCCGGCACACACTCAATGCAATCGCACACATGGGGGAGCTCCTTATAGTAGTCAAACATGCTTGATGCATGAAAATCCTTTTGATATTATTATTAGTGCATAGTGTGGAAAACATTTCGAAAGTATAATATTAATCTTAGCCAACATACATACCATTATAGTATGCCTACTATAGCTACCATGTTAAATGGCAGGTTCTACAACTAAACCGTAAGGGGTTCGTATTGATTGTTTGGATTTCGAACAAATGGTCAAGGCTAAGGAACTTCCTTTATCCGAATAGGTACGCCTCTAGAGGGATATCTCGAGAACCTAACCGATCTCTGTCAACACAAGGCCAGGCTACCTCTGTAACTAGGTACCTAACTGTCACGAGTATGCCATCCACCAGTCGTAACCGACTTTATCGAGGCGCCATCACAATTCCAACAATAACCACATAAGTAAAATATCTGGGATCCATACCATGATACCACTTTTTATCCATAAGGAAATGCACATACCGTGAGGGGCGCGACCCCCATAACCTTGCCGCATCCTTCATGTTTCGACCATTTTCGGGGTGTAAGGTTCGATGAAGTATCGTCCTACAAAGCTATGCTTTTCACAAAAGCCATGCTTCGATCAACCAATGCTCAACACTTAGCATGACACATTACCAAATTGGGAATATTTCACTAATAATGATCAACTACATAACCTCTGAGCTTATACGTCTCAGAGAAGGGTGTTAAGCTAAGAGAATAAATTCATCGCCACCAAACAGAAATGTATTTGATAGAAACTAGCTTTACATCTCAAAGTGTAATGTTAGACTTACATCCATACAAATCCATCGTGGGTCTGAATGGAACCGAAGGCACTTCGTTCAATTATGGAAAGAAGTCCTTGCAAATCTGGACATCCCCTAATCACGTACGGACTCCCCATCGCATAGGGTAATCTCTATACTGGAGCACTCGGTGCAGAGACAATCAATAGGCAATCCTTTCGTTTTCGAAAATACCCAGTCTTCAACTACCGTCTTCAAATGCAATCCCATTTCGTCGTATCATTATTTGGAATGGGTTTTATGGCTTAATGTCCTTCCTTGGCTTATCCGAATAATGAGAGCTTATTTAAAAAACATGTGGATACATTTGGATCATACTTAAGTCACAACTTATTTCCATTTTTAATTTTTTAAACAAAAGATCCACCTTTAAGATTCGATGTGGTTTTCAGATAACCATTTGGAATCCGATTCCCGGTCTCATCGAAATTCAAATGCCATCTTAAAGGCCAAGTTGTTTAAGTTAACAATTTTAATTCAATTCAGAATTTCACAAACACGTAGCAATTCATCACAGATAAATAACTTACAATTATCATAGCTCAATCCAAAGCAATTCATATCACAGAATATTACATATCAGAGATATCAAACAATTCAAGGTATTCAAAATAATCCAATCATCCATAAGCAAGATTAATTAATCACATAATTTATAATTAATTTAAACCAAATAAATTAATTACGTATGAATAAATTACATAACCCTGCTTAATTAACATTAATTAATTACAAACCATTTGTTATGAAATTAATTAATCATCCTTAATTATTCACATTAATTAATCAACCTTCAATTGCTTACCTTAATTAATTAACCTTTAATTACTTACATCCAGTGATTATCCTATGATTACTTACATTAATTAATCAACCATTAATTAATTACATTAATTTTCCCTCAATTAATTAATTATCTTTTAATCATAAATTAATTAACCTTTAATTAATTTCATTAAGAAATTATCCTTTAACTACTTACATTAATTAATCATCCATTATTACATTAAGTAATTAACCTTTAAGTAATTATCCTTTAATTACTTTCATTAAGTAATCATCCTTTCATTACTTACATTAATTATCCTCAATTAATTACATTAATTAATTAACTAACCCTTAATTCATTACATTAACAAATTAACCCTTTAATTACTTACATTAAGTAATTATCCTTTAAGTAATTATCCTTTAATTACTTACATTAAGTAATTTTCTTTTAATTAATTTCACTAGTTAATGATCCTTTAATTAATTTCATTAAGTAATTATCCTTTAGTTACTTATATTAATTAATCATCCTTTAATTAATTATATTAATTAATTAACCTTTAATAAACAAATTATGCTTTAACTTCTTACATTAAGTAATTCTCCCTTAATTACATATATTAATTAATTACATTAATTATCCTTTGATTAATTACATTAATTAATTACGATATAACCAATTAATTAATTAATGATCCTTTAATTAATCAAGACCCTAATTAATTTAAAGATAAACCCTTTATCTTAATTAATTACTTAATTACAACATTTAAATCTTATTAAACAACCTTTGGAATTAATTATATAAATTAACTTAAGATCCTCAAATTAATTAAAAATTAAAAACTTCTTACCTTTTAAATTAACGCCTTAAATACACTATTTAAATTTATTTAAATAAACTTTAAGTATTAACTTAATTTATTCAAGTTAAAAGAAATTATACAATTTTTATCTATCCAAACCTTTGAATAAACATTTATTATTTAAAAGAAATTTATTTAAGAAAATAGTTTAAAACTTGATTTATTTTAAATTTGAAAAACTTGTTTTATTTAAATTTTTAAAAACTTGGTTAACACTTTAACCTGACCCGAGTCTACCCCAAAACAAACCCGAGCCTAGACCCGAGCAATCTTTTTATTTTTTTATTTTAAACTTTGTTTTGTTTTTAAAATTTAAAACTGCTGAAACATGAAACACTCACGCGCTACCCGATAACCCACTCGAGTCACTGCCTTACTTCCTCGAGATCAAACCCGAGTCCTCTTTTAACGACCGAAAATTCTAGTGATTTTATTTATTATATTAATTGAAATTTTAAGAAATTTTAAACAAGAAAATTTGAAAATAAAATTTTATTATTTGGAATACGTCTAATTAAACATAGAAAATGGTAAATTTTCAATTAATTATATGGAAGTTTATTTTATTGTGTAATTCTATTTCAATTCAAATCAGTTAATATTTGACGGTAATAAAATGTTTTCCAAAGTTGAATATTTTTATACAATAAATTTCTAAATCCCCTTCTGAGTGAGACATCATCTTTTGTTTTTCAAAATTTGGACTTCTATTGCTCCGTTTATCTTATTTTTTTGAAAAATAACAGCATTTTCGGTACCAATTATCAACTTTTGATCGGACGAACGTACCACTAATATATGTATATCGTTTTGATCATCTCGTCATGCTGATCTCCAAGGTATATTCATTTGCTTGTTTCAGCGTCCGATGGACAACGGAATCTGTAAAACAGTTCACCGCATCGGTACATTTCGAGCCTTTTGTTAGTTGTGTCCATTCGAATTTCATACAGCAACCACTAGCTTTTATTTTGATATTTATTTCATCAGTTTCTAAATTTAGTCGTTGCCATCGTATCGAAATTAAAAGTAAAAATTTGTATACGTTGTATTTATTATTTTGAACGGTTGGTATGCAATTGCCTTTATAACATCGTTCACTGTTGCTTCATTTGCCTGTACAATCTGTGTCACACGCTCTTCGTATTCTTCCATCTATCTGTTTAATAAAATTATATATATAAATTACAATGCATTTTCCTGATTCATCTCCTTTCCCTTTTTCACTGTCATATTTAATTATGGGAAGTGATTAAAACTTAAACCCATCTTCCCCTCATTTCTCTTCCCTCAGTCCACCCAAGCCGGCCGCCTTCTTCCTCTCTCCCTCCATGTCGACTTGCTGCCGCCCCAAACACCGGATCTGGCCACCCCGTGCTCCGCCTAGCCACACAAGCAACCCAGATCGACTTGCACAGCACCTCACCGAGCCTCCACTACCTTTGCCTCACTAACGACAACCATTTTCCATCGGCCCTTCCATTCCTCCCTGCGCCAAGCTATCGCCCCACCACGTCGCCTTACGGCAGACCACAAATCCCTTTAGCAGCTGTGACCTTCTTCCCTATCCACGGCTACCCCGATCGGGCCTTCTTCCCTTTCACCGTGCTCCTGGTCGACAACCTCCAGGCCTTTCTCTTCCCCATACCGAGCTTCAACACCACCTTCCGGCCCTCTCTCTCACCTCTAGCTCCGCCACCTTCTTTAGGCTGTGCCAAAGCCACACGTGCTCTGCCATGTCATTTTCTTGGTTCACCTGTAGCACATATATAAGGTGCTATATATATATATATCTTATATATACTATAAAGTAACATAGATTGCTGTTTTACTATAATATTTAAGTTATAAACTTTTGATTTAATAGTTTATATAGGTTTGAAATTTATAGAATGTTAATTTTATAATCTGTTAGTAATCCTATGTAGTTACAGGTTAATATGATATAAAGTTAGATTAATCTTACTTTAAAATATTGATTTTGAAGTGATATAGTTATGTGAACAGTACCTGACGTATATATCTAATCCTAGGTAGGTTGCGTCTTCTCTTCATGCTTGCCTTGTTATTATATAATAGGATGTAATTATTTATATAAGTTTGCCAAGTTATAAGTATAAGCTTATTTATTCATTTATATATAGTCTGGTTCAGGTTTAAATATATTTTCTGTTAGCATCCATAAGTAAATTTTTATTTAAAACATATGTTGCATGCTTATTTATATGACTTGCTGTAGTATTTATTTAAAACATATATTAGTACTTTAAATTATTTGTTACAAATGTAATATATATATATATATATATGTATGTATATGTTTACTTGAGTTTTAGATAATTTGTTCTACAGTGAAAAGAAAAATAGAGTAATGTAGTTGTGATATATATTAGTTAAGATTTGCTGTTGTTTGCCGAGTACAGTAGGTAAAAGCCTGAGTAATGTTGTATATATATAATATGTTGGGCGGCCGGTTTATTTATAAGATTAGTAGAGATATTAGTTTATAAATTATATAATCTGTTAGTCATTTAAGTTTTAATATATTGATTCAAATTTTAGTCTATATATATGTTGTACTTTAATGTATGAAATTTAACCTTAAAACAATGGATTTTGAATATATATATATATATATATATATATTTGTATGTATGTATGTATGTATGTATGTATTTAATACGTGTTTATATGTAGAATATGATCTTTATATATATAGTTGTATTTAGTTATATATGGTTCACTTATACCAATTATCTTCATCGACCCCGTTCTGATGTGTTCCATCTATTCATATTATCAGCTTGATCATTAAATTCATGCCGATTTTGCTTTGCTTCAATTCGTCATTCGAATTTCAGTATCCGTATTAGTATGCGTATCCGTGTCATCTTCTGTATTCTCTAGCCTCGAAAGATGAGTAATCACTCATGATTAACGTTCTTATATTTATTAAATTTGATTTCAATTGAAACGACAGTTGAAATATGCTGCTAATTTGAACTGTTAATTATTTAATTATTGTTAGATATGCCATTAGCTGTATCTGTTCACCTGTGGGATATGACACCATATCCTATTATTTATATTTTATTTAATTACTGATGATATAGGCCTATTATATTATTATCGTATTTGTTATCACTCTGCAAGTTCCCTGTTAGTATAGAATTCACTATGGGTTGAAATGATACATACCTGAATGGACGTTAGAATAGGAGAAAATCGTTATGGGTTGAAATGATAGACCCAAGTGATTTTCATTTGAATTGAATTTGGGATTCGGGTCGAAATGATATCTACCCGTATATATTTAAATTACGGATTGAAATGTTAAATATCTGTATCACTTGACCATAGGATAGAAAATTATATGCAGACACCGTTGGTCTATATATAGATATGTTAAAATGATTTCTATGGTTTTGGAAGGGAATATATATATATATATATATATATATATATATATATATGGTTTTATTTAATATTGGAAATGTTTTATATAGGAATAAGTTTTAATATAAGTCGATTTCAAAAATATAACATGTCTAAGTATTATATTTTTAAATAGAGTTTCAAGGATTTGTATAAGTTAAGGAAGATAAAGTTGGATTAATTAAAATTGTATCTAATTAAGAATTCTACTTGATTAAATCGATTTGAACTATTGAATTTGAAATTTAAGACTTGATTATGTAACTTGATTTTGGATTTATAGAATTAAATGGATATTCCAAGTTTAAATAAATCAAAGAGAAATTTTTAGCTTAAATGTAATTTAAAGTTATTTAAATAATACTGAATTTATTAAAGTGAATATTTCAAGACTAAATAATAATGAGGTTAAATCAAGATCTATATGAAACTTTAAAATTGAACTTTGAAAATGTTGAATATTAAAGCTTTGAAATATATTGGAATCTAAATGGTTTATTTTTTGATTCAGATCTGTATTTGAAATCGATATAATTTAAATTTGTTATTTAGAAACTGGATTGAATTAAAATAGATAAATCTAGATTGAATTAAATTTAAATTGGAACTCGAGTTGATTTTAATCAATTTGTGAAATTGAGGACATATTTGTATTTAATGAAATGATATTTCGGTTTTGAAGTATAAATTATTTTGAAAGGACCACGGTATTATAGTGACGTTGGTGGTTAGTATAATACACTTCTACATTGTAGATAGTTCCACAGATCCTTAGAGGATGGTTATCCCAAAGATCCTCTAAGTTAATTGTATTTCAGTTGATATTTCACTTGAGTTGGATTTATTGATATAAGAATGTTAATCCTGAGTCGAGTGTTTAGTGTTTTGTTTTATGCTTGGGTCAGACTGAGTGATACATCATTTGAGACTCACCTTTGGAGTTCGGAGCTTCGTTTGGAGATCCAACTATCGATTCGGTTTTCAACTTTTCCAGTTGATTAGTTCAGAGAAGTCATCTGTTCGTACTGAAGACTTCACTATATTTGAGATATTCTGTTGTTTATTATTTCTAACTCTGATATTTATATAGTAGCTTTATTAACTATTACTTATCTATTCTGCTGCATCATGTTTATATTACTCTGTGTCTGTGATTGATTTATTTACTGTATATGCTGAGTTTGCCAAATTTAAATTAACAATATGATATTTTGAGCAATTCAAGTTCGGCATGTGCTGATGCGGATGGTTGAAAACATCGGGTCATTACAGCTGGTATCAGAGCTTTGGCTCTAGGCAAACTTAGCATATATAGTAAAATTATTTGCTGAATCACTTTCGTTCGAACTTGAATTTCTCCCTCTTTGATTTGGTTTTCCCTTTGGACTTTAGAACATTCCCTGCGACTCCAAAATCCATTATCTTCTCTCCCTATCCGTGGTTCTTAATTCTAGAGTATCCCATAACTCCACCTCGAATGATCTCTATAAAAATCGATGATCCCGCCAATCTTTGAATGATTTGTAGAGGGATGAAATTCCTTTACAGTTGGCATTGATTCATGGGAGATTTATATACTCTCGGTTTAGATGTTGCTATCTCTTGCTATGCCGAATTCTATCTCGGGCGGTCGAATGTCGATTTGCCTTAGAATTCTACATCGATCGTATTCCTGAAGACATGGTTGACTCGGTTAAGGTTGCCCGTGATTTATATAAGTACCCATCCTCTATTTTGTAATATAATTATCTCATCTTCGTTCCTATCTTCGAATCAGAATTCTATTTGATTAGAGTTCCTCTAATTTGAATCTCTATCTTTGTTTGAAATCCATTCATGAATCATCCATTGAAAATCGGGTTTGTTTGCATTTTAGAAATTGTTTTATATATCAAAATTATTATTTTGATAAGTATGATTAGGTTCTATATATAGAAGTGAAAATGTTTCGATAAGGATTATATACCTTTTAAAAATCGAGAATTTGAAGCTTCGAAAGAATTTGGAATTTTGAAAATTATATATGAAACTGAATTATATAAAAATAATTTATAACTGAAGGGTTTTGAATTTGAAATTTGAGAGATTAAACTCCAGTATGTTGAAAATTATTTTTAAGGTTTTGAAAACACATAATAATACGATTTAAAAGCATTGTTCGAATAAGAAACGTTTCAAATGACTTCAATTAGTTCCAGTGATTTCAAGAAATTTAAAAGAAGTTTTCAAGAAAATAGAAGTACAGAACTCACATATGTCGCTGGAAAATAATTTCGGTGATGAATGCATGTTTCATCGACATTGATTTTCGAGTTTTAGAGCGGGGGAGATGCCACTTTAGTAGCTTTGCTATGTGAGTGATTTTATGAAACCAACCTTGCCTTTAAATTCCGAAGTATGATTTGATTTTCGAAAGATATATGTATATATATTTGAAACTATTGAAGTGAACCGGTGTTCAATCCTTGAGTTTCAGAATTGTTTTGGTATGACCCTATATATTGAAATTAATTTACTGATAGGTTACTGATTTCCAACTTTTGGATTTGAAAATTTGATTTCTCCGACTATTTTGAATGTTCGAACACTTCCAAATCAAGGTTTAATTTTCAAAGTTAAGTAGTTTCGAAAGGTATAAATTGTTTGATAAAGTATATAAGTTTAGTTTTGAATAAAATTTAGTTTTAAATGTTTTTAATTGAGTAACATCTTTTGTGAAACTATATATATATATATATATATATATATATATATATATATATATATATATATTGGATATAAATTTTCAAAAGGGTAAATTGGATCTTTCAAATAGAAATAAATAGTTAAAGCTTTTTGAAGAGATGGCTATAAACTTGGTAATCATTTTGGGTATAATTGATTTTGATAAAAATAATTTAGTTTCGAAAATAGACTGGAATTTAAAACCCAGTATTTATACGATGATTTGGAAATGCATTTGTTTGACCTAAATTATGATGATCTGGAAACTAAGATTATTTTCTGAACCTATTATCTTGGAAACTTTGAAACTGAAGGTATTTAATTTGGAAGAAATAATTTGGTGAAATCGTATATGATTGTGAAACTGAACTGATATTGAAACGAATTGAAATTGAGAACCTTATTTTACTAAATACTTGATCTGGGAGTTATCGAACTTAAATAAAATTGATTTGTATAAGTATGAAGTTGATTCAAAAACTATTGATCGGAAAGGTACTCAATTTGAAAGCGAAATCTTATATAAATCGAAGTCTATATAAGTGTGATTTGATGTACTATTGATTTTGAAAAGTATTCGTTTGAAAATGGAATCTTATATAAAATGGGCTTTATATAAGTATGATATTTGAAAGTGATTTGAAAGGTACTATATGATATATATTTTCAAAGTAAAGATATAGAAAGTGCCTTCTGCTTGATATCCGCTTTGTGGCCACATTGTGGATTCATTCTATCAATATTATTCTTTCTTATTTTGGTTTTCCGGATGTGATACTCGAGTGTCCTACCATGGCATAACACATGGTCGTTTTTTTGGGTAGCGTAATCCACAAGGCAGAGATTGCTAAAAGGGTAAGGATGTTTCCTGGAGGATCCAGGCGTAACCATTGTTATGTATTCTACGGTCTACCGGTTTTGTTGTCGTAGCGTAATCCGCAAGGCGGAGATTGCTTAAAAGGTACAGATGTTTCTTGGGGGATCTAGGCATAACCAATGTTATGTATCCTATGGTCCACAGTATTGGTTATCATGGCGTAATTCACAAGGCAGTGATTGCTTAAAGGTACGGATGTTTCCTGGGGGATCCAAGCGTAACCATTGTGTATCTGCGATCCAGGTGATTTGTTTGGATTGTACTTTCCATATTGGTTTTGAAGGTTTTCAAGTATTTTCACTAGGTGTTGAAACGGGTCTAATAAGTACTTGAAGAATTCTAGCTTTGCGCCTAATCAACGCATGGCCAGAGTTCGCAAGAACGAGGATAAACTTGTTGAAACATTGAGTTATAAAAGTATTTTCGAAAGGAAAATTGGTTTCGATATAAAAATATTTTATTATAAAAGTATTTTATTATAAAGGTATTTATTATAAAAATATTTCCAACAAAGAAATTATGTATTAATATTTGAAACTGAAATTATTATGGTTTGAATTAATTATTCATGCCCAATGCCATTTTTTTGAATCTACCTTATCTGCTCAGCTTTATTTATTCACCTATATTCTATTTTTCGAAATCTACCTTCTTTTCCTTTTTGAATATATCCTTTTAAAATATTGTTTATTTATATACTACAAGGTTTAATTGTAAATTGTTAGTGCTATAAATATTTTAAAAGTTATTAATTAAGTAAAACACAAATAAAGTAGACGATTATTGAATTATTAATAGTATTTGAAAAGTATCTTGAGATAAAATTAACAAATTTATGAATTATGGATTTAATGTTTTCAATAGCTTATTTGTAAAAATAACTAATGATGTAAATAATTGTTTTCAAATAGTTTTCATATATTAGAAAGATGTTATTTAAACATATATATGGTACTTATAGAGGAAGCAAGAAATTTTACAAGTGGGTTTGAAAATATCGAAGTATTAAAGAAAACTGAATTTCAAATGAAGTTTTCAAACGAATATTTCAAGTAAAATTTATATAGTTTCAATTAATTTTCTGGTTGTTTCTATTCTCCTACCTCCTTCCTTTTCGGAGATGAAAAGTTTTGAGTGGGGAAGAGTGTAACGACCCAAAATTTTAGTGATTTTATTTATTAAATGAATTGAAATTTTGTGAAATTTTAAACAAGAAAATTTGAAAATAAAAATTTATTATTTGGAATAATTCTAATTAAACATAGCAAATGGTAAATTTTCAATTAATTATATGGAAGTTTATTTTATTGTGTAATTCTATTTCAATTCAAATCGGTTAATATTTGATGGTAATAAAATGTGTTTCCAAAGCTGAATATTTTTATATAATAAATTTCTAAATTCCCTTCTGAGTGAGACGTCATCTTTCGTTTTTCAAAATTTGGACTTCTATTGCTCCGTTTATCTTATTTTTTTGCAAGATAGCAGCATTTTCGATACCGATTATCGACTTTTGATCGGATGATCGTACCACTAATATCTGTATACCATTTTGATCGTCTCGTCGTGCTGATATCCATGGTATATTCATTTGCTTGTTTCGATGTTTGATGGATAATGGAATCTGTAAAACAGTTCACCGCATCGGTACATTTCGAGCCTTTTGTTAGTTGTGTCCATTCAAATTTCAAAAAACGGCCACTAGCTTAAATTTTAATATTTATTTCATCAGTTACTAAATTTAGCCGTTGCCATTGCTTCGAAATCAAAAGTAAATTTTTGTATACTTTGTATTTATTATTTTGAACGGTTGATATGTAATTACCTTTATAACTTCATTCACTGTTGCTTCATTTGCCTGTACAATCTGTGTCACACACTCTTCGTATTCTTCCATCTATCCGTTTAATAAAATTATATATATAAAAATTATAATATGTTTTCCTGATTCATCTCCTTTCCCTTTTCACTGTCATATTTAATTATGGGAAGTGATTAAAGCTTAAACCCACCTTCCCCTCATTTCTTTTCCCTCAGTCCACCCAAGCCGGCAGCCTCTTCCTCTCTCCCTCCACGTCGACTTGCTGCCGTCCCAAAGACCGGCCCTGGCCACCCCTTGCTCCGCCTAGCAACACAAGCAACCTAGATCGACTTGCACAGCACCTCACTGAGCCTCCTACCTTTGCCTCACTAACGGCAACCATTTTCCCCCGGCCCTTCCATTCCTCCCTCCGCCAAGCTATCACCCCACCATGTTGCCTTATGGTAGACCACAAATCCCCTTAGCAGCCGTGGCCTTCTTCCCTGTCCACGGCTACCCTGATCTGGCCTTCTTCCCCTTCACCATGCTCCTCATCGATAATCTTCAGGCCATTCTCTTCCCCATATCGAGCTTCAACACCACCTTTCGTCCCTCTCTCTCACCTCTAGCTCCGCCACCTTCTTCAACCTAGGCCAAAGCCACTCGTGCTCTATCGCGTTATTTTCTTGGTTCACCTGTAGCACGTACATAAGGTGCTATATATATCTTATATACTATAAAGTAACATGGATTTCTATTTTACTACTATATATAAGTTATAAACTTTTGATTTAATAGTTTATATAGGTTTGAAATTTATAGAATGTTAGTTTTATAATCTGTTAGTAGTCCTATGTAGTTACATGTTAGTATGATATAAAGTTAGATTAATCTTACTTTAAAACATTGATTTTGAAGAGATATAGATGTGTGAACAGTACCTGATGTATATATATAATCCTAGGTAGGTTGAGTTTTCCCTTCAGGCTTGCCTTGTTATTATATAATAAGATGTAATTATTTATATAAGTTTGCCGAGTTATAAGTATAAGCTTATTAATTCATTTATATATAGTCGGTTCAGGTTTAAATATATTTTCTGTTAGCATACATAAGTAAGTTTTTATTTAAAACATATGTTGAGTGCTTATTTATATGACTTACTTTAGTATTTATTTAAACATATATTAGTACTTTAAATTATTTGTTACAACTGTAATACATATATGTTTACTTGAGTTTTAGATAATCTATTATACAGTGAAAAGAAAAATAGAGTAATGTAATTGTGATATATATTAGTTAAGATTTGTTATTATTTGCCGAGTATAGTAGGTAGAAGCCTGAGTAATGTTGTATATACAAAATATGTTGGGCGGTTGGTTTATTTATACGATTAGTAGAGATATTAGTTTATAAATTATATAATCTGTTAGTCATTTAAGTTTTAATATATTGATTCAAATTTTAGTCTATATATATGTTGTACTTTAATGTATGAAATTTAACCTTAAAACAATGGATTTTGAATATATATGTATTTAATTTAATATGTGTTTAAATGTAGAATATGATCTTTATATATATACAGTTATATATAGTTATATATGGGTTCATTTGTATCAATTATCTTCGTCGACCCCATTCTGATGTGTACCATCTATTCTTATTATCAGCTTGATCGTCAAATTCGTGCCGATTTTGCTTTGCTTCAATTCGTCATTCGAATTTCAGTGTCCGTACCAGTGTGCGTATACGTGTCATCTTCTGTATTCTCTAGCCTCAAAAGATGAGCAATCACTTAGATTAATGTTCTTATATTTATTAAATTTGATTTCAATTGAAATGACAATTGAAATATGCTGCTAATTTGAACTGTTAATTATTTAATTATTGTTAGATATGCTATTATCTGTACCTGTTCACCTGTGGGATATGACACCATATCCTATTATTTATATTTTATTTAATTACTGATGATATAGGCCTGTTATATTATTATCTGTTATATTATTATCATATATGTTATCACTCTACAAGTTCCCTGTTAGTATAGAATTCACTATGGGTTAAATGATACATACCTGAATGGACTTTAGAATAGGAGAAAATCGTTATGGATTGAAATGATAGACCCAAGCGATTTTCATTTGAATTGAATTTGGGATTGCGGGTCGAAATGATATCTACCCGTATATATTTAAATTACGGATTAAAATGTTAAATATTTGTATCACTTGACCATAGGATAGAAAATTATATGCAAACAACGTTGGTCTATATATAAATATTTAAAATGATTTCTATGGTTTGGAAGGGAATATATATATATATATATATATATATATATATATATATATGGTTTTATTTAATATTGGAAGTGTTTTATATAGGAATAAGTTTTAATATAAGTCGATTTAAAAAATATAATATGTATAAGTATTATATTTTTGAATAGATTTTCAAGGATTTGTATAAGTTAAGGAAGATAAAGTTGAATTAATTAAAATTGTATCTAATTAAGAATTCTACTTGATTAAATCGATTTGAACTATTGAATTTGAAATTTAAGACTTGATTCTATAACTTGATTTTTGATTTAAAGAATTAAATGGATATTCCAAGTTTAAATAAATCGAAGGGAATTTTTTTAGCTTGAATGTAATTTAAAGTTATTTAAATAATAGTGAATTATTAAAGTGAATATTTCAAGACTAAATAATAATGTGGTTAAATCAAGATCTATATGAAACTGTAAAATTGAACTTTGAAAATGTTGAATATTAAAGCTTTAAAATATATTGGAATCTAAATGGTTTATTTTTTGATTCAGATCTGTATTTCAAATCGATATAATTTAAATTTGTTATTTAGAAACTGGATTGAATTAAAATGGATAAATCTAGATTGAATTAAATTTATATTGGAACTCGAGTTGATTTGAATCAATTTGTGAAATTGAGGAAATATTTGTATTTAATGAAATGATATTTCAGTTTTGAAGTATAAATTATTTTGAAAGGACCACGGTATTATAGTGACGTTGGTGGTTAGTAGAGTACACTTCTACATTGTAGATAGTTCCACAGATCCTTAGAGGATGTTCATCCTAAACATCCTCTAAGTTAGTTATATTTCAGTTGATATTTCACTTGAGTTGGATTTATTGATATAAGAATGTTAATCCTGAATCGAGTGTTTTGTGTTTTTCTTTACGCTCGGATCAGACTGAGTGATACAACAATTGAGACACACCTTTGGAGTTTGGAGCTTCATTTGGAGATCTAACTATCGATTCAGCTTTCAGCTTTTCTAGTTGATTAGTTCAGAGAAGTTATCTGTTCATACTGAAGACTTCACTATATTTGAGATATTCTGTTGTATTTTATTTCTAACTCTGTTATTTATATAGTACCTTCATGAACTACTACTTATCTGTTCCACTGCATTATGTTTATATTACTCTATGTCTGTGATTCTGTGATTGATTTATTTACTGTACATGCTGAGTTTGCCAAATTTAAATTAACAATCTGATATTTTGAGCAATTCAAGTCCGGCATGTACGCATGCGAATGGTTGAAAATATCGGGTCGTTACACCTCTCCTCCTCCTCAAACCCTCTGACACACAAATACACGCGTGCACGTGCATGATCTATCAACGATGCTCCGATCATCATCACCATCGCCTTCAGGTCACCGATGACCTACCCGAACCTCCCGACCACCAAGGCCGATCAATCACGTTGGAAAACAAAATCGAGCAAGACAGCACCTAACTGGAACCAAACTGTCACCCAAAAAATCACCTCGAGTAGGCACCTCCGATCATCAGAACCTTCGCCACTGTGCCCAGAGCATCGTCGACGAACCATGCTCCGATTCCTCCACCTTCGAACGATTCGGTGCCGTGACGATGCCGCAGCTGCCTAAAATCTGACATCGACCAAAAACTGGGTTTAACCCTAGTTCACAGTCGTTCGTCGGTGGTGGATAAATCCACCCACCATTTTTGTCTAAACCTCTGACCTCCAAGAAAACTTCACCCACGATCGTGAGACCCAAACATCCTTAGATCATCAGACTTCGACAGAAAACCAATTTCAGTTCAACTCGAGAAATAACGAAAAATACAAATATAAAAATCATGATATTATTGTTAAAATTCACCAGTTTCTAGTATGATTCTGATCATATGATCAAATCATGAAATTAAGATGATCAATTTTCTGACTTGAAAATGATTTTTACTATAATTTCTTATTTTCTAAATATTTACTTAATGTAAACACTTGAAACCATTTTTAAAAATGATGTTACAGTCTTATAATCATTTCTTCTTTAGAGATCATAGCTTAAAAAGGTTTAGGGGATGAGATTTTGATTTTTGAAAAGGTTTTGAAACCTGTAATCTATGAACTGAGGAATGTTTGCCTGAACACTGACATGCACACCCATATTTACATATACACACACACACAAACATGCAGGCATATTTAACAACTAAACGATCATTTTTCATAACATACATCAAATATCAATCCTAACATCAAGATATATTAAGAAATTCAAGTAGTTTACTCACCTGATTTTGGTTTGAACAGAGAAGCAGACCCTGGAAAAAAATTTGAAAACTGGAAATAGATTTTGAACTTGAAACAGTAATTTGATCCTGATCTTGATTGTTGATTTTGAACTTTTCTTGACATTTGATTTGCTTGATTGTTGATTTTTTGATCTGATCTTTACTTTGGAGTTGAGTTGAATCTTGTTTTAAACTGAGTTGAGCTTAACCTTTAAGGTCTGAGATTTGTTGTTTGATTTGAATCTTATTTTCTTTAAATTTTCTTTTCTGGTTTTTTTTCTTTCTCAGGTTTTAGTTTTGAATTTATAAAAGAAAAGATGAGAAGAGAGGTATATAGATGTGTATATATATAGGAATGTTTTATTGTCTTTAAAAATGAAAGAAAATAAATAATTGACACTTGTATTTGTGCATGTTATCCTTATCATACAAATGTTTAATGCATGTTGTAATCAAGCTACACTTGTTTAATTTCTTGTTATAATACCTACACTTGTAATTTGCATGCTATTAATATTTAAAAATGTTTTTATATAATTTTATATCATATTTTTATTTTTTTTAGTACATTTACTTTTATCAATTTATGTTTATGTTTTATTTTTATAAAATTTTATAGAAAATGATTTAAAAATCTAATTTAATAAATAAAGATATATATATATATATATATATATATATATATATATTAGAATTTAACCCTTAAATAGATTTCAAAAATTATTATATTGAATTTAAAACATAACTTCCAAATCATAATTTATTTATATATATATATATATATTATACTTAGAAAACAAATTTTTATTAGTTTTAAGATATAGAGTTTTAAATCCAATTTATTTTTAAGATATTTATTTTTGAATTTCAAATCAAAATTATATTTACAATCTAAATATATATAGACATAAACAACACATATCTTACTTTTTTGAAAAAAAATTCAATTAGTTCACAAATTAATTCTATAAATTATATTAATTGCTAAATTAAATTTGGCATAAAAACGGGATTGTTACGGTGAATCTGGAGTCAAATGTGAATGGAAATGATTTCTAAGTTGATTAAATCTCTAATTGAATTAGATGATGATAGTGGACTTTTGAATGGAATTAAAATTGAAAATTTATATATATCAATTTAATAGTGAAATTTAATATATGGTAATAGTGTGAATAATTGAAATTTTGACTTAATATGAATCAAAATGATTTCTAACATGGATGTAAATTCTATTTGAATTATAATGGCGTTAGTTAGCTTTTAAAATTTGAATTTCAAGTAATTTCGTCGATTTTGAAAATCGCTCGATTTAATCGACGCGTTAAAATAGCATTCCAGGGCACAGTCTCGAAATTCAAAAAAAAATATTTCCGCTTGATCCGTAATAGTGTGTTACTGTTGGATTTCAAATTTCGTAGCGTTTGGAGTTATTGTTTGAGCATACGGGATATAAACACATTGAATTTAATATCGAAAATTGAATATTTAAATTCGATTCGAAAAGCTATCTTCCACATACGATCGAATTAGGCCTTGAAACATGTTCCTTTATGTTCAGAATAGGGGTTAAACATTATAAATGCGAGGCAACACTCTTCATTCGAAGTTCATCTCGAAAAGTACGTGAATAATCGAAATAATAATAAAATAATAGATGCGCATATAAATGTACATGCATGCACAGTAACAGAAAGCCCTAACCCAAGAAATAATGTAGCCACCACCTTATGTATCAATGGCGGAAAACTACATCTTTCCCCTCGTTTTTCTTCCAATCCATCGAGTATTAACAAAAACTTCCTAAATGATAATCGAAGAGCTCGATGAGAGCTTCCCATCCATACAGTGATCTTGGGTTTTCGTGTGGCGTACGTGGAGGAAGGGAGCCGCGTTCTTTCGGCATTTGGGGGAAATTTTCATGGAAATGGAGAGGCTAGGGTGGAACGGTCGGTGGTCATGGGTGTGCGTTGGGTTGAGCTTCGATGTGAAGGTGTTGGATCGACTTCTAGAGGCAGGGATGGAGCACTGATCGAAATCGAGCGGCGACGTGTGTTTTTTCTTCCCGTGTGAAGCTTAGTAACAAAGAAGAAGGGATAAGGGAAATTGCAGCCTAGATTTGAGGAAATGATATCAAAACGGATGAGATTTGTTGGTGGTATTAAAATAAAATAAAAATTGTAAATTTAGTTTATAATAAATCAAATCTTTAAATGTGTGTATCTTTTCCATACGTTGTCAGAATTGGACGAAACAAACGGCATTGGAATCATAGCGATGAATACTACGTGCTTAATTTGATTTGGAGTCAATTGGAGCTAGCAAAAATTCTATGTTAAATCGAACATTGTTTGATTTAATTTAAAATTGAAACGTTGGCAAATTGAAACTCTAGGTGAGCTAATCTCACTCATTTTTGGATAGCTAGTTTAATATAAAAAGTTGAAAATCTAAAATTTTGGTTGGTTGAATGATTTGATAATTTTTATTATCAATTGGATGATATAATATATATAGTGCTATATATTAGTAGTTGGATTGATTATTCCCGCATATTATAGCGGATAAGACCCTATGCGCCCCGCATAATAGTGGATGACCCTATATTACCACGATATCCTGCCTCAAAGCGGGATTGGTTTTTTTTTGTTGTATTAACAACCGTGGATGTAGAAAAATAGGTTGGAGGGATCCAACTGGATCCCTCAAAAATGTTAATTTTAATTTTCATATATAGTGATATATGATATGTTGAATAATCTGTGATAAATTTTAATGTGATTTGAATTGATTGGATGTTGTGGTAGCATTGACCTAGATTTTAGTAATTTAAAATACCATAAATATATATATTTGAATTTTGAAAGGAATTAAAAAGGGATTTTTGAAGTAAAATATTTATATAGAATTTTGGATTAATTGACTGGATAAAATAAATAGTTTTAAATTTGTACTTAACTGTTTCGGGATAACGTAAATAGGGATTTTGGAATAATATATATAAAGGATTCAAAATAATAATTCTTAAGTGATATTTGTTTAAATATAAAAGGTTTTAAAATTCAAGATTTTAAATAGATTGGAGAATAAATAAGGAATTTGGAGGTAAGTATAAAATTTGTTATACTGGATCTTAAATAAGATTTTAACTTACGAAATGGAAGTATAATTGAGTTTGGTTGGTTTTGTAATATAATTGGATTATTTAAGAAATCGATGTATAAATGGAAATTTATTCAAGAGTCGATTTATAATCAGTTTAAGTAAATGAGAAACGTTATAAATAGGAAATGAGACTTTGAGATTTATAAACAATGTTTATAAATAAAATGAATGATTATCATTTGATAAATTGGAGGTATAAATTCATGGTAATAATTTATAATGAGATGAGTAAATCAGTTAAAAAGAAAGGATAGATTTATATTTGGAAATGTGGAAAAGGGGATTTACGATATTGAGGACGTAAATAAATTGGTGATAAATCGAGAGAGGTTTATAAATAATACACTGGCTATATTGGAATTGAAAAATATATTGTTATCTAGAAATTGAGTTTGTTTTTTTCAAAAGAGGATTTTTATTTAATATCTAAGAAATTTAAAAAGTGTTAAAAAAATATTCCAGAAAATTAGTTATTTAATCATTCTAAGTTATTTAAAGTACATTTAGTTATTAATTAAGTTACCTTATAACGAATTGTTAAAGATTTATTATTATTTAAGAATATATCAGTATTATTATTTTAAAGGAGAAATTATTCAATATTAATATTTTTTTATATAATAACTTTTATTTAAGAGTATTTGCATAAATTAAACTTGGAAAAGTTATTATAGAAACTTTATAAGCATTATTTTAGATAAATATTAAATAAAGTTTTTGAAAAGTATGTTATACTTTCATGGAGATATCGGAGGCAGAGATTGCCTATAGTTAAGTTTGGATTTCTCTGGGATAGAGACGTAATCATTGAGCCGTGAATCCATGGTTGATACCGTATTGTGCTTTCCATATTTATTTTAAAAGATTTTTCAAATATTCTTGAAGGAAATGGTTTGTGAATATACTTATTTTGATGAGATAAGCATATACTTTCAAATAAAGAGATTTAAATTAAGGAACCCAGAACTTATAGAATTCATTATAAACGAGTTAAGGAATTCACAATATAAATTGTGATGGGTTTTTGAGAAAAGAGGAATAACTGAAAATTTTCCTAATTGTTGGGATGTAAGGGGTCTAGAAAATATATTTTTAAATATTTTTCTACGTGTTGAAATAAGATATGGTTTGAAATATCCGGATACGAATATAAGTATTTGAGTTGTCTCAAATATTGGAAATTAAGAAGGTTTTGAATATATATCTTATAAAGATATTTTAAAATAAATTTTGGAAAATCTATTATAAGGGCGTGATGTTTGCTTATGGATGTTTTTTTGATAGTTAAATAATCGACTGTCAGTTTTGGCCAAATTGGTTGATCGTTCCGAAGTGATAAGGATTGGATTTAATTATCTGAAAACCACTCCGATCTGATTTAAGCGTTACGAAATAGATACCGTGAAGATGATGAAGATGGTGATTCGGTTTGTCCAAACCCAGGACAACTTGTATGGACGAATGCTATCAGAACATCGTCATTGGGGGATGATGAGCATTCTAAGTGGAATTGTACTTGAAAGGTAAACGTTAGCCTTAATCCTCATCAACCGGGAATGACTGAAAATCAAGGGAGATGTAGCAAGGTTAAGTGGGTCACACCCAATTAAGGTATATTATCACCTTTCTAGATACCTTCGAATATATTATATATTATGGATACGGTGGTGCATGCAAAAGCACTCTCGGTAAGGGTGGGAACACCCGGGGTGATAACATATTCGATACTATCCAGATTAGGGGTATTCGGATCTTGTATTGTAGGGGATCCCGGCGAGGTCCTCGATACATTTTTCTAGATGTGTACCGTGATAGGTGGTATCCAAGTGCCTTGCATTTTTATGGAATCCATCCTCCAATACGTGCCTTTACGGTTTTGGTTGTAGAGCCTAGTATGATGGAATTTAATTAATGTAACAATTTCAGCTATTTGAATAAGTATTTCTGCTTAGACACTATTATAATATCAGATGATTATGATATAAAGTGTTTTGGTTATCATAAGGCAAAAACCCATCACGTTTATGTGTTACGCGGTCTTACGAGATACCTTTGTTTTTATAAGGATTTGATAACTTTAATAATTCAAATTGAGTGTGTTTTCTCACATTGGTTTTCCAAACTGACTCGGATATTATTTTATTATAATGCTCGGGTCAGACCGAGCATATTACAGATATAGGTTGGATTTCTTTGGAGCTCAGGAGATGAGCTGGAGACTGAGATGTATTCTCGTACTTGTTTATTTCACTGCAATGTTTTGTTTAAATTATCAGCAATTATGAGGACAGGCTGTTATAACTGTCCAGGCTGGCAACTATTGATTTATGTACTATGATGTGAGACATGCATATTACAGTTTTGATTTGTGTACGGAGCTATTGATATTATATATTATTCAGTCCGCTGTGAGGTTCTATTTTTTTAGTTTCTTCTTTCTCATACCTACTTTCTTTTCCCTCAACAATCTGTCTTTCTGGCACTCGATCGTTAGACATGTTATACAATGAGCATATTTATATCGATTTTCGAGGGTCGAAAAGGAAGGTCATGACATTGTGGTATCAGAGGTTAGGTTGGCGATATACCTAGGCTTTGGTGGGGATTATTCATTAGAGATAGAATCGGTAGTACTCTAGAATGAGTTTGAGTGTATTAATAGCAATAGGCAGTATTTGTTAGTGAATATAAAATGTTTTATATTGTGCTGACTTATCGGTTGGGTGTTTATGAATTTTTGTAATTATGGGAAGTACAATAGTATCGATAGGGGTTTTTAAACTCTTAAACAAGGTAAATCGACACAGTATTATTTTGAAGAGGGTTACCCAAACTATATTTTTGATATAAGAGAAATAATTTTCTAAGATTATTATATATAGTATATTTGGATGTTTGGTTGATAATATTATAATCAAAACAAGGTTATAAAAATTGAAATGGTTTATATAACCAAATAGAAATTGTATGAGTATGATATATACGAAGGAGTTATAACTAGAATTGGATGCAAACCAGAATTTGAAATTTATGCCCGGAAATTCTGAGAAATATTTTAAATGGATTTGAACTAAGTAGTTTAGAATTTTTAAATCTTACATATTTTTGAAATGTCTTCCAAAGTGTTTGAAAGGAAGAATGGTGATATTATTTTTGAGATATTTCTAAATACAATTTTTTAAAAAGAGTTTTGGAAAGTAAGGTAGCACTAAACTCACTTCAATCGTTGGAAAATAATTCTAGTGATGACGGCCGCATCATCAGTGTTCATTTTTGAGTTTCTAAGTGACGGATTGCTACCGTAGTGGCTGGCTGTGATTATTTGCTTTGGACTTGTTTAGTAAACAAGTTTTGCTTTAGAAATTCCAAAAGGGAATTGTTTTTAGGCAAAAACCAAGTTGTTTCAAAATTCCAAAGGTATGATTTGATATATACAAAAGTGAATGTATGTATGTTTATGATTTCAAAATGATTTGAAATAAAACTAGGTGGTTAAATTCTGGAATCTCCATTTAAATGATTTGTAAAGTCAGATAAAATCGGTTATTGAACTTATAACTTGGAGTTTATATAAATAAGAAAGAAAAGTGTGAATTTTAATCCTGGAATTTAAGTTTACTTGAGTAGGTTAAAATGAATAATATGGGTTGGAATTTACCTAAGATAAATTAAATAAAGTTGAATTGGATTTGAATTGAATTGAATGTAAAGTTTGGAATGTAAAATGATTATATAACTACAAGTTATGATTATTGAATGGAATGGATCCACTTAAGCTATAAAAGTAATGTATATAACCCCGTGTTATGATTATAAAATGTGAATGGACTCAAGTAAGCAATGTGAGATTTTGAGTAAATAAGTTCTTGAGCTTATATATTTAGAAATGCAATGGTAAACCAAAATAAAAATGGTTTGACATTATGGTAAAGAATGGAAAATCAAAATTTTGAACTATAAATGGAGGATGAATTGGAATTGAGTAAATTGAATATAATCATTAATTGTGAACTGACTGTATAACTATATGATATAAATATAGAATGTGAGTAAACTTAGATGGGAATTCAGGGAATTGTGAATAAATAAGTTCACATAACTTATTAAACTGAGAAAGTGGAACAATATGACCAAGGCAAAATGGTTAAGTATTTGATAAAAAGAAAATGAATTGAATATGATTTTGGAATATAGATTGGATAAGATTGGTTATGAACTTAAGTTATAAAGCCGAATATGAACTTAAGTAACAGTATGGAATGTTATAATAAACCTTACTAATAATTTATGAAATGGTTTATAGATAAACTAGCATGGAATGGTACACATTGGTGTAATATAAATTGGACATACTTAGTAAATGGAAGTGAATAACTTGAATGGGAATCAATGGAAAATAGATAGATTGATTTGAATCAATTTAAATGGATAAGTTGAAGCTTAATAAGATGGATGTGAATATAATAAGTATGAATGTGAATAGAATGAAATTGAATGGATGGTGAATCCATTTAAAATTGAATATACATTGAGTAGAAATGGATAATTAAGTGTTTAGACCTTTTATTTGCTTATACATTCAAAAATACATGCCATAATGTATTTGTTTTGTGGGAAGCATGTGTTTGATTGATTAAAGAATGGGATGTTATGTAAATTTCATGATTTTGAAACTTATGTGCTTGTTTTGAGTAAGTATAGGTACAGGGGCTATTTGGATAGATTTTAGGTGCGTGATTGCATATAAAGTTAGCAAGCCCTCTTAATAATGCTAATATAAGGTACGATTATGCATTAAAAGAAAAAATGAAATATATATTAATATATAATTGTGTTTTTGACTATGTGGGTCGATGTATATATATTTATCATATTCGTGAAATTGCAAAAGGCTCTCCATACAAAGAAAACTCCGTCAAAAAAATTCAGAAATTAAGGGTGTTAGAAAAATTTTGAAAAAAAATTTGTTAGCAGAAAAGTTGATTTTGAATGGTAATTGAAATAAAGGTTTTGATTAGAGTGGGAACTAAATTGTATTAAATGGAACTAAAAAAAATTAGAAAAGTGAAATATCGAGTTTTAACTAAGTGGGTTTTTGAAAAGAAATAGGTTTGGAGCATTTTTCCACCTTAGTAATTTCGGGGACGAAATTCATTTAATGGGGAGGAATGTAACGACCTGGAATTTTGGTTGTTTAATTTTGAGCGTTTAAATTATTTTAAAAAAATGTTGAATTTGGAAATATTAGTTGATTTTGAATACGGAGATTTTGGTTGAATTAGTAAAATGGTTTAGAATTTCAAATATAGCGATTTAGTGGATTTGGTGAAGAGTAAATTAATGTTTGAAATTGGGGAAAAAATGTGAATGTGGAGTCAAATGTGAATGGAAATGATTTCTAAGTTGATTAAAACTCTATATAAATTGGAGTGATGATAGTGGACTTTTGAATGGAATTAAAAGTCGATAATTAAAATTTAAAGTTTATAGATATTTATTTAATAGTGAAATTTAATATATGGTAATAGTGTGAATAATTGAAATTTTGGCTTAACATGAATCGAAATGATTTCTAACATGGATGTAAATTCTATTTGAAATATAATGGCGTTAGTAAGTTTTTAAAATTTGAATTTTAAGTAATTTCGTCGATTTTGGAAATCGCTCTATTTAATCGACGTGTTAAAATAGCAATCCGGGACACAGTCTCGGAATTCGACAAAATCAGTTCCATTAGATCCATAATAGTGTGTTATTATCGGATTTCAAATTTCGTAGCGTTTGAAGTTACCGTTTGAGCGTACGGGATAGAAACACATTGAATTTAATATCGAAAATTGAATATTTTAATTCGATTCGAAAAGGTATCTTCCACATACGGTCGAATTAGACCTCGAAACATGTTCCATTGTGTTTGGAATAGGGGTAAAACATTATAAACACTTGGCGACATGCTTCGTTTGGAGTTCGTCAGGAAAAGTACGTGAATAATCGAAATAATAATAAAATAATAGATGCACGTATATATACACACACATGCATGCATAGTGACAAAAAGCCCAAACCCTAGAAATAACATAGACGCCACCTTACGTATCAATGGCCAAAAACATCTTTTTGCCCTTGTTTTTCTTCCAATCCATCGAGTATTAACAAAAAATTCCTAAACAATAATCGAAGAGCTCGACGAGAGCTTCCCATCCATAAGATGATGATGGGTTTTTGTGTGGCATACGCGAAGGAAGAGAGCCGTGTTCTTTAGGTGTTTGGGGGTAATTTTCATGGCAACGATGAGCCAGGGTGGACCTGTCGGTGGCCATGGGTGTGCGTTATGTTGAGCTTAGATGTGAAGGTGTTGGATCGACTTCTAGAGGCGAGGGGGTGTAGCGTTGATCGAAATCGAGCATCGGTGTGGTTTTTTTTTCTTCGCGTGTGAAGCCTGGTAACGAAGAAGAAGGGATAAGGGAAATTGTGGCATAGATTTGAGGAAATGATATCAACGGCTGAGATTTGCTGGTGGTACTAAAATAATTTTTTTTGTAAATTTGGTATATAATAAATCAAATCTTTAAATGTGTGTATCTTTTTTGCAATTTGTCAGAATTGGACGAAACAAGCGGCTTTGGAATCATAGCAACGAATACTATGTGCTGAACTTGATTTAGAGTCGATCGGAGCTAGCTGAATCTTTAGGTTAAGTCAAACGTTGTTCAATTTAATTTAAAATTGCAATGTTCGCAAATTGAAACTCAATGAGAGTTAATCTCACTCATTTTTTGATGGCTGGTTTAATTTAAAAAGTTGAAAATCTAAAATTTTGGTTGGTTGAAGATTTGATAATTAATATTATTTGTTGGATGTTAAAATATATATAGTAGTACATATTAGTATTTGGATTCATTATTCCCGCATATTTTAGTGAATGAGACCATATGCGCCCCGCATAATAGCAGATGACCCTATATTACCATGATATCCCGCCTCGAAGCGAAATTGTTATTTTTATTTTGTACTAACATATGTAGATATAGAAAAATAGTTTGGAGGAATCCAACTGGATTCCTATAAAATGTTGAATTCAATTTTCATATATAGTGATATATGATCTGTTGAATAATCTATGATAGATTATAATATGATTTGAATTGATTAGATGCTGCCGTAGCATTGACCTAGATTTTGGTATTCTAAAATACCATAAATATATATTTGAATTTTGAAAGGAATTAAAAAGGGATTTTTGAATTAAAATATTTACATAGAATTTTGGATTAATTAATTGGATAAAATAAATTGTTTTAAATTTGTATTTAACTGTTTCAGGATATTGCAAATAGGGATTTTAAAATAATATACACAAGGATTCTAAATAATAATTCTTAAATGATATTTGTTTAAACATAAAAAGGTTTTAAAATTCGAGATTTTAAATAGATTGGAGAATAAAAAGGGAATTTAGGATTAAGTATAAAATTTGTCATATTGGATCTTAAATGAGATTTTTTGTCACGCCCCACCTCTATACTCGGGCTAGCCAAGAACATTACGGAATAATGCCATCAACTAGTATGAAGAATAAGGCTGTTGAGGAGCGACCATCCGTGTAATTGCTTTGTGCGAGTATCGATATGTCAAATAGTATATTTCATTTCAAGAGGAAATCCGACATATCAATTACAAACTCAAAGCTACTACACAGTGGCTATATGTTCTTCGGAAACATATATAGAAATAAGCATAACACAAATCAGTCACAAATATCCATATCACAAAGGCGGAAACAGATATGACTAGAACACATAGAAGTGTACATCAGAGTCGGTGGTCAAATAAGATCCATAATATCACAAAATAATATATACATGTGCTAGATAAAAGAATATGTATACATCAAGGAGTCTCTATCTTGAATGTATAATAACAAAAACTACTAAACTAGACTAGTTAGCCAAAAGTAAGATAATGTTCCCAGACGAGGAGTCAAGCAGAAACACCTGTAACATCTCGGTCTGACCGGAGCATTATTTAATAAGAAAATAATAAACGGATCAGTCGCTTTATAAATATCAGATAAAATGAGATAGAATAAGAGATATGATTAAAACGTATGATAACAATAATGCCATACTATGACAGGTATTCTTTATTTTATTCACCATACCACAAATATTGACAAATATATCAATGCCAATCACAAAATTGGTGAAACACAAATTCTAGAAATCATCAATTAGAAATCTAGAAATCACAAAGGGGGAGGCTTATCACAAACGGGAGCATGAAAATTCACCAACACGTGCATCATAAACGGAACGCTATTCCATGGTCGCTAACCATCAATTTTGAGCCAAGGTTCCACAAACGGCCCAAAGATCATGGGTCGCTACCCCACCAATTTTGAGCCGAAACTCCACAGAAACGGGGTTTAGTCTCCCTCGCCGACAAAGAGACATCGCACATTGCTAGTCTAAACCATAAAATGATCATCATTGATCATCAAGAAGTGTCGATTACACTAAGCTAGTAAATAAATGAGTTTAGCTTCATGTCCCATAACCACGGGCTTAACCTAATATTTATGAACAAATTGTAAATTTCCACTCAAAGATTGTCATAAGATTTTCAATCGAACAAGTCCAAAAATTAACCGACGAAGTAAACGCAAGCGTTTCTTACCACTTGTTTTGCTAAGTCGTTTAATGAGATTTCTCGAACGAATGAGGAAAAGGTTTGTATATACCAATAGGTTGGAAAATGATTTTATAAACGAGCTTTATATTAAAATAGAGTTGAAATCATCTTTGTGAAAGAGTTTGAATATTTACTACTAGTATAGAAACCTTTGTATTTCAAAGTGACAAATCACAAAAATGATTGTAAAAACAGTCAATCGCCAAAATTCACATACGAAGATGTGAATCAAATCCATCGAAATCGATACCGAATCCATCAAAATGGATATTCCCAAAAATCCTGAAAAAGAAATTATCTAAGTCAACAAAAGTGATAACAACCAATCGGAACGATGGAAATCGATTAAAAATTGGAAACCTAAGCAAAATAGGCAAATTGGGCTAAGGAAAGCAGATCAGTCGACTGGACCAGGTGGTCAGTCGGCTGAGCCAATGCCTGGAAACTTACGGTTTCCAGGTCAGTCGAATGGACCATAAGGTCAGTCCACTGATATAGGTACAGAGCATTTTCTATACTCTGGTTCAGTCGACTGACCTCTTGGTCCAGTCGACTGAACCTGCTTCTAAAGCAATTTCAGCCTAACCCTTCCAAGGGCAAAAATCTAAAAAATGGCGATCGAACAAGCAATGGGCACTAGGGGTTTACGCCAATCGGCAACCCAGCCCTATAGGCTCTTCGATGCACCACCAAAAACATGATCAAACATCAAAGATAGGATTTTTAAAGATTTGACCTCAAAACACCGAAAATTGGAGTATTCGTAAAACCAATTCAATCCAAAGCAAATGAACAAGAATAAATGTTTGGAATTCATAGCTAACAACAAAGAAAGTTATAGATATAGATGTGAGTTCAAAAACTCACCTTTTACTCAAAAACAATGAAGGAGAAACTTGAAAACAAAAGGGAAGATCAACTACTCTTCAATTTCAACTCTAAAAGCTCTAATCTAAGATCATAAGCAAATATTTCCTAAGTTAGGTTATGGGAAATTTCTAAAATTGGAGAGAGATTGAGATGGAGAGAAGAAGTGGATGCTTACTTAAGCTTCTCTTTGATTTTGGAGTTAGAACTTGAATTTGCAAAAGAAACTAGGGCTTGGGATTTTAGTTTCCAATCTCTTCCCCCATTTTTGCTAAAGCTTGAAGTGTTAGGAAAATAATAGGATGAATGAAGAGGAAAAGGGGTGGAGTTAGGATATAAGATGAGTTGGGCTAGTGGGATGAAACCCAAAGCCCTAAGTGAAAACATCAAAATTCTAGCTAACTCCAAACATATCGATGTTTATACTTAAAAAGGTCGCAAATGGCATTTTGAACTCATTGGAAGTGGTCTCGAGTTCTAATTCGGCTGTTTGCAAAAGGTAACATTTTGGACTTTTATTCGACTAACGATGCTATATTTAAATAAAATATTTGAATATACAATCGTAAAATATGCGGGTTGTTACAGACTCCACTCCTTAAAGAAATCGCGTCCCCACAATAATTAAGAAGAAAATAAAGAGTAACAACCATAAAAGCATATGAACACAAAAGAAAACTTGAAATAAGAAGTTCACCTCTACAGAGCACGAGAGAGTAAGTCTGGATGTGTTCGCTCGATGAATTCTCTAGATTCCCAAGAGCAATCCTTAGGATTTGAGGACCATTGAACTTTCACAAGCGGGACATCTTTATTTCGAAGGCGTTTAACCTCCGTAGCAATGATACGAATAGGATGTTGCTCATAAGTCAAATTAGGCGAAACTTCAATTTCTTCCACAACACCAAGCTCAAGAATAGAATCGGAATTTCGAAGGCATTTCCATAATTAAGGGATGTGAAATACGTCATGAATAGCAGAAAATTGAGCCGGTAATAAAAGACGATAAGCCACGGAACCAATACGTTCGGTGATGGGAAATGGACCAATATATCGAGGCGCTAACTTTCCCGATCGACTGAAACGCGCAACACCCTTCATAGGTGAAACATGAATAAAAACCAAATCTCACAAAGAAAATTCTAATTTCCTTCTTCGGCTATCGGCATAGGATTTTTGTCTACTTTGAGCCTCTTTCATCCTATGAAAAATAAGGTCAATCTTTTCTATGCAATCATGAATAAAATCTGGACCTAAAACCAACTTCTCACCGGCCTCAAGCTAACAAGAAGGAGATCGACATGGCCTTCCATAGAGTGCCTCGAAAGGTGCCATACCAATACTAGATTGGAAGCTATTATTATAGGAAAACTCAACAAAGGAAATATGATCTTCCCTACTTCCACCAAAATCAAGAACACATGAACGAAGAAGATCTTCAAGAGTTTGATTCACACGCTCGGTTCTTCTATTGGACTGAGGATGATAAGCGGTACTAAAATTAAGCTTCGTTCCCAAATCTTTTTGAAGACTCTTCCAAAATCTACTAGTAAATAATGGATCACGATTACTAACAATAGAAGTAAGAACTCCATACAATTTAACAATTTCTCTAACATAGAGTTTGGCCAAAAGAGGTACGGTCTGATTAGAACGAACGAGAATAAAATGGGCGGATTTAGTAAGTCTATCAACAATCACCCATAAACTATCATGGCTCGAACGAGAACGGGGAAGTCCGTCAATAAAGTCCATGGAGACTTGATCCCACTTCCAAATTGGAATGTCCAAAGGTTGCAATAACCCACCGGGTCTTTGATGCTCGGCCTTTATGAGTTGGCAAGTCATGCAACGCTTAATGAAGTTAGCAATATCATATTTCATTCCTTCCCAATAATAAAGTCGCTTCATATCCGCGTATATTTTACTACTACCGGGATGAATGGTAAATTTAGAACGATGAGATTCTTCTAAAATATCTTTACGAATATCACTAATATTTGACACGATAAGTCTACCAAAATTTTGAATACCGCCATGAGCATCAATATCAAAGTCTTTCAAACCTTCAATATCAATTTTATCCCTACAACTTTGGCTAAGAAGAGTCAATTCAGGATCTAGCTTTTGAGCTTCAAGAATGCGGTCTAAAAGAGAATGATGAGCCTCAAGGCTACCTAAAACAAGAGATGAACCTGAATCGGATTCATGATCTCGAATCTCACAAGTGGACAAAGTCTCGAGATCATTCCATTCGAATATCATCATAGAAACAACCACTTGTTGCTTACGACTAAGTGCATCGGCAACACGATTTCCCTTGCCGGGAGTATAATGAATATCAAGATCATAAGATGCGAGAAACTCAAGCCAACATTGTTGACGCAAATTAAGTTCCTTTTGAGAAAATAAATACTTCAAAGATTTATGACCGGTATATAGAACAAATTTCTCTCTCAAAAGACAATGACGCCAAATTCTAATGGCGAAAACAATAGCCGTTAGCTCTAAATCATGAGCGGTATATCTACTCTCGGCAGGCTTTAATTGCCTAGCAGCATAAACAATAACACGTTCCCTTTGCACGAGAACAGCTTCCAAACCAACACGACTAGCATCGGTATAAACAATAAAGTCTTGGTTCCCTTCGAGAATCACAAGAATAGGAGCATCAGAAAGGAGTTCTTTTAATTTTTAGAAAGAAGCTTCACATCTGTTTGACCAAATGTACTTAACTCTCTCTTTGTCAAACTAGTAAGAGGCACAAAATTTTTAGAAAAGTCTTTTATAAAACGACGGTAATAACCCGCCAAACCAAGAAAGCTACGAATTTCCGTCACACTCTTCGGTCTCCTCCAATTTTGAATCACTTAAATCTTTGAAGGATCCATGAAAATTCCAGATTCAGAAATAATATGACCGAGAAATTGCACATGAGATTGCCAAAAGTGGCATTTAAATTTTTTTGCTTTCAATTGATTGCTCCTCAGAGTTTCCAACACAATCCGAAGATGCTTTTCATGCTCTTCCTCAATTTTAGAATAAACAAGAATATCATCTATAAAGATGAGAACCAATCGATCGAGAAAGTCTTTGAAAACTCGACTAACAAGGTCAATGAAATAAGCCGGAGCATTCGTTAAACCAAATGGCATAACAAGCCATTCATAAGATCCATAACGTGTACGAACGACGTCAAAGGAATGCTATCCTCTGCAATACGAAGCTGATGAAAATCGATTGCTAAGTCTAACTGTGAAAAGATTCTAGCAATGCAAAATTGGTCGAATAAATCATCAATCCGAGGTAAAGGATATTTATTCTTGATAGTGAGATCATTAAGCTTGCAGTAGTCAACGCAAAGCCTAAGTGTACCATTGGATTTCTTCATAAAAATAACTGAAGCTCCCCAAGGAGAGGAACTAGAACGAACAAATTGTTTTATTTCCAATTCGGATAGTTGTATGCGCATCTCCTCATTTTCCTTATTGGACATGCGATAAGGAGGTCGAGTGATAGGTAGAGCTCTAGGGATTAAATTAATTCTGAACTCAATTGCTCGCTTAGGAGGTAATCCTAAGACGGGCTCAAATATGTCGGAGAATTCACGAACAATGTGAATAAGGGTGTGACGATCCATTTCCTCGACTCTCAAAAATCGACACTAATACATCCATGGTATTCACGTGCCGTAAATTCAAGTGCCGGGGAGGCAGATTATCAGGGGTGTAAAAGAAAATAAAGACAAAAGATAACAAAATAATAGAATCTCACATTGCATTCAACATTTATAATTACACATAATGATCAGAGTCAAATACAAATCTAGCAGGATAGTTATAACCGTCTATCCGTACATATGCTAAAAATACACACTACATAACACAGCGGAAAATGGGTAGATAACTAGATAAGGTACTTCAGCTTCATCGCTCCAAAAGACTTGTCCAAAATGCTCCCCAACATGCTCCAAAATGCTCCTAAGGTAACCTGACTACACGGTTGCCCAAAAAATAGGGCACCCAGAGTTAAAGGGAAAAACAAACTCCGGGTCAGTCATGGGAATGGTGTGAGAACTCAAAGTACGATGTTTGAAAACAAAAGGGTATCTCATAAGACCACGCCGCACATAAACACGGAACGGGTTTTTACCTTATGATAACCAAAACTCTTTATTAAGCAAAATTTAGAGATATTATTTTTAATGACATTCTTTGAAAACATTTTCAAATAAACTTATTAATCTTAGTTGAAATTGTTACATTCATTAAATTCCAGCATAATAGGTTTACAATCAAGTCCGAAGGTTCTTATTGGGGAATGGATTTCCATACAAATGACCAGGTGAAGGGACTACCTTTTGAAGGGTACACCTCTAGATTGATGCCCCAAGGACCATCACAAAGGATCCTCTACCAACACAAGACCGGCCTATCTCTGTAACTAGATAGTACCGAATATATCATCCCCCGGTCGTTACCGACCTTTATCCGAGAGATCTCTTCGCATACATCCACATTAATTTACATCCCGAACGTCATAGCGGGAAGAAATATATCTAGAAAGGGATGATCATACCCTACTTGGGAATGACCCACTTAGCCTTGCTACATCTAACTCTGTTTCGGTCATTTCCGGTTGATGAGGCTCGAGGCTACGATTACCTTTTCACATACCACATCTTCTTTCACTTTGAATGCCACATTGCCATTCCACATTCACACGACTGATTTCTACAAACGTATAACTTCTTGAGCTCGTATGTCTCGGGAAAGGGTGTTAAGCTAAGAGAAGATGTCTTCTCCGCTACCGGCTGATATACTTTTATAGAAACCACTCATTATGATTTGGAATGCATGGTCAGACATTCACCTATACAAGTTCGTTCTGGGACCGAACGAAACCGAAGGTACCTTCCTTGGCCATTACTAGGCGAGAAGCCCTTGTGGTTTTGAGGTTTTTCATAACAAAGAGACTACTGCTACAATATAGTGAATCGAGAGTTTATCTCCAATTAATCAACAAGTAGTCTCTCGTTATTATTCATCTCAGTATCTCCATCTTCAAACATCTTCATTCTTCGAACATGTAAACTGGTTCGAAGTGGTTTTCTAATTCTCATCTTGATCCACGATTCGAACCGGTCTTCTAATAACTGCTAAGTTTGGTTCTATCTCCAAGTCATCCTGAGCAGCTGTTTCTATGATTTGTTCTGGGTCATATATATGCTTCCGAAAATGTGATACGTGAAAAACATTATGTACACCAGACAATCTTTTAGGCAATTGTACTCGATAAGCTAGTGGGCCAATTCGTTCGAGAATGGGAAAACGTCCAATATATCGAGGTGCTAACTTTCCAGCTCTTCCAAATCTTACCACTCCTCTCATTGGGGAGACTTTCAAAAAGACTGAATCTCCAACTGAGAATTCCAGATTTCTACGCCTTCCGTCTGCATAACTCTTCTGTCTACTTTGCGCTTCTTTTAGCTTCTTCCTAATCATATCAACTTTCTCTGAAGCTTCTTGTATCATATCTGGGCCAAGCACTAACCGATCTCCAGTTTCTGTCCAACATGTTGGCAATTTACATGGATGACCATACAAAGCTTCATACGAAACCATGCCGATACTGGCTTGATAGCTATTATTATAGGAGAACTCTACTAAATGTAAATGATTCTTCCATGAGCCTCCAAAGTATAGAATACAGGCCCTCAAAAGATCTTCCAAAACATGGTTAACTCTTTCCGTTTGTCCATCAATTTGGGGGTGAAATGCAGTACTTATACTCAGCTTGGTTCCCAAAGCTGTCTGTAGTGCTTCCCAAAACTGACTAGTGAAGATTGGATCACGATCGCTAACTATGCTGCTTGGAACTCCATGCAATCGAACAATCTCCTTCATATATATATATATATATATATATATATATATATATATATATACATACATACATACAAGACTTGCTGCAGTTCTTGTTGGCTTTACCAAAATAAAGTGTGCACTTTTGGTTAATCGGTCTATGATAACCCAAATGCCTTCATTTCCTTTCCTTGTTCGGGGTAAGCCATTAATGAAATCCTTGGATATTTAATCCCACTTCCAAGATGGAATCTCCAAAGGTTGAAGTAATCCTGCCATGTTCTGTTTCTTTGGCAATTTTCACATCGGCTGACATAAACAGATATGTCCCTCTTCATGCTTCTCCACCAAAATGTACGCTTCATGTCCCTATACATCTTATGAATCCCCGGATGAACGCTAAGTTTGGCTATGTGGCATTCAGCTAATATTTCTTGCTTAAGATTTCCAATATCTGGAACACAAATTCTTCCATTTAACCGCAGTACTCCATGGTTGTCTATTTTAAAGCTTAAACTCCTTCCACTATGTATATCTTCAATAATCTCCATTAGGAATCGATCTTCTTTTTGCGTGCTAGTTATTTTCTCCTGAAGAGTTGGAGTTACTACCAAATAAGAAATGGTAGCTAACTTCCTACTCAATGCATCAACTACAACGTTGGCTTTCCCGGGTGTATATAGAATATCTAAATCATATGACGTGAGAAATTCTAGCCAGCGTTGCTGTCTCATGTTCAAATCCTTCTAGGTGAAAAGATACTTTAAAGATTTATGGTCCGTGAAGAGTTCGAATTTTTCACCTAAAATATGGAATATTATTTAAAAAGGTCAATTAAAAGTTTTATCGAAATAAACTATGAAAGATTCTTACCCAGCAAATAATGTCTTCGTATCTTTAGAGCGAACACAACGGCTAATAATTCTAAGTCGTGTGTTGCGTAATTCTTTTCATGTTTCTTCAGCTGTCTACTTGCGTAAGCAATCACCTTCCCATCTTGCACTAAAACTACACCAACTCCTTCTCCATAAGCATCTGTATAAACGGTCAATCCACTATTCCCATTTATAATTGCTAAAACTGGAGCGGTTGTCAATCTCTTCTTTAGTTCTTGGAATGCTTCTTCACACTTTGGAGTCCAGATAAATTTAGCATCCTTCATTGTCAACTTCGTTAGGTGATAGGCAATTTTAGAGAAGTCTTGAACGAATCTTCTGTAATATCCTGCCAAACCTAAGAAGCTACGAATCTCTTTAGGAGTTTGTGGCTGCTTTCAATCTTGAATAGCTGCAACTTTCTCTGGATCTACTGAAATTCCATCCCTTGATATTATATGTCCAAGGAATCTTACCTCCTTCTCCCAAAAATGGCACTTTGAGAATTTGGCTTTAAGCACGTTATCTCTCAATATTTCTAACACAGCTTCTAGATGCCTTGCGTGTTCTTCTTCTGTCTTTGAGTGGATGAGGATATCATCGATAAAGGCTAACACGAATTTGTTTAGCACATCTCTAAACACCCTATTCATAAGGTCAACAAAATAAGCGGGTGCATTAGTCAGCCCAAAAGGCATAACCAACCACTCATAGAAAGTATGAGGACCTTTGAATGCAGTTAAATGGATACAATCTTCTGCGATCCTTAACTGATGGAATCCTGTAGCTAGGTCCATTCTAGATAAAACTCAAGCTCCATGTAACTGGTAAAATAAGTCGTCTATTCTGGGTAGAGGATACTTGTTCTTAATGGTTTGCTTATTTAGATCTCGATAGTCTACACATAATCTCAAAGATCCATCTGACTTAGCAACAAAAACTACTGCCGATCCCCAACTTGAACGGCGGGGTCTTATCAGTCCTTTCTTTAGTAGCTCTTGGGTTTGGTTATTCAACTCATCCCTTTCTTTCGGAGTCATCCTTCTATCTTTTTGTTTAATTGGCATCGCACCAGGAATTAAATCGATACGGAATTCGATTTCTCGGTGTGGAGGCAAACTTTTTACTTCCTCAAAGACATCTGCAAATTCTTTAACAATGGGTAGTGTTTCTAATCCTGTCTGGGATGTATCTAAAGCATAAAGAAACTATCCCTTCTTGGACTAGGACATTCACAAGGTATTTCTATGAGTTTCCCTAAATTTGTCTTCACTACAACTATTCTCTTCAAACAATCTAGAATAGCTTCATTTTTAGTTAACCAATCCACACCAAGTAAAATTTCGAATCCAATAAAATCTAAGACGAAAAGATCAAAAGGAAAGTGATGGGGAGGATAGTAAATTAAGACTTTTTCACAGTGCATACAAAGATTAGTAGAACCTCCTATAGGATTCGTTACGCAGATAGGGTCGTCAACAATTTTAGGTCTAAGTTTCAATTCATCTACAATTGTTTTAGAAATAAAACTATGAGAAGCTCCTGTATCAAATAATACTCTAACTAAAACATCTTTGATAAAAATATTACCTTCCAACACTCCTTTTCCCTTCACATTCAGGGAGGTTGAGGGCTCATCCTTGATAGCGTAAACTTTGGCTTGTTCTCCTTTCTTCATTAGGGGACAATCCTTTATCATGTGCCCTGGTTTATGACAATTATAGCAGCTTCTTGGTGCTGATCCTTGAGTTCTGGGTTTTCTACAATGAATTGATAGGTGGTCCTTTTGTCGGCAATTGTAGCAAGTGACATCTTTAAAGTGGTTATCCTGAGATCCTCCTTTGGGTTTTCCCTGCAACGGCTTCTTGCCATTGAACTTCCTCTTCTTCCAGTTATTGTTGTTGCTTTCTTGTACTACGGGTGGATCTATCTTATCCAAAGCTTCATATCTGTATCCTATGTCTATTAAGTCTACAAATGGTTCTTTCACATGCCCAGTCATCCTGACATGGTATTGCTTCTTTATTCCAGAAATAAACTTTTCATTCTTTTTTAGGGGCGTACCTATAAATCCAGGCCCAAAACGAGATAATTCGTTAAACCTGTTAGCATACTTCTCAAATGACATCTCCTCTTTTTGTTTAAAATCCATGAAATTTCGATAAAGACGGGATTTTCCTGCTTCTGGCATATACTGCTCCTCCAGAACTTCTTTGAATCGTTCCCAAGAGAAATCGTATTCTGACTCATTCTGAGTAATAGATTCCCACCAAACTAGAGCTACATCTTGTAGTTGCCAAGGAGCTAAGAATCTCTTCTGCTCATCTCCAATATTCAGTCCTTTGAAAATTCTTTCACAGGCCCGGATCCAAGCTTGTACTTCAATGATGGTTTCTGTTCCTTTGAAAGGTTTGCCACCAAGGCTGGTATAGTTCTTGCATAAAGTTGCAAAGTTACTTTGGGGCTGTACTGGAACTACTACTTCCTCGACTACTGTAGCTGCGGGAGTTTGACCATTTGTGGCATTACTTCCTCCCCTACCTCGTAGTCTTCTTCCACTCATTTTGTACTATCTGTATATAATAAGAAAAAGACCTTTAGGATATATATACGAGATATCTTAGGGAATGTTATACAGTATGAATATACTTATTCAAATTAGAAGTTTTAATTATGCGCTCTCTCAGACTAAACTCATTCTAGGGCGTTACTAATCCTGTCTCTAATGAGTCATACCCCAACAAAGCCAAGGTTCTCACTTAACCTTCAGCTCTGATACCAAATGTGATGATCTGTTTCCTCGACCCTCAGAAATCGACACTAATACATCCACGGTATTCACGTGCCGTAAATCCAAGTGCCGGGGAGGCAGATTATCAGGGGTGTAAAAGAAAATAAAGATAGAAGATAATAGAATAATAGAATCTCACATCGCATTCAACATTTATAATTATACATAATGATTAGAGTCAAATACAAATCTAGCAGGATAGTTATAACCGTCTATCCGTACATATGCTAAAAATACACACTACATAACACAGCGGAAAATGGATAGATAACTACATAAGGTACTCCTACTTCATCGCTCCAAAAGACTTGTCCAAAATGCTCCCCAACATGCTCCAAAATGCTCCTAAGGTATCCTGACTACACGGCTGCCTGGAAAATAGGGCACCCAGAGTTTAAAGGGAAAAACAAACTCCGGGTCAGTCATGGGAATGGTGTGAGAACTTAAAGTACGATGTTTGAAAACAAAAAGGTATCTCATAAGACCACGCCGCACATAAACACGGAATGAGTTTTTACCTTATGATAACTAAAACTCTTTATTATGCAAAATTTAGAGATATTATTTTTAATGACATTCTTTGAAAACATTTTCAAATAAACTTATTAATCTTAGCCGAAATTGTTACATTGATTAAATTCCAGCATAATAGGTTTACAATCAAGTCCGAAGGTTCTTATTGGGGAATGGATTTCCATACAAATAACCAGGTGAAGGGACTACCTTCCGAAGGGTACACCTCTAGATCGATGCCCCAAGGACCATCACAAAGGATCCTCTACCAACACAAGACCGGCCTATCTCTGTAACTAGATAGTACCGAATATATCATCCCCCGGTCGTTACCGACCTTTATCCGAGAGATCTCTTCGCATACATCCACATTAATTTACATCCCGAACGTCATAGAGGGAAGAAATATATCTAGAAGGGGATGATCATACCCTACTTGGGAATGACCCACTTAGCCTTGCTGCATCTAACCCTGTTTCGGTCATTTTCGGTTGATGAGGCTCGAGGCTACGATTACCTTTTCACATAGCACATCTTCTTTCACTTTGAATGCCACATTGCCATTCCACATTCACACGACTGATTTCTACAAAAGTATAACTTCTTGAGCTTGTATGTCTCGGGAAAGGGTGTTAAGCTAAGAGAATGTGTCTTCTCCGCCACCGGCTGATATACTTTTATAGAAACCACTCATTATGATTTGGAATGCAAGGTCAGACATTCATCCATACAAGTTCGTTCTAGAACCGAACGAAACCGAAGGTACTTTCCTCGGCCATTACTAGGCGACAAGCCCTTGTGGTTTTGAGGGTTTTCATAACAAAGAGACCACTGCTACAATATAGTGAATCGAGAGTTTTTCCCCAATTAATCAACAAGTAGTCCCTCGTTATTATTCATCTCAGTATCTCCGTCTTCAAGCATCTTCATTCTTCGAACACGTAAACTGGTTCGAAGTGGTTTTCGGATAGGAATTAACCAAATCCGACTCCGGTTCCTTCGAAATCCAATCATCGATAAAAATGATGTAATTAGGTGATTGTTTTTTGATTCATTCATTTCCTTTACCAACATATCTTCGAGAGATATATATTTTCAAAATATCCTTTTAGTGAATACGGAATCATTTAAACCTCTTTTTTGAATATTTCTCAAATCATTTTTAAAGAGTATCTTTTGAGAAAATAGGATTATAGAAATCATTCTACTTTTATCCAAAATCAACTTCCGTATTCAACAAGTGCTATGGGCGGAATAACGATGAGATCTCCTTTTAAATTCCATGAATAGGACAAGTTCCCTCTTCGGATTTTAATAATGAGTATAAGAAGATTATTTCTATAAAATCCAAGTTGAGCATCCGGGCTTTCCTTTCGATATGTTCCACCCCTCGCCTAAAAGAGAAAACTTAGGCCAGGTAAGTTCAGGGCACTGGTTGCTCCATCTCTAACCTTAGTTACACACATTGTTTTCACTTTTAGATCTCACAGGCGGGACAAAATGTACTAGTCGTTTCCGCATACTCATTTTCCCATTTTAAATCACTTAACTTCTTGTTTAACCATCTTTGAAATAATGTTAAATTGTTCAAATTTCTTTTGAAATGCTTTATTATTCACTTAAACATATTTTCTAAGGATTTGGAAAAGAATTGTTAAGTTTCACACTTTATTTCAAAAGTTATTGAAAAGCGTTGCAAAAAGTGTTGCAAAAAGTGCTTTAAAAGCTATATTCTTCAAAACAACTTTTATATCATTTAAAAAATATATTTTCAACTTAAATCACTTTTAAAACATTTTAAAAGATTTTTAGAATTTATTTCATATTTTTAAAACACTAATTTCATCAATTTCCAACTTTGGTCATATAGTGCAAAAACTGGATTTTTCTTGAAAATTGATTTTTCCATATTTCAAAATATACAAGATGAAATCTCGATTTTCTCTTTTTCTATGAAAGATATGGATATAAGGATTCAGAAAATTCTTATTTCTAAGAATTTCGAAATATATTCCACTTCGTATGTTCATTTAAACTTTTGACGCGAAAACGCGAACTACCGTAACGCGACGCGTCAAATTTTTGGCGTATTTTGGGATTTATATCCAAACTTTGTCGAAACAAGTTTAAATACTTAGGAATCATTTCTAAAGTATTTTTAAACATTTTTCAAAGGTATAAATGAGTCCATATCACATTTCATTTCTTTTGGAAAGTGATTTCCATGTGATTATACGTCGTGTAAATCCATGACTTGTTTCAACATATATATTCAATATACAACTAATAAACATCCAAAATTATATTTATAATCATTTTATCATATTCTAATATGTCATATGAACTTGCATATCAATTTAACAACATTTTTGTTACAATGTCAAGTGTCATTTATGTACATATTTACTTACTAACTTTTGCAAATGACTTAAAGGTTGTTGCTTTCTTTTTCAAACACTTATCAAACATCATTATTAACATTCAAAAAACTTATCACAACATCAAAACAAAATATATACATATAAATTAAGAGTTCTCACATTGTTGGGTTTTGGCAAACGTAAAATCGGCTATAGCTTCGCTACTCGACGTTTTTAGCTTACGATCCCTTGAACGCTTCGACTTAGATGGCTCGCCTTGGCTTGTGGAAGGCTAGGAATGCTCGGCCAAATGGAGAAAGAGGGAGGCGTGATCAATGTGAGGAAGGAGGAGGAGTTTGAAGTGGTTCGGACGGTGTTTTGTCGATATTTTCTTTACTTTATTTTTGAAAATATTTTGGCATAACATTGTTAAGGTTAGAATCCATTAAAGGAGGTAAGAAGAAGCTTGAAATTTTAAGAAGAAAAAGTGTGAAAGAAAGTAAGAAAGTGGGTATGTATTTATAGAAAATATTTGAGAATAAAATATAGATTTGTGTTTTTACTTAAATAGCATTCCTTAAGAATTAAGTAAACTTATTTAATTCAAAACATACCATCCACATCACATCACACTTTTAAAATTCAAATACTTTATAATTAAATAAAGAATAAGAATGATTACTTTACTTTATGTCACATTCCTTTACTTTATGTCACTTTTCTTTACTTTATGTCACTTTTCTTTACTTTATGTCACTTTTTGATGTGACATTTGTTTTGTCTTCTTTAGTTTACTTTTGCTAATTACCTTCTAGACTTTTCTAAGTGTGATTACTAAAAGTAACCTTGTTTAGTTAATTGTTAGCTATCTTTATATGTTACCATATTTATTAAATTGTGTACATAAAAGTGCAACAACGTTGCGATAACTTTAAATCGACAAAACGTTGATTTTTGACAAAATGTTTTACGGTCGTATTTTGACGTTTTAATTAAACTATTTATTTATGTAAACCAAATTTAAAAATAAATTTGTATAATGTCATTTAAAATTATAAACACTCATAAATAAATTAAAATAATTTATTAAACCATTTAAACATACTTTTTCTAAAATAGGATTTTGTCACTTTTTTCCATATAAGCAAATGTTACTATTTCTATGTATATTTCTATTTCCAAATCATATCTAAGATTGTTTGAATCATAAAACCTTTTATATTTTATATTTAAAATCACTTTAAATGTTATATTTTGAAGTGGTTAAATATTGGGTCGTTACAAAGGGAAATGACATCTTCCTCATCATCATTGACGTCATCATGAGGGTTTAGAGAATATAAGGATGCTGCCAAATTGGAATCTGAATCTTTAAGAATAATAGAAATCTGCTTAACAGATTGAGGATGTCGAAGATGAATAGTCCACTCAGGACGTAGGATATGGGCTTCATAGTGTTTAAGCCAATCCATTCCCAAAATCATTTCGAAGCCTAAGTAACGCATGACATGCAAATCGGCTCGGAAAGAATAATCACATAAAATAATCTCCATATCTTTACAAAGCAAACTGAGTGTCGCGGAGCCACCAACCAAATTCGCAATTCTCAAAGAAGTCATCAAAGCCATAACACTTAAAAAAAAGGATCAACAAGTTATTTTGATATATAAGAATGGGATGCCCCCGTATCAAGAAGAATTCGAATAGGATGATCACGAAACATAATAATGCCATCAAGGATATAATGAGAGATACCTTGACCAAGAGAAGTGATACTAGGGGCTTGCACAACATTTCGCTTTCCCTCCTTCTTGCTTTGAAGTTTGGGACATGTAGATATATAATGACCCAAACTTTTGCAATGGCGACAAGCAAGAGGCTTTGAACACATATGTGCATAATGGTCCTTAGAACCACAATTGTAGTAATGCACACCACTAGAGGTAGAAGTCTTTTCTACCGGAGTTGCTTGCTTCCCTTTCTTGTTGGGATAAGGACCTTTGAACTTATTAGGCCTCTTCTTATTGTTGTTGAAGTTTGGTTTGGCACTCCCAACTTCAACATCACTCTCTTTATCTGCCTCTTCAAGTCGAAGAGCGATATCAACAAGCTGATCAAAAGAAACTTCCAGCTTTAGAAGTAAATGCTTTTTAAGATTCTTATTCAAGCCATAGATGAACCTCTGATTTTTCTTCAATGGAGTATTTATATACTCGACCCATATTTAGAGAGGGATTCAAAAGATGCGGCATAATCTACCATAGAAGATTCACCTTGAACGAGGTCAATAAAATGATGGGCCAGAGCCACCTTTTCAGCTTCTGGTACAAACTTCGATTCAAATCTTTCCCGGAATTGCTCCCAAGTAAGATCCGCTCAATAATTTTCAAAATCAGAAGCTCATACCATACTAATGCTCTTTCTTGGAGCATACTAGAAGCCACTTGGACACGATGTAGATCAATAAGATTCATGCGAGAAAAGATGCGATCGCATGTTCTAAGCCAAGCTTGAACTTCTATAACACTCTCGAAAATCCTGAATGGCTTTCTACCCAAATTGGTATAATCACTACACAGGCGTGCAAATCCGGATTTTGGACGAGTAGGCTCTGGAATGGGTCAGACAGATTGAGCATTCTTTACAAGATCTAGACGTTGTTGAGCAGACATAAATACTCCATCCTGAGGAGTAGCACTAGATTGACCGACGCTGGCACGGCTTGGTCTAACCATTTCACTTCTTTAAGAAAGAAAGAAAGAAGAAGAAAAAGGTTAATCTCAAAATGAATATCAATAATCAAGATTGATAAAAACAAGGCATCATAAAAGAAAATAGGATAGAATGGGTCCTAAGACTTGGATAAATCCTAAGTTACGACTCCTAAGAAAGACTTAGGACAATGATCCTTGCTGGATTATTCTACATTTTTCCGAAGTTTGGCTCTGATACCATGTTGTCACGCCCCACCTCTATACTCACGCTAGCAAAGAATACTACGGAGTAATGTCATCAACTAGCACGAAGAATAAGGCTGTTGAAGAGCGGCAATCCGTGTAATTGCTTTGTGCGAGCACCGATATGTCAGATAGTATATTTCATTTCAAGAGGAAATCCGACATATCAATTACAAACTCAAAGCTACTACACAATGGCTATATGTTCTTCGAAAACATATATAGAAATAAGCGTAACACAAATAAGTCACATATATCCATATCACAAAGGCGGAAAAAGATATGAATAGAACACATAGAAGTGTACATCAGAGTAGGTGGTCAAATAAGATCCACAATACTACAAAAGAATAGATACAAATTCTAGACAAAAGAATATGTATACATCAAGGAGTCTCTATCTCGAATGTATAATAACAAAAACTACTAAACTAGAGTAGTTAGCCAAAAGTCAGATAATGTTCCCAGATTAGGAGTCAAGCAGAAACACCTGTAACATCTCGGTCTGACCCGAGTATTATTTAATAAGAAAATAATAAACGGATCAGTCTAGCTATAAATATCAGATAAAATGAGATAGAATAAAAGATATGATTAAAACGTATGATAACAATAATGCCATACTATGACAAGCATACATTTAACAACAACAAAAATCATACAATATCTCAAGAATCTCATAAATCAAGAAGAATGTCATATTCTTTATATTATTAACCATACCACAAATATTGAAAATATATATCAATGCCAATCACAAAATTGGTGAAACACAAATTCTAGAAATCATCAATTAGAAATCCAGAAATCATAAAGGGGGAGGCTATCACAAACGGGAGCATGAAAACTCACCAACATGTGCATCACAAACGGAATGCAATTCCATGGTCGCTAACCATAAATTTCGAGCCAAGGCTCCACAAACGGCCCGAAGACCATGGGTCGCTACCCCACCAATTTTGAGCCGAAACTCCACAGAAACGGGGTTTAGTCTCCCTTGCAGAAAAAGAGACATCGCACATTTCTAGTCTAAACCATAAATTGATCATCATCGATCGTTAAGAAGTGTCAATTACACTAAGCTAGTAAATAAATGAGTTTAGCTTCATGTCCCGTAACTACGGGCTTAACTTAAATCTTTACGAACAAATTGTAGATTTCCACTCGAAGATTGTCATAAGATTTTCAATCGAAGAAGTCCAAAACTTAACCGACGAAGTAAACACAAGCATTTCATACCACTTGTTTTGCGAAGTTGTTTAATGAGATTTCTCGAACGAATGAGGAAAAGGTTTGTATATACTAATAGGTTTGATAACTATTTTATAAACGAGCTTTATATTGAGATAGAGTTGAAATCATCTTTGTGAAAGAGCTTGAATATTTACAACTAGTAAAGAAAACTTTATATTTCAAAGTGACAAATCACAAAAATGATTGTAAAAATAGTCAATCATCAAAATTCACATACGAAGATGTGAATCAAATCCATCGAAATCGATAGTTAATCCATCAAAATGGATATTCCTAAAAATCCCGAAAAAGAAATTATCAAAGTCAACAAAAGTGATAACAACCAATCGGAACAACGGAAATCGATTAAAAATTTGAAACCCAAGAAAAATAGGCAAATTGGGCTGAGGCAAGCAGATCAGTCGACTGGACCAGGTGGTCAGTCGGCTGACCCAATGCCTGCAAACTTTCAGTTTCCAAGTCAATCGACTGATACAGGTACAGAGCATTTTCTGTCCCCTGGTTCAGTAGACTGACGTCCTCATACAATCGACTGAACCAGCTTCTAAAGCAATTTCAGCATAGCCCTTCCAAGGGGAAAAATCCAACAAATGGCGATCGGACGAGCAATGGGCACTAAGGGTTTATGCCAATCGGCAACCCAGCCCTATAGGATCTTCAATGCACCACCAAAAACATGATCAAACATGAGAGATAGGATTTTTAAAGATTTTACCTGTAACGACCCATAAAATTTGATAATTAAGTTAGGTAATTTAATAAGCTATTTGTAACTAAATTTTGGAAGAATAAAAAAACTTATAACTTGTAATGAAGCGAATGTTAGAAATGAAATGTAGCATTGGTAATTAAAAATTAATTATTGAATTCATGTGTGAAATAATATAATAGATGGTAATTGTTTGTGAAGAAAAAACATACAAGTATTATAAAGGGATAACGGTGACAAATGGTTGTTGTTACCAATCAATGTACCAATTACAAATAAGGGTACTTAAATATTACTTTAATGATAATCAATATAATAATGGAAAGTGTGAATGTAAATAAAATTAAGTGTTGGATTTAACCAATGAATAATATATTGATTAATAGTAACTGAATGTAAAATTACATAATAAGGTTTATGCAAGTGGAATAATAACTAATTTAGTGCAATACCTATTAATTGAAATGATTGTAAGGTTATAATTGATCGAAATTAGTGAATTGAGAAATAAATTCAAAAGTTATATTAATTGATGAAATAATACGTAATAAATTGCAATTTGATAGAATCAATGCTAGATAAGTAATTATAAAAATTGTTAGTTGATAATTAAGTATGAATGTGGTAAAGATTGCAATAAATCTAAATAAATTATTACGCTAATGTTAATTAAGGTAATATTTAAAATTAGTGTTAATATTATCCATAATAGGGCAATTTGTTGAATTTAAAAGAATGGAAATGAAGACTTATCAATTTAATGGTATTTGAACTATAATAATTGGGTTTAATTGCAAATAAATGAAATTAAATATCTGAATATTACGTTGATTGAAATGAAGATGGAATGTGAGAATATTAATGTAATACATTTTGAATCCAATATTAATTTCATCCATTTGATAATAATGAATTGAATAATAGAATGAAAAGTAAATTAAATAGAATTATTGGAAACTAAATTTATAATTTTGAATTTAATGAAATTGAGGTTAATACTGAAATTGATAAATTTATCAACTCAAATTTAACATTTAAATTTGTTTAAATCATTGTAAATGATTGAGAAATCAAAAATGATGAAATTTGCCAATTATAGAATTGAAATTTAAATTTTAATTAATTAATTATTAATTTATTCAATTAATGTAGAAATAGCCATTTTGGCCACTGACTCGGATTTCGACGAAACTAGTTTCATAGGATCCGTAATGGTGAATTATTATAGGATTTCAAGTTTTGTAACGATTGGACTTGTCGTTTGATCGTACGGACTCGAAATGCCCAGAAATCAATTAATTTGAAATCAATTGAATTCAATTTGAAATAACTTATTTTAGCATAACTTCTTCATACGATGGAATTTGGACCTGAAACCTGTTCCATTGATTTCTAAATATTTTTAAACATATATTTTGATATATGGGTTGACCCAATTTCGTTCCGGAGTCAAAACGGGCTTTTCGGGACATTTTATCGTTCAACGTGTATATCAATCGTGTCCACCTATTCTATTTCAGATTTGTCTATAAATACCCTGTTGTAAACCCTAATTGTTCCTTATTGTCATTTTTCTATACGTACAATTCCACCTCACCTCCTTATTTCAATGGCAGACAAAACAAAAATTCCCAATTCCAATTTCAATATCAAATTCAAATCAAAATTTCAAATTCTACAAACAATATCAAATTATTTATAGATGTGAAGCTCGACGAGCGTAAGTCAAATCCATAATTCATTTTCCGATTTGAAGCTCGGTTTTCCCAGAAATTGATGGTCTATTTTCGGCCACCCATTGCGTCGAAATCATCTTTGCTTGATCGACGAATCAAGGTTACTGGGTCGGAGAGATTCTCGAGCGGAGTGCATCGGCATAGGTGGCTCGTCGATTCAACGGTTGGATTGCTTGAAATAATTCGTTTAGGGTTTATAAAAAATAGCGGCAGCTGCTTGAATTGGGTGAACGCGACTTGCTCGCGTGGGGGGGCGGAGCTTGGGGGTTGGTGGCGGACTCAGGGAGGCGGCGTGCGAGGCTCACGACCGGCCCTAGGTGCTTGTGGCACGTTGATCGATAGCAGCGGTGGTGTTACGCTAGGGTTTCGTTGAACTGATTTACGTGAATATAGGTTGAAGAGGAGTACTGTTGTTGACGTGGCAGGGCATGAATTGTTTGTTTTATTTTATTTTAATTCGAGTTCAACTCGTTTTAATGCAATAACTTTTACATACGATATCCGATTTATGCGCGGTTTTCTCCGCTAGGTTCGTACTGGGATTCCGAACATTTTGGCGCTGGTTTGGACGAATTTCGAGACTGTTCAAATTTTGGATTTAAATTGGATTTAAATTCAATTTAAATTCGAAAGGTGAGTGTTTTAACCCACTCACAACTTCTAAAATTTCTTATGTTAGTTAAATTGATTTATAATGTGATTAGAAGTTTATTTATGACTGTTTGGCTTATTTTTAATCATTATCTCAGTTAGATTGAATTTATGTGAATTAAATTGTTATTAAATTTATTATTGCATATAAACTACCAGTTAAATAGTTGTTTAATTTATTATCGAACAAAAAATGTCAGTAAATACCTATTGTTTATTATCTGTTATATATATTGATGTTATTGTTTGAATTGGATGGTGATTGTGATAAATGATTGATGATTGATATTGGATGAATGGATGTGTATTTATATTGTTATAAACTGCAAGTTGTTAAGCATTTTTATTTCATTCGGGATTGCGGTTTGAAATGATATATAACCGTATGTTTATTTTAAATTATGGATTGAAACGATAAATATCCGTATCACTTGACCATAGGGTAGAAAATTATATACAGACACCGTGATCTATATATAAAAATATTTTGAAACGATTTTCTATGGTTTTGTGAAGAAATATTTGGTTTTATGAGATATTGATTTGGATATTTTATAAATGTTATTTTATATATAGTTAAATCCTTGTTTTTAAACTATGTATAAAATTGGTTTAAAGTATAAAAGAAGTTTAATAATAAAGTTTGATTTTATTAAGATATAATATGGTTAAGTATTTATTATATTTCTGGAGTTTATAATAACTTAATTGAGAATAGGGTGGATATGAAATTGATTTGAAATTTAATAAAATTGAGATTTTAAAGGTATGATTTTTATAATAGGATTTTTGTTCAAGGTGAATTAAACGAATATTTTAAGTATAAATAAATTGAAGGAAATATTTAGTTATTTGCAATTTGAGTTTTATTTAAATGATAATGAATTTATTATGCAAATATTTCAAAACTAATTAATAGAACATTGAATTGTTGAATCGTAATTATCAACCTTAGTTTTGAAATTGTTTAATACTCAATGTTTGAAATATATTGAAATTGAGATGGTTTATTGAAACTGAAATTGAGTTGAAAGTTATGAATTGAGACTTAAAATTATGAAGTCGAGGAAATTATTTTACTTTATAAAGTAATTTTAAATTCAAACCATTTTATTTTATATACTGTTTGAATATCCAAACCATTTAAGTTTCGGAAGTTATGGTTTAGAAGCTATGAAATTCGAAGTATTATGTTTTGAAAGGTTATATTTCACGTGTTTGGTTTCGAAATATCATAAATTTAAAAAGTGCGATGATTTTGGAAAGGAGATATATTTGAAATAAAAAAATGAAATTATATTGATTTGGGTTTTATAACAATGATATCATATTGCTTTGGGTTTTTGAAATGGAAATGATATCGTATTTATATGGTTTTGAAATAGATATTATATTATGGTTTTGAAGTAAAATTATTTTGAAATGACCAAGGTGTTATAATAACGATTGGTTGACAAAGAGACCGGGATCGGATATGGGCATACTCTCTGTCGATACCGAAAACCAGTTTGACAATTGTGTACGCGGTGGAGATTCCAGAATGAAGTAGGTTGGTGGCGGTGTTCCTTTGAGGTATATACGTGGACCCGACTCCTGTGAGTTGGCATAAGGTGCATAAAATAGGAGCGATTCCGGGCCAATGAGGTAGCCCCTCTTATTGGACACATCCCTTCGATATTATACTCTGACTTTTGGATTGATTCAGTGGCCACTTTTGATTTTTTTTCTTTGGGCTTATGGCTCGAGGTGGGTGGTAGCTGAGCGCTATGCATCACCACCAGTCTGGATAGTAATTGGTATATCTACCCTGGCATTTCCTAGTTGTGCCGTTTCACCTACCCTAGCGAGCGTTAGACGAGTTTGGTTTTCTCCCGTAGCCCGTGTGGTATCCTCTGGTGGCTTCCCGATCAGGAGAGACTATGATATTGGATGGACTACTGGGACTATTACGTGTTAAGGGGAATATTGGGTCACTCCTTAGTGCTATTTAAAAGTAAGTTTATTTTACTATAGACATTATTATAGTAGCGATATTACTACATGGTAAATAGTTTAACGGACCCTTAGCAGATGTGAATCCCGAACATCTCTTAAGTTACTATACTCACGTTAGACACTGGATAGGAGATGTAAAACCCCGTAACATCTCCGATGCCGTTACACTCATATTTATTTCTATTGATTTAACTTACATAAGATCTTTTATTTCTGACTCGAGTGTTCTGTCTTTTCAATTCGCTCGGGTCATTCTGAGCATTTCAAGATTCGAAGACTTTATCTTTGGAGGACGAAGACAAAGATTTGTATTACTGTTATTTATTATATTCCACTGCATCGCATTGTTCCGCTGCATTGTTATTGATTATTCTCTGGTATGTGTAACTCTGATATGTATTGTATAAGTATAATCAAATGTTTTGTAAAACAGCTTCATGAACTGTTTATTCGATTATTATATTTTATCGTTCCGCTGCAAGATTCTATTTTGTTTTTTTTCTTTATCTGCTTTTTCTTATTTACTCCATAACAATCCGCCCTTCTGTGTGGTTTAAGTCTGACGTGTGTGGTTTATCGTCGATTTAAAGCGTACAAAAAGGCGGGATGTTACATCTAGTATCGGAGCTTTGGTTTAGCGATAAACTTTAGCTTTGTGGGGTCTGACTCCTTATCAATAGGGTAGTAATACCCTATGATGAGTCATTGAGTGTGTATATATGAGAGAGAGTATTTGTTAGTGTTATAAAAGGTTTTGATATTGTGTTAATTTGTTCCGTTTTGTATTTATAAATTCTGGTTGATTCATAGGAGGCTATGACTTTAATAAGGATTTCTAAACACTTAATAGGACAAACCGACACAATATTTGTTTTGAATATAGGTGAATGAAATAATTTTGCCTATTATATTTTCTATATATAAAATAATTTTTTATAAATGATAGATATTTGGTTGTAATATATTAGTTGTTAGGTAGTGTAATCTGTAAATATTAGTAAAATAGGATTAGAAAATAAAATAAATGAAATCGAAAATTTAGGACCTAAGTTCCGGGATTTTTGAAAATCTCTTTCAAAGGATTTTGGAATATAATATTATTATTTAGAAGTATTTTCTGATATAAATATTTCAATATGATTTTAAAGAATTGTTTTGAAGAAACTTTGGAAAGGAATAGTTCTGTACTCCACTCTCTGTCGTTGGAAAATAATTTCGATGATGAGTGCACATATCATCGACATTCATTTTCGAGTTTCAAAGTGGGAAGGCCACTGCAGTAGTTTTACTGCAGATTTATTTTGATAAACAAAATATAAATTTCAAATTGTTTTAAATATAATTGGATATATAAGTTGTAAGTATATATTTATCTATTATTTTAAATTGATTTGAAATTAAACCCGGTATTTAGTTCTTAAGTTTTCGTTAATTGGTAGTTGCAATTATTGTAGTGAAATGGAAGGTAACTAATAAATAATTGGAACCTCTAAAGGAAATAGAAGATTAAATGCTAGGTTATAAATGAAATAACAAGAAAGTTGAAATTGTAACCTATAAAAACAAAAGATATAATTATTGAACGTTTAAATTATTAAAAGAAATAAGATAAAACTTATATGAGTTTCATTTGCATTCTTTAACGCATATATGACTTATCAACTATAAAAAGTTAAATTGTTAAAAGAAAATGAAATGGGAAATTTTACAAGTAAAATTTGAAGTAATGAAGTATTCAATGAAATTCTTTAATAAATAAGAATTTGATGTTGTAATTGTTATAAACTTAAGTTATAATGGAAATCTTACTATAATAAAATATGATAGAAGGTAAATGTTATAAGTAAGTAATTATAGACTTAAGTAAATGTTGAAGTTATTTATTTTGAAAATAAGCAGAAAGATGAATGCTGTAAATATATGAAATTAAGCAGTGAGTAAATGAATGTAATATAATAAAAGGAAAATTTCATGATATAAATAAGTGAAAATGAGATTTTGTTAGAAATGAATAAAAGTAAATGAAACTGTAAGAAATAAAATGTAAATTAAAAAGGTAAATTATTATATGAATGAAATTAATAAGAATGAACTTGATCTATTGTTTGAAATTATTGTTTTCTTAACTTATAGCTGTTTGGGCAAAGATACTTTAAATCTGTTTTGGGTGAATGAATAATCTATTTAATTCCATCTAAGATTGTTGAGTAAATGGTGCACTTAGTAGTTATTTTTCATTCTGTACAATTTAAAATTTTTGAACCCGAACAACTATTTGTTTTGTTTGATATGAATGAATAATTGATTTGTGTTGATTTTATGTGATGGTTGTATGCCTCGATGCAAGTTATTGTTGTTTGTATTGATTTGTTTTTTATGGTTGAAACAACTTTAAATATTTCATTTTATATAATTGTTAACCTTTTGGGATTATATAAGTGAAATATAGGTTATGGAAACAATGACTACTGCTTTTAGTTTCATAATTAAGCGTAAATTACCCGACTAATAGGTACGTTCTCGGATTACAGTTTACAGTGTTATTATATTATTTTCTCGGGTTGGGATATACATTAGTTCGGAAAATATATGTTATATATTGTTATATTTGATATTATATTTTCTTCCGAGCCTCCCCGTACAAAGGAGACTCTGTTGGAATTTTCCGTTAATTTTGGACTTAGAAAAATTTGAAAAGTGTTTTCCAAACATTATTAATTTGAGTATAAAAAGATTTTATGGTTGTAAATTTGTATATTTTTTTTTAAAATAATTAATTTTGTAAATTTTTTTGTTTATAAGTTAATATTTCGAATAAGATGTATTGTTTATTTAATTCTTTCTTTTCCCTTCTTTTTCCTTTTACGAAAAGTTTTGAGTTGGGGGGAGTGTAACGACCCGTAAAATTCGATAATTAAGTTGGGTAATTTAAAAAGATTTTTGAAACTAAATTTAGGAAGAATAAAAAAACTTTATAACTTGTAATGAAGTGAATGTTAGAAATGAAATGTAGCATTGGTAATTAAAAATTAATTATTGCATTCATGTGTGAAATAATATAATAGAGGGTAATTGTTTGTGAATAATGAACATACAAGTGTTATAAAGGGATAATGGTGACAAATGGTTGTTGTTACCAGTTAATGTACCAATTACAAATAAGGGTAATTAAATATTAATTTAATGATAATCAATATAATAATGGAAAGTGTGAATGTAAATAAAAGTAAGCGTTGGATTTAACCAATGAATAATATATTGATTAAAAGTAACTAAATGTAAATTTATGTAATAAGGTTTATGCAAGTGGAATAATAACTAATTTAGTGCAATACCTATTGATTGAAACGATTGTAAGGTTATAATTGATTGAAATTAGTGAATTAGGAAATAAATTCAAAAGTTATATTAATTGATGAAATAACACGTAATAAATTGCAATTTGATAGAATCAATTCTAGATAAGTAATTATAAAAATTGTTAGTTGATAATTAAGTATGAATGTGGTAAAGATTGCAATAAATCCAAATAAATTATTACGCTAATGTTAATTAAGGTTATATTTGAAATTAACGTTAATACTATCCATAATAGGGCAAATTGTTGAATTTAAAAGAATGGAAATGGAGACTTACCAATTTAATGGGATTTGAACTATAATAATTGGGTTTAATTGCAAATAAATGAAATTAAATATCTAAATATTACGTTAATTGAAATGAAGATGGAATGTGAGAATATTAAAGTAATCGATTTTGAATCTAATTTTAATTTCATCCGTTTGATAATAATGAATTGAATAATAGAATGAAAAGTAAATTAAATAGAATTATTGGAAATTAAATTTATAATTTTGAATTTAATGAAATTGAGGTTAATACTGAAATTGATAAATTTATCAAATAAATTTGACATTTAAATTTGTTTAATTCATTGTAAATGATTGAGAAATAAAAAATGATGAAATTTGTCAATTATAGAATTGAAATTTAAATTTTTATTTAATTAATTAATTATTAATTTATTTAATTAATGTAGGAATAGCCATTTTGGACACTGACTCGAATTTCGACGAAACCAATTTCATCGATCAGTAACGGTGAATTATTATAGGATTTCAAGTTTCGTAACGATCGGACTTGTCGTTTGATCGTACAGACTCGAACGCCCAGAAATCAATTAATTTGAAATCAATTTGAAATAACTTGATTTTAGCATAACTTCTTCATACGATGGAATTTGGACCAGAAACCTGTTCTAATGATTTCAAAATATTTTAAAATATCTATTTTGATATATGGTTTGACCCAATTTCGTTTCGGAGTCAGAACGGGCTTTTCGGGGCATTTTATCGTTCAATGCGTATATCAATCGTGTTTATCTATTCTATTTCAGCTTTGTCTATAAATACCCAGTTATAAACCCTAACTGTTCCTCATTGTCATTTTTCTATACGTACAATTCCTACTCACCTCCTTATTTCAATGGCAGACCAAACAAAAATTCCCAATTCCAATTTAATATCAAATTCAAATCAAGATTTCAAACTCCACAAACAATATCAAATTATATATGGATTTGACGCTCTCGACGAGCGCAAGTCAAATCTGTAATTTGTTTTTTGATTTGAAGCTTGGTTTGCCCAGAAATTGATGGTCTATTTTCGGCCATCCATTCCGTCGAAATCATCTTTGCCTGATCAATGAATCAAGGTTACTGGGTCGAAGAGATTCTCGAGCGGAGTGCATCGGCATAGGTAGCTCGTTGATTCAACGGTTGGATTGCCTGAAATAATTCAATTATGGTTTATAAAAAATAGTGGCGGCTGCTTGAATTGGGTGAATGCGACTTGCTCGTGTGGGGGGGGGGGGGTGGAGCTTGGGGGTTGGCGGCGGACTCAGGGAGGCGACGCGCGAGGCTCGTGACCGGCCGTAGGTGCTGGTGGCGCATTGATCGATAGCAATGGCGGCATTACGCTAGGGTTTCGTTGAACTGATTTACGCGAATACAGGTTGAAGTGGATTACTATTGTTGACGTGACAGGGTATGAATTGTTTGTTTTATTTTATTTTAATTCGATTTCAACTCGTTTTAATGCAATAACTTTTACATACTATATCCGATTTACACACGGTTTTCTCCGCTAGGTTCGTATAGGGATTCCGGACATTATGGCGCTGGTTTGGATGAATTCTGAGACTGTTCAAATTTTGGGTGTAAATTGGATTTAAATTCAATTTAAATTCGAAAGGTGAGTGTTTTAACCCACTCACAACTTCTAAAATTTCTTATGTTAGTTAATTTGATTTATGATGTGATTAGAAGTTTATTTATGACTGTTTGGCATATTTTTAATCATTATCTCGGTTAGATTGAATTTATTTGAATTAAATTTTTATTAAATTTATTATTGCATATAAACTGCCAGTTAAATAGTTGTTTAACTTATTATTGAATAAAAACTATAACGATCCGCCATCCGTCTCCAAAGAATGACGCATCATTAATAAGAAAGAAAGGGATAGAAAAGAGAAAGAAAGAGAAGAAAGAAGAAACAACACATCAGAATCTAAATAGCAGAACGAATAAATTATATTAATAACATAAAATATTACATAATTTACAACAACTGTTAGAGTTACACAGATAATACAACACATACTAGACAGTTATAAACACCTGTCTAGTTATTACAACACAATACAACTCAACAGACAACACAGAGATACCAAACACAGCGAAATACTATATATCTAACGCAGAAGCCTCCTTCTCCATTGCTCCTCCAAAATTCGTCAAAGCTAACCTGAATCTCTTGGCTACTCGTAAAAATTTGAGTACCCAAGAGTTTAAGAAAACAGAAATAAACTCCGGGTCAGACATGGGTCTGGTGTGAGTAACATGTTTAAGTTGCTTAATTTTAAAAACCCTTTGAAACGAAAGGTATCACGTAAGACTTCCCACGCATAAACATGGAAAAGTTTTTATCTTACGCTAACAAAAACATTTGATAGGAAATCTAGTGATATTATAATAGGTCTAGGGTTTTCAAGTAAATATGAAATAGCCGAAATTGTTACATCTATTAAATTCCAGCTACTAGCCACAAAAGTGGGTAATACAATCAAAACCATTGGCACTTATTGGATTTTGGATTCCATACAATGGCAGGGTTACCGGAGTACCTCCCGTCACAGTACGTGGCCTAGATTACTGTACCGAGGATCACTCCCAATCCCCTGCAACACAGAGCCGGAACCATCCCTTACTGGACAGTCCCAAACAAGACAACCCCACAGTTGGTGCGCATATCCAACCGCCCACTAAGCCGAATAAAAAGGATTTCTAGACAGGGGAAAATCTCGTCCTACTTGGGCACGACCCACTTAGCCTTGCTGCACCTCCTCTGTTTTAGCCATTCCCGGTTGATGAGGCTTGAGGCTACGATTACCTTTATAGGACACATTACTTAGAATGCTCATCGTCCACCTGACGATGTTCTGAAAGCATTCAATCCATACAAGTTCGTTCCGGGTTCGAACGAAACCGAAGGCATTATCTCATTACACTCGTTTTAGAATCACCCTCATAGTTAATGATGATAACATTTGCACTCTGAATCTTCATCTCGAATCTGAAAGTACTATCTCCGTCAAACTCATCTCGGAATCACCCTAAGAGTTATACCGACGAATAGTCCTTACACCTCGAGTCTTCACTCTTCGCATAAGATTCACGACCTATCGTTAATTTGGATCGATGTGGTTTTCGGATATCCAAATATGGAAACCCGAACCGGTCTCATTGAAATCCAAAGCGTGTCTTTTAGGTCCAAGTTATTTTAGAGTTTAAACAATTCAATACAATTATCTATATACACACAGATAGATAATTCATAGATTCACAATAGATAATCACAATATCATCACAACAGATAATCCATATTATCACTATCAAAGATAATCCATATCATCATCACAATGCAAACAATGCATCCATATCACTCAACATTACGAATCTCATAGTTGAGACTTCAAACCATTCAAGGCAAACAATATCATCCATTCATAAACAATGATCTATAATCACACCATCTATAATTAATTTAAAATGAATTAAATTAATTACATCATCTCTAATTAATTTAAATTGAATTATTAATTACCTATATCAATATAAAACTTGCTTACATAACCATTAATTAATTACAAATTAATTAATTATCCTCACATTTATCATCTTAATTAATCACTCCTGATTAATTATACTTTAATTACATTCTAGTAATTATCCTTTAATTAATTGCACAAGTTAATTACTCTAAACCAAATATAGTAATTAACCTTTAATTACTTCATTAATTAATTAACTATAATTAATTAAAATTAATTATTTACGCTTAATTACTTATTATTGATTAATTAATCTTAATTAATCAATATTAATTACATCATTAATTATATTAATTAATGATCCTTAATTATATTTAATTTATTATCTTATTAATTACATTCAGTAATTAATCTCAGTTAAACCATAATTATTAATCACCTTTGATTAATCTCATTCTGTAATTAACTACCTTAATTACTTCATCAAATTAATTTCTCCCTATATATTTCTTCAATTAATCCCTTGATTAATTATACAAAGTAATATAATCCAGATCACTTTCACAATTCCATCATTATCCACTAATTACATCCAGTAATTATCTTTTAATTACTTCACCGAGTAATTGAACTTCATAAATTACATCAAGTAATTATTATCAAACAAACAAGTGGTTAAAATTAATTAAACTTAATTAATTAATTTAAATTCATCACAATAAACTCCATTTTGGCAAAGCCAGCGGGGTTAACTGGTCCCCTACCAGATTATTGCAACACAATAAAAAAGATTCAAAACATGCTTTGAATCAGAAAAAGAAACATACTGGGATTAACAAAGTAGAACACAAAGAAAAAAAACAAAGGAAGAACATTATCTCCAGCTATCAATCACAATGTCAGGGAACAGGCACTCCTTCCTAATTAGTTGCATGCAAACGCGATGCTTAATGTCAGACCAGAGAGAGCAAACAGTTCTTCTCTTGTTTTCAAAAACTATGTTGTTTCTCTCTTTCCAAATCACGTCAATATAAATTTTAATGCAAACAATTAAAACATGGTAGCCACTATTCTTCCACCTCGTTGCCTTCAGAATTATGTTCCAATCTATAGCTGAGAAAGGGGCAGCAACTGTTCTTTGTAGACTACACAGAATCATTGCAACAAGAGCACTTAAACTAGGGCAATCGAAGAATAGATGATCAACTGTTTCAACATGCTGCTCACAAAAAACACAGTCAGGGGCACTACTAATACCATAACCAATTAAGACATCTCTGGTTAGGAGAGCACTGCTAACAACCTTCCAAAACATTAAATTTTCTCTCGGAGGTGAGTCATTGCTCCAAAGAACAGGGAACCACTTAGCAGCAGGGTATTCAATGTCATTACTCAAGAAATTTGTTACCAGCTTAATACCGTGGGGATTATTACTCCAAGTCACGACTGAAGTTTGATCAGTATTGTACCTAGTACACTGGATAGTATTCCACAGCTGCCTTATAACATGGCTACTATTGTAAGGTAGGTAGATTCTACCATCAGTTAAGTACTCACTGACTTTGGCCTCACGATGAACTCCAGATTGGATAATCATTGCACGATCAATAAATGTAGAGAGAATCATACCAGAGCGTACCCAGGGTTCATCCCAAAAACTTGTACTTGTGTTCTGATGCACACGGTATTGGATCATGGGAAGGAACTCATCCCTGAGTTTGAGAATATTTCTCCATGTCCAACTAAACTCCATTAATTACATTAAGTAATTAATTCCTTAATTACTTCCATTCAGAAATTAAACTTAAATAATTTTCACTATTGATTAACATTAAATTAATTAATCTAATTAATTATTAAAAATTAATCATATTAATTAATTGTTAAATAAATCTCAAGTTAATGTCCATCATTAACAATTAAAAATTCTTTAATTACTTCTCTTAAGAAATTAACTTTCATTAATCATTATTAATTCCAAATTAATAAATCTTTAATATCCAATTAATTAACCTTTAATTATTTAGTTAATTAAGTGTTAACTGTAACTTAATTAATTCATAATTACTTGATTAATTAATTACTAATCATTAATTAAATCTAATTAATGATCTTTAATTATGAATTAATTATCCTTAATTAATCGATTAACTTAAACTTTAAATTAATAATTTAATACCTTTAATTACCTTAATTAATGATCCATTTCATTAATAAATAAATTATTCATTTAATTACCTTAATAGTTAAATGAAATTATAAATCATTAAATTCTAATTTTATTTTAAGATAAAATCTTTCTTATCTATGGTTAAATTATCATTCATAAATATTTTTGAAAATATTTATTTCTAATTCAATTTCAAATTTCCATTTTAAATTGAAATTCAATTTATCTTTAACCAACTTAAAAATCTTGAAATCCACATGTTAAAGAATACTTATAAAAGAAATTTAAGGATTTTAAACTAATTTCCTTTTTAATCTCAGATTATTAAAGTATACTTTAACCTTTCAACTTATTTAAATTTATAAACTTTACTTTATTTCCAATTCTTAAGAATTCAAATCAAATTTGAATTCAAATTTAAATTTCTGATTTCATTTTGATTAAATCCTCTTCTACATTTCAAAACTCCATCTAAAATCAAATTCTTTAATAACACTTTAAACTTCATAAACACTTTAATAATATCAAGTCAATTTGAATTTAAAAACATATTCATTCCCAAACTAGATTCAAATTCAACTTGAATCTATTTTTAAATCTAGATTGAAACTCAACTCAGATTGAAAAACTTGATTTAAATCTCATTTAAAACTTTACTTCATTTAAATTCAGTTTTTAGATTTTCGTTTAAAATTAAAACAGAATTTACAGGTTTCAGAACTAAAACCTGCTAACATGCTTAAACCCGAGCAAGGGTCAAATTTGCTTCGAGTAAACAATCCCACTACTTCGAGCAACTACAGCAATTACTCGATTATATTCTCGAGACAATCCTCTATGTTTCCATCCAGAGTTCATCACCCAAAAGTGCACGGTGCACGTGCACCGTGCCTCCGGCCATCTCTCTCCACCTCTGGTGGCTTCCCAACATCGACGACTATCGCCTTGTTCCAACACGACCAACAAATCTTCCCTCCACAACTCAAAATCAAATTCGAGTATTAATTCCAAAACCTGGAACCAGAAAGGGGAAAACCTATCAAAACCTGTGATTGCCAAGATCACGGCCCTACGACCACCGGAAATCCAACAACTCCGGCTATGCTTCCACCCACGACCAAGCTTCCATCTGCCAAATTCCCATTCAACTCGATCATACATTTAAGCCGAGTCGACCCATTAACTAATCATCCCAAAATCTATGGTTACGGACAATAAATCAACATCACTTCTTCCATGGCGATTTGCATCACCATCACTTATTTTTCCAAGCATCACTTATCTCTCCTCTACCCTCAAGAAGAATCCCAAGCCTCTAAAATCGACAGATCATCAGAAATCACCAAATTCCTCTTTTCTGTTCATCACAGAATTACACACTCATCCCATAATTTAAAACTATGATTTTAGTTTTGAAAATCATGTTTTTATTTATGAATTCAATTTATAATACTGAATTTATAAATTACAATATTTGAATTTTCACATTATTTAACATACACTGATGTTTTCTACTTCCAGAGAAAATTAGGCTTTGTCTTGACTAACTTAAATTTTTAAACATTAACTTGTGTTAAACCAAACAACATTTGTTCGTAAATCAATCTTATCAGAAACTAAATTAAGTGGTAATGGATTTAATTGAAATTTTGAACCTGAGAATAACAAAACAGAACAGAGCACACATATAAATAACATGCATATTCAAACACTCAATATATACACAACATATTTCACCATACAGATTTATTTCAACAATATTTGCATGCAACCATATTTTATACTTATCTTTTAAAAATAAAGTTACTCACCTGAACTTGATGGATAGAGCAATGATTTTGAAAAAGACTTTTGTGCTTTTAAAACTGGAAATATGCAGTTCCTCTTTTTAAAACTTGAATTGCTTCCTTACTTAAAACTGTATGCATGCTGCTTCCAGATTAAAATGATGCAGTGCTTTCATACTTGAAAATATGCAGGTTTAAAATAGTTTTTCCTTGAACGCTACAGATTTGCTTCCCAGATTAACAATACAGTTGCATGCATGCTTCTTTGAGACTCCAGATTTTAGAAATGCAGGTTTGAAACAGTTTGGCTTGCATGCTTTGATTCAATTTGAAAAATGACTTGCATGTTTCTGATTTGCAGGATTTTGAAGATGATTTACAGGGTTTTGTTGAAGATGATTTCAAATTATAGTTTTTCAAAGGAAGTGTTGTGTTTTTCTTTGCACTTAAGTTTGATTTAGATAAGAATAAAAAAAATAAGAATTGAAAGAAGCTTTGTTATATATATAAAAACTGAAATAAAAATAAAAGAAAAAGCAAATTCTAAAATGCCACATGTCTTTAATTCTAACATTTGTCAAGTTGTAGTGTTTATTGATTAACACATGTCTCTTTTTAAAGTTAATTAGTTATAATTAGGTTAATTTTTATTTTATTAAATGTTAATACAAGATAAATGTAAATCCATGTTTAATTAATTAGTTAACATGTATTTATTTACATGTAGATAATTTTAAAATGAATAAATCCAATTTTATTTATAAAATAAAGTTTATACAAATATTTCAAAATCAAAACAAATTAAAAATATTTATACTTTAAATTTAAAAGCTTTGAATTCATATCCAAATCAAGTTATATATATATATAACTACACAATTAAATTTTGAAAAACAATTATTTTTATTAAAATCTATTTGTTAAAAATAATGTATTATTATATTTTAAAAATAACAAAATTGATAACTATAAATAATTTATAAAAGAAATTGTCTTCTTTATAAATAAATTATTTATTTTATCACACTATATCAAAATAACCCTTATTGTTATTTTTATTTAAATTTAAACTTGAGTTAAAACATATTTTAAACCATTTAAATAATTTACCTTATGTATTTAAATCATAAAGTTATTTATTATATACTTTTAAAAAGTTTATATCAAATAAATAAATTTAAACAATTTAAATTTTTATCCTAACTATTTAAAACCATATTTTATTTATTAAATAACCTTTAAAAAGTTTTAACTTTAAAATTATCCCCAATTTCACCAAATTTATACATATTTATAGAAAACAAGATTTATTTGTTAAATTTAAAACAAAGCCTATTTATTTACAATATATACAAATATATATATTATAAATAGATAATAATTTATTTAACTTTTAAAAGATAAAATCTATCTATTAAATATTTATTTTAATGAATTACTAAATTAATTCAAATCTTATCACAAAGATTATCAAATCAATTTAATTTTTAATTCAGATTATTAAATTGATATTGCTTCAAAATTCCAGGTCATCACATTCCTTCCCCCTTAAAAGAATTTCATCCCCGAAATTTAAAAAAAAGGTAATTTAATAATCTATTTAAAGATTAAATTTTTAAAACATAAGCATATACCAATGATATGCTAACAACCATAGTAATCAATTCATCCAATCAATCAAATCTATCTATACAGATAAAATTCTGGATAGAGTTTTCTCGAGTTTCCCCAGTAAAAATATAGGGATACTCGCTCTATAGATTCCAAACAATCAATATTACTATGCTATAGAGCTCCTACTCATCTAAATCTACAGAACTAGACAACATATTAGACTGCAGACGAGCCTGATTCAACAACCAAACTTCCTGAACTGTTGGTTTCAAAACCAGGGATAGATTATACACGTACTCCCTCAGAGATACGTGAAACATATCTAATCCCAGTTATCCAAACTGGCAATTCAATCCTGAAAACCAAACACTGATCCAACCAAAACACAGAAAAGATCCAAACATCTCGGAGTTAGCTTTCCAGCCTTACTCCATCTTATAGCTTATTTGATCGGAGAAAACTCCAACAACAACGAAGTCTCCAACTTCGAATTCCAAATTCCTCCATCTCTTATAAACAAAATGTCTTCGGACGATACTGGGTTGCCAACATCCAAACTGATCAGCTCAACCCTTGTTGATTTCTTTCGAAACAATCAGAACCAAAAACAACCCAACCCAATGATCTCCTTAAGATCAATCCAAAGCCAAGAACACAACTCTACTCCATAACCAGTAGAAGATAACAAACTTCTCCTAATCCGGAAAAGAAAATCAAAAACACTTCCAAACTGCTTCCGCTGCACAACTCTGATCCGAAGTAGAAGAAAATGTTGATGAAGAACACAAGCACAAACTGGACATCACTTCCCAGTAATATAGTTCAACAGATCCATAAAGAAAACTCAGAAGTTCCTCCAAAAATCTGAGCTGCTTCATCAAACTCTATTTCTAGGAACCATCCTTCAACTAAACTGAACCACCAGTTCTACTCCTAGAATACTAGTCGATAAAAAAACTCAATCTCCAGATGCGAACAAATCTCTATCTTCTCAGAAGACATCCAGAAAATCTTCAACAATCCCAGAGAACACTACTATGGCAAGTCACTTTTGCGATCAACCCAGATAAATTTCCAAAGAAAAACTATCATCTCTTTACCCAACAGAACAGCTTACACTGGTCTACCCAATCCATTGAAGAAACGGATCCACTCTGCTTCTTCTGAACTCCACCTCCAGAAAAACTACTCAGCTAAGACCTCTCTGTCGGCTCACAGAACACTCCGATCTGTACTGCTGACACCGATGCCAAAAACTTCCTGATCCAATAACTCTTCGAGAAACTCGGACTTCAAAGCTAACCATAATATCCTGCTGAATCCAGCCACAACGCCGAAGCAGACACATTTCCTAAAACTTGTTCCAAAGAAATATCTTCGGACACATCCACAATCACTACATCTTATCACGCAGCTACACTTCCTGAGATCTCAAGATACCATTACTTGCTCCAGCCCAACCGTCAGATCCAAACTCTACTCACCAAACTCTGCACTTCAAAGATGTCTCCGAACCTTAACAGGTTTCCTTCAGAGATCAATGAAATCTTCATCACAACAAAGCTCACTCGAGACGGTATTAGGTCTACAGTCTCGACAGATACATTTCCAACCTCAACATACAAACTTCAACCAACGGTAGTCGTGTTACACACACCACTACCTCATCTACCTTTATATCTTATATTGGAAAACCTGAACAGGTAACCCAACAGATAGGTAGAAATAGATAAATATATATAAATATTTAAAATTACAAATACGCTCTCTCAAGATAGACACCACTCCAGAGCCTAGGTATTCACTCAACCTAATGCTCTGGTACCACTGTAACGACCCGCCATCCGTCTCCAAAGAATGACGCATCATTAATAAGAAAGAAAGGGATAGAAAAGAGAAAGAAAGAGAAGAAAGAAGAAACAACACATCAGAATCTAAATAGCGGAACGAATAAATTATATTAATAACATATAATATTACATAATTTACAACAACTATCAGAGTTACACAGATAATACAACACATACTAGACAGTTATAAACACCTGTCTAGTTATTACAACTCAATACAACTCAACAAACAACACAGAGATACCAAACACAACAGAATACTCTATATCTAACGCAGAAGCCTCCTGCTCCATTGCTCCTCCAAAATTCGTCAAAGCTAACCTGAATACCTTGACTACTCGTAAAAATTTGAGTACCCAAGAGTTTAAGAAAAAAGAAATAAACTCCGGGTCAGACATGGGTCTGGTGTGAGTAACAGGTTTAAGTTGCTTAATTTTAAAAACCCTTTGAAATGAAAGGTATCACGTAAGACTTCCCACACATAAACATGGAAAAGTTTTTACCTTTCGCTAACCAAAACATTTGATAGGAAATCCAGTGATATTATAATAGGTCTAGGGTTTTCAAGTAAATATGAAATAGCCGAAATTGTTACATTTATTAAATTCCAGCTACTAGCCACAAAAGTGGGTAATACAATCAAAACCGTTGACACTTATTGGATTTTGGATTCCATACAATGGCAGGGCTACCGGGGTACCCTCCGTCACAGTACGTTGCCTAGATCACTGTACCGAGGATCACTCCCAATCCCCTGCAACACAAAGTCGGAACCATCCCTTACTGGACAGTCCCGAACAAGACAACCCCGCAGTTGGTGCGCATATCCAACCGCCCACTAAGCCGAATAAAAGGGACTATAGACAGGGGAAAATCTCGTACTACTTGGGCATGACCCACTTAGCCTTGATGCACCTTCCATGTTTTAGCCATTCCCGGTTGATGAGGCTTGAGGCTACGATTACCTTTATAGGACACATCACTTAGAATGCTCATCGTCCACCTGACGATGTACTGAAAGCATTCAATCCATACAAGTTCGTTTCGGGTTCGAATGAAACCGAAGGCATTATCTCGTTACATTCATTTTAGAATCACCCTCAGAGTTAACGATGATAACCCTTGCACTCTAAATCTTCATCTCGAATCTGAAAGTACTATCTCCGTCAAACTCATCTCGGAATCACCCTAAGAGTTATAGTGAAGAATAGTCCTTACACCTCGAGTCTTCACTCTTCACATAAGATTCACGACCTATCGTTAATTTGGATCGATGTGGTTTTCGAATATCCAAATATAAAAACCCGATCCCGGTCTCATCGAAATCCAAAGCGTGTCTTTTAGATCCAAGTTGTTTTAGAGTTTAAACAATTCAATACAATTATCTATATACACACAGATAGATAATTCACAGATTCACAATAGATAATCACATTATCATCACAACAGATAATCCATATTATCACTATCAAAGATAATCCATATCATCATCACAATGCAAACAATGCATCCATATCACTCAACATTACGAATCTCATAGTTGAGACTTCAAACCATTCAAGGCAAACAATATCATCCATTCATAAACAATGATCTATAATCACACCATCTATAATTAATTTAAAATGAATTAAATTAATTACATCATCTATAATTAATTTAAAATGAATTAAATTAATTACCTATATCAATATAAATCTTGCTTACATAACCATTAATTAATTACAAATTAATTAATTAATTATCCTCACATTTATCATCTTAATTAATCACTCCTGATTAATTATACTTTAATTACATTCTAGTAATTATCCTTTAATTAATTGCACAAGTTAATTACTCTAAACCAAATATAGTAATTAACCTTTAATTACTTCATTAATTAATTAACTATAATTAATTACAATTAATTATTTACACTTAATTACTTATTATTAATTAATTAATCTTAATTAATCAATATTAATTACATCATTAATTATATTAATTAATGATTCTTAATTATATTTAATTTATTATCTTGTTAATTACATTCAGTAATTAATCTCAGTTAAACCATAATTATTAATCACCTTTGATTAATCTCATTCTATAATTAACTACCTTAATTACTTCATCAAATTAATTTCTCCCTATATATTTCTTTAATTAATCCCTTGATTAATTATACAAAGTAATATAATCCAGATCACTTTCACAATTCCATCATTATCCACTAATTACATCCAGTAATTATATTTTAGTTACTTCACCGAGTAATTGTACTTCATAAATTACATCAAGTAATTATTATCAAACAAACAAGTGGTTAAAATTAATTAAACTTAATTAATTAATTTAAATTCATCACAATAAACTCCATTAATTACATTAAGTAATTAATTCCTTAATTACTTCCATTCAGAAATTAAACTTAAATAATTTTCACTATTGATTAACATTAAATTAATTAATCTAATTAATTATTAAAAATTAATCATATTAATTAATTGTTAAATAAATCTCAAGTTAATGTCCATCATAACAATTAAAAATTCTTTAATTACTTCTCTTAAGAAATTAACTTTCATTAATCATTATTAATTCCAAATTAATAAATCTTTAATATCCAATTAATTAACCTTTAATTATTTAGTTAATTAAGTGTTAGCTGTAACTTCATTAATTCATAATTACTTGATTAATTAATTACTAATCATTAATTAAATCTAATTAATGATCTTTAATTATGAATTAATTATCCTTAATTAATCGATTAACTTAAACTTTAAATTAATAATTTAATACCTTTAATTACCTTAATTAATGATCCATTTCATTAACAAATAAAATTTTCATTTGATTACCTTAATAATTAAATGAAATTATAAATCATTAAATTCTAATTTTATTTTAAGATAAAATCTTTCTTATCTATGGTTAAATTATCATTCATAAATATTTTTGAAAATATTTATTTCTAATTCAATTTCAAATTTCCATTTTAAATTGAAATTCAATTTATCTTTAACCAAATTAAAAATCTTGAAATCCACATGTTAAAGAATACTAATAAAAGAAATTTAAGGATTTTAAACTAATTTCCTTTTTAATCTCAGATTATTAAAGTATACTTTAACCTTTCAACTTATTTAAATTTATAAACTTTACTTCATTTCCAATTCTTAAGAATTCAAATCAAATTTGAATTCAAATTTAAAATTCTGATTTCATTTTGATTAAGTCTTCTTTTACATTTCAAAGCTCCATCTAAAATCAAATTCTTTAATAACACTTTAAACTTCATAAACACTTTAATAATATCAAGTCAATTTGAATTTAAAAACACATTCATTCCCAAACTAGATTCAAATTCAACTTGAATCTATTTTTAAATTTAGATTTAAACTCATCTCAGATTGAAAAACTTGATTTAAATCTCATTTAAAACTTTACTTCATTTAAATTCAGTTTTTAAATTTTTGTTTAAAATTAAAACAGAATTTACAGATTTCAGAACTAAAACCTGCTAACATGCGTAAACCCAAGCAAGGGTCAAATTTGCTTCGAGTAAACAATCCCACTACTTCGAGCAACTACAGTAATTACTCGAGTATATTCTCGAGACAATCCTCTCTGTTTCCACCCAGAGTTCATCAGACCCAAAAGTGCACGGTGCACGTGCACCGTGCCTCCGGCCATCTTCATCCACCTCCGGTGGCTTCCCAACATCGACGACTATCGCCTCGTTCCAACACGACCAACCAATCTTCCCTCCACAACTCGAAATCAAATTCGAGTCTTAATTCCAAAACCTGGAACCAGAAAGGACAAAACCCATCAAAACCTGTCATTGCCAAGATCACGGCTCTCCGATCACCGGAAATCCAACAACTTCGGCTATGCTTCCACCCACGACCAAGCTTCCATCTGCCAAATTCCCATTCAACTCGATCATACATTTTAGCCGAGTCGACCCATTAACTAATCATCTCAAAATCTAGGGTTACAGACAAGAAATCAACATCACTGCTTCCATGGTGATTTGCATCACCATCACTTATTTTTCCAAGCATCACTTATCTCTCCTCTACCCTCAAGAAGAATCCCAAGCCTCCAAAATCGACAGATCATCAGAAATCACCAAATTCCCCTTTTCTGTTCATCACAGAATTACACACTCATCCCATCATTTAAAACTATGATTTTAGTTTTGAAAATCATGTTTTTATTTATGAATTCAATTTATAATACTGAATTTATAAATTACAATATTTGAATTTTCACATTATTTAACATACACTGATGTTTTCTACTTCCAGAGAAAATTAGGCTTTATCATGACTAACTTAAATTTTTAAACATTAACTTATGTTAAACAAAACAACATTTGTTCGTAAATCAATCTTATCAAAAACTAAATTAAGTGGTAATGGATTTAATTGAAAATTTGAACCTGGGAATAACAAAATAGAATAGAGCACACATATAAATAGCATGCATATTCAAACACTCAATATATACACAACATATTTCACCATATAGATTTATTTCAACAATATTTGCATGCAACCATATTTTATACTTATCTTTTAAAAATAAAGTTACTCACCTGAACTTGATGGACATAGCAATGATTTTGAAAAAGACTTTTGTGCTTTTAAAACTGGAAATATGTAGTTCCTCTTTTTAAAACTTGAATTCCTTCCTTACTTAAAACTGTATGCATGCTGCTTCCAGATTGAAATGATGCAGTGCTTTCATACTTGAAAATATGCAGGTTGAAAATAGTTTTTCCTTGAATGCTACAGATTTGCTTCCCAGATTAACAATATAGTTGCATGCATGCTTCTTTGAGACTCCATATTTTAGAAATGCAGGTTTGAAACAGTTTGGCTTGCATGCTATGATTCAATTTGAAAAATGACTTGCATGTTTCTGATTTGCAGGATTTTGAAGATGATTTATAGGGTTTTGTTGAAGATGATTTCAAATTATAGTTTTTCAAAGGAAGTGTTGTGTTTTTCTTTGCACTTAAGTTTGATTTAGATAAGAAGAAAAAAAATAAGAATTGAAAGAAGATTTGTTATATATATAAAAACTGAAATAAAAATAAAAGAAAAAGCAAATTCTAAAATGCCACATGTCTTTAATTCTAACATTTGTCAAGTTGTAGTGTTTACTGATTAACGCATGTCTCTTTTTAAAGTTAATTAGTTATAATTAGGTTAATTTGTATTTTATTAAATGTTAATACAAGATAAATGTAAATCCATGTTTAATTAATTAGTTAACATGTATTTATTTACATGTAGATAATTTTAAAATGGATAAATCCAATTTTATTTATAAAATAAAGTTTATACAAATATTTCAAAACCAAAACAAATTAAAAATATTTATACTTTAAATTTAAAAGCTTTGAATTCAAATCCAAATCAAGTTATGTGACGCCCCACCTCTATACCCACGCTAGCCAAGGACACTACGGTGTAATGCCGTCAACTAGCACGGAGAATAAGGCTGTTGAGGAGCGACCATCTGTATAATTGCTTTGTGCGAGTACCGATATGCCAGATAAAATATAACTTGCATTCTTTTCAAGAGGACATCCGACATACCGACACAAACTCAAAGCTACTACACAGTGGCTATATAAATCCCTCGAAAACAAATATAGAAATAAGCATAACACAAATCAGTCACAGATAATTCATATCACAAAGGCAGAAATAGATATGAATATATATAACACATAAAAGTGTTCATCAGAGTAGTAGTCAAGAAGATCCACAATAATACAAAAGAATAGCAACACGTGCTATACAAAAGAATACAACTATGAGTCTATATCTCAAGTGTATACAACAAAAACTACCAAACTAAGTAGTTAGCCAAAAGATCAGATGGTAGTCCGATAAGGAGTCAAGTAGAAGCACCTGTAAAATCTCAGTCTGACCCGAGTATTATTTAAGAAGAAAATAATAAACGGATCAGTCTAGCTATAATTATCAGATAAAATGATATAGAATAAGAGATATGACTAAACACATAATAATCACAATGCCAAGCTGTGATAAATAATTAATTGAAAATCAACAAGAGATTAATCAATATCACAAAAATCTTCTCAAAGATCAAAGGGATGTCATACTCCTTATTTCATTCACCAAACCATAAATATTGACAATTATATCAATGTCAATCACAAAAGTCAATGACACACGAATTCACCAATGCACAAAAATTGATAAATCATATCAATAGAAATCACAAAAATAGGTGAAGCATAAATTCCAGAATTCAACACACGAAATCCAGAAATCACAATAAAAGGATGGCCAATCCCATAAACTGGACATCGACGCACCTAGAAAGACACGCCCTATGCACAGTCGAACATCGACGCACCTAAATAGGTACGACCCATGCTCTGGTATCGACGCATCTAGAAAGATACGCCCTATGCATAAACAAACATCGATGCACCTAGAAAGATACATCCCATGCATAAATAAACATCGATGCACCTAGAAAGATACACCCCATGTAATGTCTAACACCGATGCACCTAGAAAGGTACATCCCATGCATAAACGAACATCGACGCACCTAGAAAGATACGCCCCATGCCCCGAATTATTGAGCTGATTGCTCCACGAAGTAAACAAACATCGATGCACCTAAAAGGTACACCCCATGCATAATAAACATCGATGCACCTAGAAAGGTACGACCCATGTGTAAAACAAACATCGACGTACCTAGATAGGTACGACCCATGCAAGAAATGAGACGAAGCTCAATAAAATGAGGAACGGTCCTCCATATAGACAAAGAGACATCGCATATTGCTAGTCTAAACCATTAAATGATCATCATCGATCGTCAAGAAGTGTCAATTACAATAAGCTAGTAAATATATGAGCTTAGCTTCATGTCCCATAACCACTAGCTTAGCTTAAATATTTACGAACAAATTATAGATCTCCACTAGAAAATTGTCACAAGAGATTCAATCGAACAAGTCCAAGAATTAACCGACGAAGTAACGCAAGCGTTTCATACCACTTGTTTTACTAAGTCGTTTAATTAGATTTCTCATACGAGTGAGGTAAAGGCTTGTATATACTAATAGATTGGAAAACGGTTTATGAAAACGAGCTTTGTAATAAAATAGTGTTGAAATCATTTGAAGAAAGAGTTTTGATATTTACTACTAGTATAGAAAACCTTTATATTTTTAAAGTGACAAATCACAAAGAAGATTGTAGGAACAATCAATCACTAAAATTCACATTCGAAGACGTGAATAAAATCCAAAGAAACCGATAAAGGATCCATCGAAATGAATATTCAAAAATCCCTAAAAGGAGTCATCAAAGTCATAATAAATGATAACAACAAATAGGATCATCATGAATCGGTTTAAATTGGAATTCTCAAGCGAATAGGCAAATAGGCAAAAAGAGTGCAGATTCAGATGTCTGAAATCAAGGATTCTGACGTCTAACTGGTTCCAAATGAACCAATTCAGACATCTGAAATCATATATTCAGATGTCTGAATCTGGGAATAGAAATCTTCCCAGAACAATATTCAGACGTCTGAATATTACGTTTCAGACGTCTGAATGAAGGGTTCAGGGCATTCCCTGAACCTAAGCCAAAATTGGCCAAACGATATCGGAAACGATCGAACGAGCAAATGGCAATGACTAAGGAATTACGTCGAACGACAACCCAGCCTAAACGACTCTTCGATACGCCTCAAATATCAGTGTCCAAATATCCATAATAGGATTTTCACAAATTAGACCAAAACACCAAAAATTGGAATATACACCAAATCAATCCAAACCAAAATCAATTGCACAAGAATAAGTGTTAGAAATTCATACCTAACAACCGAAGATAATAATAGACTAAGATGTGAGATAAAAATCTCACCTTTGAACCCAAATCAATGAAGAAGAAGCCTGAAAGCAAAGGAGAATCAACCACTCTTCAAATTCAACTCAAGAAGCTTGATTCTAAGCTTAAAAGAAGAACATTCCCAAAATTAGGCTTTAGGAATTCCTGAAATTGATTAAGAGAATGAGTTGGAGAAGTGGAAGGAGATGCTTACCAATGGGTTCTCTTGAGTTTGGAGCTAGGAATTGATTTGCAAAAGGAAACTAGGGCTTAGGAATTTCCATTTCCAATCTCTTCCACCATTTTTACTTTAGCTTGAATGTATTAGGAAATTATGAAGGAATGAAGAGAAGAGGGTTGGAGCTAGGTTGATAAATGGGGTTAATGGGCTGAAACCCAACCAAAGACCCTAAGTGCAAAAGGTCAAAATTCGACTATCCCCAAACATATCAAAGTTTATACTCAAAAAGGTCGCAAATGTCATTTTGAACTCAATGGAAGTGGTCTCGAGTCCCAATTCGACTGTTTGCAAAAAGTAGGTTTTCGGACCAAAATCCGACGAACGATAAAATATTTAAATAAAATATTTAAACATACAATTGATAAATATGCGGGTTGTTACAAGTTATATATATACATATATAACTACACAATTTAATTTTGAAAAACAATTATTTTTGTTAAAATCTATTTGTTAAAAACAATGTATTATTATATTTTAAAAATAACAAAATTGATAACTATAAATAATTTATAAAAGAAATTGTCTTCTTTATAAATAAATTATTTATTTTATCACACTATATCAAAATAACCCTTATTGTTATTTTTATTTAAATATAAACTTGAGTTAAAACATATTTTAAACCATTTAAATAATTTACCTTATGTATTTAAAATCATAAAGTTATTTATTATATACTTTTAAAAAGTTTATATCAAATAAATCAATTTAAACAATTTAAATTTTTATCCTAACTATATAAAACCATATTTTATTTATTAAATAACCTTTAAAAAGTTTTAACTTTAAAATTATACCCAATTTCACCAAATATATACATTTTATAGAAAACAAGATTTATTTGTTAAATTTAAAACAAAGCCTATTTATTTACAATATATACAAATATATATATATATATATATATATATTATAAATAGATAATAATTTATTTAACTTTTAAAAGATAAAATCTATCAATTAAATATTTATTTTAATGAATTATTAAATTAATTCAAATCTTATCACAAAGATTATCAAATCAATCTAATTTTTAATTTAGATTATTAAATTGATATTGCTTCAAAATTCCGGGTCATCAAAAAACTGCCAGTAAATACCTATTGTTTATTATTTGTTATATATATTGATGTTATTGTTTGAATTGGATGATGATTGTGATAAATGGTTGATGATTGTTATTGGATGAATGGATGTGTATTTATATTGTTATAAACTACAAGTTGTTATGCATTTTTATTTCATTCGAGATTGCGGTTTGAAATGATATATAACAGTATTTTTATTTTAAATTACGGATTGAAATGATAAATATCCGTATCACTTGACCATAGGGTGGAAAATTATATACAGACACCGTGGTCTATATATAAAATATTTTGAAACGATTTTCTATGGTTTTGTAAAGAAATACATGGTTTTATGAGATGTTGATTTGGATATTTTATAAATGTTATTTTATATACAGTTAAATCCTTGGTTTTAAACTATGTATAAAATTGGTTTAAAGTATAAAAGAAGTTTAATAATAAAGTTTACTTTTATTAAGATATAATATGGTTAAGTATTTATTACATTTCTGGAGTTTATAATAACTTAATTGAGAATAGGGTGGGAAGATAAATATGAAATTGATTTGAAATTTAATAAAATTGAGATTTTAAAGGCGTGATTTTTATAATTGGATTTTGGTTCAAGGTGAATTAAACGAATATTTTAAGTATAAATAAATTGAAGGAAACATTTAGTTATTTGCAATTTGATTTTTATTTAAATGATAATGGATTTATTATGCAAATATTTCAAAACTAAATAATATAACAGTGAATTGTTGAATCGTAATTATCAACCTTAGTTTTGAAATTGTTTAATACTCAAAGTTTGAAATATATTGAAATTGAGATAGTTTATTGAAATTGAAAGTGAGTTGAAAGTTATGAATTGAGACTTAATTTAAAGTGAATAAAATTGTGAAGTCGAGGAAATTATTTTACTTTATAAAGTAATTTTAAATTCAAACTATTTTATTTTATATACTCTTTGAATATCCAAACCATTTATGTTTTGGAAGTTATGGTTTAGAAGCTATGAAATTCGAAGTATAATGTTTTGAAAGGTTATATTTCACGCGTTTGGTTTCGAAATATCATAAATTTAAAAAGTGCTATGATTTTGGAAAGGAGATATATTTGAAATAAAAAAATGATATTATATTGATTTGGGTTTTATAACAATGATATCATATTGCTTTGGGTTTTTGAAATGGAAATGATATCGTATTTATATGGTTTTGAAATGGATATTATATTATGGTTTCGAAGTAAAATTATTTTGAAATGATCACGGTGTTATAATAACGATTGGTTGGCAAAGAGACCAGGATCGGATATGGGCATACTCTCTGTCGATACCGAAAACCACTTTGACAAACGTGTACGCGGTGGAGATTCCAGAATGAAGTGGTTGGTGGCGGCGTTCCTTTGAGGTATATAAGTGGACCCGACTCCCGTGAGTTGGCATAAGGTGGCTAAAACAGGAGTGATTCCGGCCCAATGAGGTAACCCCTCTTATCGGACACATCCCTTCGATATTATACATTGACTTTTGGGTTGATTTGGTGGACACTTTTGATTTTTTTTATTTGGGGGTGTGGCTCGAGGTGGGTGGTAGCTGCGCGCTATGCATCACCACCAGTTCGGATAGTAATTGGTATATCTACCCTGACATTGCCTAGTTGTGTCGTGTCACCTACCTTAGCGAGCCTTGTACGAGTTTGGTTTTCTCCCGTAGCCCGTGTGGTATCCTCTGGTGGCTTCCCGATCAGGAGGGACTATGATATTGGATGGACTACTGGGACTATTACATGTAAAGGGGAATATTGTGTCATTCCTTAATGCTATTTAAAAGTAAGTTTATTTTACTATAGACATTATTATAATAGCGAAATATTACTACATAGTAAATAGTTTAACCGATCGTTAGGAGATGTGAATCTCGAACATCTCTTAAGTTACTACACTCACGTTAGACACTCGATAGGAGATGTAAAACCCCGTAAACATCTTTGATGTCGTTACACTCATATTTATTTCCGTTGATTTAACTTACATAAGATCTTTTAGTTCTGAATCGAGTGTTTTGTCTTTTCAATTCACTCGGGTCAGTCTGAACATTTCAGGATTCGAAGACTTTATCTTTGCAGGACGAAGACGAAGATTTGTATTAATATTATTTATTTTATTCCACTGCATCGCATTATTCCGCTGCATTGTTATTGATTATTCTCTGGTATATGTAACTCTGATATGTATTGTATAAGTACAATCAAATGTTTTGTAAAATAGCTTCATGAACTGTTTATTTAATTATTATATTTTATCGTTCCGTTGTAAGATTCTATTTTGTTTTTTTATTTCCCTTCTTTTTCTTATTTACCTCATAATAATCCGTGCTTCTGTGTGGTTTATTGTCGATTTAAAGCGTACAAAAAGGCGGGATGTTACATGACCTCAAAACACCAAAAATTGGAATATTCATATAATCCATTCAATCCAAAGCAAATGAGTAAGAACAGATGTTAGGAATTCATACCTAACAACAAAGAAAGTTATACACATAGATGTGAGTTCAAAAACTCACCTTTTACTAAAAAACAATGAAGTAGAAGCTTGAAAACAAAAGGGAAGATCAACTACCCTTCAATTTCAACTCTAAAAGCTCCAATCTAAGATCATAAGCAAATATTTCCTAAGTTAGGTTACGGGAAATTTCTGAAATTGGAAAGAGATTGAGATGGAGAAGAAGAAGAGGATGCTTGCCTAAGCTTCTCTTTGATTTTGGAGCTGGAACTTGAATTTGCAAAAGAAACTAGGGCTTAGGATTCTAGTTTCGAATTTCTTCCCCCATTTTTGCTAAAGCTTGAAGTGTTAGGAAAATAATAGGATGAATGAAGAGGAAAAGGGATGGAGTTAGGATATAAGATGAGTTGGGTTAGTGGGCTGAAACCCAAAGCCCTAAGTGAAAACATCAAAATTCTAGCTAACTCCAAACATATTGATGTTTATACTTAAAAAGGTTGCAAACGACATTTTGAACTCAGTGGAAGTGGTCTCGAGTTCCAATTCGGCTGTTTGCAAAAAGTAGCATTTCGGACTTTAATCCGACTAACGATGCTATATTTAAATAAAATATTTAAATATACAATCGTAAAATATGCGGGTTGTTACATTTTTAACTTACAAAATGGAAGTAAAATCGAGTTTGGTTGGTTTTAAAATATAATTGGATTATTTAAGAAATTGATGTATAAATGGAAATTTATTCAGGAGTCAATTTATAATCAATTTAAGTAAATGAGAATCCGTTATAAACGGGAAATGAGACTGTGAGATTTATAAACTATGTTTATAAATAAAATGAATTATTATCATTTGATGAATTGGAGGCATAAATTCATGGTAAGAATTTATGAGATGAGTAAATCGGTTGAAAAGAAAGGATAGATTTTCTTTGGAAATGTAAAAGGGGGGATTTATGAACTTGGGGACGTAAATAAATTGGTGATAAATCAAGAGAAATTTATAAATATTAGACTGGCTATATTGGAATTGAAAAATAAATTATATCGAAAAATTGAGTTTGTTTTTTAAAAGAGGATTTTTATTTATTATCTAGGTAATTTAAAAAGTGTTAAAAAAATATTCTAGAAAACTAGTTATTTAATTATTCTAAGTTGTTTGAAGTGCATTTAGTTATTAATTAAGTTACCTTATAATGATTTGTTAAAAATTTATTATTATTTAAGAATAAATCAGTATTATTATTTTAAAGGATAAATTATTCAATATTAATATTGTTTTATATAATAGCTTTTATTTAAGTGTATTTCCTAAATTAAACTTGGAAAAATTATTATAGAAAATTTATAAACATTATTTTGAGATAATTATTAAATAAGTTTTCAAAAAGTAATGGTATACTTTCATGGCGAAATCGGAGGCAGTTGAGTTTGGATTTCTCTGGGATAGAGACGTAATCATTGAGCAGTGAATCCATGGTTGATCCCGCATGGCGCTTTTCATATTTATTTTAAAAGATTTTTTAAATATTCTTGAAGTAAATGGTTTGTGAATATACTCATTTCGGTGAGATATGTATATATTTTTAAATAAAGAGATTTAAATTAGGGAACCCAAAACTTATAGAATTCGTTATAAACGAGTTAAGGAATTCACAATATAAATTATGAAGGGTTTTTGAGAAAAGAGGAATAAGTGAAATATTTCCTAGGTGTTATGAAGTAAGGGGTTTAGAAAATATATTTTTAAATATTTTTCTAAGTGTTGAAAAAAGAGACGGTTTGAAATATCCGGATACAGATATAAGTATTTGAGTTGTCTCAAATATTGAAAATTGAGAAGGTTTTGAATAGACTTCTTATAATGATATTCTGAAATAAATTTTGAAAAATCTATAATAAGGGCATGATGTCTACTTATGGATGTTTTATTAATAGTTAAATAACAGACTATCATTTTTGGCCAAATTCATTGATCGTTTCAAAGGGACCAGGATTGGATTTAATTATCCAAAAACCACTTCGATTCGATTTGAGTGTTACGAATGGATTCTATGAAGATGTTGAAGATGGTGATTCTGTTTGTCCAGACCTAGGACAACTTGTATGGACGAATGCTATCAGAACATCGTCATTAGAGGGTGATGAGCATTCTAAGAGGAATTGTACTTGAAAGGTAAATGTTAGCCTCAAGCCTCATCAATCGGGAATGAATGAAAATCAAGGGAGATGCAGAAAGGCTAAGTGGGTCGCACATAATTAGGGTATGTTATCACCTTTCTATATATCCTCGGATATATTACGTATTATGGATACGATGGTGCATGCAAAGGAGCTCTCGATAAGGGTGGGAACACCCGGGGTGGTAACATATTCTGTAATAACCTGCAAATCCGTACCCCTTAAGTCAACGCTATTCTACAACAATCAACTCAAGTTGTACAGAAATACGAACCATTTGGGTTAAAGAAGAAGAGGTAGAAGAAGAAAATAGAAAACAACAACAGAATCTAACCATCGTAGTGGAATAAAATATAATAGATAATAAATGATCTTTACACAAAATCAAATATATTTGCTTTATACATACATCATCATCAGAGTACATCAATCACAGTTCAACAACATCAATAACATACAACAGGATACGCAGCTACTCAACACAGCGGAATATATATATAAACAAGTACGAGAGTACGTATCGTCATCCAGCTCGTCTCCTAAGCTCCACAGCATCATATCCTGTATCCTATAATACTCGGTCTGACCCGAGCATTACAGTTAAATAACACCCGAGTCAGTCTGGAATACCAGCGTAAGAAAATCACACTCAATTGATTATCAAAGTTTCAAAAATCCTTTGAAAACAAAAGCATCTCGTAAGACCACGCCACAAATAAACATGTCGGGTTTTTACCTTACGATAGCAAAAACACTTTTTATGAAAATCCTGTGATATTATAATAGGGTCTATATACAAATACTTATAAAATAGCCGAAATTGTTACATGATTAAATTCCAGCTACTAGCCACAGAGTGGGTAATACAAACAAAAATCGTACAAGGCTCGTAGGGAGAATGGATTTCCAACTAATGACTAGGCACTGGGGTACCACCTGTCACAGTACGTGGCCTAGATCACAGTACCGAGGAGTACGCCCGCTCCCCTGCAACACAAGACCGGGACTACCCCTTACTGGATAATCCCTAAGAATGCCCATCGCCCACCTGACGATGTTCCGAAAGCATTCATCCATACAAGTCCGTCCCGGGTTCGAACGGAACCGAAGGCACTAATCCTACTACATCCATTTTGGAAATATCCTCAGGATTAGTAGCGACTAGCCCTTGCACTTCACTGCTCCATCTTCAAATCCAAATCGCTTCCCACGAAATGCACAAACCGGATCGAAGTAGTTTTCGAGAAATAAATCCCGATTCCGGTCTCTTCGAAACGATCAACGCATTTGGCCAATATTGATAGTCGATTATTTAACTATCAATTAATATTCACAAACAACCATCCAACAATAAATAATTTCCCAAATTATTTATTAACCTCAAAAATATCTTCACAATATATATTTCTATTTTCAACCTTTTGAAAACAGTTTCAAACCATTTTTCTTTTTCAGAAAAACTTTCCCAAGTATTTTCTATCTCCACTGAAATCACCAAGCTCAAAACTAGATTTTTAAAACAATTTAGAACACTTTACTTTGAAAGGTACTTTAAAACATTTAAGTTAAAACTACTTCAATAATTTGTTAAAATACATACTATATGAATATTTGAACATAAGCTCATTTAATAAAATATAAAACTAGATTTACACTTTCAAAAACAAAATACTAAGTCACCCTTTAAATAATTACTGCTATAATAGATTAAAAGGAAATACTTACTTTAGACTTTAAATATTAGAAATAATAAATTTTCCAAAACTTGCTTTTAAAAACAACTTTAAAATCTTTTAACTTATATTTAAAAATTTACTTTGAAAACGTACTTGGTTATCCAGGGAAATATACTTCTCTTCACATTTTCTTTAAATCTCCAATTCAAACACTTGAATCAATTTCCAAATTGGTTTCCAATTTACTTCCTTTTTAATTCCAAAATCCATTAATTTCAGATTTTATTCCTTAATTATGGTTTAAAAATACTTTTAATTGAAAATTCCAATTTTAGATTCCTCTAATTACTTCTTTATCCTTTTAAATAAATTTAAACTTTGAATTTTAAAATAATTCTTTATTCCATTAAGATAATATCACTTGATTTTACAACTCATTAATTTTCTGTTTATTCAAAATCTTTTCATACTCGAAGTTATTTATTAGTATTTTAATATCACTTCCATTTCTTTCAATTCATTCTTAATTTATTCATATTTTCTGTAGTTATTTCGCTTACAAATTTACTACTTTATATCCTTTCAAAAATCAAATTTGGATATATTTGGTAACTCATTATACCCAAATATATATTCAATCAAACCAAGGCATTTAATATTCCAACATAATTCATCATAGTATATCAACAATCACAACAGAGAATATTAAATAATTTAAATAAATGTTGAGGGGTCCAGTTGGATCCTTCCAACCTGTTCTCCCTGCATCCACAGACGTTAGCACAATATAAAATACCAATTCCAAAATATACCATACTATAGCACATCAATCACTTCAATTGTTCAAACAATTATTTAAATTTAATCTTTTAAATTTTAAATTTAACTTCCGCTGAATGAGATTAACTCACCTTTTTATTTTGCTTGCAGTCCACTTCAAAATTGCCTTGGTTTTTCCTCGATTTTTGACCTTGCATAAACAATTTATACGACTCTTATTAATATTCGAAATAATCGAACAATCGCTTATTATTAAATTGTTTAATTGACTAACAACCTTATTCAAACTGATAAATTCCCTTTTTATAAAATTGAATTAGTTAATAGTTTAATTTTGACTAAATAATTTAAGTTCGAGTTTATAAAGTTAAGTAACATTGAATTTAGGTTTTAGAAATAGTTAACTACTCGAACAGAAAACAATTCTACTTCCTAACAGTTTATAAACTAATTATTAGTTTATATATATATATATTACCAAACTTTATATATATAATCTCTATATATTACTGTCTGTCTAACTTATTGGCTCTTTAAACTATCACTACTATACTGTTAATTCTAGATAAAAGAAATAAAAGTTAACAAATAAATTTTAGGGTTTTAAACTTTAAGTACTATGAATTTAAAAATGCTTAAAATTTTAAATTACCTCAAATCGATAGGAAACAAAATCAACGGCTTAGCTCAAAGTTCCATACAAGACTGCCTCGCGAACTTCAGGAGTTACATCCCAACTGATTGCCACGTTTCCCAAGTCGATTTGACCTCGGCCTCCTCGTCGCGCTCACCAATGCAACTCACAGAGACCATCCCCACTTGACAACGTCGCTGCCCTTACTGCTACCTTCGAGCTCGACATGACGAACAACGGTGACGTTGAACAACGTCGCCCCTCTACAAACCTCACGACACCACTCTACACAACGACTGCCGCTTCCAGATCGATCAACCTTAGCACGACTTTGAGTCACGACTTACCCTCCAGCAGTGCGCGCGATCCTAAGCCGTACCCCCTTCCAGCTGCTTGCGACCCCAAACCGATCGCGATCGAATCGACGCCGCCCCCTACGCGAGCGCACACGCGAGCTTCAGAATCTCGATTCGATTAATTCGAATTTGAGGAGGGTGTGTCGGCCATTTTCTTTCTTTTGTTATTTTTTTTCCTTTCTGATGTTTATCGAGTAGAAGAAAAGAAGAAGGTGCGAGGTTTAATTAGAAGGCTCGGCTTAAAGAGATAGGAAAATAGGCGTGCAGAAGAAGTTTGGCTACTGATTTAATTAATTTTTTTATATAAAAATCTTGATTAAATTTCCAACGCGTTTACTCAACGTATAAGTAAACAACAACTCCGATCAATACGAAATTTGAAATTCGATAAAAATTCAATATTACGGATTCATTGGAACTAGTTTCGTCGAAATCCGAGACTGTGCCTTAGAAGGCTATTTTTAAGTTTAATTTAAACGATAAACTTTTAAAACTGAACAAATCACTGTTAAATTCAATTTTAATACTTCTATTATCTTCAATGTTATCAATATAAATTTTATAACCCTTCAAATTATTTTTAACAGGCTTAAAATTCTAGATTTAACATTTTATCCAACTTCAAATTATTTAATTTAATAATTTAATCATCAAATAAATGGTGATATTTGAAATTCAAGTTAATAATTAACTTCTAAATAATTAAAATCAATTAAATATTTCATTTTAAATGCTCGAGAATTCCGGGTCATCACATTCCTCCCCCCTTAAAGAATTTCGTCCCCGAAATTTCTAGTTAGGAAGAATGGTCCAATACCCGTTTATTATTTCCCTAAAACCAAACAGTTTCTATCTATACAACACCTTACCAACTATTTTTTTATAAAAGACCCATTATTATTCTTACTAACTTCCCAAACTTTTCCATAGTTCCCAAACAACTTTATTTATACACTCATTCAAATTATAGTTCAAAACTAAATTTTGAATTATCAAAATTTTCTCAAAAATTTTCTAACTCCCTAAATTTCCGAAAAATTTCGCCAGCGTCCCCTTTGCGCGGCTAGCTCGGTACAACTACAAAAGGCCTCTACGGGCTCTCAAATTCCAAAAGAAAACAAAAAGCCAAGCGTCTAGATCCAAAAACCCAATCAAATTTCACAGAAACTTAAACACGTACCTTTTTGTCGAGCATTTCAAATTTATCTTCCGAAATCAAAATCAATTCTCTTTTCCCTTTATAATACCTGCATATCTTATTTAGCAATAATATCCAATCACAACATTCCCAAAACATTTTATCGACCTCCTTACATGTGTCAATATTTATTCATTCAAATATCAACTTAGAATATATTTGTAATATTCAATTTCCAATTAAGAATTCACCATTCCCTTCTTAGGTTTAGTATAAGTATTTAATATGCTTCTTTTATTTATTTTCACTTTACCACTTTAGTTGATATCTATTTCTATTCAAATTGGTTCTCCCATTTCATATGAATTTAATTTATTTTCAACTCTGAACACTTAATTTTTATCTTTCATTTATACCGATTCATATTTTTATTTTAAAGTAGTTTCATTCACTAATTTATTTCAATGTCCAATTTGAAATTGTTTTGTCGTTAACAAAATTTTTCCAAAAAAATTTTCAAAATTTTTTCCAACTCCCAAAATTTTTGAAATTTTTTGGCAGAGTCTCCTTTGTACGGAGGAGCTTTTGCAATTCGACAAAAGATATAAATATATATACATCGACCCACACGGTCGGAAAAACCAAAAACAGTTCATATTTCCTATTTTTATTGCATAGGCGTACCTTATTTGAAATTTTAAGCAAGCGGCTTATATTTTTAGCAACTAGCGTGCCCAAAATCTTGCTAAACGGCATCCCTGTACCTGTACTTACTCAATTTAAACATATAAGTACTATATAGAGGAAGTTTATTGCATTTCACTTAAATTTAAATAGCTAAAACATCAATCCTGTAACAATGCATGTCATATACTGGCATAAACACATAAATTTCACATATAATGCATGTTGTATAATTTCCATAAGCATATATAAGGTTCCGACACTTATTACAATTGCTTATAATCAATTTCTCAAACCATTCCCGTCAGTTGAAGTGATTTACAACTTACTTGCTTTTATTTAATTCATTCTAAGAAAATCAAACTCATATTCATTCTAATTGATGCAAAAATCAATTTATCAAACTGCTATTGATTCATATAGTTTTGCTTACTTCCGTTTACGTCGAACGACCAATTTACTAATGCAATTCGGCAATATTAATGTGAATAAATAATAACATAAGCTTTATAACCAATTTAAATTGATTCCAACTCAACTTACACTTAATCCCATCCCATTTTAATTTATTCACAAACTTCCATTGCATTTCTTTCATATCCAAAAAGTTTTATTCCAAACTATTTTATTATACTCGACAACCAACATAACCATCTCACATTATACTTAAGTTATTTATTTTCTTCATACTATTCCACCAAATAACTTAAGTTTATTTTATTCAACCAACTTCCCTTCAAATCTTTGATTTGATTTTCCTTGGGTCAAATCCCAACCATTTTATTAATTTATCAGATTAGTTTATTCTTTTATACATTTTTAAACTTTAATTCACATTAACATTTCATTATTGAATTTATTAATAAGAAAGTTATCCAATTCATGCTTCAATTGGATTTGTTTTCATCTCAAATCATTTTTATTTTGATCCAATTCCATACAATTTCAATTCATATTTAATTCAAACAAGCTCATATTCAACTCAATTGATTTCAAAATCAATTTTATTTACATTTACCAGTTCATAGAATTTTATTTCTTAAGTTTTATAGAAAATTTTAAATTAATCTCCAACTCAATTCATTTTTAATTCATTTCTATTTTACCTTACATGGTATTTTATTTCATAGTGCATAGGTTCCATACGCACCCATTTTATTTAGCTCGACATAATTTATGTTCTATATATCACTAGCCATTTCCAATCGAAACAAACTCATTTCAAATTTAATCGATTTTAAAATCAATCTATTTCATACTCGCCAAATTTTTATTTAAGCTCAACAACCTTCCATGCTTGTATATCATTAATTCAATCCATTTGAATTTTAATTCACATTCTCAATTTATCAAGATAATATCCAAGCACACAATTAACTCGTTATAGTCATATTGGATTTTATTTGCAACTTAGATCATTTCTATTGTAATCCAATTCCAACTAACTCCACTTTATATTTAATTCACTTACAATTCCATTTCTAAGTTCTATAAGTCACAAATTTATTTATAATACAAGTTTATAATATATACACATTCATTTCTAATTCCATAACCCAAGCTAATTTGAATAATATTTCAAGTCATATTCCATTTATTTATTTAAATGCTTATATTGCTCATTGCTCATTTGAGTCATTTCATCTTATAACAGCAATTTCAAATTATATATATCACTTACTAGCGTAAGGTATAAATTTTCATTTCACAATTATAATCATTTTACCTTTCAACTTTATATCCAATTTAATTCAATTTCAATTTCAATTGATTTAACTTATCTCAAGTTAAATTCAAATGTATTTTCTTCACTTTCATTCACTTAAGTTAAATTTTAATTCCCGGATTAAAATTTTCAATTTCTACTTATTAATATCAACTTTACTTTATAAGTTCAATAGTTGATCCATTTATTCATTCACAAATTCATTTTCAACCAATAAATTCTATTTCCAAACATTTATTATTATTATTTTAGTCCATTTGAACTTATTCTGCACTTTATTTTACACATTTAAATCAAGCATAATCCAATATTGAATTTCAATTCATTTGCATACCATACAAATCCTTCGTTTATTTACAAATTTTAAATCTCAAAACTTTGTTTTATTTAGTCCAACCTGACAAATAATTTTTTTTTCTTTCAAACTTAAGTTCAACATTAAATTTTGAAAACATATATATCTCACCAAACTATTCCTTTGCATTTTCAAAATCAACCAAATTTCTCCAACAAACATTAATCCAAAACATCCTGGTAGCAATCCCTCTTTTGGAAACTCGAAAATGAACATCGATAATGCTGTAGTCATCACCGAAGTTATTTTCCAGCGACCCTAAAGAGTTCAATGCTTTTATCCCCTTTAAAATCCTTTAAATTCCAAATCTCACTAGATTTCAAATCTGATTCAAAAATATTTCTCACATATATATTATTTTCCTCAACCTTTGGGAATCATTTTCAAATTTCAAAGGAATTTAAATTTTCAAATTTTCAAATTCCAAACTCTTCAAATTTATATTCAAACATTACCTTGGAATTTTTTTTTATTCTAATTATTAATCACACTATAATTCATATTTAGTTTATCTTTACAAATTTCATTTGTATACAATTTGGTCACTTAGTTTTTAATTATGGTTTCGATTCCTTAACTAATTATAATCACATTTACAAATTTCATTAATTTATTAATTTATCCCTTAATCTTGGTTATTATTTCAATTTCTTATTCAATTCTCATACAATAATGATAATAATTAAATATTATCACTTTCCAACAACCAAACATCCATATATAACTATATAATTTACGAAAATTATTTTCTTTATATACAAAATAATTTTGGGTAAAATTATTTCATTTATCCTATTTAAAATAATACTGTGTCGGTTTATCTTGTTCAAGAGTTTAGAAATCCCTATCGATGACATAGCGTCCCATATATCGACCAGAATCCATAAACACTCAATAGATAAATCAACGCAATATAAAACAATTTTATATTCACTAACAAATACACCCTCATATCTATTAATACTCTCAAACTCATTCTAGAGTACTATGGACTCAATTTAATGAGTAATCCCCACCAGAGCCAAGGTTATCAACAACCTATGCTCTGATACCAACTATAACAACCCGCAAATCCATACCCCTTAAGTCAACACTATTCTACAACAATTAACTCAAGTTGTACAGAAATACAGACCATTTGGGTTAAAGAAGAAGAGGTAGAAGAAGAAAATAGAAAACAACAACAGAATCTAACCATCGCAGCGGAATAAAATATAATAGATAATAAATGATCTTTGCACAAAATCAAATATATTTTCTTTATACATACATCATCATCAGAGTACATCAATCACAGTTCAACAACATCAATAACATACAACAGGATACACAGCTACTCAACACAGCGTAATATATATATAAAACAAGTACGAGAGTACGTATCGTCATCCAGCTCATCTCCTGAGCTCCACAACATCATATCCTGTATCCTATAATACTCGGTCTGACCCGAGCATTACAGTTAAATAACACCCGAGTCAGTCTGGAATACCAGCGTGAGAAAATCACACTCAATTGATCATTAAAGTTTCAAAAATCCTTTGAAAACAAAAGTATCTCGTAAGACCACGCCACAAATAAACATGTCGGGTTTTTACCTTACGATAGCTAAAACACTTTTTATAAAAATCCTCTGATATTATAATAGGGTCTATATACAAATACTTATAAAATAGTCGAAATTGTTACATGATTAAATTCCAGCTACTAGCCACAGAGTGGGTAATACAAACAAAAATCGTACAAGGCTCGTAGGGAGAATGGATTTCCAACTAATGACTAGGCACCGGGGTACCACCTGTCACAGTACGTGGCCTAGATCACAGTACCGAGGAGTACGCCCGCTCCCCTGCAACACAAGACCGGGACTACCCCTTACTGGATAATCTCGAGTGAGATCACCCCGCGGTTGGGATCAGCAACCGCCCACTAAGCCGAAATAAAAAGGGACATCTAGGCAGAGATGACCTCACCCTGCTTGGGTGCTACCCACCTAGCCTTGCTGCATAACCCCTGATTTTCAGTCATTCCCATTTGATGAGGCTTAAGGCTAAGCGTTACCTTTTTAGAACATATCCCTTTGAATGCCCATCGACCACCTGACGATGTTTCGATAGCATTCATCCATACAAGTCCGTCCCGGGTTCGAACGGAACCGAAGGCACTATTCCTACTACATCCATTTTGGAAATATCCTCTGGATTAGTAGCGACTAGCCCTTGCACTTCACTGCTCCATCTTCGAATCCAAATCGTTTCCCACGAAACGCACAAACCAGGTCGAAGTGATTTTCGAGAAATAAATCCCGATCCCGGTCTCTTCGAAACGATCAACGCAGTTGGCCAATATTGATAGTCGGTTATTTAACTATCAATTAATATTCACAAACAACCATCCAACAATAAATGATTTTCCAAATTATTTATTAACCTAAAAAATGTCTTCACAAGATATATTTCTATTTTCAACCTTTTGAAAACAGTTTCAAACCATCTTTCTTTTTCAGAAAAATTTCCCAAGTATTTTCTATCTCTACTGAAATCACCAAGCTCAAAACTAGATTTTTAAAACAATTTAGAACACTTTACTTTGAAAGATATTTTAAAACATTTAAGTTAAAACTACTTCAATAATTTGTTAAAATACATAATATATGAATATTTGAACATAAGGTCATTTAATAAATTATAAAACTAGATTTACACTTTCAAAAACAAAATACTAAGTCACCCTTTAAATAATTACTACTATAATAGATTAAAAGGAAATACTTACTTTAGACTTTAAATATTAGAAATAATAAATTTTCCAAAACTTGCTTTTAAAAACAACTTTAAAATCTTTTAACTTATATTTAAAAATTTACTTTGAAAACGTACTTGGTTATCCAGGGAAATATACTTCTCTTCACATTTTCTTTAAATCTCCAATTCAAACACTTGAATCAATTTCCAAATTGGTTTCCAATTTACTTCCTTTTTAATTCCAAAATCCATTAATTTCAGATTTTATTCCTTAATTATGGTTTAAAAATACTTTTAATTGAAAATTCCAATTTTAGATTCCTCTAATTACTTCTTTATCCTTTTAAATAAATTTAAACTTTGAATTTTAAAATAATTCTTTATTCCATTAAGATAATATCACTTGATTTTACAACTCATTAATTTTCTGTTTATTCAAAATCTTTTCATACTCGAAGTTATTTATTAGTATTTTAATATCACTTCCATTTCTTTCAATTCATTCTTAATTTATTCACATTTTCTGTAGTTATTTCGCTTACAAATTTACTTCTTTATTTCCTTTCAAAAATCCAATTTATATATTTTTGGTAACTCATTATACCCAAATATATATTCAATCCAACCAAGGCATTTAATATTCCAACATAATTCATCATAGTATATCAACAATCACAACAGAGAATATTAAACAATTTAAATAAATGTTGTGGGGTCCATTTGGATCCCTCCAACCTGTTCTCCCTGCATCCACAGACGTTAGCACAATATAAAATACCAATTCCAAAATATACCATACTATAGCACATCAATCACTTCAATCATTCAAACAATTATTTAAATTTAATCTTTTAAATTTTAAATTTAACTTCCGCTGAGTGAGATTAACTCACCTTTTTATTTTGCTTGCAGTCCACTTCAAAATTGCCTTGGTTTTTCCTCGATTTTTGACCTTGAATAAACAATTTATAGGACTCTTATTAATATTCGAAATAATCGAACAATCGCTTATTATTAAATTATTTAATTGACTAACAACCTTATTCAAACTGATAAATTCCCTTTTTATAAAATTGAATTAGTTAATAGTTTAATTTTAACTAAATAATTTAAGTTCGAGTTTATAAAGTTAAGTAACATTGAATTTAGGTGTTAGAAATAGTTAACTACTCGAACAGAAAACAATTCTACTTCCTAACAGTTTATAAAGTAATTATAAGTTTATATATATATATATATATTACCAAACTTTATCTATATAATCTCTGTATATTACCGTCTGTCTAACTTATTGGCTCTTTAAACTATAACTACTATACTGTTAATTCTAGATAAAAGAAATAAAAGTTAACAAATAAATTTTAAGGTTTTAAACTTTAAGTACTATGAATTTAAGAATGCTTAAAATTTTAAATTACCTCAAATCGATAGGAAACAAAATCAATGGCTTAGCTCAAAGTTCCATACAAGACTGCCTCGCGAACTTCAGGAGTTACATCCCAACTGATCGCCACATTTCCCAAGCCGATTTGACCCCGGCCTCCTCGTCGCGCTCACCAATGCAACTCACAAAGACCATCCCCACTTGACGACATCGCTGCCCTTACTGCCACCTTCGAGCTCGACATAACGAACAACGGTGAGGTTGAACAACGTCGCCCCTCTACTAACCTCGCGACACCACTCTACACAACGACTGCCGCTTCCAGATCGATCAACCTTAGCACGACTTCGAGTCGCGACTTACCCTCCAGCAGTGCGCGTGATCCTAAACCGTACCCACTTCTAGCTGCTTGCGACCCCAAACCGATCGTGATCGAATCGGCCCCGCCCCCTACGCGAGCGCACACGCGAGCTTCAGAATCTCGATTCGATTAATTCGAATTTGAGGAGGGTGTGTTGGCCATTTTCTTTCTTTTGTTATTTTTTTTTCCTTTCTGATGTTTATCGAGTAGAAGAAAAGAAGAGGGTGCGAGGTTTAATTAGAAGGCTCGGCTTAAAGAGATAGGAAAATAGGCATGCAGAAGAAGCTTGGCTACTGATTTAATTAATTTTTTTATATATAAAAATCTCGATTAAATTTCCAATGCGTTTACTCAACGTATAAGCACACAACAACTCCGATCAATACGAAATTTGAAATCTGATAAAAATTCAATATTACGGATTCATTGGAACTAGTTTCGTTGAAATCCGAGACTATGCCTCGGAAGGCTATTTTTAAATTTAATTTAAACGATAAACTTTTAAAAATGAATAAATCACTGTTAAATTCAATTTTAATACTTCTATTATCTTCAATGTTATAAATATAAATTTTATAAGCCTTCAAATTGTTTTTAGCAGGCTTAAAATTCCAGATTTAACATTTTATCCAACTTCAAATTATTTAATTTAATAATTTAATCATCAAATAAATGGTGATATTTGAAATTCAAGTTAATAATTAACTTCCAAATATTTAAAATCAATTAAATATTTCATTTTAAATGCTCGAAAATTCTAGGTCGTCACGTTCCTTCCCCCTTAAAGAATTTCGTCCCCGAAATTTCTAGTTAGGAAGAATGGTCCAATACCCGTTTATTATTTCCCTAAAACCAAACATTTTCTAACTATACAACACCTTACCAACTATTTTTTTATAAAAGACCCATTATTATTCTTACTAACTTCTCAAACTTTTCCATAGTTTCCAAACAACTTTATTTATACACTCATTCAAATTATAGTTCAAAACTAAATTTTGAATTATAAAAATTTTCTCAAAAATTTTCTAACTCTCTAAGTTTTCGAAAAATTTCGCCAGCGTCCCCTTTGCGCGGCTAGCTCGGTACAACTACAAAAGGCCTCTACGGGCTCTCAAATCCCAAAAGAAAACAAAAAGCCAAGTGGCTAGATCCAAAAACCCAATCAAATTTCACAGAAACTTAAACACATACCTTTTTGTCGAGCATTTCAAATTTATCTTCCGAAATCAAAATCAATTCTCTTTTCCCTTTATAATACATGCATATCTTACTTAGCAATAATATCCAATCACAACATTCCCAAAACATTTTATCGACCTCCTTACATGTGTCAATATTTATTCATTCAAATATCAACTTATAATATATTTGTAAGATTCAATTTCCAATTAAGAATTCACCATTCCCTTCTTAGGTTTAGTATAAGTATTTAATATGCTTCTTTTATTTATTTTCACTTTACCACTTTAGTTGATATCTATTTCTATTCAAATTGGTTCTCCCATTTCATATGAATTTAATTTATTTTCAACTCTGAACACTTAATTTTTATCTTTCATTTATACTGATTCATATTTTTATTTTAAAGTAGTTTCATTCACTAATTTATTTCAATGTCCAGTTTGAAATCATTTTGTCGTTAACAAAATTTTTCCAAAAAAAATTTCAAAAATTTTTCTAACTCCCAAAATTTCTGAAAATTTTTGGCAGAGTCTCCTTTGTACGGAGGAGCTTTTGAAATTTGACAAAAGATATAAATATATATACATCGACCCACACGGTCGGAAAAACCAAAAAACAGTTCATATTTCCTATTTTTATTGCATAGGCGCACCTTATTTAGCATTTTAAGCAAGCGTCTTATATTTTTAGCAACTAGCGTGCCCAAAATCCAGCCAAACGGCTTCCCTGTACCTGTACTTACTCAATTTAAACATATAAGTACTATATAGAGGAAGTTTATTGCATTTCCCTTAAATTTAAATAGCTAAAACGTCAATCCTGTAACAATGCATGTGATATACTAGCATAAACACATAAATTTCACATATAATGCATGTTATATAATTTCCATAAGCATATATAAGGTTCCGACACTTATTACAATTGCTTATAATCAATTTCACAAACCATTCCAGTCAGTTGAAGTGATTTACAACTTACTTGCTTTTATTTAATTCATTCTAAGCAAAACAAACTCATATTCATTCTAATTGATGCAAAAATCAATTTATCAAACTGCTATTGATTCATATAGTTTTGCTTACTTCCGTTTAGGTCGAACGACCAATTTACTAATGCAATTCGACAATATTAATGTGAATAAATAATAACATAAGCTTTATAACCAATTTAAATTGATTCCAACTCAACTTACACTTAATCCCATCCCATTTTAATTTACTCAACATATAAGCACACAACAACTCCGATCAATACGAAATTTGAAATCCGATAAAAATTCAATATTACGGATTCATTGGAACTGGTTTCGTCGAAATCCGAGACTGTGCCTCGGAAGGCTATTTTTAAATTCAATTTAAACGATAAATTTTTAAAACTGAACAAATCACTGTTAAATTCAATTTTAATACTTCTATTATCTTCATTGTTATCAATATAAATTTTATAAGCCTTCAAATTATTTTTAACAGACTTAAAATTTCAGATTTAACATTTTATCCAACTTCAAATTATTTAATTTAATAATTTAATCATAAAATAAATGGTGATATTTGAAATTAAAGTTAATAATTAACTTCTAAATATTTAAAATCAATTAAATATTTCGTTTTAAATGCTCGAAAATTCCGGGTCGTCACATATTCAGTACTATCCAGGTTAGGAGTAGTCCGGTCTAGTGTTATAGGGGATTCCGACGAGGTCCTCGATACATTTTTCTAGATGTGTACCATGATAGGTGGTACCTCAGTGCTTAGTCATTTAAATGGAATCCATCCTCCAATACATGCCATTACGGTTTTGGTTGTAGAGCCTAGTATTCTAGAATTTAATTAATGTTACAACTTCGGCTATTTGAATAAATATTTGTACTTAGACACTATTACAATATCAGATGATTTTGATATAAAGTGTTTTGGTTATCGTAAGGAAAAAACCCGTTTTGTTTATATACGACGTGATCTTACGAGATACCTTTGTTTTTCAAAGTATCTGATAACTTGTATAATTCAAATTGAGTGTGTTTTCTCACTGGTTTTCCAGACTGACTCGAGTGTTATTTTGTTATAATGCTCGGGTCAGATCGAGCATATTACAAATATTGGTTGGATTGCTTTGGAGCTTAGGAGACGAGCTGGAAACTGAGACGTATTCTCATACTTGTTTATTTCACTTCAGTGTTTTGTTTAAATTATCAGTAATTGTGAGGCGGGTTGTTATAACTGTCTAGGCTGGTAATTATTGATTTATTTACTCTGATGTGAGATATGTATATTACAGTTTTGATTTGTGTAAAGAGCTATTGATATTATATATTATTCAGTCGCTGTGAGATTCTGTTTTGTTTTTTTCTTTCTCCTACCTACTTTCTTTTCCCTCAACAATCTGTCTTTCCGGCACTCGATCGTTCGTCATGTTATACAACGAGCGCATTTACGTCAATTTTCGAGGGTCGAAAAGACAGGTCGTGACAAATTCTCTATTGAATAATGTTTCACTTCCAATGCTTCAACTCAGACCCAATTATAGCATTTGATACTCGCCATGCCATAATTTGACTATAATCATAGTCAAATATCCACATTGATGCTCAATAGTTCTCAGATCGAGAGAACTAACATCATCACTTCAATATTTCATATTTGATCCAGTTATTAGTAACCAATAGGAAACTCTTGGGTGAGTCTTTCCATAGTTATTTAGTACTATATATGTGTCGGCTTGGTGCCCCTAACAACCATAACTGAACCACTATGCAAACTTTAGAGAGAATTATGTACTCTATTTTCAACGAATGTATCGGTATCATTTCTTAAAACATCATGACCATAAATATTAAAAATAATATGTTATTTTATTTGTAATAATTTTCACATGATTACAACTCCTTGGAAATATTATCATATAACATATTTTTAAGGATTTTCTATTTAAATACCTAAATTAATTACTTAATTAACAAATCATAATATAAAGTAGATAATAGAGTATAAACACCTTTATAAAGAACAAGATTGCTTATCAAGTTAGATATATGTAGCAAATTACATAACCGCCATTAGGGTACACCCCTAACTCTCTCAGTGTGACAACCCGGAATTTTTGGATATTTGAAATCGAAATATTTAATTAATCTTAAATATTCAAAATTTAATTTTCAACTTGAATTTCAAATATCACTATGTGATTGACAAATAAACTGTTGAATTAAACAATTGGAAAATCAGGTAAAAATATGAATTCTGGATTTTGAATCTGTTAAAAATAATTTGAAGGTTTATAGAATTTATATTGATAATATAGGAGGTAATAGAACCTTTAAGATTGAATTTAAACTGTTTTGTTCAGTTTGAAAATATATTGTTTAAATTGATATTTAAAAATAGCCTTCCGAGGTACAGTCTTGGAATTTGACGAAACTAATTCCATTAGATTCGTAATATTGTATTATTATAGGATTTCAATTTTCGTAGTGTTTGGAGTTGTCGTGTGAGCGTACGATATATAAACGCGCTGAAATTTTTATCGAAAATTTAATAAAATAACTGGTCCAAAAAGCTATCTTCTCTATACGATAGAATTGGGACTCGAAACCTTTTCCTGTGCGTTCAGAATAGGGGTATAACCTTATAAACGCCTAGCAGCACGCTTCGATAGAAGGTTGAGATTTTGAGTTGCGGAACTGAGACGATTTAAATTTAAATTTCAAATATAATATATATATATATATATATATATTTCCTTCAATCTACTGTTGATCTCATTCATTACTTGTCAACACCCTGAGAGCACGTGCTCTTCTTCGTGTCCTCTATGTTTACACGCGTCTTTCTTAAAAAATAATAATAATAGAAAGATTAATAATAAACGAACAAAAGAAAGGGCAGAGCGAAAAAAAAAATCGCTTTCTTCCTAAAATTCAAATCATGGCCGAGTAAAATGTTCTTTCATAAATTTTCATTTCCCTCTCCAGTAGAAAAATAATAATAAACATCCTTTGCTTAGAACAATGTCGCAAGCCCTTCTTCCATTGTCCCTTCAAATCGCGCTCACCTTTCTTCACGAAATCAAATCGATTGGTTAGAGGATATCCATCATCGCGGCAGCCTGAAGTCGCGATCGAGTATCATGTGTTCGTGCACGATTGGGGGCGATGTTGTAGGCGATAGCGTGGCCGACGCGATGGGGTGGGGTGCGTGTCGACTATCGCGAGATCGAGCAAGCAAAGCAAAGAATCGGAGGCACTAACGCGAGCATTGACAAGAGATGACGGATCTCATCGTAGCAGCTAGGGCTTCGGGTTCATGATGGCATCAATGAGTTAAAGGGATACTATGACCTTGTCATGAGGTCGTTCTCGGGTACCCGACTTCAAAGGCAGCAAGGTAGTATTCCATCTTTATTTTAATTCGATTAAACATATGTCTGCAGATTAGAAAAAAAAATTTACAGTAAGAAATATAAAACTTTTTTTAATTTAGAATATATATATATATATATGTGTGTGTGTGTGTGTGTGTGTACTGTTGCGGTAAGGTTTTTGCTTCAAAATATGTATGTATATATATGTAACTTAGAAATTATTTTTGAAATTTAACAAAATATATACAGAAATATTATATACACATATAGAAAATCTGGAAATAGAAATTTTAAATGGCAATATAGATTTTTTTAGGTATACATGTATATAAATTTTGAAATCTGTATAAAATATTTTTATTAGGGTATGTATTTTCAGGATGAAGAATAAGATAGACATACATATGCACATTTTTAACTTGCTAGTTTAATTTTTAAAATAATGTATATTAGTAATTAACTTGTTTAATTAGCCTATTTAAATATTTTAATCACTAAAAATTTATTTATTTTTGGAAGATTAGTTTAAATAAAATCATTAGATTAAATTAAAATTATTAAATGGGAAATTAGTTGTTCGATTTAGTTCGAACATTAATAAATCATATAATGTTATACAAGGTCCAAAATCATGAAGGAATAGTCGAGATGGATCGGATTGTAAAGTGAAGTCAAAGGTGAGTAAATCTCACAAATTTGGAATACCAATTAAATTTAAATAGTTAAATTTAAACTATTAATTGGTTGCTTGAATTTATGATGTGATATTATATAGTAGTATATAGTATATATATTGGAGTGATTGATTTCCTGCATTATACAGCGGATGAGATCCTATGCGCTGCATAATAGCGGATGAGATAATATAAACCCATATACCACGATATTCCGCCTCGAAGTGGAATTGGTATTATTATATTATGCTAACATCTGTGGATGCAGGGAAAAACAGGTTGGAGGGATCCAATTGGGTTGCTCAAAACGTTTGAATTTATTTATATATTCAGCGATATGATTATGTGATGATCCGTGATGAATTATATCGATCATATTGGGAATTGGAATTTATTGAATACTCTGGCTTGGTTAAATATATATATTGGAATTTTGAGAATTTAAATATATATATGAAGTTTGGATTCTTAAAGTAAATAAATAGGCAATTTTAAGTAAAATAATTATAAAGAAATTGGATAATTTAAAATGATTTGGAAGAATAAAAGTTGATTTTTAAATTACAACAAATAAATCCAAAGCATGGGAAAAGAGATATTTTGAATAAGTGAATTCAAGTGATAATATTTAAAAGGAGTAAAGAATTTATTTTAAAAATTCAAGGTTTAAATTTGTTTGGAAAAGATAAAGAAGAAATTTGAAAAGTATGAAATTTGTATTTTCAGTTTAAATAAGATTTTAAATCATGATAAAGAAGTTAAATCTGAAATTAATGAGTTCTGAAATAAATTTGGATAAGAAAAGAAATTGATTTTTAAAATAGAGTTAATTTTGAAAATCAATTTGAAATTGATTAAGTGTTTGAAACTACGTTTTTAAAAGGAAGATTAGACTATGGAATTTATAAACCGGGTTTATAAACTGGGAATTTATAAAGGAATGGGTAATTTGCTTTAAAAATAAATAGTGGTTTATTTTAAAAAGGTGTGGAAGAGAAATGTATTCCTTAAAAAGCCAAGTACGTTTGTCAAAGGTGATTTTTAATATAAGTTAAAAGTTTTAAAATTATTTAAAGGAATGTTTTAAGAAATTATAATTTAAGTTGTTTAAATTTTAAAGGTAAACATTTATTTAAATTAATTTTAGTAGTAATTAATTGAAAGGTTTGACTAGTATTACGAATTTAAAGATAATTATTATTATTTATATTTTATAAATAGTTTTATTTAAAGATAGTTTGGTTAAAGTTTTATTTGAAAACTTGTATAGAATTTTGTAACTCTTATTTTAAATTTAGGTTGGCTTAACTTTTATTTCAGAAATCAGTTTTAAAATTTAAAAAGTAGTTTTATTTTAACTTTTTTTAAAAAGCATATACTTTGAAATAAAGTGTTTAAGTAGTTTAATTTAAATGTTTTGAAGTATATTTTATAATAAAGTGTTTTAAATTATTTTTAAATCTAAAGTATTTGTACTTGGTGATTTCAGTGGAAATAGAAAATATTTGGGGAATTTATTCCGTGAAAGAAAGATGGTTGGAAACTGTTTTCAAAGGATTGAAAAGTGGAAATATATCTTGCGAAGATATTTTGAGGTTAATAAATAATTTGGGAGAAATTATTATGGCTAGATGATTGGTTGTGAATGTTATTTGATAGTTAAATAACCGACTATCAATATTGATCAATGCGCTGAGCGTTTCGAAGAGGCCGTGATCGGGATTAATTTTCCGAAAACCACTTCGATCCGATTTGAACGTTGTTGGAGTCGAAGATGGAGCAGTAAAGTGCAAGGGCTAAACGCTATTAACCCTGAAGGTGATTCCAAAATGGTTGTAATAGGAGTAGTGCCTTCGGTTCCGTTCGAACCCGGAACGGACTTGTATGGATGAATGCTTTCAGAAAATCATCAGGAGGACGGTGAGCATTCTACGTGAATGTGTGCTAAAATGGTAACGCATAGCCTCGAGCCTCATCAACCGGGAATGGCTAAATCAGGGGAGGTGCACACAAGGCTAGGTGGTTAGTAACTATTTAGGGTAAGGTCACCCCTGTCTAGATGTCCCTTTATATATTCGGTTGTGTGGCAGTTGTTGATCCCAACCATGCGGTGAACCTATTCGGACTATCCAATAAGGGGTAGCTTCGGCTTTGTGATGCAGGGGATCGAGTGGGATCCTCGGAACGATGATCTAGACCACGTACTGTGACAGGCGGTACCCCAGTAGCCCTGCCATTGTATGGAATTCAATCTCCAATAAGCGCCTGTATGGTTTTGATTGTGTCCAATTATTGCTGAAACGTGAGATGCAAGCATTTTAGCTAGATTCTATTTTACTTTCTACAGACACTATTATAATATCAAACGGATTTGATAAAAATGTTTTGGTTATCTTAAGGTAAAAACCCGGCATGTTTATTTTTGGCGTGGTCTTACGAGATACCTTTGATTTCAAAGGATTTTTGAAACTTTAATAATCCAATTGAGTGTATTTTCTCACGCTGGTTTTCCAGACCGACTTGGATGTTATTTAACTATAATGCTCGGGTCAGACCGAGTATTATAGATACAGGAAAGGATGCTGTGAAGCTCAGGAGACGAGCTGGATGGCGAGACGTACTTTCGTACTTGACATATATTCCACTGTGCTGTATAAGTTGTGAATTCAGTTTTGTGGGTACAAGTTAGAATGATTGTCCAGTATTGATTATGTTGTACTCTGATGATGTTATGTGTGAACAGATATAGTTTTCTTTTGTATAAAGATCTGTTATTATCTATTATATTTTATTCCGCTGTGATGGTAAGATCCTGTTGTTATTTTCTCTTCTTCTACCTCCTTCTTCTTTTAACCCTAATGGTTCGATTTTTCGGGCGTCGAAAAATCAGGTCGTTACATTTGGTATCAGAGCTGAAGGTTAAGCGAGAACCTTGGCTTTGGTGGGAATTACTCGTTAGAAATAGAGTCCGTAAGTACTCTGGAATGAGTTTGATAGTATTAATAGTATGAGTGCGTATATGTTAGTGAATATAAAAATTGTTTTTATACTGTGTTGACTTATCGGTTGAGTGTTCATGGATTCTGGTAGATATGTGGGACGCCACGTTATCGATAGGGGTTTCTAAACTCTTAAACAAGATAAACCGACACAGTATTGTTTTAAAATAGGGTAAATGAAATAATTTTATCCAAATTATTTTTGCATATAAAAGGAATAATTTTTCTATAAATTATTATAAGTGTATATGGTTGCTTGGATGTTAGAGAATGATAATATTAAATTATTATCATTATTGAGTGGAAATTGAATAGAAATTGAAATTATAACCTAAGTTAAGGAAATGAATTCATATAATATAATGAAATTTGTAAATGTAAATTATGAATGTGATTTATAATTGAGATAAGAATTCTAGGGTAATGTTTCAATATGAATTGAACATATTTGGAATTTGAAATTTTTGGGAAAGGGTTTAAAATTCCCTGAGTTTGAAATGGTTTTCAAAAAGTTTTAAAGAAATAATGGTGATATTATTTTAGAATTGGATTTGAAATCTGTTGAGATCTGGAATTTAAAATTATTTGGGAGAATGTTTTAAAGAGGTAAAAGCACTAAACTCTTTCGGTCGTTGGAAAATAACTTCCGTCATGACTACATCATTATCGATGTTCATTTTCGAATTTCCAAGAGAAGAATTGCTGCCAAGAGGATTTTAAATTGGAATTGTTTGCAAAACTGGGATTGGTTTTGAAATTTAAAAGATAAGTGAATTTATCGAAGGATTTTGTATGTAGTTGATTTCAAAGGTGATTTTGAAATGTGAGAAATTGTTACTTAAATAAAAGTTATAAGTTGGAAATAAAAATTTTAATAGACAAATGAATTTGCATTTGTAAGAAAGTGGAATGAAAGCTGGATATTAGAATTTAAATTGAATGGTGTTAAATGAAGTAAAATGGATAATTAGTCAAGTTGAATTAAATAAAACAAAGGTTTGAAAAATAAAAATTGTGAGTAAACTAATTGATTCAAGTGGATTCAAGTGGGTAAGCAAATGAATTAGAATTGTATATTGGATAATATTTAATTTAAAATATGTAAAATAAATTGAAGTTATAAAAGTCATTCGAAGTGAACTAAAATTATCAAAGTCTGTAAATAAGAAATTGTTTGAGATTAGAAATAAATTAGTAGTAGAACTAATTTAAATAATGATATGAACCAATTGTGAATGGAAGATAGTTGATAAAACTCAATATTCAGAGTTTGAAGATGAGTTGAATTCAAGTAGAATTGGAAATGAAAATCCGGATGAAAATTTGAATAGAAGAATTGAGATTTGGAAATTTATTTCGTTGTAACTGAATGAAATTGAGAACTGAATATTAAAAATTAAAATTTAGTTGAGTAGAGTGAAGTTGTAGAACTAGTTCTAAGTGAACTAAAATAATAAAAGTTTGGAAGTAAAAATGGTTTGAGATAGGAATAAATTAGTTCTTAATGAACCAAAAATAGTAAAAATTGGGAATAGAAGTGTTTGAGATTTAAATAAATTAGTAGTGGGACTAATTAAAGAAATGGTTAGTTAAGTAGGGGTTGAGATAATGTAGATAGAATTCAAAATTTAAAATGAAAGGGAAATTGAATTCAAATGAATTTGAAAATGGAAATTTGAGTAAAAGTATAGATAAACAAAAGTGGTGAAGTAAAAGTATATAAAACATTTATATTACTTAAGCAGGAATGGTGAAATTCTTAAGTAAATTTGGTATTAGAAATATACTAAGTAATATTGGAATAGAGACTAGGTAAAGCTGTGAAATGGGATAATTGAGGTAAATGAATAGAAATCAGATTAAATGTGTGACGACCGCCCATGGCTTCTGCACCAAACAAGGAAATAGTGCTCTGTAAAGTGTGCCAGGCAGCCATGGATGATCATCAGGGTAAGGTAAAAACAGCGGAGTCTATCGTATTACTCACAGCGCATGGGTAAAATACAATAGAAAATATATATATATAGTGAAGCTCTACAAATCAGATTCTCATCAAATAAACCTCATAGTAGTTTGATACAAAAATCTGAATAGTCAATACATCAAGCCTCACTACATATCACTCAGAGAATATACAAGCAGCGGAACATCCAGTACATATAGTAAGAAAAAAAAATGCAACCCTCCAGCTCGTCTTCGTCATCAGCGTCGTTGGTCACTAAGAACAGCACCTGTCACCTGCTACCTAGTCTGCCCATCCCAAAGCGGATGAACAGCCCAAGGTAATAAGAGTTGAACATAAAACCTTGAGTCAGACAACAGTCTTAGTGAGCGGTAAATTAACTAACAACATACCAAAAGAGCATAAAGGTAAAAGGAATAGGAACCCAATTCTCCCACTCCACCTCTTTCTACAGTGATAGCCTCCAGACACACTAAGCAGAAGTAAACATAGCAAATCATACATTTAAAGTAAAGCAATTATCACTCGAGTCAAGGTCGGTGTTTTCCAAGTACAAACCCCCAAGGCCTAAACCAAGATCAGATAAGCACCCAGAAAACATCGCTCTTGAGACCAAATGACGATATAACCAAAACATCCAAACATCCATGACTCTGGCTATCACTGTTATCATTGCTTCGATACCACCGTTAATTGAATGACCGGCACATTCTTTCAGCCCTCCGTCAAGGGCTAATGGTGACCCCGGTTCTAGACAGAACTCCGCACGTCGTCGCAGCCCGTGCCTAGGACTATCGAATCTGCCCAGAGTACTCGACCACCAACTGTAGTCTTTTGGGACTATCGAATCTGCCCAGCGTACTCTTGCTTTGAGTCTGCTAGAACCTTCAATAAAGATGAAATCTCAGCCTTCTAGTCATCCTCCTCGACGACTATTCTCATACTAGCTCAAGCGCCTCTCGAGCCAACCATTATCAACAAACTCGAACCATCCCTCGAGTTATCAACATGCTTGGAATGATCCCGTCTGGATTATACCAAGGCTACATCACATCATGCCTCGCCTCATCTCATTATAGCAAAGCCCATCTCAACATCATCAACAAATCTGTCCATATGAGCTTCATCATCCACCACATATGCCACGAGCAGCTTTCCTTATTCAAGAGCCTTTCCCTTAGCTTTTGAATCATCTTCGACCATACTTGTCATAATTCAACCATAAATCAACTAATTCATAACAATCAATCAAGACAATCAATAATCCAAGTAATTAAGCATTCGATCATGATGTAAAAGCAATTTTAACAAAAATGGCAATCTTGTAAATAAAGAGTCCAAATCTAACAAGCATGAATCATAAGTATTATCTCTACAACTTGATGGATGAACTTGCATAGGTTAACATGTATAACAATGGATGCCAAATCTTCATGAACAATGGATCTATACTTAGATTTACGAAAATGCATGAAATCACTATTCTTAACACAAAATCAAGCCACCAATCCAATATACTCCTTTGGGTCCGTATGAGAGATAACCACCACTCACCGAATCACCTAAACACCTCAAAAGCAACACACTTCGGATCTGGACAGCGAAGGATCTAGCTTGATCCGTCAAAATTCCGCTTCAAACGATGAAATCTTTCTTCAATGGATGGAGATCTTCAATCTAAGCTCTTGGATCTTCGATTTGATTCTTCAATTTGGATGGAAGGAAGCACTAGATTAAAGAAGAGATAAGAAGTGAAGAAGTGTAGTACTCGAGCTCTCAAAATGGCAGAACTTCGTCGCTTCAAAATCCGGATCCCAAAAAGTGAGGCAAACCCCTTGTATTTATAGGCTGAACCTTAGGTCGCTCGCTATTAGGTCGCTCATGACCTAACTATGGCCGACCTACGACCTAGCAGTTCCCCTGACCTAACGACCCAACGACTCGAGCCTATACACGACCTAAAACATGCATGACCTAACCCCTTAAGCCTTCACGCGACCTACGACGTGCGCGTCCTAACACTCAACGACCTAATTGGGGCACGACTTAGCGACCTAACACAGCCGCGTTCCTACCTAAGTCGTCTGGACGACCCAACGACTTAACGACCTTAGGTCGTTTCACGACCTAACTACACACAACAACCTAACATAGGTCGCTCACGACCTAACTACACACAGGGTCTCAATGACCTATACTATAACGACTTAACTGCTTAAGCCCTTACTCGGCCTAACACCTTCGCCTTAACGCGACCTACGACCTAAGCCTTATCTCGTCCATGACCTAAACTTCAACGACCAAAGCTATCACCCTTAAGTCGTTCAACCGACCTATCCCCCTTAGGTCGTTAACTCGTTCAATCCCCTAGGTCGCTACTCCTATACCGCTAATCCCTAGGTCGCCAACTTCCTTAGGTCGTTTACCTATGCCGCTAGTTCCCTTAGGTCGCTAACTCCCTTAAGCCGTTAACTACTAGGTCGCTCACTTTCTTAAGTCGCTCCAACCTCCTAAGTCAACTCCATCGACCTAAGCTTCTACACGACTTAAGCTATTACACGACCTAACTTCTTAGGTCGCCTAAACCCTTAAGTCGCCAACTTCCTTAGGTCATTCAACACTCAAGATTTTCTACGACCTAACTTCTGGACGACTTAACAACACTAACGACCCAATAACAACGGTTTTTACGATCTTTCGATACGTAAAAATACGGGTCGTTACATCTCTCCCCCTTAGGAATTTCGCCCCCGAAATTCCAAACAACAAAAGCAACCAAAAACTATTTTGCATGCCTACCATCCATAGCAACCAACAAACCATGCATCCAATTACTAGCCTACCATACAAAATTCTAAGACTAGAACAAGTTACAATGTCATGAGATGACACGACACCTTATGGTCATTCCTCGAAGAGTTCAGGATAAGCTGCCTTTATCCTCTCTTCCACCTCCCATGTACAGTCGTTAACATCATCACTCCATTGTATCTTGAGCAACTTGACTACCTTCCTCCTAAGCTGTTTCGTGTCAGTTCCCACAACACGAAGCGGCTTACGAGGTCTCTTAATAACTGGATCAACTTCAAAATCTTCATAGTTATCAGCAGAAACCATTGTATTCGAGTCGTGCACATACTTCTGTAGATACGATACATGAAAAACATTGTGCACACCCGACATCTTTTCTGGTAACTCCAATTTATAGGCGAGCTTTCCAATTCGCTCGATGATCGGGAATGGTCCAACAAATCTCGGAGTCAATTTTCCTTTCCTCCCGAATCGAATAGCATTCTTCAGTGGAGAAATCTTCACAAAAACCATATCACCTACGTCGAACTCCAAATCCTTACGATGCTTATCGGCATCACTTTTCTGACGGTCTTGGGCTGCCTTCATTCGTTGCCGAATGATCTTTATACAATCCGTAGTCTGTTGAATCATTTCTGGCCCAAGTATTAACTTTTCTCCCGTTTCCAACCAACATGTCGGAAAGTTACACGGACTTCCATACAATGCTTCATACGGTGCCATACCAATGCTTGACTGATAACTGTTATTATATGAAAATTCCACCAAACGAAGATGATCTTCCCACGATCCTCCGAAGTCCAAAACACATGCTCTGAGGAGATCTTCCAAAACTCGGTTGACTCTCTCAGTCTGACCATCTGTTTGGGGGTGATAAGCTGTACTCAAACACAGCTCGGTTCCCAAAACTTCCTGGAAGCCCATCCAAAATCCACTAGTGAACAATGGGTCTCGATCGCTCACTATACTTTTCGGAATACCATGGAAACGAACTATCCACTTAACATACAGCTCAGCCAATTTTGATGCAGTCCTGGTTGATCGAACATGAATGAATCTTGCACTCTTAGTCAAACGATCTATGATGACCCAAACCCCTTCATTTCCTGCTCTGGTTCTAGGTAGTCCATCGATAAAATCCATCGATATTTGCTCCCATTTCCATGTAGGAACTTCTAATGGCTGAAGCAATCCACTGGGCTTCTTCTGCTCGGCTTTTACCAACTGGCAGTTCATACACTTGGAAATAAAATTTCCAACATCCTTCTTCATACCTTCCCAGTAATAGGTTCTTTTCATATCCCGATACATCTTATTTCCACCTGGATAAATTGTTAGCTTCGAGTGATGACTCTCCTTTAGAACTTCATCTCTCAATTCCTCTATATCAGGAACAACTAGTCGTCCTTGCTTTCGAAGCCAACCCTCTCGATCGACCTCGAATCCTTTGTCCTTTCCTGGTTCCAACCCCGATTCCAAGTCACGGATAATCTTGACAAGCTTATCGTCTCGCTTTTGGCTCTTGCCAATTCTTTCCACAAGAGTAGGTCTTATCGATAAGTTTGCCAACATTTCAGGTTCCAATTCACATCTGGGCCTGAAGTTAAATCTAGCCAAATACTCAAGATTCTTCCATTCTGAAAACATGGCCCCCAATCTTGCATGTTTCGACTTAACGCATCTGCCACTGCGTTACCTTTTCCCGGAGTATAGGCTATACCAAAATCATATGATGCTAAAAACTCTAGCCATCGTTGCTGCCGAAGATTCAAATCCTTTTGGGAGAAAAGATACTTCAATGACTTATGATCTGTAAACAACTCGAATCGAACTCCCAATAGGTAATGTCTCCACATCTTCAGAGCAAATACAATCGCCGCCAACTCCAAATCATGAGTCGGATAATTCCTTTCATGCGGCTTCAATTGTCGACTTGCATATGCAATAACTTTATCCTTCTGCATTAGCACTGCTCCAAGTCCAGTACCACATGCATCGGTGTAAACCACCATCTCATCATTTCCACTTGGAATAGTCAAAACAGGAGCACTTGTTAGTCGTTCCTTCAGGATTCCGAAAGCTTGCTCACACTTAGCATCCCATTTGAATGCTTGATTCTTTTTTGTCAATCCTGTTAATGGTGCAGCTACCTTGGAAAAGTCTTTGATAAACCGACGATAGTATCCTGCTAATCCAAGAAAACTTCTCACATCAGATGCATTCTTAGGTCTAACCCAATCCTGGATTGCTGCCACCTTGGCGGGATCAACCGCTATTCCATTTCCAGAGATAATATGGCCTAAGAACCTCACTTCGCTCTTCCAGAAGTGACACTTCGTAAACTTAGCCTTCAGCTGATGTTTCCGCAAGATCTCCAAAACAATACGCAAGTGCGTCTTGTGCTCTTTTTCAGTTCTGGAATAAATCAGAATATCATCCACGAACACTAATACAAACTTGTTCAACTGATCCCTGAACACTCTGTTCATGAGATCCACAAAATATGCTGGTGCATTGGTCAACCCAAACGGCATTACCAACCACTCAAAGAAATCAGATGGTGTCCTAAAAGCAGTGTTCGGCACACTATCCTTTGCCACTCTTAGTTGGTGAAATCCCGTTGCCAAATCCATCTGGGAAAACACCTTGGCTTCGTGAAGCTGATCAAACAAGTCATCTATTCTCGGTAATGGTTACTTGTTCTTCTTAGTCACCTTGTTTAGCTCACGATAATCCACACACAATCTCAACGATCCATCTGCCTTGGTTGCAAACACAACTGGTGCACCCCATTTGGACACACTACGCCGAATGAATCCTTTCTGTAGAAGATCATCAACTTGCACCTTCAACTCTTGCTGTTCCCTTGGCGCCATCCGCCTAAGAGGCATCACAACAGGTCTGGCTCCTTCAACTAGATCGATGCGAAACTCGATCTCTCTATGCGGCGGTAACCCTTTGACCTCATCAAAGACATCCTCAAATCCATTTGCGATTGGCACCGATGACAGTCCATCCCGTGGAACAACCAGCGAATACATGAAGCTCATGAAGACGCCTTCCTCATGCTTACATCGTATCACAACCTTTCGCCCTTCCACATTCTCGACTGTCACCTCCAGCCTTTCACAATCAACCTTTGCCGCATACTTCCTAAGCCAGTTCATACCCAAAATAATTCCAAACCCCGCAAAGTTTAGAACAAAACAATCACAAACAAAAGAGCAATCATGACTCGATACAACCAGACCACGGCATATCATACACAAACAAGACGAACCCCCAACTGGATTAGTCACAACCAATGGTCTATCAACAACATCCGGTTCCAAACCCAACCGGCCTACAAGTTCATTACAAGAAAAAGAATGCGACGCCCCAGTATCGAACAACACTTTAACTGGAACACCACAAATGGAAAGAGTACCTTGTACCACCACACTCTTTCCATTCTCTTCCGTAGTAGGGGCTTTTGATGATGATGGCACAGCCCCCAAAGCATAATCTTGTACAACCTGCCTGTCCTTCCTCGGTTCTAGACAATTCTTCTTAATATGCCCCAGCTTGTCACAGTTGTGGCACTTCACTGGCACCTTTGGATTCTTACAATCTTTGGAGAAATGGCCCTTCTGCTGACAGTTGTAGCAGGTCACTTCGCCCTTCGGCTTCTTCTGGCCATCCTTACCCTTCTGCTACTGCTGCTTCCTCCTCTTGTTTCCACCTTGTTGTGGTTTAGACTCCTCCTTGGTCGCAGCAACAACAGATCCTTCTTTAGGAAACAGATTCTCGTGCCTGAGAGCCTTCTCTACAAGCTTCTCAAATGGATCGTCTAGATGATCCACCAACTGCCTCCCTAGATAAATGTCCAAGCCTGTCACAAACTTATCATTCTTCTGATATGGAGATTCAATATATGACCGGGCATACTTGGACAGGGCTTCAAACTCAGAAACATACTCAAGAACTGGTCTTCCACCTTGCTTGAGTTCCACAAACTTCTTGAACATAACGGATTTCTGGGCTGTAGGAATAAACTTAGCTTCAAATCTGACTTGGAATTGCTCCCAAGTAATTTCTTCCTCTGGAGTATCAATGGTGATAGAGTTCCACCAGTCAAAAGCTCTCCCTTGAAGCTGTCTCGATGCGAGCTTCCTTTTGGTTGCATCCTTAATTCCCAAAAGATTCTTCTACAAGCATCTATCCATCTCTGGACTTCAATGGTTGACTCTGTTCCCAAGAAAACCTTTCCTCCAAGAGCAGTATAGTCTTTACACAACTTAGCAAAATCCACCGGTTTTGGAGCTTGAACTTGAACTCCAACATCTACTGATGGCCCCGGAGCTGGCATCCTTCTTATGATCGAAGTCATCATAGCCGCGAACATAGCAGCATAATCAGCAGCCCCCTCAGCAGCCCCCTCAGCAGCACGGCCTTCCCTAGTATCTGGTCTCCCTCTTCGAATCATTCTTAATATCTATAAGAAAATGATTAATACACCTTGAGAAACAACTGCATAAGATGTTCAAATCCTTCTAAGCCACTATATAATATATAGTAATCATCCATCAAAATACAATTACGTCTCTCATACGTAGTTACGTCAGCGAGCGTTGGCTAAAATCGATTAACCAAAGCTCTGACACCAAATGTGACGACCGCCCATGACTCCTGCACTAAACAAGGAAATAGTGCGCTGTAGAGTGTGCCAGGCAGCCATGGATGATCATCAGGGTAAGGTAAAAACAACGGAGTCTATCGTATTACTCACAGCGAAAGGGTAAAATACAATAGAAAATATATATATAGTGAATCTCTACAAAACAGATTCTCATCAAATAAACCTCATAGTAGTTTGATACAAAAATCTGAATAGTCAATACATCAAGCCTCACTACATATCACTCAGAGAATATACAAGCAGCGGAACATCCAGTACATATAGTAAGAAAAAAAAATGCAAGCCTCCAGCTCGTCATCAGCGTCGTTGTTCAATAAGAACAGCACCTGTCACCTGCTACTAGTCTGCCCATCCCAAAGCGGATGAACAGCCCAAGGTAATAAGAGTTGAACATAAAACCTTGAGTCAGACAACAGTCTTAGTGAGCGGTAAATTAACTAACAACATACCAAAAGAGCATAAAGGTAAAAGGAATAGGAACCCAATTCTCCCACTCCACCTCTTTCTACAGTGATAGCCTCCAGACACACTAAGCAGAAGTAAACATAGCAAATCAGACATTTAAAGTAAAGCAATTATCACTCGAGTCAAGGTCGGTGTTTTCCAAGTACAAACCCCCAAGGCCTAAACCAAGATCAGATAAGCACCCAGAAAACATCGCTCTTGAGACCAAATGACGATATAACCAAAACATCCAAACATCCATGACTCTGGCTATCACTGTTATCATTGCTTCGATACCACCGTTAATTGAACGACCGGCACATTCTTTCAGCCCTCCGTCAAGGGCTAATGGTAACCCCGGTTCTAGACAGAACTCCGCATGTCGTCGCAGCCCGTGCCTAGGACTATCGAATCTGCCCAGAGTACTCGACCACCAACTGTAGTCTTTTGGGACTATCGAATCTGCCCAGCGTACTCTTGCTTTGAGTCTGCTAGAACCTTCAATAACGATGAAATCTCAGCCTTCTAGTCATCCTCCTCGACGACTATTCTCATACTAGCTCAAGCGCCTCTCGAGCCAACCATTATCAACAAACTCGAACCATCCCTCGAGTTATCAACATGCTTGGAATGATCCTGTCTAGATTATACCAAGGCTACATCACATCATGCCTCGCCTCATCTCATCATAGCAAAGCCCATCTCAACAACATCATCAAATCTGTCCATATGAGCTTCATCATCCGCCACATATGCCACGAGCAGCTTTCCTTATTCAAGAGCCTTTCCCTTAGCTTTTGAATCATCTTCGACCATACTTGTCCAAATTCAACCATAAATCAACTAATTCATAACAATCAATCAAGAAAATCATTAATCCAAGTAATTAAGCATTCAATCATGATCTAAAAGCAATTTTAACTAAAATGGCAATCTTGCAAATAAAGAGTCCAAATCTATCAAGCATGAATCATAAGTATTATCTCTACAACTTGATGGATGAACTTGCAAAGGTTAACATGTATAACAATGGATGCCAAATCTTCATGAACAATGGATCTATACTTAGGTTTACGAAAATGCATGAAATCACTATTCTTAACACAAAATCAAGCCACCAATCCAATATACTCCTTTGGGTCCGTATGAGAGATAACCACCACTCACCGAATCACCTAAACACCTCAAAAGCAACACACATTAGATCTGGACAGTGAAGGATCTAGCTTGATCCATCAAAATTCCGCTTCAAACGATGAAATCTTTCTTCAATGGATGGAGATCTTCAATCTAAGCTCTTGGATCTTCGATTTGATTCTTCAATTTGGATGGAAGGAAGCACTAGATTAAAGAAGAGATAAGAAGTGAAGAAGTTTAGTACTCGAGCTCTCAAGATGGCAGAACTTCGTCGCTTCAAAATCCGGATCCCAAAAAGTGAGGCAAACCCCTTGTATTTATAGGTCGAACCTTAGGTCGCTCGCTATTAGGTCGCTCACGACCTAACTATGGCCGACCTACGACCTAGCAGTTCCCCCGACCTAACGACCCAACGACTCGAGCCTATACACGACCTAAAACATGTACGACCTAACCCCTTAATCCTTCACGTGACCTACGACGTGCGCGTCCTAACACTCAACGACCTAATTGGGGCACGACTTAGCGACCTAACACAGCCGGGTTCCTACCTAAGCCGCCTGGACGACCCAACGACTTAACGACCTTAGGTCGTTTCACGACCTAACTACACACAACAACCTAACATAGGTCGCTCACGACCTAACTACACACAGGGTCTCAACGGCCTATACTATAACGACTTAACTGCTTAAGCCCTTACTCGGCCTAACAGCTTCGCCTTAACGCGACCTACGACCTAAGCCTTATCTCGTCCACGACCTAAACTTCAACGACCAAAGCTATCACCCTTAAGTCGTTCAACCGACCTATCCCCCTTGGGTCGTTAATTCGTTCAATCCCCTAGGTCGCTACTCCTATACTGCTAATCCCTAGGTCGCCAACTTCCTTAGGTCGTTTACCTATGCCGCTAGTTCTCTTAGGTCGCTAACTCCCTTAAGCCGTTAACTACTAGGTCGCTTACTTTCTTAAGTCGCTCCAACCTCCTAAGTCGCTCCACTGACCTAAGCTTCTACACGACTTAAGCTATCACACGACCTAACTTCTTAGGTCGCCTAAACCCTTAAGTCACCGACTTCCTTAGGTCGTTCAACACTCAAGATCTTCTACGACCTAACTTCTGGACGACTTAACAACACTAACGACCTAATAACAACTGTTTTTACGATCTTTCGATACGTAAAAATACGGGTTGTTACAAAATGTGAATAAAAAGAAATTGATATAGTTAATAATCAATTGAGCTAAATACGTAGGATGTACGTACATTATTTTATTCGCATAGTGATTTGATCCAGATTCGAGCACAGAATTTCGAGGCAGTTACACTGATCTGAGTTGGGATGTTTCACTCGATTTTCGACGGCGAACTCTGGATACAGATTTTTGATTGATTCTAGAAATTCTCTATCATAGTTTGTGGCTATGCAAGGAGAATGACGGTTTCTGATCAAGAAACCAGATCTGAGTCTGCACTAGGAAGTCGGGTGGACGATACTAGTTCAGAAGTGAAATTGTGTGATCAAGTGAGCGATCAGATTGGGTATTGCGTATGGATGATATATGGGCACTATACGGATGTGAATGAAATAGATATGAAAACATTTGTAAAGAAATGTATAAAATGATGTTGAAAGCTATTAAATGTTATTGCTAAGTAGGTTATTTAGGTAATAAAAAAGCAAAAGAGAATTGGGATTTTAGATTTTTGAAGATAAATTGAAAATTTGCTCGGCAAAGATATGTATTTAAATTTCTGTATGAAATTTGATGATTTTCTGGTCTAGCCACTTGGCATTTTTTTCATTTTGAAATTTAGGGGCCTGTAGAGGCATTCTGTAGTTGTACCGATCTAGCCGCGCAAAAGAGACGCTAGCGAAATATTTCGAAAATTTAGGAAGTTAGAAATTTTTTGGGAAAATTTTGATAATTTGAATTTGGTTTTAAATTTAAATTTGAATGGTTGAATAAGTAAAAGTTGTTGGAATTTATGGAAAAGAGTTTGGAAAGCTAGTAAGAATGATAGTGAGTCTTTAAAAGAGGGTTGGAAAGTTGTTAAAAACTATTTGGATTTGGAAAATAGTAACGGGTATTGGGCCATTCCTCTTAACTAGTAATTTCAGGGACGAAATTCTTTTAAGTAGGAGGAATGTGAAAACCCGGAATTTTTGGATATTTGAAATCGAAATATTTAATTAATTTTAAATATTCAAAAGTTAATTTTCAACTTGAACTTCAAATATCACTATGTGGTTGACAAATAAACTGTTGAATTAAACAATTGGTAAATCAGGTAAAAGTATGAATTCTGGATTTTGAATCTGTTAAAAATAATTTGAAGGTTTATAAAATTTATATTGACAATACAGGAGGGAATAGAACCTTTAAGATTGAATTTAAAACTATTTTGTTCAGTTTGAAAATATATTGTTTAAATTGATATTTAAAGATAGCCTTCCGAGGCATAGTCTCGGAAATTGACGAAACCAGTTCTATTAGATCCGTAATATTGTATTGTTATAGGATTTCAATTTTCGTAGTGTTTGAAGTTATCGTGTGAGCGTATGATATATAAATGCTGCTGAAATTTTTATCGAAAATTTAATAAAATAATTGGTCTAAAAGCTATCTTCTCCATACGATAGAACTGGGACTCGAAACCTTTTCCTATGCGTTCGGAATAAGGGTATAACCTTATAAACGCCTAGCAACATGCCTCGATAGGAGGTTGAGATTTTGAGTTGTGGAACCGAGACGATTTAAATTTGAAGTTAAATTTAAAATATAATATATATGTTTTTCCTTCAATCTACTATTGATCTCATTCAACACTTGTCAACACCCTGAGAGCACGTGCTCTTCTTCGTGTCCTCTATGTTTACACGTGTCTTTCTTAAAAAATAATAATAATAATAGAAAGATTAATAATAAATGAACAAAAGAAAGGGTAGAGCGAAAAAAAATCGCTTTCTTCCTAAAATTCAAATCATGGCCTAGTAAAATCTTCTTTCATGAATTTTCATTTCCCTCTCCAGTAAAAAAATAATAATAAACATCCTCTGCTTATAACAATGTCGCAAGCCCTTCTTCCATTGTCCCTTCAAATCGCACTCACCTTTCTTTACGAAATCAAATCGACCGGTCAGAGGATATCCATCATCACGACAGCCTGAAGTCGTGATCGAGTATCACGTGTTCGTGCATGATTGGGGGCGAGGCTATGGGCGATAGCATGGTCGACATGATGGGGTGGGGTGCGTTTCGACTATCGCGAGATCGGGCAAGCTAAGCAAAGAATCGGAGGCACTACCGCGAGCATTGACAAGGGATGGCGAATCTCATCGTGGCAGCTAGGGCTTCGAGTTCGTGATGGCATCGATGAGTTGAAGGGATGTTACGACCTTGTCGCGAGGTCATTCTCGGATACGCGACTTCGAAGGCAGCAAGGTAACATTGCATCTTTATTTTAATTCGATTAAACATATGTCTACAGATTAGAAAAAAAATTACACTAAGAAATATAATTTTTTTAATTTAGAATTTATATATACATACATACACATACATACATACATATATATATATATATATATATATCTCTGTGTGTGTGTGTGTATACTGTTGTAGTAAGGTTTTTGCTTTAAAATATGTATATATATAGGTTAGAAATTATTTTTAAAATTTAACAAAATATATACAGAAATATTATATACACATATAGTAGATCTGGAAATAGAACTTTTAAATGGCAATATAAATTATTTTATTTAGGTATACATGTATATAGATTTTGAAATCTATATAAACTATTTTTATAAGGGTACGTATTTTCAGAACGAAGAACAAGATAGACATACATATGCACATTTTTAACTTGCTAGTTTAATTTTTAAAATAATGTATATTAGTAATTAACTTGTTTAATTAGCCTATTTAAATATTTTAATCACTAAAAATTTATTCATTTTTGGAAGATTAGTCTAAATAAAATCATTAGTTCAAATTAAAATTATTAAATGGGAAATTAGTTGTTCGATTTAGTTCGAATATTAATAAATGTTATACAAGGTCCAAAATCATGAAGGAATAGTCGAGATGGATCAGATTGCAAAGTGAAGCCAAAGGTGAGTAAATCTCACTCATGTGGAATACCAATTAAATTTAAATTATTAATTAATTACTTGAATTTATGATGTGATATTATATAGTAGTATATAGTATATATATTGGAGTGATTGATTTCTCGCATTATATAGCGGATGAAACCCTATGCGCCACATAATAGCGGATGAGATAATATAAACCCATATACCGCGATATTCCACCTCGAAGTGGAATTGGTATTATTATATTGTGCTAAAATCTGTAGATGCAGGGAAAAACAGGTTGAAGGGATCCAACTGGATTCGTCAAAACTTTTGAATTTATTTTATATATTTAGCGATATGATATGTGATGATCTATGATGAATTATATTGATCACATTGGGAATTGGAATTTATTGAATACTCTGGCTTGGTTCAATATATATTGGAATTTTAAGAATTCAAATATATATATGAAGATTGGATTTTTAAAGTAAATAAATTGGTAATTTTAAATAAAATAATTATAACGAATTTGGATAATTTAAAATGATTTGGAAGTATAAAAGTTGATTTTTTAATTGTAACAAATAAATCCAAAGTATGGGAAAAGAGATATTTTGAATTGAATTCAAGTGATAATATTTAAAAGGAGTAAAGAATTTATTTTAAAAATTCAAGGTTTAAATTTGTTTGGAAAAGATAAAGAAGAAATTTGAAAAGTATGAAATTTGTATTTTTAGTTTAAATAAGATTTTTAATCATGATAAAGAAGTTAAATCTAAAATTAATGAGTTTTGAAATAAATCTGGATAAGAAAAGAAATTTATTTTTAAAATAGAGTTAATTTTGAAAATCAATTTGGAATTGATTAAGTGTTTGAAACTGTGTTTTTAAAAGGAAGATGAGACTATGGAATTTATAAACTGGGTTTATAAAGTGGGATTTATAAAGGAATGGGTAATTTATTTTAAAAATAAATAGTGGTTTATTTTTAAAAAGGTATGGAAGAGAAGTGTATTCCTTGAAAAGCCAAGTACGTTTTTCAAAGAAGATTTTTAGTATAAGTTAAAAGTTTAAAATTGTTTAAAAGAATGTTTTAAGAAATTATTATTTAAATTGTTTAAATTTTAAAGGTAAACATTTATTTAAATTAATTTTAGTTGTAATTAATTGAAAGGTTTGACTAGTATTATGATTATAAAGATAATTATTAATATTGATATTTTATAAATAGTTTCATTTAAATATAGTTTGGTTAAAGTTTTATTTGAAAACTTGTATGGAATTTTTTAACTCCTATTTTAAATTTAGTTTGGCTTAACTTTTATTTTAAAAATCAGGTGTATAATTTTAAAAGTAGTTTTATTTTAAATATTTTTTTAAAAGCATATATTTTGAAATAAAGTGTTTAAGTAGTTTAATTTAAATATTTTAAAGTATATTTTATAATAAAGTGTTTTAAATTATTTTTTAAATCTAAAGTATTTGTACTTGGTGATTTCAGTGGAAATAGAAAATATTTGGGGAATTTATTCCACGAGAGAAAGATGGTTAGAAACTGTTTTCAAAGGATTGAAAAGTGGAAATATTTCCTGCGAAGATATTTTAAGATTAATAAATAATTTGGGAGAAATTATTATGGCTTGATGATTAGTTTTGAATGTTATTTGATAGTTAAACAACTGACTATCAATATTGACCAATGTGCTGATCATTTCGAAGAGGCCGGGATCGGGATTAATTTTTCGAAAACCACTTTGATCGGGTTTGAACGTTTCGTGAAGAAGACAAGAGTTGGAGCCGAAGATGGAGCAGTGAAGTGCAAGGGCTCGCTACTAATCCTGGGGGTGATTCCAAAATGGATGTAGTAGGAGTAGTGCCTTCGGTTCCGTTCGAACCTGGAACGGACTTGTATGGATGAATGCATTCAGAACATCGTCAGGAGGACGGTGAGCATTCTAAGTGAATGTGCGCTAAAAAGGTAACGCATAGCCTCGAGCCTCATCAACCGGGAATAGCTAAAATAGGGGAGGTGCACACAAGGCTAAGTGGTTAGCAACCAATTAGGGTAAGGTCACCCCTGTCTAGATGTCCCTTTATATATTTGGCTATGTGGCGGTTGTTTATCCCAACTGTGGGGTGAACTTATTCGGACTATCCAGTAAGGGGTAGCTCCGGCTTTGTGTTGCAGGGGATCGGGAGGGATCCTCGGTACAGTGATCTAGACCATGTACTATGACGGACGGTACCCCAGTAGCCCTGCCATTGTATGGAATCCAATCTCCAATAAGCGCCTGTATGGTTTTGATTGTGCCCAACTATTGCTAAAACGTGAGATGCAAGCATTTCAGCTAGATTCCATTTACTTTCTATAGACACTATTATAATATCAGACGAATTTGATAAAAATGTTTAGGTTATCATAAGGTAAAAACCCGGCATGTTTATTTGTGGCGTGGTCTTACGAGATACCTTTGATTTCAAAGGATTTTTGATACTTTAATAATCCAATTGAGTGCATTTTCTACGTTGGTTTTCCAAACTGACTCGGGTGTTATTTAACTATAATTCTCGGGTCAGACCGAGTATTATAGATACAGAAAAGGATGCCGTGAAGCTCAAGAGACGAGCTGGATGGCGAGACGTACTTCCGTACTTGATATATATTCCGTTGTGCTGTATAAGTTGTGAATTTAGTTTTGTTGGTACAAGTTAGAATGATTGTCCAGTATTGATTGTGTCGTACTCTGATGATGTAATGTATGAACAGATATAGTTTTCTTTTGTATAAAGATCTGTTATTACCTATTATATTTTTATTCCGCTACGATGGTAAGATTCTGTTGTTGTTGTTTTCTCTTCTTCTACCTCCTTCTTTCTTTAACCCTAATAGTTTGATTTTTCGGGCGTCGAAAAATCGGGTCGTTACACTTACTAAAACCATATATTGTAATAATAATGACGAAATAACGATTCCAACTAGAACCATCAGCTCAATAAGAGGTTGAGAAATTTTCTTCATGATTACCACGTGGTAAAAGAGTTTACTAATGATGGAGAAATTTAATTGGAAAAGTATATACGAAATAATAATACTACAGATCAACATACTAAGGCCCTTTCTCAGTTTTTTCTAGGAAAATTGATTAAGAGTATGTTATGAATCAATAATAAGTGCAAGTGGGAGAGAGTTAAAGGTATGTCCTAGGGGTTGTTATGCTTTAATTTTATTATTTAATTCTTATATTGAATCTTGTTTGAAATAAAGCATGTTTTTTTCTAATTTTCTATTGAATTTATTATATTATTGGGATATGAACAATGTTATAAATATTAAAAAGTATACAAGTAGTAAATCCTTAGAAAATGTATTTAATCGATTGAAGCTATGAATTTGTTCATAACCATGAGTATTGGATCTAAAATAAATACTTTCCCTTAGTCATCTTAGTCATGATGTATCGAGAATGGGATATCGAAATATTTGTTAAGACTAGTGTACATAATGCTCTTCATATAATGGATGATGAATTATTCATGATCGTTGGGGAACCAAACAATCAAAGAAAGATTCACTGGGAGTCTTTTATAGATTAAAAGTCAAATAGAATATCTTACGCAATGGTGTGCAGTAGTATTTTGACTTGATGATACTATGAACTTTAGGAGCCTAAACTATACTTTGGTTATGGTCAATCAAATGACAAGGTTGATCATGTTTTGACCGTAGTTGGGTATACGTTGAACTACTTGAAGTGAAACACTACCCAAGAGAAGATTAGTCTCTTTATCATAGAAGGTTAATATCACCATAGTTCATAGTCAACTTGAAAGTCAAAATCTATGGCTGAAGTAAATTGGTTAGTCAATAAATGTTATCTAATTGAACTAAGGACTTTAAAGTTGTGTACATAATTAAATATAGATATTAATAGAGTTTTAAGACCTTAGATAGAACCCTAGATTTCTAAGTGATATATTAATGACTAAAGGAATACATATACAAAATGTAGTTATTAGTTGAGCTTATTATGGATTGGAAATTGGATTTTGCCTAAATGATCTATAAGCATTGAATTTTTTCCAGATATTGTACTTAAGCAAAGTCCATGCAGCTTCATTATTTAAATTGTTTAAATATTGTTCGAGGATCGAGTTCACACCAAAGATCCAATATAATCACGTTGTTGGTTATTTCTAAATTTGGTTGGTGTAAAAATTAATTTACAAATGTTATTAATTGATATAAATATTGTATTAAAATTTTATGGAATTTTAGTTATTTATTTGAAGCTTAAAAATTAATCAAAATGATGTATAGAAGTTGTACGTAGATTCAGTTGAAAAATAAGTTTAAATAGAATAATTGATTAACCGATTTAAAGGAATTAACTAGGAAATTTGACCAAGTGAGGATTATAGGATAGGTCGACGATAACATATTGGGAGGCTATGAGGACTTTTTCTCTAAGAAGGAAAGTTTAGGTCTTCAAATCTTATGAGAAAAGAAGAAATATCTGTATGGTTATAAATAGGCAGCCTCCATTCTAATTCTCTCTATACTCACCAACATCAAACCTTAACCTTCAGTTGACATTAGTAAAGCTAATACGATGGCATTGCAACCTGCAATCAAGGATACAGAGGAGAGAACTAAACAACCAACGTGTTCGGCGTGTTCGACAATCAATAGGATCACGAGGAGGTGATAATTCCTTATATTAATTATTCAATTATATATACATGTATAAATTGTATTCATATCTGTGCTTACCCCTTGATTATTTCGACTGTGACAAAAATATTCAAAAATTAATTTTTAAGTTAATTAATAAAAATAATAATTTTAAATACATATAATACATATTTATATTACTTTCGGCTTTAGTTAAAAAACGAATTTGGTCATGTACACACACACACATATATGCATACACATACAAATATACATATACACACGCATGCGCGCGCACATGTGCGTGTGTTGTATGCACTTAAATCATTAAAATAATTTCATTTTAAATGTCGATAATTTTTTTTCGGTTTTCTGATAGTAGAAAATTTTAATTTTGAATTATATATATATGTATGTATTCATAAATTACCACATAAATATTTATAAAAATAAGACTAATGTTTTATTTATAAACCTTTTGGATATTAATAAAAGAAATTTTATATTGTTTATTCGCCGACGAAATTCTATCGGTTTAGAAAACCGTCGAACGAATTTAAATTTAAAAATAACCGCAAGCGCACGGTGTATGAATGTAGCACGTGGCGAATACGGGTCGATCCGTAGGGAATTGATGATTTTAAAGTACTATTCAATCAAATTAACCAAAGTTGAAAGAGTGATTAACTAAAAAAAGGAGAAAAATGACAAAAGAAAATAGATAAAAATATGAGAGTGTTAAGACAATTTAGAGGCAATTTCCACTCTCTAGATCACATAAATCAACAAAATGAAGTTATGGTCTCTCTTTTCTTTGTCATTAGTTAGGTTAATTGATGTGCTTATCATAAGTATGGCCTATTTGTGCTATTAGTTAGCTCAACATAAGCCATCAAACTATAGCACACCCGTTAAACCATTTACCAACTCACATGAAAAATGATAACAAAGTTGAAAGTAAAATCTATTTTAAGTATGGCCTATTAACTATTAATTAGAAATATAGACCATCAAATTTTAATCTCGACATTCACTTCATTACCATCATCATATGTAGATGAAGAGGTAATTTGTGTTAGTGATTGTTTAAGTATAGCCTATTTGGTGTCAACAATATAGGCTATCAAATTCAAAGAAAAAACAACAAGTTAACCACTTCATACATTCTCATTAAAGCACAAAAAGAGAGTATAAAACATCAAAATGTTGAAGCTACATGATTAGAGGCTTCATTACCCCTAAATTGAAGGGATTAGCCTCTCATTTGTGTTATCATATCAACACAAGTAGCATGCAACATGAAAGCAAAATGAAAGAAAAATAAAAGCTAATGGAAAAGAGATCTATTCTATTTGCATAAAAGAAAAAGAGATCTACACTACAACATGAAAGGAAATAAACAAAGAAAGGAAAAGATCAAGCATTAAATTGCATAATAAAAAAAGAAATTACATGAGAATAAAAATGACTAAGTAGCCATGAAAAAAGAAAGAGAAGAGCTTTGTTTATTTTGAGCCTAAAACTAATGAGAAGAGAGACTAAGAGAAGAGAGAGATGTTACATGAAACATAAGGGGTTATTTATACATGCATGAAACTCTAATCCATAATTTGGGGAATGACCAAACTACCCTTGAAAAAGTGTGGAGGCCAAGTAATCATTGGCTTCTACTAATCATTATTTAAGTGTACATGAAGCCATTAATTCCATAAGCATGTGCACTAACCTCTAATTTGTACATTAAGGTGGTGGGTAGGTGGGGTCCTCCATGATCTTCACTTTGAATTATTTCCATCTTCATTCATTTATATTCTTTGTGCATGCATATTCCTTCAAGAAACCACTCCTATTTGAGACCAAATTCCTACAAAAATATATATAAATTTTCAATTAATTTTTCTCAAAGAAATATATGCACAAAAATGACCGTTTTGCCCCTATATGAAGATGGATATGTGACAATTTGGAATTAATATGGATTTTGGTTAAAACAAGTTAAAATACCTAATATGATCATTTATTTAATTTAAAAAGAATAAATATGGTGGTAAAAATATGCACATTTGCATGCACATCAAATACCCCTAAACTTATCTTTTTATTCGTCCTCGAATAAAGAAAAACTAAGATAAATCCGTTTTCATAGGGAGCACGATTGCATTGAGCGTATGCAACAAGCCGTTAAACCTCTGGATGTCCCCAGTAGGACGAGTGTTGTCTCGTGAAGGTTTTCAGCGGATACTACCCACAAAATCCAAATGCAGGATGAAAATATTTACAAAATGCAAGATTTATTTACAAAGGGATGAATGCGAGTTTTTGAAAATATTTACAATGAAGGATCTATTTTTAAATTGATACAAATAAGTTAAACATAGGTTTTGGCTATTATCTTGAAAATTTATGTCATTTACTCGTCAAAATTTCCAACAAAAATCAAGTTATCATAACAAATAGACTATAGTTTAACTCGTTGTTTTGGTTAATAACACAGTGTAACTGTGAAGTGGATCCATAGTTGATTATCAAAGTTTATCAAAGTGGTATTTTCAATTCTTTTCAATAACAAATCAAATCAAATAAGTAAAAATAGTGCTAGGATTTCAATTGTTTGCTCTCTCATTATTTGCAAGAAAAATTACACACCTAGCTCAGGTAAACTGAGGGCAGATATACCACCCTTGCACTGCCTTTCGGGCTTATGTGAGGGGAGTACAGAGCATGGCGAGTGCACACACTTTCGTGCATACACCTATCGACCATAAGTGGTTTTTATTAAGTCTGTTTTTTTGCATGTGTTCCATACATGCATAACCGTGAGGACTTTTAAATGTATGAAAGCACATAATCAAAGATTCCAAGTAATTCATCCATGCATAACCGTGAGGACTTTTAAATGAGCGTGAATACTTAGATGTTATTTTTTTTAAGAGAGAGAGAGTTTTGCAAAATCATTTCAGCACTATTTAACTTAGAAGACAAAAAAATGTTATATCCTTTACTTTAAATCAACCACTTTTTAAAACAAAGATTTTCAATTAGGATTTATTTCATAATTACCACATATGAATCTTCCTATATACTAGTTAAACCATTGTTATTTGTAATCAAACTTTATTTTTACTTTTGTTAAGACAAATAAATTTTCAAAAATTTCAATTTAATAAACCAAAACCATATATTTATCCTATAGTGATTCTTTAAAAATAAATCAAAATGCTAAAAAAATCTTCTTTTGTTTTGGAATGTTTTTTTTTGAGTTTTTGGAAGAAAAATGAAAAATTAATCCTAAAAAATCAAGAAGAAGATGAGTCTCACCTCACACTTGATTTTGACCGTGTCCCCAAAGTCAACCCAAGTGGAAGGAGAAAAATAAAATAAAAATCCAATATTTACATGAAAGATTATTATTTACAAGAGATGAGAAAGTATACAGTCAAAAAATAAATGAAACGGTCTTCTAAAGACCGATTCATTTGTCTCGTCAAATGTGTGAGACACAGCTTAAGCACGAAAAACCAAACCGTAAAAGATTTCGAAGTTGAATGTTGATTTGGAAAAACGAATGTCGTTTTATTGAAAATTGAATGAGTTGTTTTGTTTTCGATGTTTTTTAGGGTTGATAAAACAATTGATTGAAATTCAAGTTTATTTTCACCAAATTGAAGTTCAAACTTATTATTGAAAACTTCTTCAAAATTATCAATTTCAAAATCAAAATGGTGATCGAAATTTTCCCCTTCAAAATTTCACAACTCGTTTTCAAAAAGTCCATAAAACTCATGTTCGTTAAATTCGACTTCCTTTGTTGGATTATCAACAACTTCATCGTGTAAATCGAGTTTAAAATTCAAAGTTGTCGTATTCAAATTTTGAGAAAATGGAAGATCGAAGTTTAAATCGAATTTCGCACCCTCAAAAGAATTGCAACCCAACTTAATTACCGTATTTTCAACAACTTGATTAAGATCGTCATTATCAATTTCAAAAGTTGTTATTTGAAAATCATCGATTTGGGTAAAAGATGGATTATCGTTTGACTTGTCACACGTTGAAATTTGATTTTGTTTCTCACGAAAATTTTCCAATGTTTTAATCAAAAAATTCGTGTGATCATCGTAAATTTCATTCATTTGCTCAACAAAGTCAAATTTGTAATTATTAACTTGAAAATTTTCGATTTGGACTTGTTGAGAACAAGAATTGTCAATTTCGATAAACGGTAGATTATTATTTGATTCTTCGTGGGTTGAGATTTGATTATGATTTTCACGAAAAGTTTTGTATTTTTCAAGTAAATCCCCGTAATCTTTTTCCATTTGGTCAACAAAATCAAATTCATGATTATTAATTTGAAAATTTTCATTTTGAATTTTTTGATAACCAAAGTTTTCAATTGTATCGTTATTGAAACTATTCCCATTACCAAAATTATTTGAAAATTGGTTCACATTTTCATCTTGATTTTGAAATTCATTTTGAAGCTTGAAATTGAATTGGCATGTGTTATACTCGAAACCATTTGAATTTTGAAGTGAATTCAAATTTTGATTATTTTGACTTGAACTATTGCACAAATATGAGTTACACAAATTGTTTATACTTCGATTTTGTTGTGTAGAGATTTTAAGTAAAGATGAAATGCTATTTTCAAGATTTCGAGGGTTGCTCGTTATTTTCAAAACTTTGTGGTTCGAAATTTGAATCGTTTAAACAATAGTTGTGTTATCCCGCTTTTTGGCAAAGCCGTGATATCAAAAGATTGGTCGAAAACGGGAAACAGTCCGTCTTAGAGATTGGTTATACATCACTTAGCTATGGATATCGATGAATTTTGCCCGAGTCCGGATCAGGCCACGATTGATAGGACACGACAAGAAAGGTTGTAGGAGCCATCATTTCAAGTTTCAAGTCAATCCGAGTTCGTATGCTCAAGATATGATGGATTCAGTGTGAAGAGAAATAGTCATTGTCCGGTTCGAAACCATGAATTTCGAACCCATCCTTTTCGAAACCATGCTGTTCGAAACCATCCACGCCCTCTCCTTCGAAACCACCTAGTTCGAACCCATCCACGCCCTTGCCTTCGAACCCATGATGTTCGAACCCATCAGCTAGTACCCAGCCTCGACTCCATCGCCTTCGACTCCATTACCTTCGAACCCACCACAGTAGCATACCTTCGAATCCACGACTTCACTCGGCCTCACATCCTCACTTCGAACCCATCGAATAACCCAATTCGAACCGATCAACTTCGAACCCATAAGAATTCCTGGATTCGAATGTCACGTTCGAAACCAAGAGTGCTTCCTATTTCGAATCCACCGAGTCAATTGGTTTGGAGGACGTGTTCGCCGTAGTTCACGGAGTCGAAGCGGTCCATTCGGAGATAAGTTAGGATCGATTCGAATATTGCGCGCCACGTCACTGCAAGCTCACGTGCACTGATGGATTCGAAGCGAAGGGTTCGAAATAATGGGTTCGAACGCCTCAGCCAACCGAAGGTGTCGATTTCGAACCGAGCATATCTCCTTAACCATAGATCCAAATGCAACCAAATTTTCACAGTATCTTCCATGTGAGGTAAAGATTGTTCCTGCCAAGTTTCAGCTCGATTGGACCATTTATTGATGGGTTCGAAATCACTTCGAACCGATGTCAGATCGAGACGAAACTTGGTGGGGTCGGTCGCGTGGGCCCACTCACGTGCCAGAAGGAGTCTCACGAAGTTTCAGCAAGATCTGGGCCTCCAACGCCTATAAATAGCACCCTGAAGCCTTCAGAAAAGGGGATCTTTCCGCCATTGAACGCCAAGACTCTGCCGGATTCAAGTTTAACTATCAGAATCGCTGTTGCATTCAGGTTTCAAAGCAATTGTCAGCTGTAATCCATTGTAATCGATTGAATCGAGCAAAGCAATAAAGAGAAACCCTTCAAAGTGGACGTAGGCACGAACGCCGAACCACTATAAATCCTGTGTTTGTGATTGTTGCTTGTGAATTACTGTGATTTGTTACTTAGAGCTGAATTCTATACTGATTGTTGCTGAGTTCTGTGCTGAATATTATCGAATTGAACACGTAAACGGGTGCTTTCACGACCTTGGGTGTTTGTGACCAATTTTGGCGTAAACATTTTGGTGCTTTCACTGAGAATTGAACTCAGGAAAAAGTTGATTTTGAAAATATAGGAGTTCAGATTTAGGAATTATGGCAAGACAATCGAGTAGGAGGCCAAGGACAGAGAGAAGCGAACCACAGGGAAGCCAAGAGGCTTCCTCAGGAGCAAATCAACCATCGATATACATCACGAGGGACGAGATGGAAACTATGATGAAGAGGCAAGAGGAAATGATCCAGAGTTTACTTCAACAGATAGGACAGCTTGGGGCACAGAATAGAGAAGCCAATGGAGCCCAGAACGGAGCGGGACCATCCGGCATAGCACCAGAGCTAGGGGGCACACATATGGAGAATGTTGACCCAATCTTGGAAAGAGAAAGAGGAGCATCTGCGCAACCCGGTAGTAGTAGAGATGCGAACGCTCAGTCAAGGGGGCAGATCCCGGGGTTACCTCGTGAGCTCGGGGGGCAGGTTGGAAGTAGTGAACAAGGATTACATCTCGGAGACAACGACCGATTGGCAGAGATAGTTAGGAGAGCTTTGAGAGGCGGTATGGTGAACAAAGATTTGGAAGATGTCAATAGAAGTCCTTTTACTTCAGCAATCAGGCAAGCTAGGAACCCACCTGATTTCAAACTACCATCGTTGGATATGTATGACGGGAGAGCGGACCCCACGGTCCACCTGACAAAATATATGAGGCATATGGAAGTACTGGGGGCATCGGAGGAGGTTATGGCCCGGTGTTTTCCATTGTATTTGACAGATATCGCCGCACTATGGTTTAGACAGTTGGAGAACGGATCCATCGGTACATGGAATGGTTTAGTGGAGAGATTTATGAGACAATTCAGGGTTCATATTACCAGACCCAAGAACGTGATGACTCTGGCAACCCTAAAGCAAAAGGCTGGAGAGACCTTGAGAAGTTATCTAGCACGATTTAATGCTGCAGCAGCTTCAGTGGATAGAGCAGATCCATCCATGGTAGTAATGGCAGCCGTGTCCGGAATAGCTGACGGCACAGAGTTCAAAAATTCATTGACTAAAGATCCACCCATTGATCTAGAGGAATTCTATCATGAAGCGGAAAAGTTTTTACGATTAGAAGATGCGAATGCCGAGAGAGAAGAAGGAGATGGGATAGAAATTTTTGCACTCAAAGACGCCCCTAGAAGGGACTCGGACAAAGATAAAGGTAAAAGAAAGATTGAGAATGACAGAGACAGATCAAAGCGGCAACGGAGGGAGCCGCGATTCACCACCTACACTGAGTTGAACGAGAGCCTGGAACGAATTTATCAGGATACCAAAGAACAGATTCCGTACCGTAGGCCGATGCGAAGGGATCCTACCTCAGACGAAAGGAAATCAGATAAGTTCTGTGTATTCCATGAATTAAATGGTCATACTACTAATGATTGTAGGCACCTGAAGGATGAGGTGGAAGGGCATATCAGGAACGGTATGCTCCCTCAGTATGTAAGGAGGCGAGCTCCTGTGGCGGAACCAGAGCGACCACCATCCACGTCAGCTAGAGGCGATCCTGAATCAAGGCACCGTTTGGTTATCAACTGAATGAAATAACGATGAACAAGTCGTAAGCTTCCACTACCACAATTAAATCATTTACACATGCGCGAGATCGCGAACGATCTCCAGGCATGCTCTGAGTGATCACCGACCGTTTCGTAGTGGGAACTTACACTTTGACATCCATGCTTTACTTTCGTTTCATTTTGATTTGAACGTTTGGACTTTGTTTATCTGGACATTGTTTTTGGAACTCATCTGTTTGATAATTATTTGATTTTGATAACTCTGGAATGGCTAGGCTGCTTGCACATGTACAGGGTCGCGAACGGTCCCTAGGTAAGCTCTGAGACGGCGATGAACCGCCCCTATAAACGATCCAGGAACTCACCCGAACGTGACCCTGGCATCGATAACACCAAGCCCTCCCGGGCACACACACAATTCGCCTCGAACGGCATCCGACCTCGAACGGTCACAATCCGCCACGAACGGCACCCGACTTCGAACAGTCATAACTCGCCTTACCTCAAATGGCTTGATCGCGAACGGTCGTCACTTGAGGTCCGAAACCCGACCGCGAACGGTCACAAATTCGCCTCGAACGGCACACGATCGCGAACGATCACCCTCCGCCTCGAACGGCACACGACCGCGAACGGTCACAGATTCGCCTCGAACGGCACACGATCGCGAACGATCGCTTCCTGCCTCGAACGCCATTGATCGCGAACGGTCATGGCTCACTGATTATGAAAACCGACCTCGAACGGTCACCATTCGCCTTGAACGGCACTTGGTCGCGAACGATCATCATTTGCCACGAACGGCAGTCGACCGCGAACGGTCCCATCTCATCATTCGCCGCGAACGGCATCGACCGCTAACGGTCCTATTCGATCTTATGCCACGAACGGCACGGACCGCGAACGGTCCCGATTCACCTCAAGCAGCATACGATCCCGAACGATCGAAGCATGGATTTATACGCTCGACCGCGCACGGTCGCACTTCACCTCGAATGACTCGATCGCGAACGATCGTCATTTGAAGTTGACGCTTGACCACGAACGGCCGCGCTTCATCCCAAATAGCTCGATCTCGAACGATCGTCATTTGAGTCCATATGAAACTATCGAGTTCTTTGCAGGTTGATAACCGGATACGAACATCCAACTCGAAGCATTACAAAACACACCTTCCTACCGCAAGGCATGTTTTGGGGGGCAAAATGTTATCCCGCTTTTTGGCAAAGCCGTGATATCAAAAGATTGGTCGAAAACGGGAAACAGTCCGTCTTAGAGATTGGTTATACATCACTTAGCTATGGATATCGATGAATTTTGCCCGAGTCCGGATCAGGCCACGATTGATAGGACACGACAAGAAAGGTTGTAGGAGCCATCATTTCAAGTTTCAAGTCAATCCGAGTTCGTATGCTCAAGATATGATGGATTCAGTGTGAAGAGAAATAGTCATTGTCCGGTTCGAAACCATGAATTTCGAACCCATCCTTTTCGAAACCATGCTGTTCGAAACCATCCACGCCCTCTCCTTCGAAACCACCTAGTTCGAACCCATCCACGCCCTTGCCTTCGAACCCATGATGTTCGAACCCATCAGCTAGTACCCAGCCTCGACTCCATCGCCTTCGACTCCATTACCTTCGAACCCACCACAGTAGCATACCTTCGAATCCACGACTTCACTCGGCCTCACATCCTCACTTCGAACCCATCGAATAACCCAATTCGAACCGATCAACTTCGAACCCATAAGAATTCCTGGATTCGAATGTCACGTTCGAAACCAAGAGTGCTTCCTATTTCGAATCCACCGAGTCAATTGGTTTGGAGGACGTGTTCGCCGTAGTTCACGGAGTCGAAGCGGTCCATTCGGAGATAAGTTAGGATCGATTCGAATATTGCGCGCCACGTCACTGCAAGCTCACGTGCACTGATGGATTCGAAGCGAAGGGTTCGAAATAATGGGTTCGAACGCCTCAGCCAACCGAAGGTGTCGATTTCGAACCGAGCATATCTCCTTAACCATAGATCCAAATGCAACCAAATTTTCACAGTATCTTCCATGTGAGGTAAAGATTGTTCCTGCCAAGTTTCAGCTCGATTGGACCATTTATTGATGGGTTCGAAATCACTTCGAACCGATGTCAGATCGAGACGAAACTTGGTGGGGTCGGTCGCGTGGGCCCACTCACGTGCCAGAAGGAGTCTCACGAAGTTTCAGCAAGATCTGGGCCTCCAACGCCTATAAATAGCACCCTGAAGCCTTCAGAAAAGGGGATCTTTCCGCCATTGAACGCCAAGACTCTGCCGGATTCAAGTTTAACTATCAGAATCGCTGTTGCATTCAGGTTTCAAAGCAATTGTCAGCTGTAATCCATTGTAATCGATTGAATCGAGCAAAGCAATAAAGAGAAACCCTTCAAAGTGGACGTAGGCACGAACGCCGAACCACTATAAATCCTGTGTTTGTGATTGTTGCTTGTGAATTACTGTGATTTGTTACTTAGAGCTGAATTCTATACTGATTGTTGCTGAGTTCTGTGCTGAATATTATCGAATTGAACACGTAAACGGGTGCTTTCACGACCTTGGGTGTTTGTGACCAATTTTGGCGCAAACAAGTTGGTGTTAAAGTATCCATACGAATTTGGAGTGAATTATATGGATTATATTGATTTTCACAACTATCATAAAATTCATATGAATACGGAAATCGAGACATTTTCAAGAATGTTTTTGGTTTTTTTATAAAGGAAAAATATTTACAAATAGAATTTATTTTTCAAAATGGAAATTGGTTTTTTTTTTGGATTTTCAATATTTTTTTGAAAAGATTTTTTTTTTTTGGATTTTCTATTTTTTTTAATATTTGATTTAAAAAAAGAAAGGATGTTTAAAATAATTTAAGAAATATTTACAATTTTTTTAGTTTTGGATTTTGAAATTTTTTTTGTTTTTTTTTGTTTTTAAATATGCATGAACTAATGCAACTAAGTGAATGCAATGGGTCTAATTACAATTTATTTATCCAAAGTTAACCCAAAATTGTATAATCACAAATTTCTTAGATAAACAAGATAGTTCTCGGCCAGGTAACGGGCAGGGGTTATCGGTGCACCACGAATCACCGTAGCAATGCAGCCGAAGGTTTAAGTACCTTCAGAGGAACAACCACTATAATATTTACGAATCACCGTACTATTTATAAATGGTTACTACTCTACCGTAGCCTAGACACCAATAAAGTAAATTGTTCAAAGAAGACAAATTGTCAATATACAATTAAGTGTTATTGTTGTCTAACTGTTTTTATTAATCCAAATCTAAGATGAAATGCAAAGCAGAAATTAAACGTGAATCAACAATGCAAATATGAATGATTTTTTTCTTTGTTTTTGAATTTTTTTTAAATGCAAGTAAACAACCATGCAAGACAAACAAAAACAATATATATACAATGCAAGGCAAATAAAAAGAAAATTATAAATAAGCAAGCAGTTATTATTTTTTTGGCAAGCTCAACAAATCAAGCAATTTATTTTAGCAAGCACTTCTGCTCCTTCTGCAACTCTGCTTTGGCAACCTGAAATAAAACAAGATATATACAGATTTTTTATATCAACGAAGAAACTAAAATACTAAAAACAAAACAAATTAAACTAGAAACAATCGAAAACAACTTTTTTTGGGTATATTTTTTTTTAAAGAAGGAAATAAAAATTTACAAAAGAAAACGAAAGAAAAGTTTTTACAAAAGAAAACCAAGAAAAGAATTTATTTAACAAATAGGAAATTCTTTTTTTTGGGGACTAAAACACTGAGTAAACAAAAGAAAACACCTCTTTTTTTTTAAGTAAACAAAAGAAACAAAAAAAGTAATTAAACTAGACTTTTTTTTTTGTTAGAAAAAATCAAAACAGAGAGAATTCAAGACACTTAAACTAATGCTACCCGGCCTACAAAATCAAAAGAAAGCAATTAAAAAAATGTACAAGCCTACAACTTAAAGCTACCCGGCCCAAACCACATTCACTAATGCATTCTGTAAAACCAAATTCACAATTCTGTAAAAAAGAATTCAACTTCTCTTATGAATTTTTTTTAAAACCAATTCGCGAATTCCTAATCAAAATCAATCGTGGTGTGGTGGTTCTCAATCGAAGATGGGGTGCGAATTGTTTGCGAGGTGGTTTGGGATTGGTGTGCTTGCAAATTGTTGACAAGGCAGGAGAGAGGGAGGGGTTCCGGCGATTGGTGGTTTGGGTGGTTTGAAGAAGTGACAGCGATGGCGATTGGTAGTTGCGGCGATTGGCGATTAGTCTGTGGTCTACAGTAATTGGATTTGGTGGCCGCAGAATTAGGTAGCAGCCGACTGTGTGGATGGAGGTGGAGTCAGTAGGATGTTGCTGCGATTTTGTAGTGTTGCTTTGTGGTGGTCTTTGAAATAGGTGATGAATTGTAGTTGGAGGAAGGCGATGGAATGATGGATGTATATGACTGTAGAGGAAGTTTTGGCGTTGGCAGAGCAGGTTAAGGGAAAGAAGTAATTGGTTCGATCAGGAGGTGATGCTTGCAGTGGCACTGGAGTGTGGTTACAGAAGAGGATGTGCAGTTTTTGTGATGTTGTAGGGAGTCTGGAGGTTGTCAGTAAGTACTGGGGATTTGGATGCTGTAGTTTATGTTGTAAAGGGTGAAGGGATGGTGAATGGAATTGTAGGTAGTTAGAGGAGATGGTCTGAAGTGGGAAGTTTTGAAAAGTGGCAGAGGAGGGTGGTTTCTACAATTGGTGAAGTGCGATGATTTGTTGATGATGTAGATGGGCTGTAGGAAGGGGGTTGGCTCAATTGTTTATTGTCAGTGGTGAATGAAGTTTGTGGAACTTGATGATGGTCGGTAGTTGCATGCAGATCCGATAGGAGGTGATGGTGGATTTGGGGTAATGATAGAATTGTATGTTGGCAGTGGGGTAAGAGGAGATGAATGACAGGGTTGTATGAAGATTTAGTAGAAGAGCAGGTGGATATGACTGGAAGGAGTGTAGTTGACTGATGTCTGTTTGCACTGATGTTGTTTGTGGGGCTAGTTGTGGAGTTGGAAGTGGAATGTGCACAGGGTAGGGATGTTGAATATGGAAGTGGAGTGACTGGTTGATGGTTGAAGCAAGCAGTTTGGGGTTTGTGATGCGGTAGAGTTGTTTCGGTGCTAAAGGCAGAGATGTTTGTATGTGGAGAGATATGGCTTATATAATGGACAGTGGTAGATGAATGGATGAGTTGGCAGGCAGTGTGTATTGAATGGTGTGGTGGATTTGATCTACTGCAGAAGGGGATGACAGAGATGAGGTATTGAAAAGGCAGAGAGGATTGAAGTGAATTGAAGGAACAGAGAAGTAGAAATGAACTGAGAAAGAAATGCAACAGTGAAGGCAATTTTTTTTTGAATGCAATGTAAAAAAAAGAAATTGATGCTTGTAAATATTTGTAAAAGAAATGAAATAAAATTCATTTTAGCTTTTGAAATGAAATTGTGAAGTGTTTTTTTTTTGAATGCAAATGGAAATAGACTAACAACTAAAAACAAAAACAACACGCAAACAAAAATCACACAAACACACAAAAATTAAAACACACAAAAATCAAACAAAAATAATTCGAAGAATGGAAAATCAAAATCAAAACAAATCCCCGGCAACGGCGCCAAAAACTTATTCGTCGACGAAATTCTATCGGTTTAGAAAACCGTCGAACGAATTTAAATTTAAAAATAACCGCAAGCGCACGGTGTATGAATGTAGCACGCGGCGAATACGGGTCGATCCGTAGGGAATTGGTGATTTTAAAATACTATTCAATCAAATTAACCAAAGTTGAAAGAATGATTAACTAAAAAAGGAGAAAAATGACAAAAGAAAATAGATAAAAATATGAGAGTGTTAAGAAAATTTAGAGGCAACTTCCACTCTCTAGATCACATAAATCAACAAAATGAAGTTATGATCTCTCTTTTCTTTGTCATTAGTTAGCTTAATTGATGTGCTTATCATAAGTATGGCCTATTTGTGCTATTAATTAGCTTAACATAAGCCATCAAACTATAGCACACCCCTTAAACCATTTACCAACTCACATGAAAAATGATAACAAAGTTGAAAGCAAAATCTATTTTAAGTATGGCCTATTAACTATTAATTAGAAATATAGACCATCAAATTTTAATCTCGACATTCACTTCATTACCATCATCATATGTAGATGAAGAGGTAATTTGTGTTAGTGATTGTTTAAGTATAGCCTGTTTGGTGTCAACAATATAGGCTATCAAATTCAAAGTAAAAACAACAAGTTAACCACTTCATACATTCTCATTAAAGCACAAAAAGAGAGTATAAAACATCAATATGTTGAAGCTACATGATTAGAGGCTTCGTTACCCCTAAATTGAAGGGATTAGCCTCTCATTTGTGTTATCATATCAACACAAGTAGCATGCAACATGAAAGCAAAATGAAAGAAAAATGAAAGCTAATGGAAAAGAGATCTATTCATTTGCATAAAAGAAAAAGAGATCTACACTACAACATGAAAGGAAATAAACAAAGAAATGAAAAGATCATGTATTAAATTGCATAATAAAAAAAAAGAAATTACATGAGAATAAAAATGACTAAGTAGCCATGAAAAAAGAAAGAGAAGAGCTTTGTTTATTTTGAGCCTAAAACTAATGAGAAGAGAGACTAAGAGAAGAGAGAGAGAGATGTTACATGAAACATAAGGGGTTATTTATACATGCATGAAACCCTAATCCATAATTTGGGGAATGACCACACTACCCTTGAAAAAGTGTGGAGGCCAAGTAATCATTGGCTTCTACTAATCATTACTTAAGTGTACATGAAGCCATTAATTCCATAAGCATGTGCACTAGCCTCTAATTTGTACATTAAGGTGGTGGGTAGGTGGGGTCCTCCATGATCTTCACTTTGAATTATTTCCATCTTCATTCCTTTATATTCTTTGTGTATGCATATTCCTTCATGAAACCACTCCTATTTGAGACCAAATTCCTACAAAAATATATATAAATTTTCAATTAATTTTTCTCAAAGAAATATATGCACACAAATGACCGTTTTGCCCCTATATAAAGATGGATATGTGACAATTTGGAATTAATATGGATTTTGGTTAAAACAAGTTAAAATACCCAATATGATCATTTAATTAATTTAAAAGAATAAATATGGTGGTAAAAATATGCACATTTGCATGCACATCATCTGTTCTAAAGGTATGCCTTATGTGAGGCTCAGAAGTGCTCTCAGCTTCAAGTTGTTTAAGTGTATTTAAATATAATAAGATAAATTTAAATTCTTTGTAAATTTGAATAAATATTACATAATTTATAAAGAGTTATAAAATGCAATTTTTTTTAATTTAATAAATAGAAACGCTATATTTATAGTTAAATAAATATTTAATTAAGTAGAGAATATATATAAATGATAGATGTTATAATAATTAGAAATTATATATACTATATGTACAAAGAAAATGGGAGTTTAGTTAAAACTCATGAGACTTAAGGGAGTATACATTGGATGCATATAAAGATATATGATGTCATGAATCATACCCATCTCCCTTAAATAGTTGATAATACTCTATAAAAGTTATTTGAATTAAGAATTTAAAATAATATTATTCTCCATCATTTATAATATAAATAGAGTACCTTACATACCTATGGCTGATTAGCATCCTCAAGCCATAGAATATTTAAGGTGATGTTTATATTATCTCTGGAAAAGTATGTATTTGCAAATTTTTTAAGCACCCTCAAGGGTTACATAACTTACCTTATGTATTGCGAAATGATGCAGGATATCTAATGTACTTTGTGATTAGTTGATCACCCTCAAGGTCATAAAGATGACCAAAATATAGTTAGAAGTATGTTAACTTATATACAAGATATAAATAGTAAAGTGTTACTTACCATTTATGGAGACTACAAGGATGAACATCCTCAAGGTTGTAGCAACATGACAAATGGGTCTAATACCCACTGAACAAATTTACAAAATTTATGTATCTCTTTTAGGATTATTTAAAGATGTAGAATTATGTTCGAGACTTATTAGATAAATATGAAAAACTAATCTAATAAGCACAAGAATATTTGCAATGTTATCTAATTTACTCCAATTTATCTGTATAGATCAAATATAAACTATGAAGCTAATTTTTTAAGGAACATACTAACTAGTGAAAACTATAAAGAAAGGTTAAGAAACCTTAAGATCATACTATCCTATGAAAAACTCTGGTATGTTATCACCAATAAGCCATTAGCTAAACCCGATAAGGATGCCAATCCTAACTATATTAAGACTTTTGAAAGTTGGTCACTAGACTATGAGCTCACTGCTATATGCTATCGACTATGAGCAATAAGCTTCAAAGACAACGTGAGAATATGAATATTCGTGAAATATTCAAATACCTACAAAAGTTGTACGGTGAGCAATCTTGTACCGCAAGGTACGAGATCTCATGGAAACTGTTCCACTCGAAGTTGAGCAAGGGCATCTCATTCTAGGATCATGTACTCAATATAATCGGCTACATTGAAAGGTTGGCCAACTTAGGAACTACACTTTGCACTGAGCTTCAAACTGATTTGATTCTTATATTGTTGACTCTATAGTTTGATCCGTTTATATTGAACTTTAATATGAACTCATTGAAATGTATTATTGTGGACCTCCTTATTATGCTAAGGATGACCGAGAGTACGATCAGTAAAGGAACCGAATGTAGTGCTTGCTGTTAAGGGTATATATTCCTCGAATAGTTTGAAGAAAAGCGTAAGTCTAAAGGTGGCAATGGTAAAGTGAAGGTGCAAGAGAAAGGGGATTGTTACTTTTGCTTGAAGAAGGGACACGGAAATAGGAACTATCTGGACTACTTGAAGATGCTAAAGAGGAACGAATAAAATTCCTCTATTAAAGGTATTTTATAGAAAATTATTTATCTGTATCTGCCTTTAGTTGGCTTCGATACTAGATGTGGAACTCATATTTGTAACTACATGGACTTGGGAACAAGAGGCTCATGGCAAGAGAAGCATGAATTCCAAGTTGCAAATGGAGCTACTGTAGCTGCCAAAGTGATGGGATAGTACCATGTGACGCTTGCTAGTGGACATGATTTAATTTTGTATATTTGTTATTATGTATCGAATTTTATTAGTGGAATAATTTCTTCCCATTTGGATATGGCTTTATTTGTAATGACGGTATTGTAAATATTTGTTATGGAAATATAAATGTTCGTTTGGTGTTTTAAGTGATAACATTTAATTAATATGAATCGTGTATTTTCTACTAAAAATCATAATGCATCAAAATTAAATAATAGTAATCTTTGGCATTGTAGACTATGCCACATTAGTAATAAATGACTAAATGAGTTAAGAAACCAAGGGTTTGTACCATCATTTGATTCTAAATTATTTGATAGTAAACGTCCTATCATAAAGCCAAAATAGTTAAGCACTCATTAATGGGAGTAATGAAAAATTTGATGAACTCTTAGGACTAGCATATATTGATGTATGAGGTCCTATGTCAACAACTACCAATGATGGATGCTCGTACTCCATAACATTTGCTGATGATTTATCTAGATATGGATATGTTTTTCCTATGAAACATAGATAAAAGGTCTATGATAAATTCATAGAACATAAGAACAAAGTAGAAAACATAATTGAAAAGAAAAATAAAATACTTCAATCTGATCGAGGCGGTGAGTACATTGGATTTGAACTCCAAGAGTACCTAAAAGAGAATGGGATTTTCTACCAATTCACTCCTCCTTGTAGCCCTTAACACAATAGTGTTTTAGAAAAAGGAATTGAATATTTTTAGACATGGTTCGATCGATGATGAGCAACACTGAGTTACCTCTTTGCTTTTAGGGATATGCGCTAGAAAATGCTACATGTATGTTGAATAGTATATGATCTAAATCTGTGATTAAAACTCCATATGACTTATGGAAAGGTAAGAAATCTCACCTTAATTTAGGTTTGGGATTGTCCGACTTACAACAAGAATGTAGACCCCAGTAAGCTTGAGGCAAGATCGGTTCTACATAAGTTTATAGGGTATCCAAAAAATTCGCATGGATACACATTCTTCACACCTAGGAAAACATGTGTTTGTATTAAGACATGCCACCATTTTAGTAAAGGAATTTCTCACTTGAGAAATTAGCGATAGTAAGATAGAGATGGATGAGATCTATGAAGCTTCCATAGAAACCGAGTACTTAAATAATAATTCAATTCCCATAGAAAATACACAACCTATTAAAAGGTCTTGTAGGTAATCTATCATTCCAGAGAGATACTAGCTGTTTCTCATTGATAGCGAGAACATGGATTGCATCATTTATGGTGATAATCACCTACATACTAATAAGAATTAGAGAGTAAAGACTTTGCGTTGTGGATTGATGCTATGAAATCCAAAATGGATTCCATGTACAAAAAAAGTACCTACTTTGGAGAATAGACCAAAGGGGGTAGAACCTTTCGACTACAAGTGGATCTTTAAGAAAAGATCTATAACTACCCTGCTTACTATGCCATAATAGTAAGTAAATTTAATTAAAACAAAAAATTTGAATTTGATTTTTGATATTTATTGTTTTGAAAATAAATTTTACTTTATTGAAATCTATTTAATAAAATATTTATTTTAATAAATTGAATTAAATTTGTAAGTTCTTTTCAAAAAATATATTAAGATGAATAAATTATTTTAATAAATATAAAATAATTTTAAAGGTTTGAATAATTTTTATATGGTTAAAATAGTGAAAAATAAATTTATTTTACATTAATACAATAAATAATTAATAAAAAGATAAATAAGTAATTAATAAAAAGATAAACAAGTATTCAATTGAGTATAATTATCCAGTAATCGAAATATAATTTGTGGAATGAATCATAGTCAGTTTAAATTAGGCTGAATAAATTTACAAATAAATAAGAGAGTTGTTTAAAAGAAAAGAAGAAAAATAAATAAATGAATGGACCAAATTGACAAAATAGAGCTTGCCCTTAATAAATGCAAAGCCTAAAGATTAATCCGAAGCCCATACTCTTTCCTAAAATCCCCCAAATTCCAAACCCGGTTGAAAATTTTTTCCCCACCTCAAGTCCTTAACCTTGGAATTCCAAATTTGGTTATGTTATGTAGCCTTAACTTCCCCAAATTATGCAAACAAAGATGAAATTGTCATGTATAAAAAAAAGGAGAAAGGCGTCGTCGCATCAAGGGAGGGCTTTGATGATCAACGACAACTAACGATCCATGGAGGCATGACCGCCAACCCGCACGACCATCGATGTAAGGAGATATGGCAGCCTAAATGAAACTCACACGAGCATCAATAAATCACTATGGTCGAGTGATGGAGAGCTAGGTAGAGGATCGACGTGAGATGCCATGCGCGGGTGTGTGTTTATGGTTGGCAACAGACAAGGTAATGTAGGGAGTTGGTGCTTGCGGCTAATGGAGGAGAGATAATGGAGTATAGGCAATTTGGTGTTAGCTAAGGTGTGATATCCCGGAATTTCAAGAAATTTAATATGTGATAATCTCTTAATTAATTATTTAAAATTGGTAAAATTTATTATTTTCAAATAATAATAATAATGTGATAATTTTAATATAGTTATAAATAAAAATTTCAAAATAGAATAATTATTTAATTTATGTTATTTTATAAATTTGATTTAAAATAGACTTATAATTTTTAAATTTAATAAGTGTTGTTAAAATGTATATGTATATATATTTATTTAAGTTAACTTTAAAGTTAGAATTTAATATTTCCAAATTTAATAATGTGTTTGTTTAAATTAATATATAGATATATATTTGAATTGATTTTAAATTTGATTTTTAAATATGAATTTGAATTTAAATTTGGATTTAAATTTGGAATTTAAAAGGATTTATATCTTGAAATTATTTTGGATATAAAAGAATAAATTTTTTACTAAAAAATAAGAATTGTTTTATATTATCTTTTATAAAAATTTTATTTATATAAATTTGGAAAGTATTTATTAAATAGTAAATGAATACAAAAGCTTTTAAATTAACATTTAAAAATGGATTAAATATACTATATATGATTTTATTTAGAATCTAATTAATTTTTATTTATTTTCTTTTAAAGGTTTTATTTATTTAAAATTAAGAAAAACATTTATTTATTTAGAAAAGTACTTATTTAATTAGGAAAATTAATATAAAAGCCTTTAAAATCATTTAAAAATAAATATAAATAAATTATTACAAGTGTTTAATTATGAAGCTTGTAATTAACATGTGTTAAGAGTTAAATAATGGAAATTAACAAATATTAACTATTGTAACAAGTGTCATAATCGTTTTCCATTTTCTTTAATTTTAATAAATCCTAATAAACTCTTTTTAAAATATATACCTCCTCTTTCCCCTCTTCTTTCCTATCTTCTCATTTTCTAAGCAAGAAACATCACCTGTAAACTACTTCAAAATAGAAAATCCATAAGATCAAACCTGATAACATCTCCTCTAAAACAAATCAGGCCTGAAAACATTTTCCAAATCTATAAATCTTCAACTAGAAAGAATCAAAGCCCTGTAACTCAAATCTGTTAATATTCAAACCAGATCAAACTCAAAGCCTGTAACAAATTTTTCCAAAAGCCTATAACCAATTCTCAACTCAGATCAAAACCTGAAGCCTCTTTTCTCAAACTTGGGAATTTATTTAATATGTAAACAAGCTTCTACCTAAAGTAAACTAAAGTCTTAAAGCATTCCAGTCTCAAAGTTTCAAACTTCTCAAGCAACATCAAGTAGTTCCAGTGTTTGAATCAAAAGCAGTAACCAAAGCTTTTTAAGTTTTTAGAAATCAAAGCAATTCAGTTTTCAATCTAGTTCAAACCTCCATTTTTTTAAGGTGAGTAAACATCTATTTAAAAACCTAAGTAATAATTGTCTATTGCTTGATAAATTTTTGAGATGAATAATGCTTGCTTATGTATATATATATGTGGTTTATGTATATATATAAATGTGTGGAAACTGTGCATTTCTGATATATCAGTTCATCTCTGTTTTATTAGTTGCAGAGCTTGAATTTTAGATCAAATTCCTATTTCCTTATTTAAATCTTTGTTAGACTATAGTTCTCAAACAATTTATGTTTGTTTAAGCAAAGAATTAAGTTTAAAAAATAAATTAAGTAAAATCAGTTGAAATTTATCTCGAAAAATAGAAAATACGGTAGGAATTTGAAACATATTGAATTCAAGCATCGTGATTTTATGATTTACTTATATAATCTGAATCCTCTTTACAAACTAGGATTTTCAAAACAAAAATCACGATTTCTAGTTAAGTGTTTTGGGAGCAGTTCGAGGATGAACAGAAGTTGGGTTTTAGGCTATTTGAGGCGATCGACGAACTTTCGACGGTCGGGGCTTTGGATGAAGCAAGGTTGATGACCGGAGAGGCCGAGAAAAATGTCTGGAGGATGGATAGCTCGTTGTAGTGGCGGCGGTGGGTCATTCTAATTTTTAACCCTAGTTTGGGTTGTGGTCGGTTTCTGGGTCGCTGCAACGTCTTTGGGTGATCGAGTGGCTCGAGGCTTTGGGAAATGAGGACGTGGAAGCTAGGCAAGGCGTGGCCGGATTTGTAGCGGCTCTGGTAATCGGCGTCGTGAGATCGAGGGGGTTTTAAGCAATAGTGTTTTGTTCCAGTTTCGACTGGATTGCTCGATTTCGATCGAGGACTTGTGTTTGTGATCTGGTGGTCGAGATGGTTGCAGAAACGATCGTCGGTGTGCCGAAGGTGCCATGGAGGGTCGGAGCTCCGGCGATGGTTGGTGCATGTGCACAAGGAGGTTTTCGTGTCAATGTTTTTGGGTTTTGGTTGGTCTCGAAGGAGTGCTTGAGGGATTAAGGGATGGACTCGTGTCTATACTCGAGTAATTTATGAGTGGTATGTTAGCAGGATTTTCAACTTAAAAAAAACCAAGTTTTTTTTTTAAAATAGAAAAGAAGCAGAAGAAATCAGGATTAGACCCGAGTGGCCTTCGGGTTTGACCCGAAGCAATGTGTTGTGCAGTTTTAAAAAGATTTTAAAACAAGGATTTTGAAATTTAAATTTAATCTAGTTTAAACTTTCTTATATAAATTTACTTTATAAATAATAATTGTTTCCTTTAAAAATTGGTTGAGAAGTTTTAAATTTGCTTAATTTAAATTTTGTTACGTAAAATTTAAAGTGATTTTAAACTTAAGATAATTTTAAGATTTTTAAAATAAAGTTTTCTTAAAATTTAAATTGAGACTAGTTTTAAACTTGATAATGTTTAAAGCATTTTAAGAAAGTCATGTTTTGTTAACTTTAATTTAACAAGTTAAAATAATTATTTTATTTTAAAACTTAATTAATGATTTAATTAAGTAAAGTTAATTATAAAGATAAAAGGGTTAAATATGTTGATGGTAATTAAGGCATTTATAAGATAATGTTTTACCTTAAGATAATTAAGGTTAGATGTCTTGATATTAATTAAATTAATTAAATGAAATTAAGGATAATTAATTAATTTAATTAATTATATAGGATTAATTAAGAAACTAATTAAGAGTAATTCATTGATTTAATTAATAAGTAATTAAGGATTAAAAGTTAATTAATTTAAAGGTTATTTAATTTGTAATTAAAGATCATTAATTAGATAATTAAAGATTATTAATTAATGATTAGAGATTAATTAATTGAGTAATTAAGTGTAATTAAGAATTAATTAATTAATTAAGTAATTAAGATTGATAAATTAAGTGATTAGAGAGTAGTTAATTAAGTAATTAAAGGTTACTTAACTAATAGTTAAGAAGTACTTAAATTGTAACTAAGTTTTATTAATTAATAATTAGGTTTATTTAATTAATAGTTAAATTTTATTAAGTTTTATTAATTAAATTGTAAAGATTAATTGATTGATTGATAATGTAATTAAGGAGTGATTAATTAATTAAATGGGATGTAATTAATTAATGGTTGATTAAGCAGGATTTGGTAACAAATTCTTGAGTAATTAATTTAAGTTAATTAAACTAATTATGATATGGATTAATAATTCCTGTTTGTGGATGGTTGTTTGTGTAGAATGTCTGGATTGGATGATATCTACTAGACGATGCTGTGATATTCTATGATGTGATATTGGATATATCAATGATAAATGTGTGATATTTATCTGTGTAAATGCTGTGTGAATTCAAAGTATTGAATTGAATTAAATTGTTTAAACTTTAAACAACTTGACCTTTAAAATATGTTTGGATTTCGATGAGACCGGGATCGGGTATCAAATTTGATTAGCCGAAAAACACATCGATCCAAGTTAAACGATAGGTCGTGACATCTCAAAGTGAAGATCGAGATGGAGTTTCAGAGTGTAAAGGTTATTATCGTTAACTCTGAGGATGATTCCAAAATGAGTGTAACGAGATAATGCCTTCGGTTTAGTTCGAACCCGGAATGAACTTGTATAGATTGAATGCTTTCAGAACATAGTCAGGTGGACGATGAGAATTCTAAGATAGATTTGTTCTATAAAGGTAATCGTAGCCTCAAGCCTCATCAATCGGGAATGGCTAAAAACAGGGGAGGTGCAGCAAGGCTAAGTGAGTCGCGCTCAAGTGGGATAAGATTTTCCCCTGTCTAGAGTCGTTTTTTATTTGGCTGTGTGGGCGGTTGATAGCTACAACCGCGGGGTTGTCTTATTCGGGACTATCCAGTAAGAGATGGTTCCGGCCTTGTGTTGCAGGGGATTTAGGGTGGATCCTCGGTACGGTGATCTAGACCACGTACTGTGACGGGCGGTACCCCAGTAGCCCTGCCATTGTATGGAAATCCAATCTCCAATAAGTGATCTCGGACTTGATTGTATAACCCACTTTGTGGCTAATATGCTAGAATTTAATTAATGTAACAATTTTGGCTATGTGAATATTTATTTGAAAACCCTAGACCCTATTATAATATAACCAGATTTCCTATCAAATGTTTTGGTTATCGTAAGGGAAAAACTTGCCCGTATTTATTGGCGGAGAGTCTTATGAGATACCTTTTGATTTCAAAGGTTTTTCAAAGTTAAGCAACTTTAACCCGTTTACTCACACCAGACCCATGTTTGACCCAGAGTTTATTCTGTTTTTCTTAAACTCTTGGGTAATCAAATTTTTACGAGTAGCCAAGGGATTCAGGTTAGCTTTGACGAATTCTGAAGGAGAGATGGAGTAGGAGGCTTCAGCATTTGTAGATATATAGTGTTTTTGCTGTGTTGGTAACTCTGTATTGTATTTGTGATGTATGATAGGCAAATTTTATAACTGTCTAATGTGATGATGTTGTTATATCTGTGTAACTCTGATATGTAAATGACTATGTAATATCTATGTGATATATTATATTTTGTTCTATTTCCGCTGTGAGATTCTGTTATTGTTGATTTCTTTCTTCTATCTATTCTATTTCTACCTCTTTCTTTCTTATTAATGATGTGTCTTTCTATGGAATGAAAGGCGAGTCATTACACTTGGCATTAGAGAGTAGGTTGAGATAATACCTAAGCTCTGGAGTAATGTCTATCCTGAGAGCACGTAATTGTAATTTTTATATAACTATATACCTATATAAATTTGTTGGATATCTGTTCGGGTTTCCAACATGAGTTCTAGAGAAGTTTTATCTTTCACTTTGTTTGGTTGACAGTCCTATCTTTGTATCAAACCCTATAGGCAGAGCAACCAAGTTAGATAAGATCTATAGAGGCTTAAGATTTTCTTATCTCCCCCATAGTTTTCTTGGTGACCCTTTATATTGGATTTTAAAGGGTTTTGATGTAGTTTTGGATATGGATTGGTTGGATAAGTATAAAGCTGTTTGATGTATGAAGTGAGGATTGTGTCTTTGGAGACTGAGTTAGGAAGAATCGCAAAAGTGACTTGCGGTGATTTCGGAGTTCTTTTTCGTAATCTTCTTGCATGGAGTCGAGGCATCTCCAGAAGGCGTGGAGTCCATTGAAGGGTCAGAGATTTTCCAAATGTTTTCATGCTAGTGAAAGATTTGTCCTTATTAGGAGATAGATATTTGGATCGTCTTAGTTCCGAGAGCAGTGCCTGTTGTTTAGCCTAGTACAAGGATGGCGCCGAAGGAGAGAGAAGAGTTGGTGTAGCAGACCTAAGATTTTTTTGAGGAGGTTTGTTCGGCCTATTTTTTCCAATTAAGGTTCTGTCGTAGTCTTTGTGACCAAGTTGGATAGATCTTTGAGATATTTGTGGATTTGATGAACCGAGTTTTTCGATATGTGTTGATTAAGTTTGTTCTTGAGTTCATAAATGATTTTCTTGTCTACCCCATGTCTGAAGAGGTACTCAAGCGACATTTGGGGTTAGTGTTAGAGATTTTGAGGAGGCATGTTTGAAAGGCAAAGTTTGCAGAATGCCATTTTTGGAAATCGAAAGTCAGATTTTTGGGGCGTATTGTTTCTGAAGAGGGTATTTCTGTAGATCCAGCTAAGGTAGCTACTATTCAAGAGTGGATGCAACTGTAGACTCTGACTGAAGTCTGCGGTTTTCTGGGATTGGTAGGGTTCGACAAGAATTTTATCAGGTCTATTTTAAGAATTCTTCGCACTTGACCAAGTTAGCTTGGAAAGGAGGAAGGTTTAAGTGGACCCCCGAGTGTGAAGAGGCTTTCTCTAATTTAAAGGCAAGGCTAACCAGTGTGCCTGTTCTAGCTATTCTTAATGGCAAGAGTAAGTTGAGGTCTACACGGACGTTTTTGTGTGCCAGAAGTGGATGGATTGTATCAAGAATGGTCAGTATTCCAGTTTTGAGATTGATGGCCAAGGAACTTTGAGGTTCATCGGAAGGATTTGTGTTTCGAATTTCAAAGATTTGAGGCAAGGAGTTCTGTCAATGAGTCAACGCTACAGGTTGAGTATCCACCCAGGGATTTCAAAGGTGTATAAGGATATGAAGAGAGTCTACTGGTGGCCGAGCATGAAGAAGGATGTAGCTGCTTTCATCAATGGATATGCGATCTGCCAGCAGGTGAAGGAGATCAACAGAAGATCGCAAGTTTGTTGCAGGCTTTGGAAGTTTTGAAGTGGAAGTGGGAAATGATTTCTTTGGATTTTGTTGACGGTTTGCCAAGGACCAAAGAGGAAAATGAAGGAGTATGGGTGATTGTAGACCGGTTAACCAAGAGCACCTATTTTATTCCCGTTAAGGCAACCCATACTGCAGCATCTTTGGCTGAGGTTTTCTTGAAGGAGATTATTCGATTGCTTGGTGTTTCAGTCAGCATTGTTAGCAATCGTGATCCTATCTTCTCTAGCAAATTTTGGGAGGCTTTGTGATCAGCTTTGGGTTCAAGTTTGAGTTGAGTACAGCCTATCATTCCCTAATTGATGGTCAGACGGAAAGGCTGAATAGAATTTTTTAGGATATGTTGAGGGCTTGTGTTTTGAATTTTGATGGATGTTGGGAGGACCATCTGTATTTATTGGAATTCTCGTATAGTTACCAGGAGAGTATCTAGATGGCACCCTATGGATTTTTGTATGGAAGACCTGGTAGATTTCCATTCTATTAGGTAGAGTCGGGAGATCGTCTTATTCTTGGTCCAGATTTGATCCGAGAGGCATCTGCGAAAGTGGAGCTTATCAAGAAGAGTTTGAGAGCAGCGTAGGATCGCCAAAAGAACATGCAGACAAGTGACAAGGACAATTGGAATTTGAGATTGGAGATTTGGTCTTTGTCAAAGTTTCTTGATTTAAAGGGAACGATTAGATTTGGTAAGGCGGGAAACTTGCTCCAAGATGTATTAGTCCGTTCCGAGTGCTCGAGTGGATTAGTGTTGTGGTCTACAGGGTTGAATTGCTAGTCCGAATGGCTGGAATTCACACTATTTTTCATGTATCTCATCTGAGGAAATACGTGAATGATCCATCTTAGTTGGGATCTACAGTTCAGAGAGATCTGGTAGTTGAGTTGGTTTTAAGTATGGTATGATATCTGGTTCAGATTTATGGATCGGAATGAGAGGAAGCTCTGGATCATAATAATATAGCTAGTTAAGGTTCTGTGGAGCTTTCAGAGTTTGTCTTGGGAAACTCTGAGTAGTTTTAGGAAGGCTTATCTGAATCTGTGTCCAGATAGCTAGAGTTGTTTGTTTGAACAAATTCTTTGTTTGAATAAACTATTTGTTTGGGTGAATTGTTTTTTGGTTGATAGTGTATGGCTGATAGGTATGCTTGGACGGTTAAAATGAAATAAAATTTTTGGATTATCTTTGTTTTAAATTTCGGGGACGAAATTCTTTTAAAGGGGGAGGAATGTAATATCCTGGAATTTCAAGGAATTTAATATGTGATAACCTCTTAATTAATTATTTAAAATTGGTAAAATTTGTTATTTTCAAACAATAATAATAAAGTGATAATTTTAATATAGTTATAAATAAATTTTTGAATAGAATAATTATTTAATTTGTGTTATTTTATAAATTTGATTTTAAATAGACTTATTATTTTAAAATTTAATAAGTGTTGTTTAAATGTATATGTATATATATTTATTTAAGTTAACTTTAAAGTTAGAGTTTAATATTTCCAAATTTAATAATGTGTATTTTTACCTTAATATATATATATATATGTATATGTATGTATTTGAATTGATTTTAAATTTGATTTTTAAATTTGAATTTAAATTTGGATTTAAATTTGGAATTTAAAAGGATTTATATCTTGAAATTATTTTGGATATAAAAGAATATATGAATAAAGCTTTTATTAAAAATAAGATTTGTTTTATATTATCTTACTTAAAGAATTTTATTTATACAAATTTGGAAAGCATTTATTGAATAGTAAATAAATACAAAAGCTTTTAAATTAACATTTAAAAATGGATTAAATATACTATATACGATTTTATTTAGAATCTAATCGATTTTTATTTTTATTTTATTTTAAAGGTTTTATTTATCTAAAATTAAGAAAATCATTTATTTATTTAGAAAAGTACTTATTTAATTAGGAAAATTAATATAAAAGCCTTTAAAATCATTTAAAAATAAATAAAAATAAATTATTACAAGTGTTTAATTATGAAGCTTGTAGTTAACATGTGTTAAGAGTTAAATAATGGAAATTGACAAATGTTAACTATTGTAACAAGTGCCATAATTTGTGTTCCATTTTGTTTAATTTTAATAAATCCCAATAAACTCTTTTTAAAATGTACACCACCTCTTTCCCCTCGCCTTTCCTATCTTCTCATTTTCTAAGCAAGAAACTTCACCTGTAAACTACTTCAAACCAGAAAATCCACATGATCAAGCCTAAAAACGTCTCCTCTAAAACAAATCAAACTAGAAAACATTTTCCAAATCTACAAATCTTCAACCAGAAAGAATCAAAGCCATGTAACTCAAATCTGTTAATACTCTAACCAGATCAAACTCAAACCCTATAACAATTTTTTCCAAAAGCCTGTAACCAATTCTTAACTCATATCAAAACCTAAAGCCTCTTTTCTCAATCCTGGAAATTTATTCAATCTGCAAACAAGCTTCTACCTAAAGTAAGCCAAAGTCTTAAAGCATTCCAGTCTCAAAGTTTAAACCTTCTCAAGCAACATCAAGTAGTTCCAGTGTTTAAATCAAAAGCAATAACCAAAGCTTTTCAAGTTTTTAGAAATCAAAGCAATTCAGTTTTAAATCCAGTTCAAGCCTCTATTTTTTTTAAGGTGAGTACACATCTATTTAAAAACCTAAGTAATAATTGTCTATTGCTTGATAAATTTTTGAGATGAATAATGCTTGCTTATGTATATATATATATAGGTGATTTCTGTGTATATATACATATACATACATACATATATATATATATATGAATGTGTGGAAACTGTGCATATCTGATATATCAGTTCATCTCTGTTTTATTAGTTGCAGAGCTTAAATTTTAGATCAAATTCCTATCTCCTCATTTAAATCTTTGTTAGGTTATAGTTCTCAAACAATTTATCTTTGTAAATAAAGAATTAAGTTTAAAAAAATAAATTAAGTAAAATCAGTTGAAATTTATCTAGAAAAATAGAAAATACAGTAGGAATTTGAAACATGTTGAATTCAAGCATCATGATTTTATGATTTACTTATATAATCTGAATCCTCTTTACAAACTGGGATTTCTAAAACAAAAATCACGATTTCTAGTTAAGTGTTTTGGGAGCAGTTCGAGGATGAACAGAAGTTGGGCTTTAGGCTATTTCAGGCGATCGACGGACTTTCGGTGGTCGTGGCTTTGGCTGAAGCAAGGTTGATGACCAGAGAGGCTGGGATAAATGCCTGGAGGATGGATAACTCGTCGTAGCGGCGGTGGTGGGTCGATCGAGTTTTTAACCCTAGTTTGGGTTATGGTCGGTTTCTACGTCGCTGCAACATCTCTGGGTGATTGAGTGGCTCGAGGATTTGGGAAACGGTGGCGTGGAAGCTAGGAAAGGCATGGCCGGAGTTGTAGCGGCTTTGATGATCGGCATCATGAGTTCAAGGGGGTTCTTGGCCATGGTGTTTTGTTCCAATTTCGACTGGATTGCTCGATTTCAATCGAGGACTAGTGTTTGTGATCTAGCGGTCGGGATGGGTTGCTGTTAGGTGCAAATTGATCTGAACCTCTAGCCATGGAGATTAAAGGAAAAGTACTGTTGTCTGGTGATGAACTCAGGAAGAAGAAGAAGGGAAAGCTACTTTGTGCATGTGCACAGGAGTATTGGGTACCAGGAAGCAAACAAATGAAGTTTTATATTGTGACAACTTGTATTTCTTGAAGTAGAAATGGTTCACAGTCTATATAATTTGTTCAAGAATGAAACAACGGAAGCATTTGTAAAATTAACAATTACAGAGGTTGGTTTCATGAGTGAATTGTTTTGCAAGAAACTAAGGAAATGGAATGTAAACTAAAAATTTGAACTACAGATTACTCAAACTGAATTTAAAGAAGAGATTAACAACTAAAATCTTGGACTAAAATAGGATGGTATTCAAAATAGAAAGGTGACACAATTTGCAAAAATTAAAGAAAAGAAGAGAACTAAGTTTCAAGAACTGGAACTTAACTTCAAGAAGAAGACAATTTGAACAGCAAGTAGTAATTTCAGATCAGGTTCATCAACAAGAAAGCTGAATTCAACAACAATGTGCTTTTCCTTCTAACATCAGTAACGTAGCTAGAAACATAATGAGAAGAAGAAATAATTTTTTTTACTGCAGTAACAAGAAAAATGTGATTTTATTATTATGAAATTCCACAATTCTGTTATTTGTACAATCATATTTATATACATCAGTAATGGCCCAAATCAAAATAAAAACACTTAATCCAATACTAATTTCCTGGCCCAATTACCCACAACACACAACATTTTCACAACTCAACTAATCAATACCCAGATAACTACTGTTGCACGTGCAAACATGCACATTCGTTCAGTTCCTTCCTCAGTTCACATTCTTCATCGCAGCAGTTTTTTGTCATCTCTTCAAAATCAACTTCTTTCAATCCTTATGAATCACCTCTGCCTGATTGATCTTCACCAGAATTCTTCCCAGTTGATATCTCTGGCCCTGCACACTTCTCCTGTAAGCCTGCAAACAGCCTCAACATGGTTTGGTTGTTACAATTCCCTTCCTCTTTAAGAACTGACCTTGTCCCAAGGTCTAATGTTGGAAATCTTTTGATCAACGGCCAATAGTCTTCCCATGTTGCTTCATCCCTAGGTTTGTTCTTCCACTGGATTAATACTTGCGCCACTGGTTCGTTATTTCTGGGAACTAATCTTCTGTCTAGAATTGCATTAGGTTGATCCACTATTTCTTCTACATAGCTAGGCACATATTCTTGTATTATCAAGCCTTCACTAATTTTCTTCTTCAACTGAGAAACATGAAAAACAGGATGTATTTTGGCATTAGTAGGTAACTGTAATTTGTAAGCTACACTTCCTATTCTCTCCTCAACTTGATATGGCCCATAATATTTAGGTGATAATTTGTGAGTTTTTTGAAGCCTAGCAGTAAGTTGCCTATAAGGTTGCAGCTTCAGATACACCCAATCTCCCACTTCGAATTCTCTATCCGATCTCCTTAAATCTGCATATTTCTTCATTCTATCTTGAGCTAATTTCAAACTGTCTTTCAAAAACTCTAGAGCTACATCTCTTGAATATAACTCCTCTTCAACTCTTTCTACCTTTGCAGAATTTGGAACATACGACAGTAAATTTGGTGGATCAATGCCATATACTGAGTTGAATGGGGTAGTATTAGTGGAAGTCTTCCAAGTGGTATTGTACCAAAACTCAGCCAAAGTCATCCATTTCGACCATTCTTGAGGCTTGTGGCAAACAAAGCATCTTAAGTAGCCTTCAAGAATTTTGTTAATTACTTCAGTTTGACCATCACTTTGCGGATGATATGCCGAGCTATACTTCAAACTGCTGCCCTATAGTTTAAATATTTCCTTCCAAAAATTGCTTGTAAACAAGACATCTCTATCACTCACAATTGTTTTGGGCATTCCATGTAGCTTGAACACTCCATCGAAGAAGATTGTGGCCACTTCTTTAGCAGTGTAGGGATGACTTAAAGGGAAGAAATGTGCATATTTACTGAGTCGGTCTACAACAACATATATAACAGTATATCTTTGACTTCGTGGTAAACACGTGATAAAATCCATCGAAATGTCCATCCAAATCTTTTCTGGAATAGGCAATGGCTGTAAGAGTCCAGGGATAAGTATGTTCTCACCTTTATTCCTTTGGCACTCATCACAGTTTTTAACATATCCCTCTACAGTTGTCTTCAATTTTTTCCAATAGAAAACTTGCTTTAATCTCTTCAAAGTAGCTTTGATTCCGGAATGTCCCCCTAATGGAGTTGAATGGTGCTCAGCTACCAAGTTTCTGGTAATGGTATTCAAGTGATGGTCTATTAAAAATTTTCCTTTATAAAAAATTAAATTGTCCACCACCTTATATCTACTGCTTGGTAATTCATTCTTGCGAATTCGCTCTAACTGCTGTTGGTACCAAGAAGAACTGAGTAAAGTATTTTTTAGCTCTTGCATCCATGGTGACTGCACAACAGAAACTGCCTGTAGCTGAGAAGCTTCTCCTTTACAACCTTCTATTCTTGATAATGCATCAGCCACTCTATTGTCTTTTCCACTTTTGTACTCAACTCTATAGTCGAACCCATGAAGTTTGGCAAGCCACTTGCTTTGCACTCCAGTGTGTAATTTTTGTGTCAAAAGATACTTCAAACTGTGATGGTCAATTTTAATAATAAACTGTCTACCCATCAAATACTGCGCCCATTTCCTTGTAGCTATGATAATGGCTAATAGTTCCTTCTCATAGGTGGATAGGTGTAAATTCCTACCATGCAAGGCCTTGCTCAAATAAGCTAAAGGTTTTTGGTCTTGCAGTAATACAGCCCCTACACCATACCCACTTGCATCACATTCCAAAACAAAGGGTTGTGTAAAATCAGGCATTGCCAATATTGGAGGAGAAACCAAACAACACTTGAGTTTGTTGAAAGCCTCTTTAGCTTCTTCAGTCCATGTAAATGCATATTTTTCTAACATATTCGTCAGAGGTTTGGAAATGATTTCATAGTTCTTAACAAACTTCCTATAATAACCCGTGAGACCCAAGAACCCTCTCAAAGCTTTGACACTGTTTGGCAGTGGCCAGTTTGTTACTGCTTTAATTTTGTTTGGATCAACAGCTAGCCCATTTACTGAAATAATATGACCAAGATACTCTAAGGATTCCTTTGCGAAGCTGCACTTAGACATTTTAATCACCAGATGATTTTGTTTCAGTACTTGAAAAGTGACTAGCAACTGTTCCAAATGTTCATACCATGACTTGCTGTAGATAAGTATATCATCAAAGAAAACTAACACAAACCTCCTCAGATAAGGTCTAAATATTTCATTCATTAAGGATTGAAAAGTAGAAGGTGCATTAGCCAACCCAAATGGCATTACTATAAATTCGTAATGGCCATCATGAGTCCTGAATGCTGTTTTATGAATATCTGATTCATCCATCCTTATTTGATGATAGCCCGACCTTAAATCTAGCTTGGAAAAGAATTTGGCTCCATGAAATTCATCAAACAACTCATCTATTAGTGGAATGGGAAACTTGTCTTTAATTGTCTTGGAATTAAGAACTCTATAATCAATGCACAATTGCCATGTTCCGTCTTTCTTTCTCACCATCACTACAGGAGAAGAGTACGAACTGTTACTGTTTCTAATGATTCCTGACTCTAGCATTTCCTTAATAAGTTTCTCAAGTTCATTTTTAATATGATAGGAGTGTCTATAAGGCTTGATGCAAATAGGTTGGGTATTTGGTAACAGAGGTATTTTATGATCTTGCAATCTTTGTAGAGGAAGGAGTGGTAAATTTGTTGTGATTTCAGGGAACTCTTGAAGAAGCTTCACTATCTCTGTTGGAATGTCTGAAGTGTCATTTTTTGAAATTTCTGAATTGCATAACATCATGGTAATCTGCCCTTGAATGCATTCTTTACTGATGGCTTTCTTACTGACAACTTTCATCTCTTCTTGCTGCATTCCTTGCCACACATAATCCTTGTTATTGTATGTGAATTTGACTTGTAATTTCTCAAGATTTAAAGTAACTTCTCCCAGCTTTCTCATCCATTGTGCACCTAGGATCACTTCAAACCCTTCTAAAGGAAACAAAAGCAAGTCTAAAGGCATTACACATCCTTGACACTTGAATATCACTTCATGACACACACCATTACCCTTTACTTTTTCACCATTAGCTACCACTACTTCAAAAACTCGAGATTCTTCAACATTGAGTTTTAATTTTTTTGCTAAACCTTCATTAATAAAACTATGAGTAGAGCCTGAGTCAATTAAGACGTGGACTGACTTTCCCTGTATGCTTCCTTTAACCTTAATAGTTGATAGAGTGGGTATTCCACACATAGCTTGTAATGTGATGGTTAATGGTTCCTCTTCATTGTCTTCTGATTCTATCCCTGCTTTAATTCCAACTGCATCTATTTGTTCTTCTTCAACCAAAGGCATTATTCCTTCTAATATATATACTTGTGGATTTTTGCACTTGTGATCTCTATGCCACTTTTCTTTGCATCCATAGCATAAGTTTTGTCTCCTCATTTCAGTTAATTGATTAGGTGTAAGGCCCTTGCTTTTTGCTAAAGCTTCCAAATGAGTATCCTTTGGATTACTGGTAGGGTTTATAGGGTGGTTTATGGAAGGACCTTGGGATGATATTGGATTACTGGTAGTGTTTCTCTGAGTACTCATGGTAGAACTTGCCGATTTACTGTTCTTTCTAGTATAAGTCTGTTTACTTTCATACATCTTGGCCAAAGCAACTGCTTCTTTGAAATTAGTTAGCCTAGAAGTGAGAACATCATACTTCAGCTCTTCCTTTAAACCACCAACAAATCGGTCCAGCACAAACTTTGGTGGTAAAGCTTCTGTGGCCATTTGCAATTGCTCAAATTTGTTAAGATAATTCAAAACAGTGGTAGTTTGTTTCAGTTCTGCTAATGCTTCAAAGGGACTTTCCATTTCTTCTGGATTAAACCGCACCATAATTTCTTCTTTAAAAATATGCCAAGAACAGTGATTGGGTACATTATGCACATACCAGTTATACCATTGCAGAGGCTCCTTTTTGAGATAAAAAGAACATATATCCACCCATAACCTCTCGTCAGTTTGATAAAACCTGAAATACTGTTCAACTTGTTGAAGCCAATCTATCACTCGATCTTCATTGTTAAACACAGGGAAGTCCAATTTAAGGTTGGTCAATGGGGTAGCTCTTACTGTGTTGGCTGAATGATAATGATTTGGGTACAAATTTTCGGAATTGAAAGAAGAATATGGAGGTTCTTGTGGGTGATATTGAAAGAAGAACCGAGGAAGGTTGATTTTTGAGGTTCTGAATATCACGAGAGATCACAGTAAGCACATTATGAAATCCTTCAAATTTAGTAGTCAATTCTTGCTGAGCTTGTTCGATTCTCCGGTTAAAATCTTCTTGCGCTGCCCACGTTGGATCGTGATGAGGTGATAGCGGCTGGTTAGAGTTGTTGTTAGAGGGATCGATCTGAGGATTTGGGAGTAACTCAGATGGCTGCTCTGATACCAAATTGTTAGGTGCAAATTGATCTGAACCTCTAGCCATGGAGATTGAAGGAAAAGTACTGTTGTCTGGTGATGAACTCAGGAAGAAGAAGAAGGGAAAGCTACTTTGTGCATGTGCACAGGAGTATTGGGTACCAGGAAGCAAACAAATGAAGTTTTATATTGTGACAACTTGTATTTCTTGAAGTAGAAATGGTTCACAGTCTATATAATTTGTTCAAGAATGAAATAGCGGAAGCATTTGTAAAATTAACAATTACAGAGGTTGGTTTCATGAGTGAATTGTTTTGCAAGAAACTAAGGAAATGGAATGTAAACTAAAAATTTGAACTACAGATTACTCAAACTGAATTTAAAGAAGAGATTAACAACTAAAATCTTGGACTAAAATAGGATGGTATTCAAAATAGAAAGGTGACACAATTTGCAAAATTAAAGAAAAGCAGAGAACTAAGTTTCAAGAACTAGAACTTAACTTCAAGAAGAAGACAATTTGAACAGCAAGTAGTAATTTCAGATCAGGTTCATCAGCAAGAAAGCTGAATTCAACAACAATGTGCTTTTCCTTCTAACATCAGTAACGTAGCTAGAAACATAATGAGAAGAAGAAATAATTTTTTTTACTGCAGTAACAAGAAAAATGTGATTTTATTATTATGAAATTCCACAATTCTGTTGTTTGTACAATCATATTTATATACATCAGTAATGGCCCAAATCAAAATAAAAACACTTAATCCAATACTAATTTCCTGGCCCAATTACCCACAACACACAACATTTTCACAACTCAACTAATCAATACCCAGATAACTACTGTTGCACGTGCAAACATGCACATTCGTTCAGTTCCTTCCTCAGTTCACATTCTTCATCGCAGCAGTTTTCTGTCATCTCTTCAAAATCAACTTCTTTCAATCCTTATGAATCACCTCTGCCTGATTGATCTTCACCAGAATTCTTCCCAGTTGATATCTCTGGCCCTGCACACTTCTCCTGTAAGCCTGCAAACAGCCTCAACATGGTTTGGTTGTTACAGTTGCAGCAACGATCGTCGGTGTGCCGAAGGTGCCATGGAGGGTCGGAGCTCGAGCGATGGTTGGTGCATGTGCACGAGGAGGTTTTCGTGTTAGTGTTTTTGGGTTTGGGTTGGTCTCGAAGGAGTGCTCGGGGGATTGAGGGATGGACTCGAGTCTATACTCGAGAAATTTTTGAGTGGTATGTTAGCAGGATTTTCAACTTAAAATAAACTAAGTTTTTTTTTGAAAATAGAAAAGAAGCAGAAGAAACTCGGGATTAGACCCGAGCGGCCTTCGGGTTTGACCCGAAGCAATGTGCTGTGTAGTTTTAAAAAGATTTTAAAACAAGGATTTTGAAATTTAAATTTAATCTAGTTTAAACTTTCTTATATAAATTTACTTTGTAAAAAATAATTGTTTCCTTTAACAATTGGTTGAGTAGTTTTAAAATTTGTTTAATTCAAATTTTGTTCAGTAAAATTTAAAGTGATTTTAAACTTAAGATAGAAACGAAATTTTAAGATTTTTAAAAGCAAGTTTTTTTAAAATTTAAATTAAGACTAGTTTTAAACTTGATAATGTTTAAAGCATTTTAAGAAAGTTATGTTTTGTTAACTTTAATTTATCAAGTTAAAATAATTATTTTATTTTATAATTAATGATTTAATTAAGTAAAGTTAATTATAAAGATAAAAGGGTTAAATATGTTAATGGTAATTAAAGCATTTATAAGATAATTTTTTATCTTAAGATAATTAAGGTTTAATGTCTTGATGTTAATTAAATTAATTAAAGGAAATCAAGTATAATTAATTAATTTAATTAATTATAAAGGATTAATTAAGGAATTAATTAAGAGTAATTAATTGATTTAATTAATAAATAATTAAGCATTAAAAGTTAATTAATTTAAAGGTTGTTTAATTTTTAATTAAAGATCATTAATTAGATAATTAAAGATTATTAATTAATGATTAGAGATTAATTAATTAAGTAATTATGTGTAATTAAGAATTAATTAATTAAGATTGATAAATTAAGTGATTAGAGAGTAGTTAATTAAGTAATTAAAGGTTACTCAACTAATAGTTAAGAAGTACTTAAATTGTAATTAAGTTTTATTAATTAATAATTAGGTTTATTTAATTAATAGTTAAAGGGTAATTAATCTGTGATTAAAGATTAATTGATTGATTGATAATGTAATTAAGGAGTGATTAATTAATTAAATGGGATGTGATTAATTAATGGTTGATTAAGCAGGATTTGGTAACAAATTCCTTAGTAATTAATTTAGTTTAAGTTAATTAAACTAATTATGATATGGATTAATAATTCCTGTTTGTGGATGGTTGTTTGTGTAGAATATCTGGATTGGATGATATCTATTGGATGATGCTGTGATATTCTGTGATGTGATATTGGATATATCAATGATAAATGTGTGATATTTATCTGTGTAAATGCTGCATGAATTCAAAGTATTAAATTGAATTAAATTGTTTAAACTTTAAACAACTTGACCTTTAAAATACGTTTGGATTTTGATGAGACCGGGATCGGGTATCAAATATGATTATCCGAAAACCACATCGATCCAAGTTAAACGATAGGTCGCGACATCTCAAAGTGAAGATCGAGATGGAGTTTCAGAGTGCAAGGTTTATTATCGTTAACTCTGAGGGTGATTCCAAAATAAGTGTAACGAGATAATGCCTTTGGTTTCGTTCGAACCCGGAACGAACTTGTATGGATTGAATGCTTTCAAAACATCGTCAAGTGGACGATGAGCATTCTAAGATAGATTTGTTCTATAAAGATAATCATAGCCTCAAGCCTCATTCATCGGGAATGGCTAACCTCAAGCCTCATCAGTTGGGAATGGCTAAAACAGGGGAGGTACGACAAGGCTAAGTGAGTCGCGCTCAAGTAGGATTAAATTTTCCCCTGTCTAGAGTCCTTTTTTATTCGGCTGCGTGGGCGGTTGATCGCTACAACCGTGGGGTTGTCTTATTCGGGACTATCCAGTAAGGGATGGTTCCGGCCTTGTATTGCAGGGGATTTAGGGTGGATCCTCTGTATGTTGATCTAGACCACGTACTATGACGGGCGGTACCCCTATAGCCCTGCCATTGTATGGAAATCCAATCTCCAATAAGTGATCTCACACTTGATTGTATAACCCACTTTGTGGCTTGTATGCTGGAATTTAATTAATGTAACAATTTCGGCTATGTGAATATTTATTTGAAAACCCTAGACCCTATTGTAATATAACCAGATTTCCTATCAAATGTTTTGGTTATCGTTAGGGAAAAACTTATCCATATTTATTGGCGGAGAGTCTTACGAGATACCTTTTGATTTCAAAGGTCTTTCAAAGTTAAGAAACTTTAACCCGTTTACTCACACCAGACCCATGTCTGACCCCAGAGTTTATTCTGTTTTTCTTAAACTCTTGAGTAAATGATGTTGTTGTATCTGTGTAACTCTGATATGTAAATGACTATGTAATATCTATGTGATATGTTATATTTTATTCAGTTTCTGCTGCAAGATTCTGTTATTGTTGAGTTCTTTCTTCTATCTATTCTATTTCTACCTCTTTCTTTCTTGTTGATGATGTGTCTTTCTATGGAATGAAAGCCAGGTCATTACATAAGGTATCATGCAGTGGTGTTTTTATTAGAGTTCTCACATGGAATTGGTGAGTAATTTTAACTTACAACTATGAATGTCATTTTGTTTAATTGCCTTCGCATTGCATGCCATTGTTTTTTGGATGTTATGATGAATTATGGTTGATATTAATAGAAATTGGTTGGAAACACGTTTAGATTTGGCTAAAATAATGTTGCAAATTATATTTTCAGCAACATATAAAGATACCCATTGATATTGGATGAGATTTATTGTTTGTTGAGCATAATTTGGTTATAAAATGATTTGAAATTATACAAATGATGGTTACATGTCCTTGCTTCGCTTTATTAATGGACGAACATTGCATTTGAAATTGATTAGAAGAGAAAATTTTGAGTTACATACTTTTGAAAGTATTATAAAATAATAATTTGCTTGAATTATATTACTTTTGAAAAAAACAATTTTAAAAATTAGTTGTATAAAAGAATTTTAGAAAAGAGAAGATCTACATTTTAAAATGAATATTTCGAAAAAATTTAAAAGAAATAAATTTTTAGAAGTTGAAATTATAGCATTTGTTTTATAAATCGATTTTTTTGCATATACATTTTAATTATAACATTATCTCCGTATATAAAATATTTGATGGATTTTTATAAAAAGGGACTTTAAAATTTATATTCCAAAATCGTTGAATTTAGTTTTATAGAAATTGAAAAGAAGTTAGGTTTTATGAAATAATACTTTTGAAATATATAAAGTTGGAATATGATTTATTTGTTGTATAAAGAATATTATTAATTAAAAATTATTATTATATTATGTGAATCATGGTCTTTGGAAGTAAGTCAATTCGTATTTGATTATCTTTTATCAAGGAAATCGATTCATATGCCATTTGAAAATTTTATAAAAGTGATTTGATTGAATTTATTTTGGAAAATGAAGTTTTGGAACAACTATCTGAAAAGCTAATGAGATATTGAATAACTTTCATTTTAAGAGTTTTGCAAAATTTAACGTTTTGTAAGCTAAAAACGCACATTTGCAAAGTGAGCTTATGCTTGAATCGCCATTCCGTGTTTTAATTTTATTGGGAAATCAATATAGCTCAAGTTATATTCCATATTTTGGTGATGTGAAAGTTGTTTTGGAAAGATAATACACTATGCAATAATTCACTCTTTGAAACCACTACCTAATTTTATGTCTTTAACCTTTAAATGTTGTCGAAAAGTGGCATGAATAAAGATGTCATATTGCTTATATATTAAATAGATGCATACTTATTCTATCTTTTACCGTATGTGACAAATGTTTAAATTTGAGTTGAGAATAGAAAAGCCTATGTAACGAACCGTAATTTTAACTATTTTAAATTATTAAGTATAATATAGTTTTGGATTAAAATGGTTAAAAATAAAAGTAAATGATTTATTAATGTAATTTATTGATATGAACTTAGATAAAAATTTAAATAACAAAATTCGATATGAAAGAAAAAAATGATCAACTAATTTTAAATACTAAAATACTAATTTTTATAAGTCGAACAATTAAATTTCTTGATATTGGAATATCTGAATATATAAATTTTGGAAGGTATACAAAATTTTAAAACGCTAATTTTTGAATATGATAAAAAAAATATAGCTTCACCATTTCAAACTTTTGATAAAAGATCTATATATGTGTGTGTATAGGTAAACAGTATATCTAAATGTATATGTAAATAGGAAAAAATATAAATATGTATATGATGAAAACATATATATATAAGTATATGTATATGTATATGTTTATATGAAATAGTGAATATGTAAATGAATATATGAATATGTAAATATATATGTGTATATATCTATGTATATGTATATATAAATATGACAAAATAAATATATGTATATAGTGAATATATATATACACATGTAAGCTGTATACATATATTTGGAAGCTTCATGATGGCAACATCAAAATTAAACACACAAAACATTAAATCAAGCCACATAATAAATCAAGTCACATGAAACAAATCAAATCATCCAATATTGAAAGAAAAATAAAATAAAAGTGAAATGTGAAGCCTTTTCAGCCAACTTATTTGATATTTCAACCACCATATAGTATTCATTGTCCCATCCTATATATATATATATATATATATATATATATATATATATATGACCCATACTTGTTCATGCTCACGTATGAAAAAAATCTTCTAACAATCTAAAGGCAAGTGATGAAGCTTAGAGGGAAAAATGATAAGCATCAGTTGTTCATCTCTATTAAAACAAGTGACTAAACACTTATTTTGTTATTGAATATTATATATATATATATGTATGTATGTATGTATGTAGCTGTGGTATTGATGGATCTTTGATCTATGACAATGAAATATGTATATATTGTGTGTATAAGCATGTGTATATGTGTGTTGGACATCGATACTTTACCCTACAACTCAAAACCATGTACTTCTGTTCTTTGCCAAGTTCCTTTTCTTATAAAACAGTAAACATCCACTTCAAAAATCAAAAGCTCAACAACTATTTAGTTTTAGCCTATGATTTCAAAACAAAAGTTTTTTATTTTTTAGTATAGATCATTTTCAAATTTATTTCATGAAATTTCATCAAATGGAAGAAGAGGAAAGTCTATTTTACAGTAAGTAGATCAACGAGGGCCGAAATTAAATCTTTGAAATTCAGATCATGGAATGTATAGTTGTGTTTATCGTTGAAAAATAGAATTTTCAAAGGTAGTTGGTAATTTTTAAGGGTGTGTGGAGGTAAAAATCGATAGATGAATTGGATTGGGAATATTGGCAAATTCCGACGATAGGTATGATTTCATAGCAAGTCGCTGGCATGGAGGGGCGTTGGTCGAAGGGGAATCGAGAAAAAATGGTGCGGGAGTTTGTAGTCTCGTGGGTAGGGTAGACGAGGTCAATGTAGGGCTTTAGGGTAGGTTTTTTTGGCTTTCGGGTTTATGGCTTGGGCGAAGACGAGGGAGGCATAGGGACGTGCGCATAGGTGGGAATGGGACAAGGCATTTTGGTGGGGGCATGGTTGGTTTCTAGGTTTGGGTTGGTGTTTGAATTTGTGAACTGGACTTTACCGACTATTTTAGGTGGTAGATCGGGTTGAGATGGTCGAGGGCGACATGTGGGAATGGTCGTTGTGGATAAGAAGGACTGGGGCATGTGTGTACGTACACATGTACATGCATGGCTTGGGTTCTCGAATAAAGGAAGGGAGGAGCAGGGAGAAGAACCAGAGAAGGAAGAAGATATGTTCGGGTTAGGTTGCATTGGATAGGCTGGGGTCGGTTTTGGTGGGTTGATATGCTTGTTTTCAAGAAAATGGAACTTATTTCTTTATATTTGATAACCCAAATTTTAAACTCTATTTCTATTTCATTTAAAATCAAATCAACACAAGAATTTTTACATCTGGTTCCTAACGCTATGTATTTTTATCTAAGCTAATATCATCAGTTTTTTTTATGCAATGTAAAATTGAATAATTTAAATACTTGAAGTGAACGAATAAGGAATCTTATAAGGAATCTTTTATTTGATTTATAATCTGTTAATTAGTCAATAAATTTTTAAATCGATTGTTCAATTTTCAATAAATTTAAAATAAACCATTTTATTTAGTTTCTTTGGTTAACGTGTAATTTGGAATAGAAGTATAACTCGTCTCAGTTAACTAAAACCAACTCAATTCTAAATTGTAAATTGATTTAATCTCAATTATAAATTGTCAATTGAGTTAATGATCTATGTTTCACTGATATTGCTCTTGGGTATTGATTTCAATTACTTTTTGTCTGTGCCATTAGGTAGCCAAACAAATTAAAGTAGTTAGAATAAAATGTTGACATGTTTTATTTGAAGGTAAATCGACTTGTACCGATCACTATTCTGAATTTCGAAAAATGTGATAATTATAAGCGAACCAATTTCGATGGACTGGTCATTATAAAGTAAACATATGGAACTAATTTCCATATGTGAATATTGACCCCTGATTGTGAAATTGTTATTTAAACGACTTGGCCTTTTAAAATTTATCATTTGGATTCGAAGAGACCGGGATCGGATACCAACATTATCCAAAACCACGTCGATCCAATAACCACTATGAGACTGTACAGTTTTGATTGTCGAGCTCAGTATGCTAGAATTTAATTAATGTAACAATAAGTATTTATCGTTAGACACTATTATAATATCACTGGATTTTTCTATAAAATGTTTTGATTATCGTATGGTAAAAACTCGTCATGTTGATATGTGATGTGGTCTTATGTATACCTTTGTTTTCAAAAGATTTTAAAAAAAATGTAATAATTCAAATTTGAGTGTATTTTCTTAAGCTGGTTTTCCAAACTGACTCGGGTGTTATTTTATTATAACACTTGGGTCAGACTGAGTATTACAGATTTAGGTTAGGATGCTATGGAGCTCAAGAGAGGAACTGGATGACAGAGACGTTTTACACGTACTTGATTATATTCTGTTGTGAATTGTAGGCTGTATATTCAGTACTTTTGAGGACAAGTTATTATAACTGTCCATATTTCTATGTTGATGGTTGTACTCTGATAATTTATATGTATATTAACGGTTACAGTTTTCTTGTATAAAATTCTGTTATTGTATATTATATTTTGTTCCGCTGCGATTATGAGATTCTGTGTTGTTGTTTCCATTTCTTCTATCTTTTTTTCTTCACCCCTAATGATCCGATATTTCAAGCACTCGATTGCTTAGCATGCTATACAGTTAACATATTCATGTCGATTTTCGAGGGTCGAAAATCCGGGCCATTCCAGCTAGTATCAGAGTTGAAGGTTAAGCGAGAATCTTGGATTTGGAGGGGATTACTCATTAAAGATAAAATCAGTAGTACCTTAGAATGAGTTTGAGTGCACATATGTATAAGAGTGAGCATAGTTGTTGGTGATATAAAAATATTTTGACATTAATATAATGAAAAGATTTTAACTTGGATTTTATATAGAATATAAAAGAATGAACCCTATAAACTGATAAAATCATTCGTGACTATTGATGATGATTGAATGTTATCTCTTTACTGATTGATTGTTTGATTAATATGGATGTGCATATTATTACTTATTGATTGATGAGTCGTGCTCGGCCAGTTTATAAGCATCGACTATTAGCTGTTGATTTGAGCATTTGATTATGGTTGAAAAATTTGGGTTCTTGAAAAATATCTAACCAATTAAGAAACTGCATGTCTAACATGGATTTTGAAGTGAATATATATTTGAATTTTCCCTTGTATCGTTTTAAAGAGTAATGGATACCATTTGAAAGTGATATATGAAATATGGTTTACCTAGACATGGTTAATAAATATACAAAAAATTATTCAAACTGAAAATTTGCTAGTAAAGATTCCGCGATTTTTTTTGAAATTGATTTTAAGATTCAGAAAATATGTAATAGCATAATTTAAAATTAGTTTCCGAATAGAACTGTTACAGATGGTTTCAAAGTGAATCAAAAAAAAGGTTTTCAAAATATTTCTAAAAAAATAAGTCTAAAACTCTTTTCTGTCGTTGGAAAATAAACTTTGTTGATGTTTGCAGCATCTCGACATTCATTTTCGAGTTTCAAAGTGGGAGAGGCCACTTTAGTAGCTTTGGTACTCGATTATTTGCGAAACCAATTTGATTCAAATCCTTGAAGTACGATTTGATATCCGAAAGAAATATGTACATATTTATTTCAAATGATTTGAAAAGAAAAAGAAAAAAACCCGATGTTCAGTTCTCGAATTTTGGATTGAATTATATTATGAACACAGGTATCCTATGCATTAGGATTGATTTATTGATCGATTGTGCATCTCGTAGAGATAATTGATTGCTAATTCCAATTTTGAATTGGAATTTGATTCAGTTGAACACTTCGAAATTGAAAATTAATTTTCAAGCTAAGAATTTTTGGAAATTATATAAAGTTTAGTTATGAAAATTTAAAATAAAGGTAAATAGAAGTTGGATAAGTTTCAAGATGTTAAATATTTGGATAAGTAAAATAAATAAGATTATTTGGTTTATACAGAGAGAAAATTGGTTTTGGACTGCTTTAAATGAAATTGAGTTTTAAGAAATCCTTTGGACTTCATAAATACTTATAAAAGCTTATTTTTTTGCAAAATGATTTTGAAGGCAAATTTTAATTATGTACAAATATGAAATCTAGTTTTGAAAAGTTTTATAATGAATTTGTTTGGGAAATGATTAATGGAAAAAAATAATTGATAATAATAATAGTAATAAAATAAAATTTATAAATAAAAATTTATAAGGTTATTTATATATAAAGGATTTTTTGAAAAGATTTTAATTTTGAAAAAACTTAGTTACTTACATTGTGATTTTAGAAAGGAAGTTGATTTTATATAGATATGACTACGAAATATGAAATTGAAATATAATTTTGAAACTATTGATTTGATATTATGAAACTTTGAATTTGAATGGTATCCGATTTGAGGAAAATGATTGTTGAAATCATATATGAATTTGAAGCTGAACCGATATTCGAAAGTGATTAATTTTGAGAACCTTTGACTGTAAAATAAAAGGAAAAAAAATTGATTTGGAAGTTTTCAAACTTATATAAAATGAATTGCATAAGTATGAAGTTAATTCGAAAACTATTGATTTTGAAAGGCACTCGATATGAAAAGCGATGATCCTATATATAACGGAATTTATATAAGTATGATTTTGAAGTGATGATTTGAAAAGGTACTATGTATAATATGATATACATTATTAAATTGTAGATATGGGAAGTACCTTCTGCTTGATTATCCGCTATGTGGCCACATTGTGGATACATTCTATTGATTCCTTAATTTGATCTCAAATGGACTTGGGTGGATCCAGAAATGGGTCCTAATCGATATAGGTTGTCCGGACATAATACTCATGAGTTTCCTTCGACTCGGCTTCATTGTGAAACTAATAAGGCTACGATGGCTTACGGTTATGGATTTTTCTTGGAAGACCCAGGCGAAACCATTGTGTAACTACAATATATGGTCTTTTTTGGCATAATCCGCCTGGTAGAGCGCTTGCCCTGAGGTACGGATGTTTCCTGGGGGAACAAGGCGAAATCATTGTGTATCTGCAATCCATATGGCGTAATTCAAGGGGGCAGATGATTGCCTTGAGTCTATAGGTGATATGGATGTAACCACTAGTGTTACTATTAAGTAGATTATGATCCATGTGAGTGTTTTGCATATCGTAATTCATAGAGCAGTGATTGCTCACAGGTACGGATGTTACCTGGGGGATCCAGACGAAAAAATTATGTATCTGCGATCTATGGTTATTTTGGATGTCATGGCGTAAGACGTGGGGCAGTGACTGCCTAAAGTCACCTGAGGCCGCGTTCTCTGTCCTCTCGACTTAGCGAGAGAGCGACCTTAGGGACTGCGTTCCATGACGTTCCCATTCGCTTAATTTTGGTTATTGGATTGTACTTGTCATATCTGTTTTTAAAAATTTTCAAGTATTTTCATTGGCGTAGAAACGGATTTACTAAGTACTTAGAGATTTCTAGTCTTGCGCCTGATCAACGTATTACTAGATTCTATAATAACGAGGATAAACTTGTTGAAACATTGAGTTATCAAAATTATTTTCGATACAAAAGTATTTCGTTATAAAAGAATTTTTAACAAAGAAAAATTTTCAACCATTTAAAATTTGAATATAAAAACCACTAAAATTATCTACTGGTGCAATTAAGAAACTAATAGAATAAATATGTAAGTTGTATATAGACTATTCTAATTGCATCTACAGTTGTGATTCAGATTTGAATACATGATTTTAAGCTAATTCATACTTGTCCGATTTAGGATTATTCGCTTGATTCTCGACAACGAACACTGATTCGGATTTTTGATATGAATCTAAAATTCTCTATAATAGTTTATTAATATGTAAAGAGGATGGAAGTTTCTAATCAAGAAATCGGATTAGAGTCCGTACTAGAGTAGTTGGGTTACCAATACTAGTTCATAAAATAAAGTTGAGTATTCAAATAAGAGATTGAAATTGTTATACATACGAATGGTGCGTGTGTGTATATATATCATACGGATTCTAATAAAATGATTGTATGTTATGTTGCTAGCTATAATTGTTTCTTGCTTAGGATTGCTATGCTGTTTGGTTGCATGCAGTTTGACATCATCCATATTAGTTGCATTACATTAATGAGTTGCATATAGTTGTATTAATGATTCTTATGTTTTATAAGTTGATTATTTTGAGTAAAATATATCGTTGTTAAATTTTTTCTTCGTTCCTTTTCGAGAACAAAAAGTTTTGAGTGGGGGAGATTGTAACGAACCGTAATTTTAACTATTTTAAATTATTAAATTTAATATAATTTTTGAATTAAAATGGTTAAAAATAAAATTTAATGATTTATTAATGTAATTTATTGATATTGAACTTAGATAAAAAATTAAATAACAAAATTCGATATGAAAGAAAAAAATGATTAACTAATTTTCAATCCTGAAATACTAATTTTTATAAGTCGAACAAATAAATTTCTTGATATTGGAATATCTGAATTTTGGGAGCTATACAAAATTTTAAAGCACTAATTTTTGAATATTATAATATATATATATATATATATATATATATATCTTCACCATTTCAAACTTTTGATATAACACACACACACACACACACACAGATATATATATATATATGTATAGGTAAACATGTGTATATCTAAATGTATATGTAAATAGGGAAAAAACGTAAATATGTATATAATGACAAAATATATATAAGTATACGTATATGTATATATGTTTATATAAAATAGTGAATATGTAAATGTATATATGAATATGTAAATATATATGTATATATACCTATGTATATGTATATAGAAATATGACAAAATAAATATGTATATGGTGAACATATATGTGTGTGTGTGTGTGTGTGTGTGTGTGTGTGTGTGTAAGCTATATACATATACTTGGAAGCTTCATGATGGCAACATCAAAATCAAGCACACAAAACATTAAATCAGGCCACATAATAAATCAAGTCACTTGAAACAAATCAAATCAGCCAAGATTAAAAGGAAAAAAAGTGAAATGTGAAGCCTTCTCAGCTAACCTATTTGATGTTTCAGCCACCTTATAGTGTTCACTATCCCTTCCTTCTCTCTCTTCATATAAACCCATACTTGTTCATGCTCACGTATGGAGAAAAAATGCTAACAATTTAAAAGAAAGTGATGAAGCTCGCAGGGAAAAAGATAAGCAACAGTTGTCCATCTCTGTTAAAACAAGTGAGTAAACACTTATTTGTTACTGAATATTAAATATACGTATATATATAGCTGTGATATTGATGGATCTTTGAACCGTGACAATGAAATATGTATATGTTGTGTGTATAAGCATGTTTATGTGCATGGTAGACATGGATAGTTCACCGTACAACTCAAAACCATGTACTTCTGCTCTCTGCCATGTTCCTTTTCATATAAAACAGTAAACATCCACTTCAAAAATCAAAGCTCAACAACTATTTAGTTTTAACCTATGATTTCAAAACAAAAGTTGTCTATTTTTGAGTATAGATCATTTTAAAATTTACTTCATGAAATTTCATCAAGTGGAAGAAGAGGAAAGTCTATTTTACAGTAGGTAGATCAACTAGGGCCGAAATTAAATCTTTGAAACTCAGACCATGGATCATATAGTTGTGTTTGTCGTTGAAAAATAGAAATTTTAAGGGTAGTTGGTTAATTTTTAAGGGTGCGTGGAGGTAGAAATCAATAGATGAACTAGATTGTTAATATTTGCAAATTCCGACGATAGGGTTGATCTCATGGCAAGGCGGCTGGCGTGGAGGGGCGTTGGTCGAAGGGGCATCACGGAAAAATGGTGCGGGAGTTTGTAGTCTCATGGGTGGGGTAGACGATGTCAATGTAGGGTTTTAGAGTAGGTTTTTTGGGTTTCGGGTTTTTAGCTTTGGCGATGACGAGGGAGGCATACAGACTTACGCATAGAGGAAAATAGGTAGAGGGGATGACAACGATGTTTGGGATGAAATTTGGTGGTGGATTTCGATCGTTGGCGATGGGACGAGGCGTTTTAGTAGGGACGTTGTTTGGGATGAAATTAAATACTTGAAGTGAACGGATAAGGAATCACTGATTTGATTTATTATCCGTTAATTAATCAATAAAGTTTTAAATAGATTGTTAATTTTTAATAAATTTAAAATAAACCATTCTGTTTAGTTTATTTGGTTAACAAGTAATCTGGATTAGAAGTATAACTCGTCTCAATTAATTGAAACCAATACAATTCTAATTTGTAAACTGATTTAATATCAAATATAAATTTTCAATTGAGTTAATGATGTATTTTTGACTGATATTGCTCTTGGGTATTGATTTCAATTACTTTTTGTATGTGCCATTAGGTAGCCAAACAAATTAAAGTAGTTAGAATAAAATGTTAACATGTTTTATTTGACGATAAATCGACTTGCACCGATCACTATTCCGAATTTCGGAAAATGTGATGACTATAAGCGAATCAATTTTGATGGACTAGTCATTATAAAGTAAACATATGAAATGAATTTCCATATGTGAATATTGACACCCTGATTGTGAAATTATTATTTAAACGATTTGGCCTATTAAAATTTATCATTTGGATTCGAAGAGACCGGGATCGAATACCAGCATTATCCAAAACCACTTCGATCCAATAACCACTACGAGCCTACGATATCAATTGTAGAGCCCAGTATGCTAGAATTTAATTAATGTAACAATTTCGACTATTTTAGTAAGTATTTATACTTAGACACTATTAAAATATCACTGGATTTTTCTATAAAATGTTTTGGTTATCGTAAGGTAAAAACCCATCGTATTGATGTGTGACGTGGTCATACATGATACCTTTGTTTCAAAAGATTAAAAAAAAATGTAATAACTCAAATTTGTGTGTGTTTTCTCATGCTGATTTTCCAGACCTACTCAGGTGTTATTTTATTATAATGTTCAGGTTGGACCAAGTATTACAGATTCAGGTTAGGATGCTATGGAGCTCAGGAGACGAACTAGATGACAGAGACGTATTACACATACTTGATTATATTCCGCTATGTACTGTAGGCTGTATATTCAGCACTTTTAAGGACAAGTTATTATAACTGTCTAGATTTCTATGTTGATGGTTGTACTCTGATAACTGGTATGTATAAGTTATAGTTTTCTTGTATAAAAATATGTTATTGTATATTATATTTGTAACGACCCACCTTTTTGGACAGTTTAAAACCGACGATCAAATATACATGCCGATTCCAAACCATTCAAAAGGGCAGATGGTTATTGGAGTAAATAAAAAAAGAAAAGAAAGGGAAATAAAGGAAATGAAACAACACAGAATCATGCAGCGGAACGATAAAATATAATAGTCAAATAAACAGTTCATGAGGCTGTTTACTATACTTTGATCATTATTTATATAACATTTACCAGAGTAATACATATACACCTGAACAAATCAAATAATGTAGAAGACAGCATGATGCAAAGATAATAATAGTAATAGTATACCAAATCTTCGACTTCGTCCTCCACAATAGATCTTCAATAAGCTGAAAACTCAGGTCTGACCCGAGCGTAATGAAAAGACAAAACACTCGAGTCAGAACTAAAATATCCTCATGTAAGTTAAATCAATCGTAAATAAATATGAGTGTAACAGCGTCAGAGATGTTTATGGGGTTTGACATCTCCTATCCAGTGTCAACGTGAGTGTAATAACTTAAGAGATGTTATGGGATTTTCCATCTCTCAAGGATCCGTTAAACTATCTACTATGTAGTACAATACGCTATTATAATATGTCTACAGTAAAGTAAAAGTATTAAAATAGCGTTAAGGCATTACCATAATTCCCCTTAACACATTTTATAATGCCATAGTCTATACAGCACCGTAAACCCCACCGTAAACTAGTGGTTATCAGACGGTACCCCATAGGTATAACACAAAACAAAACGTAGTGGTCGCGAATAGGATAATCAGTATGACAAGGTACATGAGGTGATACCAACTAGGATACTAGTGGTTGCGTGATCCGGACAGATGTTGAGCATAGCCAGCAGCTACCTCAACACCGCGAAACAACACTCCCAAATCAAGGGGTGCACCCAAATCGAATCACAAAAGTAATAGATATGGTATCGAAGAAGTGTGTCCGCTAGAGATGGCGAACCTCAATGGCCCAGCGCGGCTCCTGTTTTAGTCATGTTAGGGGTCACCCAATATCGTTCTCTTTCTTCAGTCAACGCGTTCACCAAACCATCCACTTCATTCTGGATCAACACTCCGCGTATACTAGTTATTAAAGTGGTTTTCTGTATCGACAGAGAGTATGTCCATATCTGATCCCGGTCTCTTTAGTAACTACGTATTATTACACCGATGGCTCTTTTACATTTCAAATCAATTCATAATTGATATCAAAATATCATATTCACTTCAAAAATCAAATCCATTTCAAATATCATCATATCTATTCAAAATGTAAGGTTCCGTTTCGAAAATCATTTTTCTTTCGCCTCAATATCTCATTTCGATTTCGAAATCATTTCGAATTTCAATTTAGGTTGCAACTTCATTTAACCCAATTTGTATTTAAATTCAAGATTTAAATATAAACATTTCACCCTATTGACCAGCTTGAAATTTTAGAAAATAGTTCTAAGTAGTTTAAAAGTAGTTTTAAATAAATAAAATAGTTAAAATAGTTAAAATATTTAAATGGATTTCAAATGGATAAATTAATTTAATATAGTTAAATCGATTTAAGATAGATTAAATATAATTAAATAGGTAAATAGCTTTAAATCAGATTAAATATAATTAAAATAAATTAAAATAGGTTAATTAGTTTAAAATAAATTAAATTGGGTTAAGTATATTTAAAATAGATTAAAATAAGTTAACATGGTTTAAGATAGGTTAAAATAATTTAATATAGTTAATGTAGGTTAAAATAGTTTAAGTATTTAAAATGGTTTACATAACAGAGAAATTTGGAAACAAAATGAAACAGCTTCAAAACCAAACCATTTCAATTATAACTTCCCAATTCAAATCAATTTCAATTTCCATTCTACCGATTCAATTTCGATTCAATTCAAATCAATGTCAACTTTGACTTCAAATTAATTCAACTCTACATTCACCTTCAATTAATTCAATTTCAATTTATATCGATTTGGAGCTTGATTTTTCAAAATATCAATTTATAACACTTAACAAAATTTATCCTTCAATATTCAAATTTAAATCCAAATTTCAAATATGATTCAATTCCAAGCTCAATTTCAAAATATCATTTTTATATCGCTTTTACTTAGTAACACTCAAAGCTTGAAATAATGTTCAATCTTTAAAATAAATAATTTTCGAAATTCAATCATATCCAAATTTTAAATTTCAAAGTCTCAACTTAAATTATTTAACAATTTCTTTTAACCAAAATTTATTTCAACATTCTAAACTCAATTTGCGATAAATTCGATTTCTATAAATTGATTTTATTTATAACTTTTAAATCAAAACGTTTAAATAAATTTCAAATCAACGATTTTAAAAATTATTAATTTAACCAATCCGGTGTCCGTATATAATTTTTCTATCCTATGGCCAAGTGATTAGTTATTTCAATTTAATGTCAGGGATGAATATATATCACTTAAATCAAATCACAGTGTCATATGTATGCATAACAGGATATATATAAGCAAATAAACATTCAAACATTTAAATATCAACCAATAGCATTTATCGAAATACATCATCCAATAGACAATATAGTTTATGGCAATTTCATAGTTATCGATATCAGGTAATTTAATCGCAATTAAATTTTTAAATTTCAATTTGACTGTCAATTTTTATTTTCTAGCATTAAATTCGATGACAAATGTGACGCCCCACCCTGAGACCCACATTAGTAAAGAGAATTAACGAGTAATTCCGTCTACTAATGCAGAGAATAGGGCTGGTTAAGGGCGACCGAATAGTAATGCATTAGCTAAAGATTAAGTACGTCGACTTTTGCCATTTTTTTTTCGTGTATCTCAAGTGATCGACATACTCAATGTTTAACTAATACGATACTACACGGCTATAGGATCTATTCAGAAACAAAATGCAATAAATATAACAATCACATCACAGAACAGCAGCCACCGATATATATACTAATACAAGCCAAACATCAAATGTAATACCCTACATCATAGTGGCGTGTAACCACACAATATACATACATCTCCATCCTCATAAAAGAATATGTACAATAAGCTGACACAAAAGACACACACGAAAGATGTAGCCAAGTCCATAGTCATGAGCCCCTCAAAAAGCAAAATGGGTCCAAGCACAAAAGATAGATATCCGACCTAACCTGCAACTCGGTCTGACCCGAGTGATAAACACACGGGTCAGACAACTAAACTCATCAGTAGATAAGGGCCTCAATGATGATAAGTGATAATGAGATAATCATTTCGTTGTTCCCAACGGAATGAATATAAGGTTCATCATGAATATACATCTATGAGAATCATCAAGGGTCATTCTTATATAATAAGAAGGGAAATTATTTCGAAGTACTTCAAATCAATCATAGAGATCGTCAAACTTCATAAATCACATAATCTCAAACAAGTAGTAATAATATGGTCGAAACATCATGGACCATGTCGCCTCATTCTTACTCGAGCCTATTCAAAACATAAACATCACCCAAAAAGATTAACATCAAAATCATCAATAAAAAGAATACTTTGCACGTGCCATTTACTTCCACTAGTACAATACTTCGGTACCATACATCATAGGATTGGGATCACCTTCACTTCTACCTATCCTGCCTATGCACACGACTACGTAGCCTATAATTTCCTCCATCCCAATCGGTGACGTCAAAAGACCTGAGTAATAATAATATCATAATGCTTTGGGGTTGACTACTAATCTGCAACCCCACTCCACTCGAGGTCCGTAGTACTAGTCCAAACTTCCATGTGTCTCAACATTACGACTAGGAACCCAAAAGGTATTAACACACGTCTCATACCATGTGTCAGCACCTAATGGTTTACAAATCGCCGGTCGATACCACATCGTAAAGAAATCATAAACTAACATCAAAACCTATTAAAAAAACATACATCACCTCATTTCATCGGCAAAATGTAGAAAATTCCAACTCGTCGTATTTCGTACTATGACGAGTTCAATGTGACTACCACGCTTGTCTCCTTTCATCGACAAGTATCATAATAATAAATAATCTCGCCTCATATCCTCGGCAAATGTAAATCTACATCCATATGGTCCTCTATTGAATATACGAGTCATCGGACCATATCTGCATAATATTAGTCAAATAGACTAATATGATAAAAAGCTTCAAACACAATCAAAACGTCAAATATACACCCGAATAACATAAAAATGATTAAAATAAATAAAACTATTTACAAAATATTTTTCATAGAAAAAGGGGTTTTTTTTTTGATGATTTATAAAAGCCTTGGAAATAAGGAATACTTGTTTTAAAAACCCTTAAAAATGCTTAAAAACATTTATGATTTCAGCATAGAAAACGCCAAAATTTGGCAATACGATTAAAAACAAAGTTGTAGCTTAGTTTCTAAGCTTTTCAGAATGATCAAGATCATTGAATTCCGATTAGCGGTCTAAAAGTTATGATATTTTTACTAAAAATCTTATACAAAGCCTGTAGCATATAGTGTGTATGCATATATTGACAGGACTGAGACAAATATTCACAATTTCAACATAGTAAACATTCGAATCTGGCAATATGACTAAATAAAAAGTTGTAGCTTATAAAACGAGCTTTACAGAACATCTAAGAATATCGAATTCGGCTTAAAAACGAAAAAGTTATGGCCGATTCAGTTTCAGATTCAACAACAAAGAATTTCAAGTCTTGCTCTCGGGTTAGCAGTAAAAAATTTCAATTTTGTCATAGGTAACCTCAAAATAACAGGAAACTCAACAAATGAAAGTTGTAGTATATGAAGTAAGATTTCCGAAAAGGTTAAGATTATCAAAATTCGATTTGTGTGTCAAAAGTTATGACTGTTTTGCTAACAAATACAAACTAAGTCTGATTTGTTAAAGGCAGAATCAGGCTTCTGACATCAAACTCATTTTCGGTCATTAAAACTGCAAAATCTCAGGATACAATCTTAAAATAAATTGTTTCTTATCGAATGCAGTTTTCAACAAAAAAAAATTGAGGTAAAACGGACAAGAAATGTGAAAGTTATGACCATTTTACTATGATGCATTTTCAGCAAAACGAGATATACGAAAAACTTAAGAAACTAGTACGAATTTACAACAAAAAGCTACAGATTTTGCACAGGCTATCAATTTAGTTGCTGTAAGTTATATACTTACTGTACTTAGCAAATGAGATGATTTTTGGCAAGAAGACTTGAGCTTTCAGCGCTCGGGAGCTTCGATTCCACCTATAGAAGCTAGAAGAAAGCCATGCAAACCAAAAGGAGGGATAAATAAAAGTTACAGTACATGGAAAATGGATTTCTCTCAAATTGGAGAGATAAATAGATTAGAGATTACCTTCTTTTGTTTTTGGACTGAAAATCTATCTAATTCGAGCAATAAAATGGAGATTTGGATGAATTCTAAGTTGAGGAGGCCATTTGCAAAGCTTCAGGAAGTTTTTTGAGGAAGGAGATGAAAGAAGAAAAATGAACTGTACGTTCATTTTCCTGTTTCTCATCCAAAAGCTTCTCTAGGCAATGGGTTTGGGCCAAAACCAATAGCAAGCCAATAACACTTAATCAAATTTTAGTTTATCAAATTATTTTCATGTCATTTATTTAAATCTTCATTACTTCTCCAATTTAAATCCAAATTTAGCAAACTTGGACTTGTTGGAATCGTCTCAACACCTAGATTCCAAATAAAAATGTAAAAACCCAAATTTTACACTTTTATTATTTATTTTACTGATATTACTAAATTTAACCAATTTCTACACTTTTGCAAAATAAATTACAATATGATACAAATTGATTAAATATAAACGTATATTACATTCCAATGGATGTAAATACTTGTTCTAACACTAATAAAATATTCTGCATCATTATTAATCATATTCCCCATGAATAATTATTATATTAACCAATTGTCATATATTTGAATTAATAAAATGGCAATATTGGCAAAGCAAAAATCATAATATTGCACACATTATTAATTTTTAATTAAATATACCCAAAACAATACATTCAACATTCATGAAATAAAGTAAAACTTTATTTCTCTCATGTTTATCATTTTATTTAGCCCAAGCTAACCCAAATCCATTGTTTACTAAAATAAACAATATTTTCTACTTATTAGTCCAACTAATTCCAATATTAAATTATAATCATCATTATAATTTAATATTCAAGGTAATATCAAAAACCAGGGTTATTACAGACTCCCTCCCTTAATAAAATTGCGTCCATGCAATTTCTAGGGATAAATCTCAACAACTCTCAATACAAACAAATGAAACAAGAAATAACTTGGGGTAAATACTCACCTTCATCAAAAGAAGAAAGAAAATCCGGATATGAACGCTCGATAGATTCTTTGGTTTCCCAAGTGCAATCATTGGGATTATCGGACCATTGAATCTTTACTAAGGGAACGTTCTTGCTTCGAAGGCGTTTCATCTCCGAACCAAGTACTCAAATAGGCTGCTGAGAGGTAGATAAACTCGATGAAATCTCAAGCTCAAGCTGCTCGGATGAATCAATAACAGAATCAGGATCTCGAATGCATTTCCGAAGCTGAGAGACATGGAGGACGTCATGAATACCGGATAGATGAGATGGAAGTGACAATCTATAAGCAACCGGACCAATGAGCTCGGTAATTGGAAATGGCCCTATAAAGCGAGAAGCCAATTTCCCAGTGGAGCTAAAGCGCATTACTCCTTTCATTGGAGATACACGGATATAAACAAGATCACCCACGGAGAACTCAAGAGGCTTCCTACGGTTGTCCGCGTAGGATTTCTGGCGACTCTGTGCCTCTTTCATTCTCTGTCTAATAAGAGATATCTTCTTCAAAGAATCACGAATCGAATCTGGACCGAGTATAAGCCTCTCTCCAGATTCTAACCAACAAGAAGGAGAACGGCATGGTCTTCCGTATAGTGCCTCGAATGGAGCCATACCGACACTGGATTGGAAGCTATTATTATAGGGAACTCTACTAATGGAAGATGATCTTCCCATGAACCACTAAAATCAAGAATACATGCACGGAGAAGATCTTCAAGAATGCGATTCACCCTCTCAGTCTGTCCATCAGACTGAGGATGATAAGCTGTAGAAAGATTAAGTTTTGTACCCAAAGCTTGCTGAAAACTGGTCCAGAAATGACTTGTGAACAAGGGATCACGATCACATACAATCGAAGAAGGAACACCATGTAATCACACGACTTCTTTAATGTAGAGCTTAGCCAAGGGAGGAGCATTCCTATTAGATTTAATAGGGATGAAATGGGCGGATTTAGTAAGACGATCCACAATAACCCAAATGCTAGAATGACCCGACCTCGAACGAGGTAGGCCGTCAATGAAGTCCATCGATACTTGGTCCCACTTCCATTGTGGAACCTCAAGAGGCTGAAGAAGACCGGATGGCCGCTGATGCTCGGCCTTAACAAGCTGACAGGTAGGACACTGGCTCACATATCTCGCAACATCACGCTTCATACCATCCCAATAATAAAGACGGTGCATATCCGCATACATTTTACTGCTACCCGGATGGATGGTATACTTAGAGCGATGACAATCATCAAGTATGTCACGCCTAAGTGCTGAATCAGATGGAACAACTATACGGTTCCTCAGACAAAGGCAACTATGAGAATCAATCGAATAATCCCGTAACTCCTCATCACGGGACTCAGATGAGCAAGACTGAATGAGGCGCATAATATAAGCATCACGTCTCTAGGCCTCAGAGATACGATCAAGAAGAGAAGATCAAGCCACCATACTGAATAATAAGACCGGTGAATTAGATGATGGTGTTCGATCACGAATGTCGAAGCTGGATAAGGTCTCAAGAACATCCCATTCGGCTAACATCATAGAAACAACTGCCGAATGCTTGCGGCTAAGCGCATCAGCTACACGATTACCCTTCCCTGGGGTAAACTCGATATCGAAATCATATGAGGCGAGGAACTCTAACCATCGTTGTTGCCTCATATTCAATTACTTCTGCGAAAAGAGGTACTTGAGAGACTTATGATCGGTATAAAGGACGAAATGCTCACCAAGGAGATAATGACGCCATATCTTCAAGGCGAAGACGATGGCTGCAAGCTTTAAATCATGGGTCGCGTACCGAACCTCGTTCGGACGTAATTGCCTTGAAGCATAGGCAACAACCCGATCCTTCTGCATAAGAACCGCACCAAGCCCACTGTGGCTTGCATCAGTATAAACAATGAGATCTTGGTTCCCTTCAGGAACCACAAGCACAGGAGCATGTGTGAGAAGCTCCTTCAATCGCTGGAAGGCAGCCTCACACTTGTCAGACCAGATAAAACGAACACCCTTCCTGGTAAGGTTTGTAAGAGGAAGCACGATACAAGAAAAATCCTTAATAAAGCGACGATAATAACCGGCCAATCCCAAAAAGCTACGAATCTCATGAACATTCTCAGGCCTCTTCCAATTTTGAATAGCCTCGATCTTAGAAGGATCAACGGAAATACCTTCTGAAGATACAACATGGCCTAAGAACTTCACTTGCTTTTCCCAGAAGTGACACTTAGAAAGTTTTGCTTTGAGTTGATGCTTTCGGAGAGTACTCAAACAATTCTAAGATGTCGAGCATGGTCCTCTTCGGACTTGGAATATACTAAGATATCATCAATGAATACAAGCAGGAATTTATCGAGATATTCCCAGAATACTCGATTCATAAGATTGACAAAGTAGGCAGGTGCATTCGTCAATCCGAACGGCATGACGAGCCACTCATAAGAACCATAGCGAGTGCGGAATGCGGTGAGAGGAATACTATCTTCCGCAACTCGGAGCTGATGAAAACCATTGGCAAGGTCTAACTGTGAAAAGACTTTAGCACCACTTAACTAATCGAACATGTCGTTGATCCTCGGTAAAGGGTAACGATTCTTGATGGTTAAATCATTAAGCTTGCGATAGTCGACACAAATCCTAAGAGTCCCATCGGACTTCTTTACAAATACCACCGCGGCACCCCACGGTGAAGAGCTAGATCGAATGAAGTGCTTAGCTTCGAGCTCGAGGAGTTGCTTCTTAAGTTCCTCGTTCTCCTTAGTAGACATCCTCGTGGGAGGACGACTAGCTGGCTGAGCACCAGGAATGAGATCAATACGAAACTCTATGGCCCGCTTGGGTGGCAACCCCGAAACAGGCTCAAAAATATCAGCAAAGTCACAAACGATCGGAATTCGAGACACATCATCTTCATCATCTCGAGAATCAAGAGCATTTAAGGATGCTACGGAATCACAATCTGTATCCCGAAGCATAAGAGATAACTGCGAAGGCGAGTCTGGATGGCGGAGATAAATGACTCAATCAAAACAAAGAATCTTAGCATCGTATCGAACTAGCCAGTCCATACCAAATATCATATCAAAACCAAGCGAAGGAATCACGTGCAGATTCGCACGGAAAGGAAAACCACAAATCATGATCTCAACGTCATCACAAAGTAAGCTAAGGGTGGTGGATCCTCCAATAGGATTAGCAATTCGCAATGAAGTAAGCAAGCAAGAAACATCCAACTGCAATGCATCTATGAGTTCCTTCGATACGAATGAGTGAGAAGCACCCGTATCGAAAAGCACTCGGATAATACGATCATGAAATAATAAGGAACCTTCTAAAACGGAAGAGTGTGTACCTCTAGGCTGAGAAGCATCACCAGAGGTAGAAGCCACATTAAGCTGACCCTGGCGTGAACCTTTCCCCTTAATGGGGCAAGCAGTAACTAAGTGTCCCTCTTTCTTGAAGTGGAGGCAACGCTTGGGTTTGGGACACTCTCTAACAGGATGATCAGGGGAGCCACAATTGAAGCAAGCAAAAGGCTTTGCTGAAGGAGTAGACTGAAGCTGAGAAGAAGAACCACCTTGCTTCTTCTTCTTCTTAGGAGGAAAGGGCTTAGACTTGCGAAAGAACTTCTTCTTATTCGAGTTGGCCCGAACCCTAACATCATCATCACTATCCTCTTCCTTCTCGACCACTTCAAGCTGAAAGGCCATATCAACAAGCTTCACAAAAGTAAGCTCAAGGCGAAGCATAAGGGACTTCTTCAAATACTTCTTAAGTCCGGAAATGAACCTAAGATTCTTCTTATATGGAGTAGGAATATGTTCAAGCCCATACTTAGAAAGACCCTCAAACGAAGCAACATACTCAGAAACAGAAAGCTTTCCTTGCTTGAGCTCTAGGAAGGACGAGCTAGAGTAGCTCTCTCAGAATCAGGAATAAACTTAAGCTCAAACCGCTCACGAAACTGATCGCACTCAAGTGTAGACTCATCAATCTCAGCAATCAGAAGGTCATACCAATGAAGAGCTCGTTCTTGCAACATACTGGATGCTACAAGAACACGGTGATGGCTAGATATCTCCATACGGCCAAGAATACGCTCACAAGAACAAAGCCAGACCTCAACATCAAGAACAGACTCGGTGCCTTTAAAGGCCTTGCCACCGAGATGAGTGAAGTCACTGCACATACGTGCAAAAGCTGATCGGTGAGGAGAGGCAGGAGTAGCAGTAGTGGGAGGCTGAACGCTCCGCACTAACTCAAGAATCTGATCAGTGGACATATATACACCCTCAGGACGAGAACCACTGGATGGTCCCGATGCCGAAGGGCGAGCTCTACCTCTTCCAGACATAGCTGAAAGATAAAAATGAGAGAAGATCATTCACAGGGTAGATATATATATATATATATATATATATAAAGCAATTGAAATGCGGTAATTAAGGAATACTATGGAATAACATTTAACATTCCTAGACGTATTCCTTTCTATCCACCCCAAAGGAATTGAAAAGGATAGGGATATGACAAGGCTGGCCACGATTAAGGGATAAGATGTACAAGGGTATTATACTTGATGTACGGTTCATCGTGTTCACTGTTCTGCGTTTATTTCATTTTGTTCTGAATCCTTGCTCTGATACCAAGCTGTGACGCCCCACCTTGAGACCCACATTAGTAAAGAGAATTAACGAGTAATTCCGTCTACTAATGCAGAGAATAGGGCTGGTTAAGGGTGACCGAATAGTAATGCATTAGCTAAAGATTAAGTACGTCGACTTTTGCCATTTTTTTCGTGTATCTCAAGTGATCGACATACTCAATGTTTAACTAATACGATACTACACGGCTATAGGATCTATTCAGAAACAAAATGCAATAAATTTAACAATCACATCACAGAACAGCAGCCACCGATATATACACTAATACAAGCCAAACATCAAATGTAATACCCTACATCATAGTGGCGTGTAACCACACAATATACATACATCTCCATCCTCATAAAAGAATATGTACAATAAGCTGACACAAAAGACACACACGAAAGATGTAGCCAAGTCCATAGTCATGAGCCCCTCAAAAAGCAAAATGGGTCCAAGCACAAAAGATAGATATCCGACCTAACCTGCAACTCGGTCTGACCCGAGTGATAAACACACGGGTCAGACAACTAAACTCATCAGTAGATAAGGGCCTCAATGATGATAAGTGATAATGAGATAATCATTTCGTTGTTCCCAACGGAATGAATATAAGGTTCATCATGAATATACATCTATGAGAATCATCAAGGGTCATTCTTATATCATAAGAAGGGAAATTATTTCGAAGTACTTCAAATCAATCATAGAGATCGTCAAACTTCATAAATCACATAATCTCAAACAAGTAGTAATAATATGGTCGAAACATCATGGACCATGTCGCCTCATTCTTACTCGAGCCTATTCAAAACATAAACATCACCCAAAAAGATTAACATCAAAATCATCAATAAAAAGAATACTTTGCACGTGCCATTTACTTCCACTAGTACAATACTTCGGTACCATACATCATAGGATTGGGATCACCTTCACTTCTACCTATCCTGCCTATGCACACGACTACGTAGCCTATAATTTCCTCCATCCCAATCGGTGACGTCAAAAGACCTGAGTAATAATAATATCATAATGCTTTGGGGTTGACTACTAATCTGCAACCCCACTCCACTCGAGGTCCGTAGTACTAGTCCAAACTTCCATGTGTCTCAACATTACGACTAGGAACCCAAAAGGTATTAACACACGTCTCATACCATGTGTCAGCACCTAATGGTTTACAAATCGCCGGTCGATACCACATCGTAAAGAAATCATAAACTAACATCAAAACCTATTAAAAAAACATACATCACCTCATTTCATCGGCAAAATGTAGAAAATTCCAACTCGTCGTATTTCGTACTATGACGAGTTCAATGTGACTACCACGCTTGTCTCCTTTCATCGACAAGTATCATAATAATAAATAATCTCGCCTCATATCCTCGGCAAATGTAAATCTACATCCATATGGTCCTCTATCGAATATACGAGTCATCGGACCATATCTGCATAATATTAGTCAAATAGACTAATATGATAAAAAGCTTCAAACACAATCAAAACGTCAAATATACACCCGAATAACATAAAAATGATTAAAATAAATAAAATTATTTAAAAATTATTTTTCATAGAAAAAGGGTTTTTTTTTTGATGATTTATAAAAGCCTTGGAAATAAGGAATACTTGTTTTAAAAACCCTTAAAAATGCTTAAAAACATTTATGATTTCAGCATAGAAAACACCAAAATTTGGCAATGCGATTAAAAACAAAGTTGTAGCTTAGTTTGTAAGCTTTTCAGAATGATCAAGATCATTGAGTTCCGATCAGCGGTCTAAAAGTTATGATCTTTTTACTTAAAATCTTATACAAAGCCTGTAGCATATAGTGTGTATGCATATTGACAGGACTGAGACAAATATTCACAATTTCAACATAGTAAACATTGGAATCTGGCAATATGACTAAATAAAAAGTTGTAGCTTATAAAACGTGCTTTCCAGAACATCTAAGAATATCGAATTCGGCTTAAAAACGAAAAAGTTATGGCCGATTCCGTTTCAGATTCAACAACAGAGAATTTCTAGTCTTGCTCTCGGCTTAGCAGTAAAAAATTTCAATTTTGTCATAGCTAACCTCAAAATAACAGGAAACTCAACAAATGAAAGTTGTATTATATGAAATAAGCTTTCTGAAAAGGTTAAGATTATAAAAATCCGATTTGTGTGTCAAAAGTTATGGCTGTTTTGCTAACAAATACAAACTAAGCCTGATTTGTTAAAGGCAGAATCAGGCTTCTGATATCAAACTCATTTTCGGTCATTAAAAATGCAATATCTCAGGATACAATCTGAAAATAAATTGTTTCTTATCGAATGCAGTTTCCAACAAAAAAAATTTGAGGTAAAACGGACAAGAAACGTGAAAGTTATGACCATTTTACTATGATGCATTTTCAGCAAAACGAGATATACGAAAAATTTAAGAAACTAGTACGAATTTGCAACAAAAAGCTACAGATTTTACACAGGCTATCAATTTAGTTGCTGTAAGTTATATACTTACTGTACTTAGCAAAGGAGATGATTTTTGGCAAGAAGACTTGAGCTTTCAACGCTCGGGAGCTTCGATTCCACCTAAAGAAGCTAGAAGAAAGCCATGCAAACCAAAAGAGAGATAAATAAAAGTTACAGTACATGGAAAATGGATTTCTCTCAAATTGGAGAGATAAATAGATTAGAGATTACCTTCTCTTGTTTTTGGACTGAAAATCTATCTAATTCAAGCAATAAAATGGAGATTTGGATGAATTCTAAGTTGAGGAGGCCATTTGCAAAGCTTCAGGAAGTTTTCTGAGGAAGGAGATGAAAGAAGAAAAATGAAATGTACGTTCATTCTCCAGTTTCTCATCCAAAAGCTTCTCTAGGCAATGGGTTTGGGCCAAAAGCAATAGCAACCCAATAACACTTAATCAAATTTTAGTTTATCAAATTATGTTCATGTCATTTATTTAAATCTTCATTACTTCTCCAATTTAAATCCAAATTTAGCAAACTTGGACTTGTTGGAATCGTCTCAACATCTAGATTCCAAATAAAAATGTAAAACCCAAATTTTACACTTTTATTATTTATTTTACTCATATTACTAAATTTAACCAATTTCTACACTTTTGCAAAATAAATTGCAATATGATACAAATTGATTAAATATAAACGTATATTATATTCCAATGGACGTAAATACTTGTTCTAACACTAATAAAATATTTTGCATCATTATTAATCATATTCCCCATGAATAATTATTATATTAACCAATTGTCATATATTTGAATTAATAAAATGGCAATATTGGCAACACAAAAATCATAATATTGCACACATTATTAATTTTTAATTAAATATACCCAAAACAATACATTCAACATTCATGAAATAAAGTAAAACTTTATTTCTCTCATGTTTATCATTTTGTTTAGCCCAAGCTAACCCAAATCCATTGTTTACTAAAATAAACAATATTTTCTACTTATTAGTCCAATTAATTCCAATATTAAATTATAATCATCATTATAATTTAATATTCAAGGTAATCTCAAAAACCAGGGTTATTACAACAAATCTAGACGACGATTTTAGTTTATCAAACAACAACAAGTAAAATTATATCATTTGATACTGTCAAATTTAACTAGAATAAAGATATTCTAGTATGTTGTGAGCGTTAGAAAACACTCACCTTGATTTTTACGATTTTAAATCAAATCAAACGACGTTCGAGTTAACCTAAAATTATAATGAGCTCCAAACACTCTCGGATCTGCACTGCAGCGCAGCTCTCGTCTCAGCGATTTCGCTGCTTTTTGTTTCGTCCGATTCCAACCTCATATGAAGGAGATATGAGTTTTCAAACATTATATATATATATATATATATTAATAAATTTAAAACAAATTCTTCCCTCCCCCCTTTTTTTTACCAGAACGCATCTGGCCGTTGATTTGCTGAGACAAGATCGGAGCCGCCAACCCCTTCCTTCCTCCATCGCGTTCGAACCGGGTAGAAGACGCAAGCCACAAACCCATCAGCCGCCCAAAATCCTAACCGCCGCGACCACCACGCTTGTTGATATCCCGATCAGGAGCCACCACTACGCGCGCCTACCTCCCCTCGACCCTCGGCCAGAACGGCGTTGAACTCGGTGCCACCAAGTTCGAGAAAACTGCCACCAAACGCGAGATAAACGCGACCAATTTTAGGCTCCAACCGACGTTGATAGCTCAGATCCACCGTTGGATCTGAAGCTCTCGACGAGCTTGACGTTTTTCCAGTTGAAGTCGAGTCGTGAAAGTGATTGGAATTGGATGAAATCAAGGGAGAACGAGGCAAAGTTTCGACCATTAAATAATTAGAACGGCGGCTCGAACGAATATAGTTAGGGTTTTCTGAGGATACGCGTATATATACGCATACTAATTATTTTAATATTATTTTTCGACTTTTTCAAACGAACTCCAAATGAAGGGTGCCGCCAGGCGTTTACCCATATTCCGAACACAGTGGAACATGTTTCAGGGCCTAATTCGATCGTATGTGCGAGTTACGGAAATAAACGATCAATTTTAAATTATATCGATTAAATTAATTTCTAAGCGTTTTGAGCTGCCACGGTCAAACGACAACTCCGATTGCTATGGAAATTTAAACCCGGCAAAAATAAACTATTACAGATCTAATGGAACTGGTTTCGTTGAATTCCGTGAATGTGCCCCGGAAGGCTATTTTTAACTCGTAAGTTAAATCGACGACTTTTCAAAATTTACAGAATTGCTTAAGATTCCAATTTTAAAATCTTATTAACTCTTTTATAATCCAAATATAACTTATATTCACTTTGGAAACCAAGTTGAATCATATTAAATCAAATTTTAGTTATTCACTCTATCTTCATACACTAAAATTTCAATATCAAATTAATCATATCAAAGTCTGAATTTAATTATTCAAACATTTGTAATATTAAATTTAAACAAATTTGATTTATTCTTAAATCACTATCTTTTGAAATATTCAAAAACAAACTTATCAAATTAACTTTTGAAACAAATTCAAATCATAGAACAACCATTTCCATTATACAGTTATTCGATTCCCGTTATTCAATTATTCAATAAATTCCAAATATTAAATTTAAACAATTTAATTGTTTAATATTTGACGTATTTCAATATTGGATTTTAAATAAATTTTCGTTATCAGTCGATTGCTTTATTACATCAAATGAATCCAACATTATTATTTAACTTCAGTTAGAGATAATGCACTCAACTAATATATACTTTCATTTCAATTGCAATTGGTTCCCAAATTCAATTCGACTAACTAAATGAATAGGTAACTTAAATAATTATCACCATTAACTTTTAACTACACTTATAAGTTTATTATTTACAAACAAGTGTCACAATTTCCTATATAATACAACTTCGTTCCATTACCATTGACTCTATATTATTTCAATTGATTTAGGATTTCATTCAATTCATAAATAATTAACTTAGATAAAATTTGTTGCAATTCATTCTAGTTATTATTATCATAAATAAATTACAAATTTTTAATTCTTCCCACATTAAACCATGAAATCTTATTAAATTAATTATTTTAGTTATCGAAAATTTACGGGTCATTACAATATTTTGTTCTGCTGCGATTGTGAGATTCTGTGTTGTTGTTTCCATTTCTTCTATCTTTTTCTTCTTCACCCCTAATGATCCGGTATTTTCGACACTCGATTTCTCAACATGCTATACAGTGAATGTGTTCATGTCGATTTTAGAGCGTCGAAAATCCCAAGCCATTACTGTCTATTTGGACTAATTAGAAATACTAGCTCACTTTTGCTCGCATAACAACAAAGTAGCTTGCTTAAAAAGCCACTAAAAGGTTTTTTATGCTATATCGAGATATATATATATATATATATATATATATATATATATATATATATATATATACGAGTTATTATATTGTCTTGCCATGTTTTCGGTGCTCCATTGTTGGGATGTATACATATTGTGATTATATGTTGTGATTTTTCGGAATACTCTCCATATAAAGGAGACTCTACCGAAATTTTCTGAAAATCCGACGCTTTAAAAATTTTCATAATAAAATATCGTATGCGGTAAAAAAAGTTTAAGAAGTTGATGAATGAGTCTACCTTAATCTATAGCATACAATAAGTTAACTTAGAGAGAGCCATATAGAGATTAAGTAATTTAAACTTGGTAGAAGAACACGAATATAAAAAAAGTTACGGGTATGTGCTGTGTATGAAGTTTCCCTATAAGAAATTGCGAAGATGTAATTTTCATAAAGGAGAGGTCTATAACAACCCTGCATCCTACGTTGAGTGAATAAATTTAATAAAAATAAAAATATTCAAATTTGATTTTTGATAATTATTATTTTGAAAATTAATCTGTATTTAATTGAATTCTATACAATAAAATATTTTTTAATAAAGTTAGTTAAATTAATAAATTCTTTTCAAAAAATATATTATACTGAATAAATTGTTTTAATAAATATATAATATTTTAAAGGTTTAAATAATTTTTATATGGTTAAAATAGTAAAACATAAATTTATTGTATATCAACACAATGAATAAAAAAGTAAAAAGTATTGAATTGAGTAAAGTTGTCCAATTATTGGAATATAATTTGTAGAATGAAATGTAAAATAATTTAAACATGAATGAGATAAATTTATAAATAAATACGAGAGTTATTCAAAAGAAAAGAAAAAAATGAATGAATGAATGAACCAAACGGGCAACATAGAGCTAGCCCTTAATAAATCTAGAGCCCAAAAATTAAGCTAGGCCCATATTCTTTTCTAAAACCCTCAAACTCAAAACCCGATCGACTAATTTCTTTTCCATCTCAAGCCCTCAACCGTAGTGTAACGACCCAGAATTTTTAGTAATTTAAATTTGAGTATTTAATTAATTTTAAATGTTTATAAGTGAAAATTTTAAGTTAAATAAGTTATTTCTTGAATATTGGATTTAATTGGTCATTTAAATCGATTAATTAATAGTGAAATTCCACAAATAATTAGATATTGGGTTAAATATGATTGAAAATGATTTGGGAAATTTTATTTTATCATATTGAAGTTATAGAAATATTTTAGAACTTGTAAAACTGAATTTGGAGTTAATTTGTAAAAATTGAATATTTTAATATTTAATTATCAACTGAAAAATAGCCAATTTTTGAACAGACTCGGAATTGAACGAAACAAGTTCCATTGGATCCGTAATAGTTAATTATTATCGGATTTCAATTTTCGTAGCAATCGGAGTTGTCGTTTGACCGTGGCAGCTCGAAACGCATCGATATCGTTTTAATTTTAATTCGGCGAGTTAAAATAGCCATTTTTCAAACGGTCTCGGATTTCGACGAAACCAGTTTCATCGGATCCGTAATGTGATATTATTGTAAGATTTCAAATTTCAAGTCGTTTGGATTTGCCGTTTGTCCGGTACAAGCCAAAACGCCTAGAAATCGTTTAAATCGGTTTAAGTTTAAATTGACCGTTTATTGCCGTATCTCACTCATACTTCCGAATTAGCTTACGAAACCTGTTCCATTGTGTCCGGAACGCAGAAAAACCTTAGAATCGCCTATTGGAACGTGAGAATTGGGGTTCGTTTGCATACGTGATTAAATCGAGAATTTATTTTAATAAAATAATATTAAACAATTTATATATATATATTAATCTCTTTCCAAACCCTAATAACATCAGGCCGCCGCATATTATAGTCAATGGCCGAAAATGATTTAGCTTCTTCCTCCCAAATCTCTCAATCCATGCAGTAATTTCATAAACTCCCAACTAATAAATTGAAGAGAGAGTCGAGATTCACGTATTGAACGGTGGAGATGGAGTTCTGTGAAGCGGAGGGGGAGATTTCGTGGCCCGTTCAAGGCCGTGCGTGCTCGATTTTCGAGCCAGGAGGGGGGGGGGCCGCGATGCGTGGTGCATGGACCGAAGGTAGAGGGAGCGAAGGCCTTCGAAGCAGTAGTTCTCGATCGAGCTGAATGCGTGGTAGGTGGCGGTGGTCTCGTGCCCTAACTCGGTGATGTTTGGGTTCACGTTTCTGTAACACGCGAAGAGGAGAAGAAGGCTGGAAGCTTGCGTGCGCGTTGGGTAGTTTAGATGAGCGGCTTTGATTTTCTTGGTAATTAAATAAAAGAAAATTAGTTTTAAATTGTTGTTCGAACTTTGAAAATTAATAACGATCTCATACGTTATCAGATTGTAACGAATTTGGATGCGTTGGAATCGCTGAGTCGAGCACTACGCGATGGTGCAAATCCGGAGCCATTCCGGGCAAGTAGGAATTTGGGTTAAATCGAACACTGTCCGGTTTAATTTGAATTTCGAACGCTCGCCGAAACTCAAGGTGAGAACTCCTCACTCAATCGAAAGGTTTTGTTTAAAATTTTGAATAGTTAATATTGATTGTTGATGGTTGATTGATTGTGCTAGTAGATATAGTAGGATATATACTATATATAGCGATATATATATATTGGCATATGTATATATCGGATTTGATTTCCCGCCTCGTATAGCGGATGAGACCCTATTGCGCCGCCTATTAAGCGGATATTTATAAAATCCCATATACCGCGATATTCCACCTCGAAGTGGAATTGGTATTGTGCTAACGTCTGTGGATGCAGGGTAACAGGTTGGAGGGATCCAACTGGATTCCTCACATATTTATTTGTTTATGAATATTATGTTGATTGTTGATAATCACATTGATATATGATGTTATTCCCGTGATTGACCATCTGATGCTGTTGCATCATCGGATTCAATTTTAAAAAATTAAAATAACGGTTTTGAATTTAAAAGGGGTTTAAATCGATTTTTCAAAGAATATGGTTTATTAAAAATTTTGAATTGATTAAATTTTAAAATAAATAGATGGATAAAATTTTATGTTTTAAAAATTTATATTTTTATAAAATATAACTTAAAAGAAATTTTTAACAATAATAGGTTTTTATAAAATAGTTAAATTTGGTTTTTGGGAAGTTATTATTATTAATGGTTTATATAAAGGATTTTATAAATGGATGTTTTTAAATTAAATTTATTGAAGTTATAGAATAAATTTATAAAGTGTTAAGTTGATGTATAACATGAATTCCACTAGGATTTATAGATTAATAAATGTGAAATTTATAAAACGAATGGTTATTGGAAAATTTTAAGTTTATAAGTTATTCACTTATAAAAATGAATTTGGGGCATAAAAAGGGGGTTTGTTGAAATTGTTAATAAATGAAGATTTCATTAGTTGAAATTATTATAAACCATAAAGAAATCTTGTAAGTGATAAGATTTTAAATTGGTGAAGTTCAAAGGAACGATTTGGTAAATAAATAATATTATAAGTATTTAACTTACAATATGGCTTTTGGGTATGAAATTGGGTTATGTAAATTGCATCGGATTAATAAAGGAATTTATAAAATTGGGGTTTATAATAGAAATGGAATTTATAAACTATGTTTATAAATTTGAAATCCATCGAATTTGATAAATTGAAATATGGAAATTTGTTAAGTGGGCTATATTCACTATTTTGAATATTGAATAGATTATTAAATAAAATGGGTATGTTTGGGAAAGAAATATTTTAAATGGAATTTAAAACGAATTAAAGGTGTTTTGTATAGTATTGGATTTATATATACCTATTTTTAATTTCAAATCCATATACTAGTGTTTTTGGGTTGTCGTAAATGATGTTTTACGCAACATCCGTTTTGACCCAAATAAATGTGAATAAAAGAATGTTTTCTTAAAGAGAATGGAATAAAATACTTAACGGTAACTTAAGTATGTTGAATATTTTCAAAATTGTTGAAAACAAATTGAAAGTGTGAATTACTTATTATTAAATAAGTTTAGAGATGATTTTCTAATATGAAATGGAACATTTTGAAAATTCACCTTTTAAAGGTAAATCGAAGTGAATAGATGGAAATTGATTTGAAATCGTGTATGTGTAGATATTTGGGAAATTGGAAATTCACTTTGGAATTTATAAATAGGAAGGGAAATTTGTTTAAAAATAAATGTTGATTTATTTTGAAGTATGGGATATAATTTTACGAATTTGAAACGTAAGTTAAAAATAAATCGGTAAAGATTTATTTGGTGATTTGAAATTTGTTTTCAAAAGGTATATATGGTTAAGGTGATTTGGCATTAGTTTTCAAATGGTTAAGGTGATTTGAAATTGGTTTGCAAATGGTTAATGTGATTTGAAAATTGGTTTTCAAATGGTAAAGGTAAATTGAAAATTGGTTTTTCAATTGATTTAGTGTGGAAATTTTATCGTGAAGATAATTTGGTGAAGCAAATAACTGGGGCAATTATTTGTAAATGGTGTATATATATATATCTCTTGTAAAGATATTTTGGGACTTAATAATTTTGGAAAATTATTTGGAATCTGATGATGTGGCGCATCTTTATTGATAGTTAAATAACCGACTATCAATATTTACCCTTGGATGGTATTTGTTGTGATTGTTGTGATTGAATTGCCACACTTATTTTTAAAATAAGCGCTCGCTATTCGGTTTAGCCGGGAGAGGACCTTTGTGTCATATATCCCATTCCGAATATGCGATACGTCGTTTGGATTGCATTTGAAGACCGGTGTTGAAGACCGGGTATTTGTGAAAACGATAGGATGACCTATCGATTGTCTCCGCATCGTTAGCTACGATATGGAGATTTCCTTTGTGATGGGAAATTTTATCGGGATTGTGAATACCCGGATTGCAAGGGCTTCTTTGGAAGTGCTTTCGGTTCTGTTCGAACCCGGAACAGACTTGTATGGTTACGTGTCTGACATTACATTTTGAGAGATAGAGCAGATTTCTTTCAAATACATTTCTGTTGGTGGCGGAGAATTTATTCTCTTAGCTTAACACCCTTCTCTGAGACGTACGAGCTCAGAGGTTATGTAGTTGAAGGTTATCAGCGATATTTCCCAATCTGGTAATGTGGCATGCTGAGTGCTGCTGTGTGATGATCATTGGTTGGTCATTTGTGATATGATCATTTGTTTGATCATTTATCTTTGTGATTATTGCTTTGGTCATCTGTGGACCCGAAGCATGGCTTTGTTACACAAAGCGTAGCTTTGTGGACGAGACTTCGTCAGGACCTCACTCCCCGGAAATGGTCGAAACAGGAATATGCGGCAAGGTTATGAGGGTCGCTCCCTTTAGGGTATGTCATTTCCTTCTGGTAAAGGGTGGTATCATGGTATGGAGCCCAGATATTTACTCATGTGGAAACACTATATATATATTTCTGTGTGGTGTTGTTGGTATCGAGCGCTCGGATAAAGGTCCCAAAGGACCGGGGGATGACATATTCGTGTAGTAGTTACCTAGTTACAGAGGTAACCCGGCCTTGTGTTGGCAGAGATCTAACCGTAACGTTAGTTTCTCGGGACGTCCCGCCAGAGGCGATCCCATGTGGCAGTAGGAAGTTCCTTAGCCTGACCATTTGTTGGAAATCCATTCCTCCAATACGCGCCTTGTACGGTTTTAGTTGTATTACCTGCCATTCACTTATGGTGGTCACCACTGTTTGGATGGTAGCTATAGTAGGCATAGTTCGGAATGTCTATGCTGGCTAGGATTTATATTCTACTTTCGAAATTGTTTTCTACACTATGCACTAGTAATAATATCAAAAATGATTTGATTTTTGCGTAGTAAGCATCTTTGACTATCATAAGGAGAAATCTCCTCCAATTCTGCGTTTGCATTGTGTGTGTGGCGGGAGGCCTTATGGTAGTTTCATTTTTCCAAAAAGCATTTCGAATTTCGAAAGTTAAATTTAAATTTTCTTGTTGCTTGTTTAAAGATAAACTGTTTTTGAGTTCTCACACCAGTCCCATGACTGACCTGGAGTTTATTGTTCCTTTCCTAAACTCTGGGTGCCCACTATTTTCCACACGGGCAGTCTAGAGTTAGGTTATCAGGTTATTCTGGATTCGGGAGTTGCTGTGCAGATCTGGAGGCGAGCCAGACAGCGTAGTCTATTATTTATTGTATATAGTATTTCTTTTCCGCTGTTGTTGTTGTACTCTCTGATTGATGTAATGTGATGTAATGTATAAAATGTATAGTTCTTTTGTTTTAATGAATATTCATTTATCTATTATATGATTGTTCCGCTGCGACTGTGAGATTCTGTTATTGTTTCTCGTTCTGTTACTTGTTTTTCTGTTTTCTCTTCTCTTTCTTTTCTTTCTTCTTCTACCTCTTTCTTCTTCTAAAACCCTAACGGTTCGATTTTTCGGCAACGAAAAATCGCGATCGTTACATTTGGTATCAGAGCTTATGGTTAAGCGACAACCTGCTCTGTTGGGTGTTACTCATTAGAGATAGAGTCAGCAGTACTCTAGAATGAGTGTGAGTGTAATAATAGATATGAGTGCGTATTTGTTAGTGAGTATAAAATTGTTTTATATTGTGATGATTGGTTTGTTGAGTGGTATATGAACCTTCGTCGGCGCAGCCTCGAAAACTGAATCGAAGGGGTTCCTAAACACTTGAATAGAACAATTCGACACAATATTGTTTTAAATTGGGTAAATGAAATAATTTTACCTCGATTATATTTTATATATAAAGAGAAAATAATTTTTCAGGAATTATTGAAGTGTGTATATAATTGATTGCTTGGTTGTTGTAAATGATATATATATATATATAAAATAATTAAAAGTTGTTGAATAAGCTGATAAAAGCAACTATTGTAAAAAGAATAATGGTATAAACCAATGAATCATAAGATGAAATTATAATTGATAATGATTTACAATTGTAAGATAATCATGTATGTATATAAGAAGTAAAATTATATAAGTAAAAGGTTTATAAAAGTGATTTATGAATAATAAAAGAAAACTTTTTGAAAGAATATTTAGCATTGATTTCACTATTGTCACTGGGAAATAATAAGGGTGATGACTGCAGCATCATCAGTATCATTTTCGAGTTTCTATGTGATGGATTTGCTACAAAAATGAATTAAAAATTGAAGTTTTGTTGTAATAAACCAATTTGAAATAAAAATTCAACTTGAAATTGATAAATATAAGTGAAAAAGGTTTTGAACTTATAATATAAGTTAGAAGTTGAATAATAAGTTTTATAACTTATTAAATGGGAAAATGTAAGTGAAACCAGTTGTTGAAGTGGTTAAACAATTAAGTTAAATAAAATGGAATATGAATTTGAATATTGATATGAATTTGACTTAAGTAAAAGTTAAATAGGATTTACTTTGGAATTTAAAATCCGAATTGAATTGATAAGTAAAACTTAAGTTTAATTAACAAATGATGTTTAAATGGAATAACTTAAGCAAAGTTGAATAAAAATTGATATTTGTATCAAAGTTAAATAATCAAGTGAATTAAATGAGGTAAATAAAGTTGAAATGGAATGCAAGTTAAGTAATGTTGAAAGAATTGATGTTAATATCAAAGTAAGTGAATAAAGTGAGTAAATGAAATTGTTAAAGATGTGAACTTAAATTATATAAGTGAAATTCAATTTTATTTGTAAAAAGAACTAGCAATTGAGTTAAAGTATGAATTGAATGTTATTCAATCGAATATAAATAAGTTGATTTGAAAGAAACTATGTAAGTGTAAATTCACTTGAAAATAATTGAATGAAAATCAACTAAGTGTCAAAACTAATTGGATGTAAGTAAAATAATAATTTGGCTCTATTGGATATTCATTGGATGTTGTTTGTTTGTTGATTGATTATATGTAAATTCATTGAGTGTTAATGGAAATAAACTAGCGCAATTGAAAGCTATGTAATTGAACTCAAATTGAATGTAAAGTAAATGAATTTGAATAGAATTGAATTTGATGTGGGCTGAATATAAACCAATGTGAATTTAATTAGTGAATGTAACTAATTGAAACGAATGAATTGAATATGCAACTTCAATAATAAACTAAAAAAAATGTGTAAGAAGCATGCATTGGAAATTTTGAACTTGAATTGGCAAAATAGTTTGAATGTTGGAATTGAATACTATTACTAGCAGGATATACAGGTTATAAAGGAATTGGGATTTTGATTTCAAAGTTAAAAAATTGAATGGCTCGACAAAAAGGTACGTATTTCAGTTTTTATATGAGATTTGATGATTTCCTTCTCCAGCCACTTGGCTTTCTCTTTTCTTTTTGATTCTGAGGGGCCGTAGAGCCGTTTTGTAGTCGTACCGATCTAGCCGCGCAAAGGAGACTCTGGCGAATTTTTTTTTTTTTTTTTTGAAAATTTAGGGAGTTAGAAGATTTTTGAGAAAATTTTGAAAGTTTGAAAATTTGAATTTAAATTTAAATTTGAATTGTAAGTAAACAATATTGTTTGAAACTTATAATCGGAGTTGGAAAGTTAATTGAAATAATAGTGAATCTTTAATAAAAAGATTTAGGTTAGAAAGTTAATAAACTAATTAGTTTTGGAAAAATAATAAACGGGTTAGGATCGTTCTCCTTAACTTGTAATTTCGAGGACGAAATTCTTTTAAGGAGGGAAGATTGTAACGACCCAGAATTTTTAGTAATTTAAATTTGAGTATTTAATTAATTTTAAATGTTTATAAGTGAAAATTTTAAGTTAAATAAGTTATTTCTTGAATATTGGATTTAATTGGTCATTTAAATCGATTAATTAATAGTGAAATTCCACAAATAATTAGATATTGGGTTAAATATGATTGAAAATGATTTGGGAAATTTTATTTTATCATATTGAAGTTATAGAAATATTTTAGAACTTGTAAAACTGAATTTGGAGTTAATTTGTAAAAATTGAATATTTTAATATTTAATTATCAACTGAAAAATAGCCAATTTTTGAACAGACTCGGAATTGAACGAAACAAGTTCCATTGGATCCGTAATAGTTAATTATTATCGGATTTCAATTTTCGTAGCAATCGGAGTTGTCGTTTGACCGTGGCAGCTCGAAACGCATCGATATCGTTTTAATTTTAATTCGGCGAGTTAAAATAGCCATTTTTCAAACGGTCTCGGATTTCGACGAAACCAGTTTCATCGGATCCGTAATGTGATATTATTGTAAGATTTCAAATTTCAAGTCGTTTGGATTTGCCGTTTGTCCGGTACAAGCCAAAACGCCTAGAAATCGTTTAAATCGGTTTAAGTTTAAATTGACCGTTTATTGCCGTATCTCACTCATACTTCCGAATTAGCTTACGAAACCTGTTCCATTGTGTCCGGAACGCAGAAAAACCTTAGAATCGCCTATTGGAACGTGAGAATTGGGGTTCGTTTGCATACGTGATTAAATCGAGAATTTATTTTAATAAAATAATATTAAACAATTTATATATATATATTAATCTCTTTCCAAACCCTAATAACATCAGGCCGCCGCATATTATAGTCAATGGCCGAAAATGATTTAGCTTCTTCCTCCCAAATCTCTCAATCCATGCAGTAATTTCATAAACTCCCAACTAATAAATTGAAGAGAGAGTCGAGATTCACGTATTGAACGGTGGAGATGGAGTTCTGTGAAGCGGAGGGGGAGATTTCGTGGCCCGTTCAAGGCCGTGCGTGCTCGATTTTCGAGCCAGGAGGGGGGGGGCCGCGATGCGTGGTGCATGGACCGAAGGTAGAGGGAGCGAAGGCCTTCGAAGCAGTAGTTCTCGATCGAGCTGAATGCGTGGTAGGTGGCGGTGGTCTCGTGCCCTAACTCGGTGATGTTTGGGTTCACGTTTCTGTAACACGCGAAGAGGAGAAGAAGGCTGGAAGCTTGCGTGCGCGTTGGGTAGTTTAGATGAGCGGCTTTGATTTTCTTGGTAATTAAATAAAAGAAAATTAGTTTTAAATTGTTGTTCGAACTTTGAAAATTAATAACGATCTCATACGTTATCAGATTGTAACGAATTTGGATGCGTTGGAATCGCTGAGTCGAGCACTACGCGATGGTGCAAATCCGGAGCCATTCCGGGCAAGTAGGAATTTGGGTTAAATCGAACACTGTCCGGTTTAATTTGAATTTCGAACGCTCGCCGAAACTCAAGGTGAGAACTCCTCACTCAATCGAAAGGTTTTGTTTAAAATTTTGAATAGTTAATATTGATTGTTGATGGTTGATTGATTGTGCTAGTAGATATAGTAGGATATATACTATATATAGCGATATATATATATTGGCATATGTATATATCGGATTTGATTTCCCGCCTCGTATAGCGGATGAGACCCTATTGCGCCGCCTATTAAGCGGATATTTATAAAATCCCATATACCGCGATATTCCACCTCGAAGTGGAATTGGTATTGTGCTAACGTCTGTGGATGCAGGGTAACAGGTTGGAGGGATCCAACTGGATTCCTCACATATTTATTTGTTTATGAATATTATGTTGATTGTTGATAATCACATTGATATATGATGTTATTCCCGTGATTGACCATCTGATGCTGTTGCATCATCGGATTCAATTTTAAAAAATTAAAATAACGGTTTTGAATTTAAAAGGGGTTTAAATCGATTTTTCAAAGAATATGGTTTATTAAAAATTTTGAATTGATTAAATTTTAAAATAAATAGATGGATAAAATTTTATGTTTTAAAAATTTATATTTTTATAAAATATAACTTAAAAGAAATTTTTAACAATAATAGGTTTTTATAAAATAGTTAAATTTGGTTTTTGGGAAGTTATTATTATTAATGGTTTATATAAAGGATTTTATAAATGGATGTTTTTAAATTAAATTTATTGAAGTTATAGAATAAATTTATAAAGTGTTAAGTTGATGTATAACATGAATTCCACTAGGATTTATAGATTAATAAATGTGAAATTTATAAAACGAATGGTTATTGGAAAATTTTAAGTTTATAAGTTATTCACTTATAAAAATGAATTTGGGGCATAAAAAGGGGGTTTGTTGAAATTGTTAATAAATGAAGATTTCATTAGTTGAAATTATTATAAACCATAAAGAAATCTTGTAAGTGATAAGATTTTAAATTGGTGAAGTTCAAAGGAACGATTTGGTAAATAAATAATATTATAAGTATTTAACTTACAATATGGCTTTTGGGTATGAAATTGGGTTATGTAAATTGCATCGGATTAATAAAGGAATTTATAAAATTGGGGTTTATAATAGAAATGGAATTTATAAACTATGTTTATAAATTTGAAATCCATCGAATTTGATAAATTGAAATATGGAAATTTGTTAAGTGGGCTATATTCACTATTTTGAATATTGAATAGATTATTAAATAAAATGGGTATGTTTGGGAAAGAAATATTTTAAATGGAATTTAAAACGAATTAAAGGTGTTTTGTATAGTATTGGATTTATATATACCTATTTTTAATTTCAAATCCATATACTAGTGTTTTTGGGTTGTCGTAAATGATGTTTTACGCAACATCCGTTTTGACCCAAATAAATGTGAATAAAAGAATGTTTTCTTAAAGAGAATGGAATAAAATACTTAACGGTAACTTAAGTATGTTGAATATTTTCAAAATTGTTGAAAACAAATTGAAAGTGTGAATTACTTATTATTAAATAAGTTTAGAGATGATTTTCTAATATGAAATGGAACATTTTGAAAATTCACCTTTTAAAGGTAAATCGAAGTGAATAGATGGAAATTGATTTGAAATCGTGTATGTGTAGATATTTGGGAAATTGGAAATTCACTTTGGAATTTATAAATAGGAAGGGAAATTTGTTTAAAAATAAATGTTGATTTATTTTGAAGTATGGGATATAATTTTACGAATTTGAAACGTAAGTTAAAAATAAATCGGTAAAGATTTATTTGGTGATTTGAAATTTGTTTTCAAAAGGTATATATGGTTAAGGTGATTTGGCATTAGTTTTCAAATGGTTAAGGTGATTTGAAATTGGTTTGCAAATGGTTAATGTGATTTGAAAATTGGTTTTCAAATGGTAAAGGTAAATTGAAAATTGGTTTTTCAATTGATTTAGTGTGGAAATTTTATCGTGAAGATAATTTGGTGAAGCAAATAACTGGGGCAATTATTTGTAAATGGTGTATATATATATATCTCTTGTAAAGATATTTTGGGACTTAATAATTTTGGAAAATTATTTGGAATCTGATGATGTGGCGCATCTTTATTGATAGTTAAATAACCGACTATCAATATTTACCCTTGGATGGTATTTGTTGTGATTGTTGTGATTGAATTGCCACACTTATTTTTAAAATAAGCGCTCGCTATTCGGTTTAGCCGGGAGAGGACCTTTGTGTCATATATCCCATTCCGAATATGCGATACGTCGTTTGGATTGCATTTGAAGACCGGTGTTGAAGACCGGGTATTTGTGAAAACGATAGGATGACCTATCGATTGTCTCCGCATCGTTAGCTACGATATGGAGATTTCCTTTGTGATGGGAAATTTTATCGGGATTGTGAATACCCGGATTGCAAGGGCTTCTTTGGAAGTGCTTTCGGTTCTGTTCGAACCCGGAACAGACTTGTATGGTTACGTGTCTGACATTACATTTTGAGAGATAGAGCAGATTTCTTTCAAATACATTTCTGTTGGTGGCGGAGAATTTATTCTCTTAGCTTAACACCCTTCTCTGAGACGTACGAGCTCAGAGGTTATGTAGTTGAAGGTTATCAGCGATATTTCCCAATCTGGTAATGTGGCATGCTGAGTGCTGCTGTGTGATGATCATTGGTTGGTCATTTGTGATATGATCATTTGTTTGATCATTTATCTTTGTGATTATTGCTTTGGTCATCTGTGGACCCGAAGCATGGCTTTGTTACACAAAGCGTAGCTTTGTGGACGAGACTTCGTCAGGACCTCACTCCCCGGAAATGGTCGAAACAGGAATATGCGGCAAGGTTATGAGGGTCGCTCCCTTTAGGGTATGTCATTTCCTTCTGGTAAAGGGTGGTATCATGGTATGGAGCCCAGATATTTACTCATGTGGAAACACTATATATATATTTCTGTGTGGTGTTGTTGGTATCGAGCGCTCGGATAAAGGTCCCAAAGGACCGGGGGATGACATATTCGTGTAGTAGTTACCTAGTTACAGAGGTAACCCGGCCTTGTGTTGGCAGAGATCTAACCGTAACGTTAGTTTCTCGGGACGTCCCGCCAGAGGCGATCCCATGTGGCAGTAGGAAGTTCCTTAGCCTGACCATTTGTTGGAAATCCATTCCTCCAATACGCGCCTTGTACGGTTTTAGTTGTATTACCTGCCATTCACTTATGGTGGTCACCACTGTTTGGATGGTAGCTATAGTAGGCATAGTTCGGAATGTCTATGCTGGCTAGGATTTATATTCTACTTTCGAAATTGTTTTCTACACTATGCACTAGTAATAATATCAAAAATGATTTGATTTTTGCGTAGTAAGCATCTTTGACTATCATAAGGAGAAATCTCCTCCAATTCTGCGTTTGCATTGTGTGTGTGGCGGGAGGCCTTATGGTAGTTTCATTTTTCCAAAAAGCATTTCGAATTTCGAAAGTTAAATTTAAATTTTCTTGTTGCTTGTTTAAAGATAAACTGTTTTTGAGTTCTCACACCAGTCCCATGACTGACCTGGAGTTTATTGTTCCTTTCCTAAACTCTGGGTGCCCACTATTTTCCACACGGGCAGTCTAGAGTTAGGTTATCAGGTTATTCTGGATTCGGGAGTTGCTGTGCAGATCTGGAGGCGAGCCAGACAGCGTAGTCTATTATTTATTGTATATAGTATTTCTTTTCCGCTGTTGTTGTTGTACTCTCTGATTGATGTAATGTGATGTAATGTATAAAATGTATAGTTCTTTTGTTTTAATGAATATTCATTTATCTATTATATGATTGTTCCGCTGCGACTGTGAGATTCTGTTATTGTTTCTCGTTCTGTTACTTGTTTTTCTGTTTTCTCTTCTCTTTCTTTTCTTTCTTCTTCTACCTCTTTCTTCTTCTAAAACCCTAACGGTTCGATTTTTCGGCAACGAAAAATCGCGATCGTTACACGTAGAGTTCGAAACCTGGTTCTATTATATAGCCTTAACTTCCCCAAATCGTGTGAATTGAAAAAAAATTCATGAATAAGAAAAAAAGAAGGGGATTGTCGCATTAGGGTATAGTTTCAAAAATTGATGACATGTAATGAATCTTGGAGGCGTGACCACCAGCATACAAGGCCAATGATGCAAGGAGGCATAGCCACCTGAATGAGATGCATGCAAGCATTAGAGAACTGCTATGGTTGAGCGATGGAGAATTAGGTAGAGGTGCCGACATGAGATGCCTTGCATACACAAGCTTTTGTGGCTTGCAACATACAAGGTGATAGGGAGAATGGTGTTCCAAATAGAGGTGGAGATGATGGAGTATTAGCAACTGGGTGTTAGCTATGCTTAATGCAATGGTATTTTGATTAGAATTCTCGCTTGAAATTGGTGAGTAATTTCAACTTACAACAATAATTGTCTTTTTGTTTGATTGTCTTTGCATTGCATGCCCTTATTTGTTGAATGTTGTGATGAATTATGGTTAATATTAATAAAATTGGTTGGAAAATCGTTTGAATTTTCCTTAAATAACGATGTCGGTTATAATTTCAGCAACATATGAACATACCCTTTGATATTGGATGAGATTCATTGTTTGTGGAGTCTAATTTGGTTATAGAATGATTTGAAATTGTATAAATGGTGGTTGCATGTCCTACTTTACTTTATTAGTGGACGGATATTGTATATGAAATTGAATAAAAGGAGAAATTTATAATTAAGTACTTTTGGAAGTATAAAATAAGAATTTTCCTAAACTATATTATTTTTGAAAAAATGGTTTTTAAAATTGGTTATATAAAAGAAATTTATAAAAGAGAAGATCTATATTTTAAATTGAATATTCTTGGAAATTTTGAAACAAAATAAATTTTAAAAGTTGAAATTATGGTATTCCTTTTTATAAATCGTTTTTCTTGGACACATATTTTAATTATCTATTTTCATAAAATATTTATGGATTTTATATATTTTTATAGAAATTGACAAAAAAGTTAATTTTAATAAAACAATATTTTTAAATATAAAAAGTTTGAATATGATTTATTTATTGTACAAGAAATATTATCGGTTAAAATTTATTATTATATTATGTAAAATACGATCTTCGGAAGTAATTCAATTCGTGCATGATTATCTATTTATTAAGGAAACTGATTTATATGCCTTTTGAAAATAATATAAAAGTTATTTGATTGAATTTATTTTTGAAAGGGAACTTTTGGAATTTGGTTATAAAAGTGAAATATATAAGTTGATAACTTTATATAACAATTTGGATAGTTTGAATTATTTATCTTAAAGGGAGTAGCGGGTTTGAGTTTATTATTAAATAAGTGATTTTAAAATAAAGACTTCGATAAAATATATATGAGGATTTTATAAAATATACCTCTTTGGAGTCTATAGTGATTTTGGAATAAAAATAAATATTTAGAAAATAAGAATTATTAATAATATCCCCTTGGAATCGATATTGACTATAGGATGTTGAATTGTTTTAGAAATCCCTTTGTGACATCGGGTAATCTAGTGGTTAGGTGGGTTACCGTTGTAGAATGAATGAATAAAACTTTGCTCAAAACGACATGAGACACTAGATGAGATAGATATCCATCCTAACTGGACCGAGTCATGACGATTGGCCCCATTGTCATAGGTCCAACGATCTGTTTCATGGGTACACCAAGTTAAGGTAGGAAAATATGATATGACTAATGGATAGTGATAATTGCTAATGAGGACCGGAGAGGTATATAGTGTAGAAAATAGACCGTGTGGGGGCAACGTAAGACGGAAGGAGGGAATCCATCACCAGAAAGTCCTTGCCATCAAGTTCTATTCTTATTCGTTACGAGAAACTGTAAGATAACCTATTGGTAGGGGATGTCATACCCAGGTGGCATCAGTTGGTGTTACTTACCTTCTGGTAAGGAGAAAATAACTAGGGTCTCCTAGTTAATTGTATATAGATATTTATTGATCGCACATAAAACTATGCGTGCTTAATAATAATTGCGACAATAAATAATTATAATTAGGACTCAATCACGGTTGACTAGATTCACAATTGTGAGTCATATTATTATAAGACATAATAGGGGTTATGACATTGTGTGCTTAAGGTACGGGATAGGTTGTTACTAAGTGTGTGATATTTACCTGTATTTATTTACATATGTTATAATCATGTTATTGCATTGCACAGTACAACTAGTTCTACCTAACCTAAGGGGTGTTATTTTTTTAACAACCTTAGGTCAAACTGAGGTTATTTTTGACATGATGTATTATCATGATCGTATATTTCTCTTAGGACTCAAGTTGGTGAAGGAGTAGAGGACAATAGTGATGCTAGTTACTTTACACCTAGTTATATTAATATATGGTGATATTATGTATATGGTGTGATATATTTATATGGATGATGTTGTATATCAATATAAGAAGACACAATTTGTATTATTTTGTGTTATATATGTTATTATATTATACGTTCCGCTATGCTTTAAAACCCTATGTTTTCTGTTTATACTATATATTGTTCTATTCTAAAACCTCACGTGTTTATTGCTTTGTGCCAATATCGAGTGCGTATATTTGATACATTATATGAGGTAAGAATGCGTACCGTGGTTGCTTAATGGAATATTCACATGTGATCACCCCTAATAAGTCTTATTCTATCTATTACCATACATTATTACTTCATAATATTCTTTGGCAGTATGGGTATAGAGGTAGGGTGTTACAAAATCGATTCAGACGGAAATGTTGGGACCTATAAAATAAGATTTGTGGCGAAACATTACAACAAAAAGACCCTTTAATAGTATTTAAAAACGCTATAAAAGGCTTTTATAAATGATGTAAATCAATAAGTTGTAATAAGTCAATGACCTATTATTGCATAAGAAAGCGTTAAAAACAAGACTTTTATAGCATTTTCAAAATGCTATAAAAAGTCTTATTAATGGCGTTCTTAATATGCTATAAAAACCCTTTATTATAATGACATGTTGGTATGTAGTGGTCATAAAACGCTATTATTAACTGTAATAGCATTTCATAAACGCTAGTATATGCTTTAATAGCATTTCATAAAAGCTATTAAATCTTTTAACAACGTTTTAAAAACACTATCAAACCCTTTAACAGCGTTTTAAAAATCATTTTTGCAATACGTACATATCCACCAACACACTATAATCGAAATTTACATAAACACAATGTATCATTTCACACAATGATATAGATCGTATTAAATGAAAAATAACTAACCATTCAACATTCTCATAGAATAACGCATAACATGTCGTAATATTTAATGAACATTACATTAAAAGTGTAAATAATACAAGTGATAAAAGATCATACTACAGATGACGATTAAATGTGCAAAACAGAAAAGTTGTTACTTCAAAAGAACTTCAAATCGCTAATATACCGTAGCATGTTTCCATTTGTATGCACTATAGATGGGTAATTACCGATGAAAGAGAAATTCAACATTAGCAATTATAACTATACATACATACATATATATGTGTGTGAAGCTTAATTATATAAATTTGATTAATTTATATGGAACTTAATTAATTTATATGAAACTTGATTAACTTAGTTAATTTTTATAAAATTAATTTGATTTATCTAAACTTTAGTTAATTTTATAAAATTTAGTTAATTTATATAATCATATGAAAACAATATCAATAACATATGGAATTTCCTGAAGTGGATGTAAATTTTGTTTAAAATACTTTATTCAACAATTACATGTACATTGATATAAACATATTAATTTTATAAAACTTAATTAAATTTTATAAACTTATTTTGTAACGACCCACTATTTTGCACCATTCAAATTCGACAATAAAACAAATATGTCAAACTTGAATAAGCTCAAAACAACAGATTGTAATAAATTCGGAGAAATAAAACAAATCATAGAATCATAGACACAGATAAAATCAGAATAACTCACAACGGAAATAAAATTAACCACAGTGGTTCATGAAGCCACTACAAAATCAGTCTCAAAACACAGTCTCCAAAACAGTTACAAAATACATAGTCTGAAAAAACAAATATAGTACGAATCCCAAATACATAAGTCTCTAATACATAAGCTAAAATAGAATGATTGAACTGAAATAGATAAAACTTGATAAGTAGATAAATTCCAGAAATCTCTAGCTTCCAGAAGATAGATCCAAGCTGTGATACTCAGGCTCACCCGAGCGTAAGAAAATAAACACAAACACTCGAATCAGGACATACATACTTATACAATGTAAACCAACATAAGTGAACTGTAATATAAGGTACAAGTAACTTAAAGGATGCTTGGGACCGCCCATCCTCTAAGGATCCGTTAAACTATTTACTATGTAGTAATATTTCGCTATTATAATAGTGTCTACAATAAAATAAACTTACTTTAAAATAGCGTTAAGGAGTTACCCATTATCCGCCTTAACACATAATAGTGCCAATAGCCTATACAGTACCGTAATACCTCCTAATCGGGAGGCTACCAGAGGATACTCCATAGGTACGACACAAATCAAACTCGTATAAGGCGTGCTAGGGTAGGTGACACGGCACAACTAGGTAATGTCAGGGTAGATATACCAATTATACATTCGGGCTGGTGGTGATGCATAGCGCGTAGCTACCACCCACCTCGACCCACACTCCCAAAAATCAAAGGTGCCCACCAATCAATCACAAAGTAATAGAATGGCATACGAAGAAGTGTGTCCGATAAGAGGAGCTACCTCACTGGCCCAAGAATCGCTCCTGTTTTAGCCACCTTATGCCAACTCATTGCAGTCGGGTCCACGGATATACCTCAATCTGTGCAGTTAATGCGCTCAGTAGATTCGAAGCGGTGGAAATGCAAAAGGTCATAGCGGGGATACATCGAGGATATAGCGGGATATAGCGGATGGCTCTAAAATAGCATATAAAACCGTACTTAATGTTTTTACAAATATATAAATGGTAATTAAATGAAAATTTATCATTCAATTGAATTACAAATAATACATAAATAATACATAAATAATTTTAAATAAAAACATGTGCGAATATACTTTAAATAAACGAAAAACTGTTATATAACATAATTGAATTTGGTAGAATATTAGAGTATTTTCATTTTTGAAAATATATTAAAAATTAAATCAAATAAATTAGTTTCATAATTTTATAATGTACAAACGCAATTTTTCAATTCATTTTATTAAAAAAGATATAGCGGGAATAGCGGAATATAGCGGAAATAACGGGATATAGCGGAAATAGCGGGGATTAAAGCGGAAAGGCTATATTCTAGGGCTATATGGAAAAATCGTTGCGGTAGAAATCCGCTATGAGATATAGCAGGGATGTTGCGGGGTAATAGCGGGGCATTAACTACATAGACCTCAATAGAACGTCACCACCATCCTACTTTATTTTGGAATCTCCACCGCGTACACGGTTGTCAAAGTGGTTTTCGGTATCGACAGAGAGTATGCCCATATCTGATCCCGGTCTCTTTGCCAACCCACTGTTATTATCCCTTGGTTATAAATTTCAAAATGGTTTATATTTCACTTCAAAACATATTCTTTTATACCATTTAAATTCAATATCAAATAGTATTCATTTCAAAGTTGTAACATTTCTAAGTTCAATCATTCAATTACAAAGTTTCTAAAACATTGTAAATTTCAGCTATAACAGCACTTATAAATGTTACAGTAGATAAAGTAGTATTTCAAAAACATTGTCAAATTCAAAACAGCGGCACTTATAAAGTACTACGATAGGTATCAGTAATTTAAAATAGTTTACTATCATTTCAGCAACAACAGCACTTACCAAGTGCTCCAGTAGCTATTTAGTTATTTAAAACAGTTTACTTCCAACAACAACAACACTTACAAAGTGTTGCAGTAGCTCTTTATTATTTCAAAACTTAGTTTATTTCCAGAAACGATAGCACTTAACAAATGCTGTCTTAAAACCACAGCATTTCTGAAGTGCTACCAAATTCCAGATGTACTATAAAATTTCAGCAACATTAAAACTTCAATTTTAGCCATTTTAACTTATAAAAATCATATTTTTCGCTCCCAAAATATTCATTTGGGTATCATTTAACTTATGATTCAATAAATAATCTTTTAATAAATAGTATCCAATTTAACAATAGTTCACTTATTATGTCAAAAGTCAACTAATTTCTCAACATTTATTTTTTTTATCAATTAACTTAATACTTTATTTTAAAATGCCCATTTCATAAATAAAATAAAATTTCCATTCACTTACTTAACTTAAAAATTTCCATTTAAAACCAATTTCCAATTTCCAAGTTAAGTCATATTTTTAAAATACACCTTTCCATTTAATTCTTTATACATTCTAACTTATAGAAAAATCACTATAAATTCATTTAAAATATTTAAATCCAATTTAAGTTAAAATGACATCTTTTTACATTTAAAATACTTATAAAATTTAAGAAAATGTATATATTTAACCACAGGTTTGTACAATATTTTCTAACCTAGGTCAAGTGATATGGATAATATATCATTTGAATCCGTAATTTAAAAAGAAAAATCCAGGTTCTATCATCTCAAACCCGCAATCCCAAGTAAATCAAATACAATAAAAATCACTCGAGCCTATCATTTCAACCATAATTATTTTTCCTTATTCTAAAGTCCATTCGGGTATGTATCATTTCAGCCCATGGTGATAAGGGAACTGGCACTGTGAGATACAGAAAATAAAATAACAGTATATCATATAATATTATAACAGATGATTTAATAGGTATAAAATTAGGTTATACATCATATAAACAGATCACATGTATATATGAACATAGTATATCAATTATTACATATTCACTTGTCATCGTTTCACAAATATATAAGTACGGAATGTCTAGCGTGAATAACTCACCTTTTTGAAGCTAGAGATCAATTCAAAAGAAAAAAAATCCACACTCCGAAAAGCACGAGAAGGCAAGACAAGATTCGAGAAGAAGTAAGAACCAAATTCAAATCTTGAAATCAAATAAATAAAATAAATATAAGTATAAGGTTTAACACAACAAGATATGAATTCAAAAATTTAAAACATGAATCAATTTGAAACAAAACTTAGTTTAAATCACAAACGGGCTCAGCCACATCACCTATAAGCTTGGCCATACCCTATTTTTGCTCAGTCATGACGTGTTAGAGGCAACTAGGCTAGGACATGAAGTCACAAGGCACGGCCATGGGTAAAAAATGTGAGAGGATGGAAGTTACAAATCAGTGGAAGGCTAAAAGGCTTGGAAATGAAGGATCTAGTGGAAAAGTGGGTTCAGCCCTATGCTTCATGTGCTCGGCCATTGATAGATCTTGGTCACAAGGCATGGCAAGAGGGCATTGAGGTCATGGCAAAGCAAGGTGGGGTGGATTTTTGTTCGTGGCCGAGGCTAAAGGAGGAAGAGGTGGTGAAAAATGAAGGCTTGATGGTCACTACAAGAATTTTTTTTTTAGTGGCGCTCAAAAAACACAAAAAAAAAGTTTTGGTGGCGTTTTGATAAACGCCGCTAGAAAACATGCGACTAAAAATACATAATTTTTTGTTGCATTTATTTTAACGTCACTATAAATGAATTTTTGGCAGCGTTTTTTAAACGTTACTAAAGATCTATTTTACAGCGTTTAAGAAACGCCACCGAAAAGATACCGTTTACTATCTTATTTTTTTGTTGCACTTATTATTATTTTTTGCAGCGTTTTTTGAACGCCACGGAAATTATCTGAGTTACTATAATTGCTGATTCTGTAGCGCTTTTTAAACGCTACAAAAAAATATTTTTGGTGGCATTTTTTCTCTGCCACCGTATGTTTCGATTTTATTGCCTGCTGTTCCACGACTACATCTGATTTCGCCTCCAATTCAAGTACTTCAAAACTTATACAATAACATAATATATAAACACATACACATTCAAAATAACACATTCAATGAACCACAATAACACAAACAAAAGCAATTACATAATCACCACTATATCATAACATTAGTGTCAAGACAAAAGGTTAACCATACGTTTACACAACCAAACTACCAATAACAGTTTCATAATAGTACATGCAACTAAAGTAGTGTTGCTACCATACACACTAGTTTCATAACAGTTTTAATCAACCTAACTACATACATGTGCTGCTACCATACCAAAAACCAGTGTTGCTGCTTGAATTCTTCACAAACGTTTATCTACCTGTAAATAATAATAATCATGTTACTAAATATTTGTGAGGTGTCAAAGATCAAAAATGAACAAATATAGAAGTCCTTAGACTATAATACTTCAAACAAATATGCCTCTGCGTATTAACCAGTGATGTGAGCACAATGTAATCGTCCAACAACTTTTACATCATATTTGTGAAGTCAGTGCACTAAACTTGTCATACGACAACCATCCTCTTCAACCATGCACTCCATTCAAAACTTCCACTCCAACACCAAGTCAAAATCATTCCTTCCTCAATCACAAACAATACAACCCTCCCTATCCCTTAAACAACCTACCACCATTATCACCCTTAATTCTAAAAACTTCACCTTCACTTGAACTGTTCCACCTTCAAACTGCTTCAGTTCAAACAACCTCGGTCATTATAGTTCTGTCTACTACAAGCATCACTTCCCTACTTCAACACAGTTTCCGTCAACTGCCTTGCAACAACCCCTCCCCATTCATACTATAGAAAAAAATCCACAATGTGCCAAGTTAAAATTAAAGACAAGTTGACAGTCCTGCCACTGTTTGACCTAAACCGTAACCCCCCCACTGAATTTTAGCCTAACTCCATCAACAACCTCAGCCAAACTGACAACATTCAATCACCAATTCAATCACTTTCTAGCTCTACACCAATATTTATTGAGTAATATAACTAATTTTTATAGTCGATTATCTAGGAATATTGTCAGGGTATTAGACTCAAAGTTTGAAAACATTTATGATGAACAAGTTATATACCTTTCAGTTTGTTTTCAGAATGACTTTTTTCGTTGGCCAAGCTATGGGAACGCCAAGTGCACCTTCCATGTTTTGAACCACACCTGCACATAAATTTCAGTACGCTTCATACCTCATCAGTCATCATTCATAAAACGAGATCACAGTAGAGCGATGGCATGGTACAACATAAAAGGCATCAGCTGGTTTTGAACATTAATTAAAATAAGAATTTAAAACACTAGAACCAAAATATAAGCGAACTACAAAATTTCTGTGTGTGCATGCAGTTATGTGTAAAATTTATTAGAGCAGTTCCAGTAAGGGGTGGGTCACCCACTGACCCACCTTCAACACAGCTTTGGTAGGTCCATTTTAAGTAAGCAAAGCCACACAGTTTATTGCTTCTACGTATATATGCATTGTGTGGTTAATTCTGAAGCATACAGTGCATATCTAATTTATTATTACATTAGCAGCGACCTTATCCAGCATTGTAAGTGATATTTTCAAACTGATTTGTGTTAATTGGTTTTAAGCGTGAGTGAGTGAAAAACCAAAATTTTACAAGTGACAGCAAGTCAGCAAGTGATCTAAGGGCTCTGGACCTATTGTTAGAGGTGCTCTAAATGCTACCATAAAGAACTAGGTCTTGCTTGGTTGAGTGATGTGATAATGAGTGATCGCTTAACAAAAGAAATGTTTCATCATTCAGAAAATACAAAATCTTGAAAGGTTTGTGTCTTAGTATTTGCATTATGTTCTAATAATTTGTTCTGTTTACATTGGATAATCAATACAATTTATAAGGGCTACAAACTTGTTTTATATTACAGAAGTATATGATATATAATTTATGCTTGAGGTCATCCCCATCAATTGATTTTTCTCACTACACTACCAATAGGTTTCCTCCCAACGACCAAGTTTGTATCGTGAGATTATGTCATATGCTGTCGCTAAGAACATCACCGACAACACAAAAAGGGTAAGCTCATTTTCTTATGACAACTGTGAAAATTACTAGGACGTGATCAATTGAGTAATGCGATGATGGATAATGGTTGACAGCTTATATATACTGCAGTTAAAACTGTCCAAATTATTCAACATTTCAGACAAACCAAATTAGTCTACAGTAAATATTAATTGATATACAGTTTTTGAGGGTGGAAAAGGCACTTGAATTATATATGTATATCACTGGTTATAAATTTCTTCCAGGAGGAAAATAAAAGGATGGTCAGTAGTTTCTAAAGTTAATAATATAAATTACTCATTAAAGAAGTAAATTACCTATTAAGTTTCCATTCTTCTTTGATCGTCCCAAGAAGTAAAATAGGATCAGCATATGTTCTCCATTGACTTTGCTATAAGAATGCATCACAGCCGCGCCTTCAAAAAAAAAGAGTGAGATCAAACTGTCCAAATGTCGAACTTGGTTTCAATTGGAGACCCCTAATCAGTACTAAGTGTGAAAGCTTCGGTCACTTAACCTCTTAATGTGATGATGCTTCTGAAAATAAAACTGAAGCAGGCCATGTAGTGAACCACGTCCAATCCCTAAACCCACATAAACAACAAAATGTTCATAAAATAAACAATCAGCAATGCAAAATAAAGCCCATCAAGGGAACTAGGCTTTTGACCAAATCAAATATTCAACGTGAACCTCCTTCAATGCCCAACGGCCTACTTAAAAATGCAATAAACTCGATCCAAACTGACATAGTCTCAACTCAAATCATCAACTAACAGTAACATACCTCTTTAAATCTGAACAATGATCATCCTTCCAAAACTAACACTCTCAACTCAAATCATCAACTAACAATAACGTACCTCTTCAAATTTGTACAATGATCATCCTTCATCTTCTTCAACCCCATCAGAAAGAAATCATGTACAGATTAAAGAAAAGGAAGATGAGGAAACTGGCCTTCAATATATAGTGTTTGGCATTGCTACTTCAATAGCTTTATTAGGGGCAAAAGAAAAGAGTACATCAAGCTATGGTGGAAGCCACGGTCTATGGGAGGCATTGTTTGGATATATAAGCAAGTCAGTACCTGTATATCATGAATAAATTAATAACCCGCAGCAAAATAATGTTAATGCAATTGTGAATGTATTTTTGTAGATAAAAATAATAATTTATATCAGTCATCATAATAAATCATTTCATGATATATCAAAAAAAAATTGGGTAAAATAATTTATTTTTATTTTTATTTTTTTACTTTGTGTTATAAATATGCAAAATATGAAGTTTGTTTTTTCAGGAAAAATATGGAACCACTTTATACTTCAGGGAGCCAATTTATGTTTTGAAAGAGGTAAAAGAGATTTAACATTAAACCATGGTGTAACACTTTATGGTTTTAGAGTTATAATTAGAAAAGAACAAAAACAGTAAAACTTCTATTTTTGAAACATTTGAACTTCATTCGTTTAGATTTTGTAAAGAATCCTGAAAATTTGAATTCCAAGTTCCTGTAAGAAGTAGTATATTAGTTATTGTTTATCAATCTTTAAAAAAGGATAAGAGCATCATCTTATATCACCTTACCCACAAAAATGAATCCTTTTATATCTGATTTCATTGGGAGATCCCGAGATTATTTCCAGGTCACTAACATTAGCTAAGGCAATAGCTAAATATGACACTGTGCTAGAACACAAGATTGATTCGTGTCTGAACCCACTAGGACCAGGTTACTAAATACTCTCATACATAATCAGTCTTCAGCTGAAACTCAAGGGTACATTAACGTACACCACAAGGTTATAATCTCCTGATAAATTATCAAAACTAGAAGAAGAAATTCAACCATTTTCTTTAACTTTTTTTTTGAACTCCAATAAACCAGGTGTTAATTTGGTGAACCATTTGGAAAATTTTGAGGAAGTATGCATTAACTGCACAACACAGGTAAATCAAAAGGAAATACACCATAAATCTATTTAGTAGATTCTTAACAGGTCTAGCATAGGCCACCACAAATTGAAGTAAGACCACATAGTAATATGCACAAGATCGACTAATTAAGAGACTTCATTTTCAGTACGCCTAATAAAATTATTATAGCATTACTTAATGCAGGTAAACGATACCGCAGCAGATTGCCAGAACCAAATAAAACATTATAATGCTAATAACTGAAATTCATAAATCAAGTCAACTGAAACATTGTAAACACATCAACATAAAAATTAAAAAGACCAAAAGTTTGAAAAAAGCTTTGTCTTAAGACACTGGAATATATAATAAACAGTTAACTGCTCTTACCTTTGCATTCAGCCATCCTTTCTTTGAAACATTTTACACTCTCCTCAAGCTCAGCAAGCTTCACACCATTCAATAGAACCAACTCATTGTACTCGTCAAATTTCCCTAACCACTCGGATTCAAAGGCTAGAACCATTTCCTCTGCTATCAGCTTCATCTCTTCCTCTTTCACAAACTTCATCTTCTCTATCTCTTTCAAAGTAAGCACCAAACCGCCCGGCCCAGCAAAATCATGATATAGAAACTCGTCCACTCCTGGGCACATCTTCTTATACTCATCAAACTTTATCAATAAGTTTATCAAACCATAAACAAATTAAGTTTTCCTGTAATCAGTTATCCATCCAAAAACAAAGGATATATATTGGATGTGAACTCAGTAAACCAATTCTCAGTAAATCAAAACTGAAAGCAACTGTAATAACAGATTCTGAGGAAACCAATTATTATACGTAAGAAAATAAATACCTAGGCTTCTAAGCAACTGATACATAAGAGATTCTATTAACAAAATCTAAATCTAGTAATGAAACTCTAAATAATTTTTTCTACTATAAGTTATTAGTTTCCTTATTAACAACAATAACCCATCATTAAGAACAAAAGTTAAAATCAATACCTAGGTTGAGTCGGTCAATCGAAAAGCTCGCCAATGCTGGTGAGGTGATGATTTAGCTTTCCAAGTGTAATTTTCAGTAGTTCATAGCCAAATAGATAGTCGAAAATCAATTAGGTTTTCGTTCATCAGCGGATCGATGATAAAGAGGGAAGATTTGAAAGATGAAGTCGAGGGATTTTGTGATGATGAAGACGGGTGATTTAGAAAATGAAAATGAGAAAGATAGGTTATAAGGAGCGGCCATGGAATTTCAGCGATGTGAAAAAAAATTAAGTGTTTAAAAGAGAAAAGGAGCGGCCATGTAAAATTTTAGGAAAATTTGGCGGAAACCAATTGACCACATTTATTTGTTCATTTTTATGACTTAACTTGACAAAGAGTTGCATAAGCCTTGAAACGCTACCAATAAATGCAACTAAAAATTAATTCTTGTAGTGGGTTTTGGTTAAGTTTTGGTGGTGGATCTAGATCTAGGATCACGGCCAAGGGCATGGGATGGTGATGAGGAGTGGTGGCCAGCCATCGTGGTGGTGGGAAGAGGATGTGGTCAGAAATAAAGGGGAAGGCCGAGTATATGATGAAGAAAAACAAAGGAAAATAAAAGAAAGAGGAAGAGAAGCCATGGAACTTACAGTATTTTTCTCTCGGGAGAAGCAAATGAAAATGAGATGCGAGGAAATGTTTTTGTACGTGAATTGATAAGGGTAGGAGGCGGCTAGGGTTTTGCAATACATGGCTGAAAATAGTGTATGGCTATGGTTGGTAATAAAGAGGCCAAGCAAATAAAGGCAAGCTTTTAACACAATGTAACGTATGCCCAATTAAAACAAAGTAACGTATGTCTAATTGATTATTTCCCTAGTCATTAAATAAAAGATATACACAAGAAAATCCAATAAATAAAATAAAGTCTATACAAACAAAATAGAATATAAAATATAGAGATGGACATAGGAAAAATATAGAAATAAATACAGAATTTAATTACGTGTAAAAAGTTGTATTTTATCCAATTTAAAAAGTATAAATCATAATTTAATGAAACGAAAAGCCGAACGGATATTAGAATTATATCCAGCTTTAAATAAAAAGATCAGAATTTAAAATTTTAAAATTTAAAATTTTCAAATAAAGTCAAAGTTTGACCAAAATATAAAATTTCAGAAATTGTTTATTTTATCCTATTTGGAAGATAAATTACAAACACATCGAATAAAATTCCAAAATTCAAATTTTAATGATTAAAAATCAAAGTTTTCAAATAAATTAAATCTAAAAATATTTACAAAATTTTGGGTTGTTACACTCTCCCCCACTCAAAACTTTTCGTCCTCGAAAAGGAACGAACAAGGAAAACAAAGAAAGATAGATAGCAAAGCAAAAGTACCTGAAATAAACAATTCTGAATTCAAAGCATGTATGCTCTCCTCCGTCTCCCAGGTACAATCCCGGTCATCCCTACTCCACTGCACTTTGACCAGGTTGACAGATTTCCTTCTTAGCTGCTTCATACATCGATCGACGATACAAAGTGGCTTCCTCTCAATAGTCAGATTAGGCTCAATATCTAAACCCTCAAGAGCAGAAGGCTGGACAATAAGAGATGGATCATGCAGATACCGACGAAGATACGAAACATGGAATACATTATGTACTTTAGCAAATTTCTTAGGAAAATCCATACGATAAGCTAAAGAACCAACTCTTTCCACAATGCGGAATGGACCGACGAACCTAGGAGCAAGCTTCCCTCTACGACCAAAATGAACCACATTTCTTAAGGGAGATACCTTTAGGAAAACCTGATCACCAACAGCAAACTCCAAACTCCTCCTACGCCGATTAACATACTTCTTCTGCCTATCCTAAGCAATCCTCAACTTCCTCTTAATCTCCTTAACCTTCTTCGAAGCTTCCAAGATCACCTCAGGACAAAGAACCAAACGATTATCGGATTCAATCCAGCAAGATGGAGATCTATAAGGTCTTCCGTAAAGGGCAGCAAATGGAGACATCTTAATACTAGGTTGATAACTGTTGTTATAGGTGAATTCCATGATGGAGATGATCTTCCCAAGTTCCTCCATAATCAAGAACACAAGCATGGAGAAGATCCTCAATAATCTGATTCACTTTTTCCGTTTGACCGTCGGTCTGCAGATGGTAAGCAGTGCTCAGATTCAGACGAGTACCCAAAGATTCCTGAAAAGCTTTCCAAAACTGACTGGTAAAGATAGGGTCTCGATCACAAACAATGCTGAAGGGAATACCATGAAGACGAACAGTCTCCCTCATATAAATCCCAGCCAGACTGGAAGCAGAACGGGTAGATTTGATCGGAATGAAATGAGCTGATTTGGTCAATCTATCCACGATAAACCAGATACTCTCATTACCCTTTCGAGTCCTAGGTAAGCCATCAATATAATCCATGGAAACTTGTTCCCATTTCCAATTGGGAATCTTAAGGGGCTGCAACAAACCAGGGGTCTTCTGGTGATCTGCCTTGACTTGCTGACAAGTTGTACACCTACTAACAAAAATAGAGATATCTCGCCTCATACCTCTCCACCAATAAAGCTTCTTCATGTCCTTATACATCTTCGACACACCAGGACGAATAGAAAGTCGAGATCGATGATGTTCTCGAAGTAACTCCTGCCTCACTCCATCAACATTCAGGACACAAGTCCGATTATTAATCCTCAAAATCCCTCTATCATCTATCTGAGCTACACTACCATCATGAATACTACCACCAACCCTACTATGAACACTCTCCTTCATACGCCTAAGAATCTTATCCTCATCCTGCTTAGCTTTGATACGGTCCAAAAGAGGAGAAGAAGAAACCACAAGCTAGCACAACATGGCCTTCTTCCGACTCAAAGCATCGACCACAACATTAGATTTACCGGGAGTACAGCTAGTATCGAAGTCGTAAGAAGCAAGAAACTCAAGCCACCAAATTTTCCTTTGATTCAAATCCTTCTGGGTAAAGATATACTTCAAATACTGATGATCAGTGAAGAGCTCAAACTTAGCACCTAAAAGATGATGTCTCCACGGCTTTAAAGCAAAGACAATAGCAAGCAACTCTAAATCATGAGCAGCATAATTGGCCTCGTGAGTCTTCAACTGACGACTAGCATAAGCAATGACCTTCCCATATTGCATCAGAATAGCTTCCAAACCCTCACAACAAGCATCAGTGTATACCGTTAATCCCTCATTTACATTTGGGACAGTAAGCACTGGTGCGGATGTAAGCTTACTCTTCAACTCATTGAATGCAGCTTTACACTTATCATCCCATATAAACTTAGCATTCTTGTGAGTCAAAGCAGTGAGAGGTGCAGAAATCCAAGTAAAATTCTCAATTAATCTCCGATAGTAACCGGCAAGGCCCAGAAAACTGCGAATATCAATTGGAGTCCTAGGAGTTTCCCAATCCTATAATAGAATAGGGAGAAATAAGGACCACAGAAAAGATAGAATGATCATATTACAAAAAGAGAAGAAAGAAAAACTTACACTGATCGCAGCGATCTTGACTGGATCAACAGAAACTCCATTTCTAGAAACAATATACCCGAGAAATCGGACTTCATCTCTCCAGAAATGGCATGTAGAGAATTTAGCCTTCAACTGATGATTTCTAAGAGTCTCCAGAACAAATTTCAAATGGGATTTATGCTCTTCCTCAGACTTGGATAACATAAGAATATCATCAACAAAGACTAGAACAAATTTATTAAGCACATCGCGAAAAACACGATTCATCAAATCAACAAAGAAAGCAGGAGCATTAGTCAAACCAAAAGGCATAACTAACCACTCATAAAAACCATTCTCAGTACAGAAAGCAGTCCTGGAAATACTTTCCTCAGCAACTCTGAGCTGGTGAAAACCTATGGCAAGATCAAGCTGAGAAAAGACAGTAGCTCTATGGAGCTGATCAAACATATCATTGACACGAGGCATAGGATATCTATTCCTCATAGTGAGCTTGTTCAGCTCCCTATAATCAACACACATCCGAAGAGAACCATCAGACTTGGTGAAGAAAACCACTGCTGCTCCACATTCTGAATGGCTAGGTTTGATCAGACCCTTGGAGAACAAGTCCTCAATTTGCTTCCTCAACTCAACCTTTTCTCGGGGTGCCATTCTTTCAGGACGAAGAACTACAGGTCGAGCTCCAGCAATAAGATCAATACGGAAATCAATTTCCCACTGAGGAGGTAAAGAAGTGACTTCACCAAATACATCGAGATAGAGTTGGACTATAGGAGTTGAATGAATATCACCAGGAGAAGCATCAAGAGAATAAATAATGCTGCCAGCAAAATTCTGGGGAAAAATACACTGAAACACTAACGAATTACCAAAATCATCCATGAGGGAAACAGTTCGGGAACTACAAGAGATAAAGGCATCATGCCTCTTCAGCCAATCACCACCAAGCAATAGATCGAAAGCATCAAAACCGAGAACATAGAAATCACCAGTGAAACGGTGATCAAGGTAGAGAAGCCTCACTTGCTTACAAATCCTACTAAGATTCGCAGGACCACCAATAGGATTTGAAACACACAAAGGTAGAAAAGCAAACTCGGGCAAAAGACGATGCTCGAACAAAGATCCACAGAAATAAAGTTATGGGAAACTCCTGTATCAAATAAAACACGAACAAGAGATTTAAACAAAGTAAAGGTGCCCTGAAGAGTACCTTGAGAATCACTAGGAGCAGGAGCAGGAGTAGGAACAGGTGCAAGAGAAGATGTAGAAGTAACAGCAAAAATACCAAATGCCTTGCCCTTCTGCTGTGTAGGGCAGTCCTTCTTGAAATGGCCGGGCTGCAGATAAATATGACAGAGATCCCGCTTGGTCAACTGAGATGGAGGAACAGTAGCACCAACCAAAGTAGGACAACTATTAGCATAGTGTCCTTTCTTATCACATCTATAGCAAGTAATGGCAGATAGATCGATCGACTGCCTCTCAGATGAAGAAGACGATCCCAATCATGGAGTCTTGTTCTGGTTCTTCTTATAGTGAAAGTTGGGCTTCCTCTTCTTCTGATTGCCAGAAGAAGACTGAGATGAAGCAGACTGAGAAGCACAAGGATCCCTAGAAGTAGGATTCTCGTATCTAATGGCCATGTCCATCAGAGTGGTGAAGGGCTATGAACATGAGCAACGAGACGATCACAGTACTCCGGACGGGCACCAGCAATGAACTTCTCATTTTTCTTGAGAGGAGTGTCAATCAGATTAAGGCCAAACTTCGAAAGTTCATTGAACTTCCTCTCATATTCAGCAAAAAACATATCACCCTGCTTCAAATCCATGAATTCCCGATAAAGCTCTGACTTTCCTGCCTCGGGCATCCATTTCATAAGAAAAGCATTAGTAAAGCATGATAAAGAAATATAAGAAAGATTTCATAAGGGAAAACTGAACCAAATTCAAGACAAATAGAAGAAGATACCTAAATTGTTCCCAAGAAATGTCAGCCTCAGCGGTGAGAGCCGTGACGGACTCCCACCAATCTAAAGCTGCTCCTTTCAATTTGCCAAGCTGCCAACTGACGCTACTGGGCATTAGTGATCTCAAGACCGGAGAAGATTCTCTCCAAATCCTTCAACCACTGTTGAGCTCCAATAATGCTCTCAGATCCGGTGAACTTGGTGCCACCAAGCTCGGTGTATTCCTTGCAAAGCTTAGTGAACCTGATTGGGGCAGCAGGCTCAGGAGCTGGGGAAACACCACGTCCCTTAGCTCTAGCGTTCCTATGACTCATCCTGAAAATCAAGAATGAATTTTAGGACAGAGGTAATTGAGAAACAAGGACAATATTAGAAAAAATAAGATGCAATGGGAATATCCCAAACAAAGAAATTATTAACAGGGTGGACAAGGAAAAGAAGAAGGAAGTTTAAGAAAATTTGACTTTAAAACAAGAAAAGTTTTTATATCAAAATACTCTTTAAAATCCTTTGAAAATCCTTTGAAAAATCATTTTATACTTTAAAATAAGTTCTCTCGTAAAGAAAGGATTCCAAGATTGATTTTTCTCATTCTAGGGTATTTCTACCCTATCTCTAATGAGTTTTTGCTCTGTAGGGTATAGTTTGCCTAAAACTTGGGTCTGATACCAACATTAATGACCCACTATTTTGCACCATTCAAATTCGAAAATAAAACAAATGTCAAACTTGAATAGCTCAAAACAACAAATTGTAATAAATTCGAAGCAAATAAGACCAATCACAGAATCACAGACACAGATAATATCAGAATAACTCGCAGCGGAAATAAAATTAACCATAATGGTTCATGAAGCCACTACAAACTGAGTCTCAAAACACCATCTCCAAAACAGTTACAAAATACATAGTCTAAGAAAAACAAATACAGTTCTGAAACAAATATAGTAGGAATCCCACATACATAAGTCTCTGATACATAAGCTGAAACAAAATGACTGAACCGAAATAGATAAAACTAGATAAGTAGATAAAATCCAAAGATCTCTAGCTTCCAGAAGATAGATCCAAGTTGTGATACTCACGTTAGCCCGAGCATAAGAAAATAAACACAAACACTCGAGTCAGGACATACATTCTTATACAATGTAAACCAACACAAGTGAACTGTAATATAAGGTACAAGTAACTTAAAGGATGCTTGGGACCGTCCATCCTCTAAGGATCCGTTAAACTATTTACTATGTAGTAATATTTCACTGTTATAATAGTGTCTACAGTAAAATAAACTTACTTTAAAATAGCGTTCAGGAGTTACCCAATATCCCCCTTAACACATAATAGTGCCAATAGTCTATATAGTATCGTAATACCTCCTGATCGGGAGGCTACCAGAGGATACTCCATAGGTACGACACAAATCAAACTCATACAAGGTGCGCTAGGGTAAGGGGTACGGCACAACTAGGCAATGCTAGGGTAGATATACCAATTACGCATCCGGGCTGGTGGCGACATGTAGCACGCAGCTATAACCCACCTCGAGCCACACTCCCAAAAATCAAAGGTGCGCACCAATCAATCAAAAAGTAATAGAATGGCATACGAAGAAGTGTGTCCGATAAGAGGAGCTACCTCACTGGCCCAAGAATCGCTCCTGTTTTAGCCACCTTATGCCAACTCACGGGAGTCGGGTCCACGTATATACCTCAATAGAATGTCACCACCATCCTACTTCATTCTAGAATCTCCACCGCGTACATGGTTATCAAAGTGGTTTTGGGTATCGACAGAGAGTATGCCCATATCCGATCCCGGTCTCTTTGCCAACCAATCGTTATTATAACCCGTGGTTATAAATTTCAAAAATGGGTTATATTTCACTTCCAAACATATTCATTTAAACCATTTAAATTAAATATCAAATAGTATTCATTTCAAAGTTGTAACATTTCTAAGTTCAATCATTCAATTATAAAATTTCCAAAACATTGTAAATTTCAGCTATAACAGCACTTACAAATGTTACAGTAGATATAGTAATATTTCAAAAACATTGTCAAATTCAAAATAGCAGCACTTATAAAGTGCTACAGTAAGTATTAGTAATTTAAAACAGTTTACTTTCATTTCATCAACAACAACACTTACCAAGTGCTGCAGTAGCTATTTAGTTATTTAAAACAGTTTACATCCAGCAATAACAGCACTTACCAAGTGCTACAGTAGCTATTTAGTTATTTCAACATATAGTTTAGTTTCTACAGCAACAACACTTACAAAGTGCTGCAGTAGCTCTTTATTATTTCAGAACTTAGTTTATTTCCAGAAATGACTGCATTTAACAAATGCTGTCTTAAAACCACAGCATTTCTGAAGTGCTACCAATGCTAATTCCAGATTTACTATATAATTTTAGCAACATTAAAACTTCAATTTTAGCCATTTTAACTTATAAAATTCATATTTTTCGCTTCAAAAATATTCATTTGGGTATCATTTAACTTATGATTCAATAAAATAAACTTTTAATAAATAGTACCCAATTTAACAATAGTTCACTTATTAATTCAAAAGTCAACTAATTTCTCAACTTTATTTTTTGGTCAATTAACTTAATATTTTATTTTAAAATGCCTATTTCATAAATAAAATAAAATTTCCATTCATTTACATAACTTAAAATTTCCATTTAAAACCAATTTCCAATTTCCAAGTTAAGTCATATTTTTAAAATACACCTTTCCATTTAATCCTTTATACATTCTAACTTATAGAAAAATCATTATAAATTCATTTAAATTATTAAATCCAATTTAATTTAAAATGACATCTTTTTACATTTAAAAATACTTATAAAATTTCAAAATATATATATATATATATATATATATATATATATATATTTAACCATGGGGTTGTATAATATTTTCTAACCTAAATCAAGTGATATGGATAATATATCATTTCAATCCGTAATTTAAAAAGAAAAATCTGAGGTCTATCATTTCAAACCCGCAATCCCAAGTAAATCAAATATAATAAAAATTATTCGAGCCTATCATTTCAGCCCATAATGATTTTTCCTTATTCTAAAGTCCGTTAAGGTATGTATCATTTCAACACATAGTGATAAGGGAACTTGCAGTGTGAGATATAGAAAATAAAATAACAGTATATCATATAATATTATAACAGATGATGTAATAGGTAAAAAATCAGGTTATACATCATATAAACAGATCACAAGCATTTATGAACATAGTGTATTAATTATTACATATTCACTTGTCATCGTTTCACAAATATATAAGTACGGAATGTCTAGCGTGAATAACTCACCGTTTTGAAGCTAGAGACCAATTCAGAACAAAAAAATCCACATTCCGCAAAGCACAAGAAGGCACGACAAGATTCGAGAAGAAGTAATAACCAAATTCAAATCTTGAAATCAAATAAATAAAATAAATATAAGTATAAGGTTTAACACAACAAGTACGAATTCAACAATTTAAAACATGAATCAATTTGAAACAAAACTTGGTTTAAATCACAAATGGGCTCAGCCACATCACCTATAAGCTCGGCCACACCCTATTTTTGCTCAACCATGAGGTGTTAGAGGTAACTAGGCTAGATCATGAAGTCACAAGGCACGGCCATGGGTAAAAGAATGTGAGGAGTTGGAAGTTACAAATCAACGGAAGGCTAAAAGACTTGGAAATGAAGGATCTAGTGGAAAAGCAGGTTCGGCCCTATGCTTCATGTGCTTGGCCATTGCTAGATCTTGGTCATAAGGCATGGCAAGAGGGTGTTGAGGTCATGGAAAAGCAAGATGGTGTGGAGTTTTGTTCATGGTCCTGGTTAAAGGTGGAAGAGGTGGTGAAAAATGGAAGGCTTGATGGTTTTGGTCAAGTGTTGGTGGTGGATCTAGATCTAGGGTCACGGCCAAGGGCATGGGATGGTGATGAGGAGTGGTGGTCGGCCACGGTGGTGGTGGGAAAAGGATATGGTCGAAAATAAAGCGGAAGGCCGAATATATGAGGAAGAAAAACAAAGGAAAATAAAAGAAAAAGGAAAAAGAAAGAGGAAGAGAAGCCATGGAACTTACAGTATTTTTCTCTCCGGAGAAGCAAATGAAAATGAGATGTGAGGAAATGTTTTTGTACGTGAATTGGTAAGGGTAGGAGGTGGCTAGGGTTTTGCAATACACGGCTGAAAATAGTGAACGGCTATGGTAGGTAATAAAGAGGCCAAGAAAATAAAGGCAAGCTTTTAACACAATGTAACGTATGCCCAATTAAAACAAAGTAACGTATGTCTAATTGATTTTTTCCCAAGTCGTTAAATAAAAGACATACACAAGAATCATCCCATAAATAAAATAAAGTCTATACAAACAAAATAGAAAATAAAATAAAGAGATGGACATAGGAAAAATATAGAAATAAATACAGAATTTAATTGCGTGTAAAACGTTGTATTTTATCCAATTTAAAAAGTATAAGTCAGAATTTAATGAAACGAAAAGCAGAACGGATATTAGAATTATATCCAGCTTCAAATAAAAAGATCAGAATTTAAAAATATAAATTATAAAATTTTCAAATAAAAGTCAAAGTTTGACCAAAATATAAAATTTCAGAAATTGTTTATTTTATCCTATTTGGAAGATAAATTACAAACACATCAAATAAAATTCCAAATATTCAAATTTTAGTGATTAAAAATCAAAGTTTTCAAATAAATTAAATTTAAAAATATTTAGAAAATTTAGGATTGTTACATATTTAATTTTAGATAAAATTTTGGCTTATTTAATTAATATAAAACTTAATTAACTTAGTTACTTACTTTAAGCTTAGCGAATTTGTTATTGTTGTTGTTTATATTATTATTATATTATTAATGTTATTATATTATTTTATTGCTTTTATTATATTATATTATATTATTCTTCTAAATTTAGTTAATTTTTGTAAACTTGATTAATTTTTATAAAACTTAGTTAACTTGGTTAATTTTTATAAAAATTAGACATTTTTAAAACTTAGTCAATTTTTATAACAATTTAACAAAGATTTCAAATAAAAGAACATGATTTTTATAAAAACTATTTTTTTTTAAACTTAATTAAATTTTATAAACTTATTTAATTAAAAAAAATAGTTTGCTTATTTAATTATTATAAAACTTAATTAACTTAGTTACTTATTTTAAATTTAGTTAATTTATTATTATTTTATTACTACTATTATTATATTATATTATTATTATTCTTTATAAATTTATTTAGTTTTTATAAACTTAATTAATTTTTATAAAATTTTGTTAATATTTAGAAAATTACTTAATTCTTATAAAACTTAGTTAACTTAGTTGAATTTTTATAAATTTATTTAAGTTTTATAAAACTTGGTTAATTTTTAGAAAGTAATTAATTTTTATAAAACTTAGTTTACTTAGTTAATTTTTATAAACCTAATTATTAGTTAAATTTTATAAAAGTTAATTAATTTTCATAAAATTTTAGCCAACTTAGTTAAATTTTATAAACTTAATCATTTCTTATCAAAACATAGTTAACTTAGTTAAAAATTTGTAAAAGTTCGTTAAATATAAATATGTTTATTTTTATACATGTTTAACTTTTATAAATATGTTTATTTTTATAAAAATTGGTTCACATAGTTATTTTTTGTAAAAATTAGTTAAATTTTGTAGACATAGTTAAAAGGTCAAATAAGTTTAATTTCTATAAAACTTCGTCGATTTCTGTGAACTTATCAGATTTCACAAAATCCCGACAACTCCTCTTTTGCATGGTTAGTTCTTTTCAGCCATCCCAATTCAATATATAGTTACACTATCAAAACAAGCTCAGATTCAGATCATATAAAAAAATATATTCCATGATAGCATACACATTTAAATGCATAAAAACATACCTTTTGTTAACAATTTTCGCTAGCAATCTTCCATATAGCAAACTAATGATTTGTGTACCTATATAGCAAAGTAAAACGAATAATCATGAAGCAGATCTATAAAAGAGTTATGTAGTATGTAAAATGGTGAAATGGTTACTGCATAACTTAATTAATTTTTACCAAGTTTGAATTTGTACATGCTCTCTTTTAACTAACGGTCACCGATTACCATAATTCAGAACAAATTTAGCTTATGAAGCCATTGAAGGACAAGAACCATAAAATCAAACCTCGGAATTCATTAAAGATTCCAGATCTGTAACCTTTTGTAAAACTATTCAAATAAACAACAGAACTTTAATAAGCTGATAACATAAATAACAAGATGTTACGAAGCTACAAAATATCACCAGATGCGTATTCACTAGAATAGTTACAGCGTTAACAACAACATTCTCATCAGCTAAATTAGTTGCACTATCAATACTATTGCTTTTATCCCTATTCTGCCAATCCACATCAACTCAGTGAAAAAGAGAGAGGAAAAGGACCAAATCTAACAAACAGTAAATATACTAACCAAATCTGTTGGGAAAGGGCGCTAAGAAACGACATTCAAGATTACAAAGATAATAACATGTCGTTGATCCATAAATGGTTCGTTCTACAATAATTTGAGATCTGAGATTTGAAAAGGTGAAGTTTCAAAAGCAATAGTACCTGATCCCAAGTGGAAGTAAATTGTTGCCTTTTGAGATTGCTACTTTCGATTGGGTGTGTGCGTGTATCACTATTGAAGGGGAAGAAGAGAGTCCTACGTTTTCCTGTAAATGAAGCAATCTAGATCAAAAGAGTATCAAGCCTAAAAATTATTGGAACATGGATTTCACATGTTAAGGGTAACCAAAACATGGTATTCATTGGTCTAAAAAGTATGTTTCTTATACCCGACCCTGAAGAGAAAAAGCGAACACCATCGGTATTTTGGTTATCTGTTTGTCTAAAATTGTGCAGTATTTTAATTTCACCCTTAGTTTTTATGAAATGTAGTTCACTTGCTTAATTTTTAAAAAAATTCAGTTGACTAATTAAATCCTTCCCCATATACATGATGTCACGTTCCAAATTTCAGCGTTCTTAAATCGACAGCCATACTTCACTTGTACTCGAATGCCGCAGATTCAACCGTTGAAATTTGACTCGTGCCGAAGCTTATAACACATTAGTATAACAACACAGCGGAACAAAAAGAAATGAATATCATATACAACTCCAATGAATACAATATCTAATTATATACAACAATGATATCAATATGATACAAGAATATCAGAGACAATAAACAACAGCGGAAAACAAATAGCAAAAGAGATAACTCCAATATCAAACTGCAACTCCAATCCAATGCTCCAAAGCCAAAACTCCAAACCTCTAGCTTGAACCCCCATCAAGGTTGCACAAAGCTAAGCAAGGTCAGCCGTGAAATGCTGAAGTGTAGCAAATGCGATCCACAAATCCAAAGGGGCTTCGAAGGCTATCGAATGAATCCCTACTATTCGACTATCTGAAAAAACCAACTATAGTATGCCCGCGTGGAAAATTGTGGACACCCAGAGTTTAGGAAGGGAACAATAAACTCCGGATCAGTCATGAGACTGGTATGAGCAAACAAAAACATTTTTATCTTTAAAACAAACAATAAAAGATATTAAAATTGAAATCCACAATGCCTTTTGGAAAATGAAACACCATAAGGCCTCCTGCCACACACACCATGCAAACGCAGAATTGGAGGAGATTTCTCCTTATGATAGTCAAAAAAGTTTGATATACGAAAACCATTTTGATATTATTATTAGTGCATAGTGGAAAACATTTCGAAAGTATAATATTAATATTAGCCAGCATAGACATTTCGAACTATGCCTACTATAGCTACCATCCAAACAGTGGGGCGCCACCATAAGTAGATGGCGGGTTATACAACTAAAACTGTACAGGGCGCGTATTGGAGATTGGATTTTCCAACAAATGGTCAGGCCAAGGAACATCCCATTGCCACATGGGTAAGCCTCTGGAGGGACGCCTCGAGAACCTACACGGCTCTCTACTAACACATGGCCGGATCACTGCCTTCCCGGGAGTAACACCTAAGATATGCCACCCCCGGTCGTTTGCGACCTTTATCCGAGAGCTCTCAACACCAACAACATCACACAGTAATAAATATACAGTGTCCACATGAGTAAGTATCTGGGCTCCATACCATGATACCACCCTTTTCCAGAAGGAATGGACATACCCTAGAGGTGCGACCCCTGAAACCTTGCCGCCTCTTTCCTGTTTCAACCATTACCGGGTTGTGAGGCTCGATGAGGTCCCGTCCACAAAGCTACGCTTTTTCACAAAGCCATGCATTGATCAACAAATGATCAGCAGCACTTCGTATGCCACATTACCAAATTAGGAATGTATCACTAGTAACCATCAACTACATAAACTCTGAGCTTGTACGTCTCAGAGAAGGGTGTTAAGCTAAGGGAATAAATCTCCGCCACCAAACAAAAATGTATTTGATAGAAACCAGCTTTACATCTCAAAGTAATGTCAGACACACATCCATACAAGTCTGTTCCGGGTTCGAACATAACCGAAGGCACTTCCAAAGAAGCCCTTGCAATCCGGGTATTCACAATCCCGATCAGACTCCCCATCACTTAGGGAATCTCTATACCGTAGCTACTCAGTGCAGAGACAATCGATAGGTCATCCTATCGTTCTCGCAAATACTCGGTCTTCACCACCGGTCTTCAAATGCTATCCATAACGTCGTATCATTATTCGGAATGGGTTATATGACACAAGGTCCTCTCCTAGCTAAACCAAATAATGAGCGCAATATTAAAAAAAACACATGGATATGGGATTTCACTTAAATCACAACTTAAAAATCCAAAGCTTTTCTTTCAAATGGTTTAAACAAATTACCATTTCAAATCTTTAAACAAAAAGATTCATCTCACAAAGTTTACCCACTTTCACAAATATCCATTCACAGATTTTCAAAACAATTTCCATTTCAATTAGGATTAACTCGTCTAATCTTTAAATCAAAGATTTAACTTATAGCTTTCAAACCCGTTTCCAAAGATTTATTCATAACATGGAAAACCATTTTCATTTCAAACTTGAAGTCCCTTTAACACAAATTGGAAATTCATTTCTTATATGAAAGCTTTTATTATTTGAAAACAACTAGTTTTCATTTCGGAAAAATCAGATTTCATTTATACAAGTTAAAATCTTTGGATTAGATTCAAATTCCCAAAACAACACTTTTAAAATGGTTTAAAAACCATATAAACTTGTATAACTTTTTAAAATCATAAATCATAGAATTCAATTTTAAATTTTGAATTCAAATTTAAATCAAATTATTTAACTTTCAAGACTTTATTAAGTTATTCAAAATAACTTTTATCTTTAAAACTCCATTTCAAAAGCCTTTTCAAATTCAACCCAATTTCATTTCCAAAACCATTTGGATTCAAAATTCAACTTTTAAAACCATTTCAAAAATCTATGACTTGACCGATTCCCTTGTGAAATCCATATTTGCGTGTGTATAGTGTAGTCCAGGGGTTTTACACACAATAGTGCAACATCATTCAATCATCACAGATTCAAGCACATCAATATCGATAAGTGGTATAATCCATAACGCTTATCTTCATTTATAGATTCATAGATAAAGTAAATTTATCAATCACAAAGATTCACCATTATGATTCGATGTGGGTTTCGGATAACCAACTAAAATCCGACTCCCTGTCGCATCGAAATTCAAATGCCGTTTTACGGGCACACAGCAGTATATTCATCACAGATATCACAGCTCAGCACAAAGCAATTCATATTACATAGCATCACAATCACATAACAGAGATATCAATCCAATACACAGCATTCAATAACAATCAAACATCTTTAATTAAGATGAATAAATCGTGTGGTTTAAATTAATTAACCATATAATTACTTTCGTTAATTATTTTTAATCAATGATTAATTATCATTAATTACAATTGATTAAGTCTTAATCACCTTCATTAATTAATCATTTCTTATCAATTATCTTAATTAATTTATCCTTAATTACATTAATTAATTAACCGTTAATCAATTATCCTTAAATTATCCTTAATCAGTTACCATTTAATTAATCATCCTAAATTAATTACAATAAGTGATTATTCCTAATCACTTGATAAATCAACTTTAATCATTAATTAGTCTAACTTTTAATAAATTTATTAACCCATTAACTTACACCTTTAATTTAATTACAACTATAAAAATCCTAATCTTTTAAACTAACTTCTTAACAAAAGTTTAATACCACATCGTTATATTTTCAAAAACACTTATTAATTAATAAATTAACTAATATGAAATTTTCCAATATCAAAACAATTTCCCTTTAAAAACATTTAGCTTTCAAATTTTAAACTTGGAAATTTGTTTAAAACTTGTTTAACATTTCACTTTGAAACTCTGGTTATATATTTTTCCTCTTTTCATTTAAAATATGGATATAACAAAAACCCGATCCCACCATGATTTACCCGAGCCAAATCATTTTTTTTCTGAGCAACCTTAATTCAAATTTCCTTCGAGACAATCCATCGATTTCACGTGCTCAAACCGAAGCAAATACCCGAGTCACCTTCTTCTTCTTCATTTTAACAACCACAACCAAACACATCAACGTTACACCGTGCAATGTGCACGTGTAAATGCCATTGGTGACCCACCGACGTACTTCATCGACGTTCTCAAGTCACCGTTGATCCCCTCGATCCACCATGCTATCCAGAAAACTCGAAATCCAAACAAATCGAAAATGAGCAATTCGAACGAACCCAGCAACAAAAATCTATCATCCAAAAATCAACCGCATCACCACCTCGGTCCGTTACTCGCCACCGGAAACCACCCAGAGACGCGTCGACGTCCCCTCCATCGATTCCCCACCTTGCGATCCAGTCTGGCCTTCCCACGGCGGCTCAAACCCCTCAAAACCTATTGGAAATCAAAATGACAGTAAAACCCTATTACGCCAATTCACGACCACCATAGCCATCAGAAAAATGCACCTATATTTTTCCAGCGACGCCTGACACCTCAGCCTCCTTCATGCCAAATCACGAGCCTTAAATCGTCGTTGATCACCAGGAATTCGTTCAAACCCATTCCATGTTCATCTTACTAATTCTCGAGATCTAACAAATTAAAAATCATAATTGTTGCACCTAAATTCATGATTTTCGATAACTAACCTGACCTTAGATTCCAATCATTAAATCGAGATGTTCCAATTTTTCCCAAATTCAAAAGTCCCACTGTAAAATTCCATTTCAGGGATGAATACTCAATCATTTAACTCGAAATCATTTTTATAAATGATGTAACTTTATTTCAAACATTTACTCTTTAGAAATTGAAGTTTAAAATAGATCCTAATAGCAAATAGGGATTTTGTTTTGAAATTCTTGAGTATGCGATAATAACAGTGACAAATACACACACACACACACACACACACACACAAACATACAGTCATATATACACAGAGACATGCAAACATATTCACACAATCATTCGAGCATAATTCATATCATACATCATAGACAAATCTAAACACTAAGAAATAAACTAGGATTTAGGGTTTACTCACCTGGAGTTTGGAAAGAACAGAGAAAGGTAGAGAACTAGAAATGCACTTTTGAATTTGAATGTTGGCATTTTTTTTTGAATCTGCATGCTTAAAACATTGAATTGCTCAATTTGAAATACTTTAGATTTTTATTCTGGGTTGTAGTTTGTCTTAGGTTTGGTTTTACTTTGATTACTTTTCCTGGCTTTGATCTTGTTGCACAGAGTTTTGATAGCTTCAGGTTGCTTTTGTTTTTGATTTCCAGGTTTTAGATCTTGATAATCCTGATCTTCAACTTGATTTTATTTCTAACTTCATTTGTTTTCAGATCTGGTTTCAGGTTGAGGTATTTTGCAAATAGGTTGTGGCTTTGTTTTGATATGAAACAAACTTTTGTTTTTCTGGTTTTGCTTAAAGTTTGGTTTCTCAGATTTGAGAAATTTTGAAAATGAAAACAGCCTGGTTATTTTCTTTTGATATCTATGCTTTTATTTTTATTTTTTTTATTTTTATAAAACCATTTTGACACTTGTTTGTTTCATAACACAATCATCCTACAATTGTTATTTATGTTAAAACTTTTTATGTACAAGTGTTATAAGTATGTAATTTTATGTTTTTATCCTTGTTTAAAATTAATTTAAAACTTTGCTTTAAATCCTTACTTTATTATAAATTACTTAATTTACATACAAACTATGTTTTAGCCCTTGTCTACTTAAGTATTTATATTTTATATATTATATACTTTTTTAAATAGCAATTCAAAAATTATTGTATTTAATTTTAAAAATATAACTTCCAAATCAAAATGTCTATTTAATGTAATTTGGAAAACGAATCTTTATTAATTGAAAATATAATGTTTCTGAATTTCCAATTAGAGATTCTATTTTAAAATCGTTTTTTTATTTATTTATATTAATAAACAAACAAATATTTTATTTAGTTTGGAGATTTCAAATAAATTCACAATTAAATTCTAAAATTTAAATAAGTTACCAATTTAATTCCAAATCAAATTAATCACTAAATTAATCTTTCTTATAAATTAGGAATGTTACAGATTCCCCCCTTAAGAAAATTTCATCCTCGAAATTTGCAAGGGAGACAACAAAGGATGGATACACAAAGATAGAGAATCGACTCATCAATCTAGCTAATTATCTATTCTGCATTTGGCTTACCAAATCAGAATACCACCAATAGATACGAGAACAAACTTATTCAACACTTCACGAAATACTCGGGTCACCAGATCTACGAAGTATGCAGGGACATTGGTTAGTTCGGAAGGATAACTAACCATTCATAGAACATATCTGGACCCAAAAGAACAAACCATGGATACTCAATCTAGGTTGGAATATCCCAAAGTATACATCAACTTGTCCTTCTTCGGACTTTGATACACACAAGCAATTACAATAAAATTTCAAATTTGATTTTAACTGATATCGTTTTATCGATACAATTCAATTTTAGCTTCATATTCTATTAGTCAATTTAAAATTTCCAATTCATTTGAATTTAAGACTAAAGATGAGAATACGAAATAGAATTTATCTACAACGATTCGTAGAGCCCACATCGCACCGAAGCTTCTTCTTGTAGCTGCCATGAAGACATCAGAGAATTTGAAATCGAATCAAAGGCGATTGATAGAGAAAGTTGTTCCTTGTTGTTTCAGGGTATTGACCATTTGTAGTGGTGCTCCCCAGTCCCCTATCTCGTCCTCTTCTTGCACTCATACTCACTATTAGTGGATAGTAAGAGAATTTACTAAGGCATACAAATAGATATCTTAGGGAATACTCAATCTAGGGTATACTTCACCCTATCTCTAATGAGTTACCTAATGTGTTATGCTCTTGAGCTAAAGTTTCAACCTTCAGCTCTGATACCAAGATGTCACGTTCCAAATTTCAGCGTCCGAAAATCGACTATTTCACTTGTACTTGAATGCCGCAGATTCAACCGTTGAAATTTGACTCGTGTCAGAGCTTATAACACATTAAGTATAACAACACAGCGGAAGAAAAAGAAATGAATATTATATATAACTCCAATGAATACAATATCCAATGATATACAACAATGATATCAATATGATACAAGAATATCAGAGACAATAAACAACAGCGGAAAACAAATAGCAAAAGAGATAACTCCAATATCAAACTGCAACTCCAATCCAATGCTCCAAAGCCAAAACTACAAACCTCTAGCTCGAACCCCCATCAAGGTTGCACAAAGCTAAGTCAGGTCAGCCGTGAATGCTGAAGTGTAGCAAATGCGATCCAAAAATCTAAAGGGGCTTCGAAGGCTATCGAATCAATTCCTACTATTTGACTATCTGAAAAAACCCAACTCTAGACTGTCCATGTGGAAAATTGTGGGCATCCAGAGTTTAGGAAGGGAACAATAAACTCCGGGTCAGTCATGGGACTGGTATGAGCAAACAAAAACGTTTTTATCTTTAAAACAAACAAGAAAAGATTTTAAAATTGAAATCCGCAATGCTTTTTGAAAAATAAAACTACCATAAGGCCTCCCGCCACACACACCATGCAAACGCAGAATTGGAGGAGATTTCTCCTTTTGATAGTCAAAAATGTTTGATATGCGAAAACCATTTTGATATTATTATTAGTGCATAGTGGAAAACATTTCGAAAGTATAATATTAATCTTAGCCAGCATGGACATTTCGAACTATGCCTATTATAGCTACCATCCAAACAGTGGGGCGCCACCATAAGTAAATGGTAGGTTATACAACTAAAACCGTAGCGGCATGTATTGAAGATTGGATTTTCCAACAAATGGTCAGGCCAAGGAACTTTCCATTGCCACATGGGTACGTCTCTGGAGCGACGCCCCGAGAACCTACCCGGCTCTCTGCTAACACAAGGCCGGTGCACTCCCTTTCCGGGAGTAACACCTAAGATATGCCACCCCCGGTCGTTTGCGACCTTTATCCGAGAGATCTCAACACCAACAACATCACACAGCAATAGATATACAGCCTTCACATGAGTAAGTATCTGGGATCCATACCATGATACCACCCCTTTCCAAAAGGAATGGACATACCCTAGGGGTGCGACCCCTGAAACCTTGCCGCATCTTTCCTGTTTCAACCATTACCGGGTTGTGAGGCTCGATGAGGTCTCATCCACAAAGCTTCGCTTTTTCACAAAGCCATGCTTTGATCAACAAATGATCAGCAGCACTTCGTATGCCACATTACCAAATTGGAAATGTATCACTAGTAACCATCAACTACATAACCTCTGAGCTTGTACGTCTCAAAGAAGGGTGTTAAGCTAAGAGAATAAATCTCCGCCACCAAACAGAAATGTATTTGATAAAAACCAGCTTTACATCTCAAAGTGTAATGTCAGACACACATCCATACAAGTCTGTTCCGGGTTCGAACAGAACTGAAGGCACTTCCATAGAAGCCCTTCCAATCCGGGAATTCACAATCCCGATCGGACTCCCCATCACTTAGGGAATCTCTATACCGTAGCTACTCAGTGCAGAGACAATCGATAGGTCATCCTATCGTTCTCGCAAATACCCGATCTTCGCCACTGGTCTTCAAATGCTAACCACAACGTCGTATCATTATTTAGAATGGGTTATATGACACAAGGTCCTCTCCCGACTAAGCCGAATAATGAGTGCAATATTAAAAAAACATATGGATATGGGATTTCAGTTAAGTCAGAACTTAAAAATTCAAAGCTTTTCCTTCAAATGGTTTAAAAAAATTACCATTTCAAATCTTTAAACAAAAAGATTCATCTCACAAAGTTTACCCACTTTCACAAAGATCCATTCACAGATTTTCAAAACAATTTTAGGATTAACTCATCCAATCTTTAAATCAAAGATTTAACTTATAGCTTTCACACCCTTTTCCAAAGATTTATTCATAACTTGGAAAACCGTTTTCATTTCAAACTTGAAGTCCCTTTAACACAAATTGGAAATTCATTTCTTATATGAAAGGTTTTATTATTTGAAAATAAATAGTTTCATTTCGAAAAAATCAGATTTCATTTATACAAGTTAAAATCTTTGGGTTAGATTCGAATTCCCAAAACAACACTTTTAAAATGGTTTAAAAACCATATAAACTTGTATAACCTTTTAAAATCATAAATCATAGAATTCAATTTCAAATTTTGAATTCAAATTTAAATCAAATTATTTAACTTTCAAGACTTTATTAAGTTATTCAAAACAACTTTTATCTTTAAAACTCCATTTCAAAAGCCTTTTCAAATTCAACCCAATTTCATTTCCAAAACCATTTGGATTCAAAATTCAACTTATATAACCATTTCAAAAATCTGCGACTTAACCGATTCCCTCGTGAAATCCATCTTTGTGTGTGTATAGTGTAGTCCAGGGGTTTTACACACAATAGTGCAACATCATTCAATCATCACAGATTCGAGCATATCAATATCGATAAGCGGTATAATCCATAACGCTTATCTTCATTCACAGATTCACAGATAAAGTAAATTTATCAATCACAAAGATTCACCATTACGATTCGATGTGGGTTTTGGATAACCAACCGAAATCCGACTCCCTATCGCATCGAAATTCAAATGCCGTTTTACGGGCTAAGGGTTTTCATATTCACATAGCAGTATATTCATCACAAATATCATAGCTCAGCACAAAGCAATTCATATTACATAGCATCACAATCACATAACAGAGATATTAATCCAATACACATCATTCAATAACAATCAAACATCTTTAATTAAGATGAATAAATAGTATGGTTTAAATTAATTAACCACATAATTACTTTCATTAATTGTTTTCAATCAATGATTAATTATCATTAATTACATTTGATTAAGTCTTAATCACCTTCATTAATTAATCATTTCTTAATTAAATATCTTAATTAATTTATCCTTAATTACATTAATTAATTAACTGTTAATCAATTATCATTAAATTATCCTTAATCAGTTACCATTTAATTAATTATCCTAAATTAATTACAATAAGTGATTATCCCTAATCACTAGATAAATCAACTTTAATCATCAATTAATCTAACCTTTAATAAATTTATTAACCCATTAACTTACACCTTTATTTTAATTACAACTATTAAAATCTTAATCTTTTAAACTAACTTCTTAATTAAAGTTTAATACCACATCGTTATATTTTCAAAAACACTTATTAATTAATAAATTAACTAATGTGAAATTTCCCAATATCAAAACAATTTCCCTTTAAAAACATTTAGCTTTCAAATTTTAAACTTGGAAATTTGTTTAAAACTTGTTTAACATTTCACTTTGAAACTCTAGTTATATATTTTTCCTCTTTTCATTTAAAATCTGGATATAACAAAAACCCGATCCCACCATGATTTACCCGAGCCAAATCATTTTTTTTCTTCTGAGCAACCTTAATTCCAATTTTCTTCGAGATAATCCATCGATTTCACATACTCGAACCCAAGAAAATACCCGAGTCGCCATCTTCTTCTTCTTCATTTTAACAGCCACATCCAAACACATCAACGTTACACCGTGCAACGTGCACGTGTACACGTCGTTAGTGACCCACCGGCGTACTTCATCGACGTTCTCAAGTCGCCGTTGATCCCCTCGATCCACCAAGCTATCCAGAAAAATCAAAATCCAAACAAATCGAAAATGAGCAATTCGAACGAACCCAGCAACAAAAATCAATCATCCAAAAATCAACCGCATCACCACCTCGGTCCGTTACTCGCCACCAGAAACCACCCAAAGACACGTCGACGTCCCCTCCATCGATTCCCCACCTTGCGATCCAGTCTAGCCTTCCCACGACGACTCAAACCCCTCAAAAACTATCGGAAATAAAAATGACAGTAAAAGCCTGCTACGCCAATTCACGACCACCACAACCATCAAAAAATACACCTATATTTTTCCAGCGATGCCTGAGAACCCGGCCTCCTTCATGCCAAATCACGAGCCTTGATTCGCGGTTGATCACCAGGAATTTGTCCAAACCCATTCCACGTTCATCTTACTAATTCTCGAGATCTACCAAATTAAAAATCATAATTGTTACACCTAAATTCATGATTTTCGATAACTAATCTGATCTTAGATTCCAATCGTTAAATCGAGATGTTCCAATTTTTCCCTAATTCAAAAGTCCCACTGTAAAATTCCATTTCAGGGATGAATACTCAATCATTTAACTCGAAATCATTTTTATAAATGATGTAACTTTATTTCAAACATTTACTCTTCAGGAATTGAATTTTAAAATAGATCCTAATGGCAAATAGGGATTTTGTTTTGAAATTCTTGAGTCTGAGATAATAACAGTGACATATATATACACACACACACACATACAGTCATATATACATAGAGACATGCAAGCATATTCACACAATCACTCGAGCATAATTCATATCATACATCAAAGACAAATCTAAACACTAAGAAATAGACCAGGATTTAGGGATTTGCTCACCTGGAGTTTGGAAAGAACAGAGGAAGGCAGAGAACTGGAAATGCACTTATGAATTTGAATGTTGGCATTTGTTTTTTGAATCTGCATGCTTAAAACATTAAATTGCTCAAGTTGAAATACTTTATATTTTAATTTTGGGTTGTAGTTTGTCTCAGATTTGATTTTACTTTGATTTCTTTTCCAGGCTTTGATCTTATTGCATAGAGTTTTGATTGCTTTAGGTTGCTTTTGTTTTTGATTTCCAGGTTTCAGATTTTGATAATCCTGATCTTCAACTTGATTTTATTTCTAACTTCATTTGTTTTCAGATCTGGTTTCAGGTTGAGGTATTTTGCAAATAGGTTGTGGCTCTGTTTTGATATGAGATAAACTTTTGTTTTTTGGTTTTGCTTAAAGTTTGGTTTCTCAGATTTGAGAAATTTTGAAAATGAAAACAGCCTGGTTATTTTCTTTTGATATCTATGCTTTTATTTTTATTTTTATAAAACCATTTTGATACTTGTTTGTTTCATAACACAATCATCCTACAAGTGTTATTTATGTTAAAACTTTTTATGTACAAGTGTTATGAGTATGTAATTTTATGTTTTTATCCTTGTTTAAAATTAATTTAAAACATTGTCCTTACTTTATTATAAATTACTTAATTTACATACAAACTATGTTTTAGCCCTTGTCTACTTAGGTATTTATATTTTATATATTATATACTTTTTTAAATAGCAATTCAAAAATTATTGTATTTAATTTTAAAAATATAACTTCCAAATCAAAATGTCTATGTAATTTGGAAAACAAATCTTTATTAATTGAAAATATAATGTTTCTAAATTTCCAATTAGAGATTCTATTTTAAAATCGTATTTATATTTATTTATATTAATAAGCAAACAAATATTTTATTTAGTTTGGAAATTTCAAAGAAATTCACAATTAAATTCTAAAATTTAAATAAATTACCAATTTAATTCCAAATCAAATTCAAAAATCAAATTAATCACTAAATTAATTTGCCTTAAAAATCAGGAATGTTACAGATTCCCACCTTAAGAAAATTTCATCCTCGAAATTTGCAAGGGAGACAACAATGGATGGATACACAAAGATAGAGACTCATCAATCAAGCTAATTATCTATTCTGCATTTGGCTTACCAAATCAGAATATCACCAATAGATACAAGAACAAACTTATTCAACACTTCACGAAATACTCAGGTCACCAGATCTACGAAGTATGTAGGGACATTGGTTAGTGCGGAGGGATAACTAACCATTCATAGAACATATCTGGACCCAAAAGAACAAACCATGGATACACAATCCAGGTTGGAATATCTCAAAGTATACATCAACTTGTCCTTCTTCGGACTTTGATACTCATAAGCAATTACGATAAAATTTCAAATTTGGTTTTAACCGATATCGTTTTATCGATGCAATTCAATTTTAGCTTCATATTCTATTAATCAATTTAAAATTTCCAATTCATTTGAAGTTAAGACTAAAGATGAGAATACGAAATAGAATTTATCTACAACGATTCGTAGGGCCCACATCGCATCGAAGCTTCTTCTTGTAGCTGCCACGAAGACATCAGAGAATTTGAAATCGAATCAAAGGAGATTGACAGAGACAGTTGTTCCTTGTTGTTTCAGGGTATTGACCATTTGTAGTGGTGCTCCCCTGTCACCTATATCGTCCTCTTCTTGCACTCTCACTCACTATTAGTGGATAGTAAGAGAATTTACTAAGGCATACGAACGGATATCTTAGGGAATACTCATTCTAGGGTATACTTCACCCTATCTCGAATGAGTTACCTAATGTGTTATACTCTTGAGCTAAAGTTTCAACCTTCAGTTCTGAGACCAAGATGTCATGTTCCAAATTTCAGCATTCGAAAATCAGCACCCGTACTTCACTTGTACTCAAATGCCGCAGATTCAACCGTTGAAATTTGACTCATGCCGAAGCTTATAACACATTAAGTATAACAACACAGCAAAAGAAAAAGAAATGAATATCGTATACAACTCCAATGAATACAATATCCAATGATATACAACAATGATATCAATATGATACAAGAATATAAGAGACAATAAACAACAGCGGAAAACAAATAGCAAAAGAGACAACTCCAATATCAAACTGCAACTCCAATCCAATGCTCCAAAGCCAAAACTCCAAACCTCTAGCTCGAATCCCCATCAAGGTTACACAAAGCTAAGCAAGGTCAGCGGTGAATGCTGAAGTGTAGAAAATGCGATCCACAGATCCAAAGGGGCTTCGAAGGGCATCAAATCAATTCCTACTATTCGACTATCTAAAAAAACCCAACTCTAGACTGCCCATGTGGAAAATTATGGGCATCCAGAGTTTAGGAAGGGAACAATAAACTCCGGGTCAGTCATGGGACCGGTATGAGCAAACAAAAACGTTTTTATCTTTAAAACAAACAACAAAAGATTTCAAAATTGAAATCCACAATGCTTTTTGGAAAATGAAACTACCATAAGGCCTGCCGCCACACACACCATGCAAACGCGGAATTGGAGGAGATTTCTCCTTATGATTGTCAAAACTGCTTGATACATGAAAACCATTTTGATATTATTATTAGTGCACAGTGGAAAATATTTCGAAAGTATAATATTAATCTTAGCCAGCATAGATAATTCGAACTATACCTACTATAGCTACCATCCAAAAAGTAGAGCGCCACCATAAGTAGATGGCAGGTTATACAACTAAAACCGTACAGGGTGCGTATTGGAGATTGGATTTTCCAACAAATGGCCAGGCCAAGGAACTTCCCATTGCCACATGGGTATGCCCCTAGAGGGACGCCCCGAGAACTTACCCGGCTCTCTGCTAACACAAGGCCGGTGCACTCCCTTCCCGAGAGTAACACCTAAGATATGCCACCCCCGGTCGTTTGCGACCTTTATCCGAGAGCTTTCAACACCAACAACATCACACAACAATAAATATACAGTGTCCACATGAGTAAGTATCTAAGCTCCATACCATGATACCACCCTTTTTCAGAAGGAATGGACATACCCTAGGGGTGAGACCCCTGAAACCTTGCCGCATCTTTCCTGTTTCAACCATTACCGGGTTGTGAGGCTCGATGAGGTCCCGTCCACAAAGCTATGCTTTTTCACAAAGCCATGCTTTGATCATGATCGGCAGCACTTCGTACGCCACATTACCAAATTGGGAATGTATCACTAGAAACCATCAACTACATAACCTCTGAGCTTGTACGTCTCAGAGAAGGGTGTTAAGCTAAGAGAATAAATCTCCGCCACCAAACAAAAATGTATTTGATAGAAACCAGCTTTACATCTCAAAGCGTAATGTCAGTCACACATCCATACAAGTCTGTTCGGGGTTCGAACAGAACCGAAGGCACTTCCAAAGAAGCCCTTGCAATCCGGTATTCACAATCCCGATCGGACTCCCCATCACTTAGGGAATCTCTATACCGTAGCTACTTAGTGCAGAGACAATCGATAGGTCATCCTATCGTTCTCGCAAATACTCGGCCTTCACCATCGGTCTTCAAATGCTATCCATAACGTCGTATCATTATGCGGAATGGGTTATACGACACAAGGTCCTCTCCTAGCTAAACCGAATAATGAGCGCAATATTAAAAAAAACACATGGATATGGGATTTCACTTAAGTCACAACTTAAAAATCCAAAGCTTTTCTTTCAAATGGTTTAAACAAATTACCATTTCAAATCTTCAAACAAAAAGATTCATCTCACAAAGTTTACCTACTTTCACAAATATCCGTTCACAGATTTTCAAAACAATTTCCATTTCAATTAGGATTAACTCATCCAATCTTTAAATCAAAGATTTAACTTATAGCTTTCAAACCCGTTTCCAAAGATTTATTCATAACTTGGAAAACCATTTTCATTTCAAACTTGAAGTCCCTTTAACACAAATTGGAAATTCATTTCTTATATGAAAGCTTTTATTATTTGAAAACAAATAGTTTTCATTTCGGAAAAATCCGATTTCATTTATACAAGTTAAAATCTTTGGGTTAGATTCAAATTCCCAAAACAACACTTTTAAAATGGTTTAAAACCCATATAAACTTGTATAACCTTTTAAAATCATAAATCATAGAATTCAATTTCAAATTTTGAATTCAAATTTAAATCACATTATTTAACTTTCAAGACTTTATTAAGTTATTCAAAGTAACTTAATCTTTAAAACTCTATTTCAAAAGCCTTTTCAAGTTCAACCCAATTTCATTTCCAAAACCATTTGGATTCAAAATTCAACATTTAAAACCATTTCAAAAATCTGTAACTTAACCGATTCCCTCGTGAAATCCATATTTGTGTGTGTATAGTGCAGTCCATGGGTTTTACACACAATAGTGAAACATCATTCAATCATCACAGATTCAAGCATATCAACATCAATAAGCGGTATAATCCATAACGCTTATCTTCATTCACAAATTCACAGATTTAGTAAATTTATCAATCACAAAGATTCACCATTACGATTCGATGTGGGTTTCGGATAACCAACTGAAATCTGACTCCCTGTCGCATCGAAATTCAAATATCTTTTTACGGGCTAAAGGGTTTTCATATTCACACAGTAGTATATTCATCACAGATATCACAGCTCAGCACAAAGCAATTCATATTACATAGCATCACAATCACAGAACAGAGATATCAATCCAATACACAACATTCAATAACAATCTAACATCTATAATTAAGATGAATAAATCGTGTGGTTTAAATTAATTAACCACATAATTACTTTCATTAATTGTTTTTAATCAATGATTAATTATCATTAATTACAATTGATTAAGTCTTGATCACCTTCATTAATTAATCATTTCTTAATTAATTATCTTAATTAATTTATCCTTAATTTCATTAATTAATTAACCGTTAATCAATAATCATTAAATTATCCTTAATCAGTTACCATTTAGTTAATTATCCTAAATTAATACAATAAGTGATTATCCGTAATCAATTGATAAATCAACTTTAATAATTAATTAATCTAACCTTTAATAAATTTATTAACCCATTAACTTACACCTTTAATTTAATTACAACTATAAAAATCTTAATCTTTTAAACTAACTTCTTAAATAAAGTTTAATACCACATCGTTATATTTTCAAAAACACTTATTAATTGATAAATTAACTAATGTGAAATTTTCCAATATCAAAACAATTTCCTTTTAAAACATTTAGCTTTCAAATTTTAAACTTGGAAATTTGTTTAAAACTTGTTTAACATTTCACTTTGAAACTCTGGTTATATATTTTTCCTTTTTTCATTTAAAATATGGATATAACAAAAACCCAATCCCACCATGATTTACCAGAGCCAAATCATTTTTTTTCTGAGCAACCTTAATTCAAATTTTCTTCGAGACAATCCATCGATTTCACGTGCTCGAACCCAAGAAAATACCCGAGTCGCCTTCTTCTTCTTCATTTTAACAGCCACAACCAAACACATCAATGTTACACCGTGCAACGTGCACGTGTACACGTCGTAGGTGACCCACCGACGTACTTCATCGACGTTCTCAAGTCGCCGTTGATCCCCTCGATCCACTAAGCTACCCAGAAAACTCAAAATCCAAATAAATCAATAATAAGCAATTCGAACGAACCCAGCAACAAAAATCGATCATCCAAAAATCAACCGCATCACCACCTCGGTCCGTTACTCGCCACCGGAAACCACCCAGAGACGCGTCGACGTCCCCTCCATCGATTCCCCACCTTGCAATCCAGTCCGGCCTTCCCACGGCGACTCAAACCCCTTAAAAACTATCGGAAATCAAAATGACAGTAAAACCCTACTACGCCAATTCACGACCACCACAGCCATCAGAAAAATACATCTATATTTTTCCAGCGACGCCAGACACCCCGGCCTCCTTCATGCCAAATCACGAGCCTTAATTCGTCATTGATCACCAAGAATTCGTCCAAACCCATTCCACGTTCATCTTACTAATTCTCGAGATCTACCAAATTAAAAATCATAATTGTTACACCTAAATTCATGATTTTCGATAACTAATCTGATCTTAGATTCCAATCATTAAATCGAGATGTTCCAATTTTTCCCAAATTCAAAAGTCCCACTGTAAAATTCCATTTCAGGGATGAATACTCAATCATTTAACTCGAAATCATTTTTATAAATGATGTAACTTTATTTCAAACATTTACTCTTCAGAAATTGATGTTTAAAATAGATCCTAGTGGCAAATAGGGATTTTGTTTTGAAATTCTTGAGTCTGTGATAATAACAGTGACAAATACACACACACACACACATATAGTCATATATACATAGAGACATGCAAGCATATTCACACAATCATTCGAGCATAATTCATATCATGCATCAAAGACAAATCTAAACACTAAGAAATAAACCAGGACATAGGGATTTGCTCACTTGGAGTTTGGAAAGAACAGAGAAAGGCAGAGAACTGGAAATGCACTTTTGAATTTGAATGTTGGCATTTGTTTTTTGAATCTGCATGCTTAAAACATTGAATTGCTCAAAGTTGAAATACTTTAGATTATTATTCTGGGTTGTAGTTTGTCTCAAGTTTGATTTTACTTTGATTTCTTTTCCAGGCTTTGATCTTGTTGCACAGAGTTTTGATTGCTTCAGGTTGCTTTTGTTTTTGATTTTCAGGTTTCAGATCTTGATAATCCTGATCTTCAACTTGATTTTATTTCTAACTTCATTTGTTTTCAGATCTAGTTTCAGGTTGAGGTATTTTGCAAATAGGTTGTGGCTTTGTTTTGATATGAGATAAACTTTTGTTTTCTGGTTTTGCTTAAAGTTTGGTTTCTCAGATTTGAGAAATTTTAAAAATAAAAACAGCATGGTTATTTTCTTTTGATATCTATGCTTTTATTTTTATTTTTTTTATTTTTATAAAACTATTTTGACACTTGTTTGTTTCATAACACAATCATCCTACAAATGTTATTTATGTTAAAACTTTTTATGTACAAGTGTTGTAAGTATGTAATTTTATGTTTTTATCCTTGTTTAAAATTAATTTAAAACTTTGCTTTAAATCCTTACTTTATTATAAATTACTTAATTTACATACAAACTATGCTTTAGCCCTTATCTACTTAAGTATTTATATTTTACATATTATATACTTTTTTAAATAGCAATTAAAAAATTATTGTATTTAATTTTAAAAATATAACTTCCAAATCAAATTGTCTATTTAATGTAATTTGGAAAACAAACCTTTATTAGTTGAAAATATAATGTTTCTGAATTCCCAATTAGAGATTCTATTTTAAAATCATATTTATATTTATTTATATTAATAAATAAACAAATGTTTTATTTAGTTTGGAAATTTCAAATAAATTCACAATTAAATTTTAGAATTTAAAATAAATTTCCAATTTAATTCCAAATCAAATGCAAAAATCAAATTAATCACTAAATTAATTTGTCTTAAAAATCAGGAATGTTACACATGTTTCAATATTGATGGCCAAAGTTGAAGACAAATAGTGAATATCCAAATCAACCATGGTAGGCAACAGTTTCTAAAGAGATTAGGAATGGAGATAATAAACCAAATAATAATAAAAGAGTGATAGGAAAAATTAAATATATGAAATCCATTTAGCTTGCTTTAAGCTACCTTTAAAGGAAAAAGTAAACAATTAAAGTTTTTTAATATTCATTTAAGAAATGCAAACTTTAGCTAGCATTAAGCAAAATTTTCCAAAGTACAGCCAACCATTGTTCATTTATCTTGCAGTATAAAACCTAATTTCATTCGATCGCCAACAGAATTAATGTCTTTTAGCATTGTGAAATTTTTTCATTAATTGCTCATACGTACCAAGTTATTATTCATGTATGAGCTGGTCTCAAAACCCTATCAAATGAGAAGTAAATCAAAAATTAATTAGAATAGGTTTCAATGAACTAATCAACTACTTGTTAATCTCTATGTTATCCAAAATTTTACTTAGTTTAATGATATTCAGAATGTTTGTTGAAAAATCCTTATTTTCTCTTTACATAATTTTATCAATTTAGAAAATGTTTTGATAAATCGGGATACTTAGTTGAAAACATCTAAAAGATGGGTCAAAAAGCCTTCAAGATTTAACTTCTTTTAACCCAGGCAACAGAGCTTTTATAGTAATATATACTATATTATGATTATTGAGTTTGATTTCAAGAGAGCAGAAGCCCCCTACTGTGAATTGTAAACCGAATGGTCATGACTCTAATTTCCTTTTCTTCTCCTCTAGCTTCTCTCTTTGTTCTTCATTTTGGTCTGTATTTTGAACTCAATCGCCATGCTTTTTCATTCCTTCTTTTTCGTACACAGCATTCTAATTCCTTCATTTTGTAGATAGCTTTACCTTATACCCTACTCGTCTAAGCCCTAAATATTAATGTGCCTCCGTAATTTGAGACTTTTACTCACCATCAACGTTGACCTGTCCAATCGCTTCATTCTGCTCATCGCTCTCCACATCAAGCCGATCCCAAATAAAACTATTCTCGTATATATATGATGCTCCTTCCCTAATTGTCGTTTTCCACCATTACTGCCTTCTTTGTTAAAGTGAAAGGTAATTTCAACCATCCAATCTACTTCTCATTTACAGTAGTTTTTCTATAAATCTCCTTAGTTGTACTGATTTAACCCTAATTGGCATGACTGCTTTTGCGCATGGCTCTAATTTGAACCTGCCGATTGTTATTTCTTCGATTTGAGCTTTCATTATAGGTATGTTTTTTTTCATACCCAACTTCCCAACTTCCTTCTGTACTTTTTTGGTTTTCATTTGTGTTGTATGTTTTTTAACTTCCACACCATTCTCTTTAATCCAAGTCTGCTACATGGTTAGTATGCCTTAGATTTCTATTACATATATTTGAAATTGATTATAATTTATTCACATTACCAATGTGTTAGAATTCCCTTATGGAACTTTGATTTAGTTTGCACCAAATCGATTTCTCCTTGAGGCAGTAGAATGAATGTGTTTAAAAACTTCCAACTATAATTACCCTTGATAAAGCTGCCATGTATTCCTAAAAATATTTAAAAGGCATAGTTTGAATGCTTAAGAATGTTATAAACTCCAATTTTGTACTGTTGATGTTTAGTTTTTTCCTTATATAAAGAAATTTTTATAGCCTGTGGGTTTTGATCAAGACTAAATCATATAATTAAATCACTTATGATGTGGAATTTACCCATAAACTATAAAGTCATATGCTTTGTTGATGGGCTCCTAAGTTGAATTTACCCATCATGTTCTGTTCTAACACCATTATTGATTTTTTAAAGATTTTTTCTTCACTTTTTTGGCATATTCTTATACCTAGTCATTATTTATGAAATTAAAATTAGTTTTGATTGATTGTGTGATACATTGGTTTGTTTAAAAGTACTAAGCTAAATTTCAAACAATCCTTAATTTCTAACCTAAAAATATAATATCCCTTTTAATATTTAAAATATAAACCCAAGGTAAAATTATTTCATCTACCAACTTCTTTTAAAATAAAATCATTTTCTATAAAATTAACAAATACGCGCTCATATACATATAATACTCTCAACTCATTCTAGGTTGTCACTCACCCTATCTATAATGAGTTACTCATCCTAGGGTATTACGAACACTATCTCTGATGAGATTTTACCCCACCAAAGCCAAGGTTCTCTCTTAACCTTCAACTCAGATACCAAATGTAAAGATCCACTTTTCCATACCCTTTGAGCCAGCAATAAACCATATATTTCCAACTCAAATTGCATGAATAAGCGAAACTTTAGGGGGTGAAAAATAAAAATGGACATAATAGAATCTCACACGAATGGAATAACATATAATATTGAAAAATAATCTTTACACCGAATTTTTTTAAAATACACATATTAGATTCTAAACTAAATTCAGCTTGGACAATTATAAACATCTGTCCTTACAAATGCTGACAAAATCAAACAACTGCAGCGGATAATAGAATACGTTCATATGTAGACGAATTTCTCTAGCTCTCCTCTGAAAACTCCAACTAATCCTGAAACTACTTAGATCTGATCCGAGTATTGAAAATACCCGGATCAGGCTTGATAAACCAACATGAGAAAAACTTAATAATAAATGATAGTGTCATATATCAGCCTTTGAATAAAATCCGTTGAAAAGAAAGAGTATCTCATAAGACCACGCCCACACAAAGAGACGAATGGGTTTTTACCTTATGATAACCAAATCGCTTTTATGTATCAAAATCTTTGATATTATTTCTAGTAACATTGCTTTGAAAACATTTGCAAATAAACTTATTAATCTTAGCCGAAATTGTTACCATTATTGAATTCCATATACTGGGCACTACAAACAAATTCGAAGGCACTTATCAGAGAATGGATTCCTTACAAATGACAAGGTAAGGGACTACTTTCCATACAGTACACCTCTAGAGGGATACACCTAGAGAACAGATACTGCCCGCCTAAACTAACACAGATCCGGCCTACCCCTTCACTGGATAGTACCGAATATGTCATCACCCCGGTTGTTACTGACCTTTAACGAGATCCTGAGTTACACATTCACCACATACTTAAACATGTGTAAAGTAATCTAGAAGGGTGATGACATCTCCTACTGGGAGCGACCTACTTAGCCCTGCTGCTCCTACCCTGTTTCTGTCATTTTCGGGTGATGAGGCCTAAGGCAATGATTACCTTCTCACATAGCACAAATTTCTTCTACTTTAAATGTCACATTGCCATTCCATATTCACATGACTGGTCTCAACAAATATATAACTTCCTAAGCTCGTATGTCTCGAGAAAAGGTGTTAAGCTAAGAGAAGGTATCTTCTCTGCCACCGACTGGTATACATTTTATAGAGATCACTCAATGTAATTTAGAATGCAAGGCCAGACACTCATCCAAACAAGTTCGTTCTGGGACTGAACGAAACCAAAGGTACTTTCCTCCGCCCATTACTACGTGAGAAGTCCTTGTAGTTCTGAGATTTTTCATAACAAAGAGACCACTGCTATAATAAGTAAATCAGGAGTTTATCCCCAATTAATCAACAAGTAGCCCTTAATTATTATTCGTCTCAGTATCTCCGTCTTCAACACAGCTACATTCTTCGAACACGTGGATTGGTTTGAAGTGGTTTTCAAACAGGAATCACCCAAATCCGATCATGTTTCTTCGAAATCCAATTATCGATAAAAAGTGAGTATGTGTATACACGATTAGCTAAGCCTATTTTCTCTTTAACTGTTTTGGTTAATTAAAAATCCCATTTTAATCTTAGAGCAATTCTAAGTTAATTCACTTATTACTTGGGAAAACATTTCATATTTTCTTACTTATCGTCGATTCAGAATTCCTTAACTTTCAAGTGGGTCAAAAACAATGTTATTTAGGAAATTATTACTGTAAACCCAAAAATAAATCTTAGAAAACATCATTGAGTAAATAGGATCATGGAAATCACTCTAATTTTACTCAACATCAATTTTCGTATTCGACAAGTGTTATGGGTGGAATAACGGTGAGATCATCTTTAAATTCGACGAATAGGACGAGTTCCCTCTTCGAAATTTAATACCAAGTATAAGAAGATTATCTCTATGCAATCCAAGTTGTAGTTTATTCATTTTGGAGACTGCTTAAATTTTGGATAATACCAATCTTCTTTTATTTTGAAAAACTTAATATAATTATTTTAGAGCATTCGAACTTTCCCTTCGATCTGTTCCACCCCTCGCCTAAGAAGAGAAAACATAGGCCAGGTAAGTTCAGTGTACTGGTTGCTCCATTATTAACCTTAGTTAAACACCTTGTTTTATCTTTCTAGATCTCACGGGCGGGACAATGTACTAGTCATTTCCGCATACTCAATTATTGGCTTTTATTTTGGAACTGCTAATAAAAATTCAAAATTATCTTTTAAATGCCTAATTATCCTTTTTAAAACATTCATAATTGGTTCTAGGGAAAATCGTTAAGTTTAAACTTATACTTCAAAAGTTGTAGCATTTGTAGCAGAAAAGTGCGTAGAAAGTACTATATAAGCCTATTTGATTCAAACAACTTTTTCAATATTTTAACATTTATATTTTTCCATTCGAATCTCTTTTAAATTATATAAATAGATTTATCAAAATTATTCCATATCTTTCCCTAATTAAAAACGTCCATTTAAAAAGATTTCTCATTATGGTCACTTAACTACACAAGCGTGATTTTTCTAGAAAATTGATTTGGACATAATTTAAAATCTAAAAGACGAAATATTGATTTTATTTTTCTATTTGAAAATAGTGTTTATAATAGACCAGAAATTTCTTTTTTTGAAGAAATCCGAGCTATACTTCACTCTACATACTCATTTGAACTTTTCGACGTGAAATAGCGAACTGTCGTTATGCGACGCGCCTAGTTTTAACTTGATTTACAATATTTGAAATAAATTTTGTAGGATCGATTTCACCCTAGAGGGGGGTGAATAGGGTGATACTGATAATTATAAAAGTTATTGCGAAAGCTTAAAAAATTATTTCAACACAGATAAATCAAAATTATAGCAGCACTGATAATAGCAGAATAAATGCAGAAATAGAACGACACGGAATTTACCCAGCTTCGGCAAAACCCTGCCTACGTGCTGCCCCCAAAGTTTCTACTAGAAATTAAGTAGTCACATGCTTACACACGTAAAATCGCGACACCCGCTACTGACTAACCTAACTCTACGCTCAAAACCCTGCCACAACTCTGCCACTGAGTTGCGAATTCTCAAACTACGCCACGTAGTTTGTCCCCTAGTTACACGACTAGAAATTACAATGGTTTAAAGGAGAAAATACAAAAATAACAGTTTAAAAAACAATTAAACATCAAAGACCTAAAAAAATTTCTTCTTAAACCAATACTAAAGAAAGGGGTCAGCCCAATATAATTTATCACTAAAAAAAGAATGCGGCCCTCCTGTTTGCGCCAAAATTGGCCACAAACCCCTAATACCGTGAAAGCGCCAGTGTATGAATATAAATCAGCGATATTCAAACACAAATATCAGATCTTAGTAAATAATAAACAATAATCTAAGAGTACTGTACAAAGACACAAGATTCATAGTGGTTCGGCTTTCTCCGGCCTATGTCCACTTCAAAGTTTTTTTCCTTTTATTGATTATCCTTGCTGATTACAGATGATTACAGCAGTAGTATTGAAGGATTTCGAATACAATAGTTGTGTTGAAGTGTAGAGTTGAATCCGGCAGAGTTTGGATGTTCAATGGCCAAAAGATCCTCCCCTCTAAAAATTCTCCCATCCCCTTTCTAAATGACCAGGGGCTCTATTTATAGGCGTAGGATGCTGATATTTCGCTGAAAATTCGGGAGACCATTTCTGGCACGTGAGGGGGCCCACATGCCCGGCCTCAGGAAATTTGGGCCCACTTTGGGATCGATTCGAACTCCATTCGAATCGATCATAAAATCATCCAATCGAGGTGAAATTTGGTGTGGACATTCTTCAACATGTATGTAAGCTTCTGTGAAAATTTTGTTGCATTTGGACCAGTGGATGTCGAGTTATGATCGATTCGAATTTGGGTTTTCTGTTGGCTGTCGTCTTCGAATCCATTCGTTCAAATCCATCACTTTCGACTCGATGGGAGGCACGCGTGCATTGATGACGTGGCGCTACTTCCAAGGCTTGATCCACTCTTCTTGCCGCTTTGACTGCTTCTTTCCTGGAGACGTGGGCTTGCATCCATGTTTATGCTTCGTCCATATCCATAACTTCACAACGGTCATGCTCGCATCCATCAACTCGTGCTTCTCTTCGCATCGATTCCAGGAGTACGCTTCGCATCGATCATTCACGAATTGATCGATACGAAACGACCGTGGGGGCTATCGATACGAAGTGGTTGTGAGTATGGAGGCTCATCCTTGGGATGGATACGAACAAGACCGTACCTAATGGGTACGAACAAAGCCTTACCCGATGGATACGAAAGTGCCAAACCCTTCTGCCATCGATATGAAGGTATCGATTCGAGACATGCCGCCCCCTTCCATCCTGACCGATACGAAATCATTGAGTTGAACCTGTGCCAATCGATACGAGCGGTGTCGATTCAAAGTCCTTGCTTTCTGATCGATACGAGACGTATCGACTCGAACCATCACCATGCCATGCCTTTGATCGATGCGAACCCGATGGAGTCGAACCAACACCTGATCGATGCAAACTTCACTGAGCCGAACCCATACCGATCGATACGGACGGTATCGATACGAACACAACCCCCGATCGATACGAACCACTTCCTGCATACCGATGGATACGAATAACATGTTTTTCCTTCCTTGCATCGATCATATCTACTTCATATAAACTCCGATTATCCTAAAATTTGAAACATAGCCTCTCCTAGTCCTTATCATCATCTCCAATCGATTCCGTCCCAATCGGAGCTCAACCAAATTTTGACGACATCGATTGCAGCCTTGATTCCAATCGATCTCCAATCCCAATATCCATCATTCCTTGCCAATTTGTTGGTATTCCATTTTTGACCAAAAAGTGGGATAACACTTTGCCCCCCAAAACATGCCTTGTGATAACAAGGCGTGTTTTGAATAGTTCCGAATCCGATATCCAAAGTCCATAGCCAATTCCATGTCCGTCCGAACTCGATGACCGAGCTTTTAATCCATCCTTATCCAATAGCCAATAACCGAATCCATGACCTCTCCGGGTCGATATCCAAATCCATAACCTCTTCGGGCTCTTGCCAAGCACAATCCACACTTAACGACTGTGGTCCAGTGTCCCTGGACGTTGAGCTAACCTCTCCGGGTTCTTGCCAAGCGCAATCCACACCCGACGACCGTGGTCCAATGTCCCTAGACGTTGTACAATGTCATGGCTTAAGTCCTAAGACGAATCCTGATCTCTCCGGACCCTTGTTGAGCATAGTCCATACTCAACGACCTGAAACAATAACCGATAATATGGGGCCTAAGTCCTAGGCGGAATCCTGGTCACTCCGGAGCCTTGTCGAGCATAGTCCATACTCGACAACCTGAAAATAACAATTGATAATACAGGGCCTAAGTCCTAGGCCGAATCCTGGTCACTCCGGACCCTTGTCGAGCATAGTCCATACTCGATGACCTGAATGAGTCAATTCGCCACGTTCGGGCAAAGCGACTCACCCCTTGCCGGGCATAATCCATACCCGACGACCATTTATCAAAAACCGGATAAAAAAAAATCAAATCCAAAATCCAAATCCAAAATCCAAATCAAAACCAGAAAACCAGAAATTCAAACCAGCGTCCAAAACCGAAAACAATCATCCAAAGAAAAATCCAAATCAAAAAGCAAGCAAAACCAGGATTTCAATCCAAACTCCAAAACCAAACCAGAAAAACCAAGTGTCCAATCCAAAACAAAAAAACAAATTTCACAAACCATAGCATCGCGGTTTATCATCATTCAGAGCATGCCTAGGGGCTATCTCTGTCCCCGTACATGTGTAAATGACTTTTTCGTTTGCCAGTAGCTTGTTACTTATTTCATATTATCCTGGTCAATGGATAATCAATCGACCGTCATTCCTAGGCCTCACATCATCATGGTGTGAGGTAGATGGTAGTTGCTCCTGTTCCACCGCTGCATTCCGAGTTCCGACATATTGTCGCAACTGTCCATTCCTTACATGCTCCTCGATTATATCCTTTAAGTGCCTGCAGCTATTGGTATCATGTCCATCCAAATCATGGAAGAGACAGTGCCTCCTTGATGTCCTTTCCCGTTCTGATGGTTCTCTCCTAGCCGGCCTTCGGTAGGGAAGGCGGTTCCGAGTGTCCAGGTATATCCGCTCTAACGTCTTGTTTAATCCTGTGTATGTAGAAAACTTTGGATCCTTCCATCGCTTCCTAGCTTTTCCAAAATCATCGTCCAACTTCCCTTTTCCTTTATCTTTATCAGAATCTTTGCTGGATGGTCCTCCACCCTCAGTTGCATTCACCTCCTTCAAGTTTAAATCCATACTCGCATCTTCTTGCCGAAGGAACCTCTCGGCTTCGTGAAAGAATTCCTCAAGATCCTGTGGGGGATCTCGTATCAAAGATACCTTAAAATCCAAATCCTCTCTGATTCCTGATACTGCCGCCATCAAAACCATCGATGGATCCGGCCGATCCACCGAAGCAATCGCCGCATTGAATCGGGTTAGAAAAGCCCTAAGTGATTCATCCATCCTTTGCTTTACCGATGTTAATGTCATTACGTTCTTCGGCCTCTTGATATGAACCCGAAACTGTCCCAGAAACCTATCCACCAATTCCCTCCAAGTCCTGATAGATCCTTCTCCCAACTGCCTAAACCACATTGCAGCTAAGTCCGTCAAGTACAAAGGGAAGCATCGAGCCATTATTTCCTCCGATGCCCCCAGCACCTCCATGTATCTAGTATACCTCATCAAGTGATCAGTTGGGTTTGCCTTGCCATCATATACCTCCACGCTAGGTAACTTAAACTTAGGTGGATTCTGAGCCATCCTTATTTCCCGAGTGAACGGACTCCTGTTCACTCCTTCCAAGTCTTTATTGGTCAAGCCTCCACGCATGGTTTTCCTGATGATCTCCACTAATCCAGTATTGTCTGTCAGGGGTTGCCCCCCATTCCCCCGAGGGAACTCCGGCACATATTCCTCATGTGGCTCACTAGCAGCAACGTTAGCCCTGGCCTGCTGAACTCCTTCCAAAGGTCCTCCCGTGTTGGATCCCCTTGTTGATTGCCTTCTGGTTCTGTATTCTGTCCTCCATTGGGTTCCATGATCCAAGCTCCTTGTCCTGCATCCACAGCCGCTGTAGCTTTTCCTAAATTCTGCATTCCTGCAGCTCTCATTTGTTCGAAGAAGGTTTGCATCATTTCCTGTTGATTCTTCAACAACCTCTCTTGCAGTGAATTTGTTATAGCTTCCATTTCATCTCCGGTGATGTAGATGGAAGCTTGCCCTTCTCCAGCTCCGGAGGATGCTTCTTGGCTTCCTCCTTGTTGGCTTCTCTTAGCCCTTTGCCTTCTACTATTTTGCCTAGTCATTGTCCTCAAGTCAAAACACCTCAAACTCTTCAAACCCGATGTAGCAGGTGCTAGTCCTTCTCAGTGAAAGCACCAAAGTGTTTGCGCCAAAATTGGTCACAAACCCCAAATACCGTGAAAGCACCAGTGTATGAATATAAATCAGCGATATTCAAACACAAATATCAGATCTCAGCAAATAACAAACAATAATCTAAGAGTATTGAACAAAGACACAAGATTTATAGTGGTTCGACTATCTCCGGCCTACGTCCACTTCAAAGTTTTTCCTTTTATTGATTATCCTTGCTGATTACAGATGATTACAGCGGTAGTATTGAAGGATTTCGAATACAATAGTTGTGTTGAAGTGTAGAGTTGAATCCGGCAGAGTCTGGATGTTCAATGGCCAAAAGATCCTCCCCTCTAAAAATTCTCCCATCCTCTTTTTGAATTACTAGGGGCTCTATTTATAGGCGTAGGATGCTGATATTTCGTTGAAAATTCGGGAGACCATTTCTGGCACGTGAGGGGGCCCACATGCCCGACCTCAGGAAATTTGGGACCACTTTGGGATCGATTCGAACTCCATTCGAATCGATCAGAAAATCATCCAATCGAGATGAAATTTGGTGTGGACATTCTTCAACATGTATGCAAGCTTCTGTGAAAATTTCGTTGCATGTGGACCAGTGGATCTCGAGTTATGATCTATTCGAATTTGGGTTTTCTGTTGGCTATCGTCTTCGAATCCATCCGTTCGAATCCATCACTTTCGACTCGATGGGAGGCACGCGCGCATTGATGACGTGGCGCTACTTCCAAGGCTTGATGCACTCTTCTTGCCGCTTTGACCGCTTTTTTCCTAGAGACGTGGGCTTGCATCCATGTTTCATGCTTCGTCCATAGCCATAACTTCACAACGGTCATGCTCGCATCCATCAACTCGTGCTTCTCTTCGCATCGATTCCGGGAGTACGCTTCGCATCGATCATTCACGAATTGATCGATACGAAACGACCGTGGGGACTATCGATACGAAGTGGTTGTGAGGATGGAGGCCTATCCTTGGGATGGATACGAACAAGACTGTACCTAATGGGTACGAACAAAGCCTTACCTGATGGATACGAAAGTGCCAAACCCTTCTACCATCGATACGAAGGTATCGATTCGAGACATGTCGCCCCCTTTCCATCCTGACCGATACGAAATCATTGAGTTGAACCTGTGCCGATCGATACGAGCGGTGTCGATTCGAAGTCCTTGCTTTCTGATCGATACGAGACGTATCGACTCGAACCATCACCATGCCATGCCTTTGATCGATGCGAACCCGATGGAGTCGAACCAACACCTGATCGATGCGAACTTCACTGAGCCGAACCCATGCCAATCGATACGAACGGTATCGATACGAACACAACCCCTGATCGATACGAACCACTTCCTGCATACCGATGGATACGAACAACATGTTCTTCCTTCCTTGCATCGATCATATCTCCTTCATATGAACTCCGATTATCCTGAAATTTAAAACATAGCCTCTCCTAGTCCTTATCATCATCTCCAATCGATTCCGTCCCAATCGAAGCTCAACCAAATTTCGACGACATCGATTGCAGCCTTGATTCCAATCTATCTCCAATCCCAATATCCATCATTCCTTGCCAATTTGTTGATATTCCGTTTTGACCAAAAAGTGGGATAACACCTCCTTTATTTCTTTTATCAATGTCGGTCGTTCCTTGCTTGTTCCTCTTAGCTCTAAATTTAGGGCTTTGTAAAGTCGCCACTTTGATGGTTGATGCTTCGATTGAATCGTTCGGGGCTCCTTCTCCTTGATCGAGTCTGACTTCGATTTGGTATGTAGATTTCCCCTTTTGCTTCTTCTGCTTGGTTGACTCGATGATCTTGTAGCCGATGATGATTGGGTTTTTATATAGGGTCGAACCCCTTGATTTTCGTTCGTATATATTTGTTTGAATTCGTCTGTAATTCTCCTCGGCCATTCGATATTGATTGAATGTTGACGATGATTTCTGACTTTGTCAATTCGTATATTTTGCCTTGGTCATCACGGTTTTGTGATTTTGCTGATTCCTTGATTTCCAAGGCTTTGACTTTTCTTTCCCATTGAATTCTTTGACGATGATGTTGATTTTGTTTTTGTGCTCGACTTTGGCCATTAACTATTGACATTGGCCTTGACTTTAATCTTGTCATTTACTTGACTTCTGATTGAATTCATTGCTGTAGTATACTTGAACTATTTTGTTCTTTGTGCTTGTTAACTTCTGCTTCTCTGTCTTGATCAAAACTGATACTTGCATTTGACTTCGGTCACTTGACATTACTGACTTTGACTATGGTAAAACTGTTCAGGTTGCATTTGATTTTTGTCCTTGTTTTCTGGTTCTAATGTGTGTATGCATACATGTCACTGATTGATTTCGACCTGATGCTTGAGGTTGAGTTGCTTTGATGTGTACTCGAGTGTGGTCTGTACCTTATTTGCAACTGTAGTGACATTGTGCTCTGTATATTACTATGTTGAAGTCGTTGTTGCGTTGCTTCGAGTCAGTTTGCATTGTTGTATTGTGTTTGGTTCGGTCTTGTAGCACTTGAGTCTGCACTTGCATTGTTTTTTGTATATATGTATACAAGTGTGCATGCATTTACTTCACTATTCATTATTCTGCACCACTTGTACACCATATGAAGCTTGTTGTATATATGATATGCTAGCTTGAGTTATGTAGTTCATGTGTTTATTCCTTTATGTGGTAGCTGGACTTGATCTTGTTTCATGTTGGCTCCATGTATAGTTGCCTGGTCTTTGTTTCTGCTCTGATGCAGTGTGACTATGCCTGTTGCCTCTGGCTTTATTGTGCATATATATGTGTTGCCTGGTCTGGATTTGTGGCCTTCATCGTTGAGACTACACTTTTGCATTTGATATTTGAGTCTGCATTGTTTTTTGGTTATGTTTTCTTGATGCAGTTTTGGTCAACACTGAATTTTGATGTGTTGCCACTTTGATTCTGCCTGGTCGACATGTACTGTGTCATTTGTGTCTTTGAGCCTGGGCAGTTTGGTTGTGCTGTACTGAGTTATAGCTCATCACTTTTGCACTGTGTATGTATGATTTGTTATTCATGTTTTCAGTTGTACATTCGTACTTGTCTGGTTCACATAAATGTATACAAGTGTGCTGTGAGGTTGCTCCCAACCATTTTATTGCATTTGGATTTGTTTTTCGAATTACACCTGAGTTGAATCCAGCTTGTAGCTCGGGTTTGAACTTATGCTGAATATTGTGACATTATTTTTATTACACTTGAGTTGAACCCGGCGTTTTGGGTTTGACCTGTGCTCACTTTTCCCTGTAATTTTATCAAGTGTATATATCGGTGTGCACGGCCTTGTGGCATATACAGTGATACACTGTGTATGTCACAAGCTGTTCGTGAATGATGAATTCAAAATTAAATGATGACGAACAACCCAAATAACTGAGGCAAATATTATTTTCAAAATCCACATTTTATTTATACTGTAAAAATATTTTATTTTCAATTTTACTGCATCAATGTATATTTTTGCAGATTACTCAGATGCTGGATTCACATTGGAATGAAGTTGAAGATCGGTACGAGTTGAGTGAATGAGTGATATGTAGTGAGGTGCAATGTAAATGTGAATTGTAATTTAATCAAATTTGTATTGCAATTGAAATTGTATATAGTGAGAGTTTGAAATTTGTACTATTCAAAAATTGTAACAAATATTTGTTTGAATAAAATTTCTGTTTGAATTCAAAATCTGTGTTATTTAGTTTATTCAGCAAATATTTATTTAATCTATGGAAAATAAAATAGTACATTAACAAATACATTTAAATGAATATATATATATATATATATATGTGTGTGTGTGTGTTTATTATCATCAAACAAAAATCATATAATCGCATATTCAACAATCTCCCCCTTTTGATGATAACAAACATATATTTAAGATTTTGAACATGTTAAATGTATTTGATCATTGATATACTCTAATTTCTCCCCCTGTTTAAATGCTTCCCCTCTACACAAAGCTCCCCCTTCATATACGCATACCATTAAAAATATGCAAATGAGCCTAGATGGAAATAGAAAATATTCGACCTTTGCTTGATTTTATTTCACAAAATCTTAACTTTTCTCTCCCCCTTTTGTTATCAGCAAAAGAGTAATAGTGTTAGAAAAACTGGAGATAAAGTGATAGATATTAATCCAACATTAAAACTCAATTGAATATAAGTATTAAATTTCAATATAAAATCAAACAAAAATCATAAATACATTGTTTGGCGCATATTCCACTTTTAGAATAATGGGAATGATGTCATCATATAAAACCATACAGTTGTTTCTATTTGTTGTATATTTATATCAGGAATTTGAATATCTACCAACCATGCATAACCATTAGGACTTTTAAATGAGATCAGTAGTATTCCAATTTTATTTTAAAAAATGAATTCAAGTATCTTCTAACCATGCATAACCGTGAGGACTTTTAAAAGGGATTAGAATCAACTTATTTATTATTAAAAAAATCAATTTTGATATGCTTTCCATACATGCATAACTGTGAGGACTTTTAAATGAGCATGAAAGCACATTACAAATTCCAAGTAATTCACCCATGCATAACCGTGAGGACTTTTCAAAGAGAGTGAATACTTTGGATTTATTTTATTTTATTTTATTTTATTTTTATTTATTTTTTAAAAAATGTAAAATGAAAAATGAATGATTCTTGTTTAAAGTACCACATATTGACAAACTATGTTGAAATTTGATGAGTGATGATCGTTAGAAATATGATAGAAATATAGATAGTCATGGAATTTTTACCAACAAAAAGTTTTATGACTCTTTTTTAAATTTCTAAAGAAATTTACTAATTATACCGTCTCGAGTCATAATATATGATAAATATCAACACTCATCACTTTTTCAATCACTATTTATCTTTTTGATAATTACTAGGGAGTCAGATTAGTCAAAATAGCCATTTAAAATCAAATTCAAAAATAATTATAAAATCAAATTTTCAAAATGACTGATCTAAAAACATGATCAAAAATGATTTTCTAGAAGGGGTTATGTGAGAAAAATTTCTGCTATTTGAAAATTATTTGAAATGAAAAATATGCAGATATTTTCTTTGAAAAACGATGCAGTTACTAAATGTTTTAACAAAAATCACGTTCAACTAGTAATTTTTCTATCAACTAGATTACCAGTGTAATCTGCATCTGAATTTCTCTTTCACTCAAAATTATCATTAATTGAATTTGATAGACCAGACCATGAAGTGCGCAACAAAAAAATCAAAATCAATTTTAACAGCTTTTTAAATGACATTCTCTTGAATTTGAATTGAAATCGTGTAAATAATCAAAAACCGTGAATATAGAGTTAGCCGTAAAATATACAAATGTATTATCATCCAATAAAACACTATTATTAATCCAAACTAATATATGAAGTAATTCAAAGAATTTATAGATTTTTATAGTGTTCTTGGCATAAGAATATAATTGGCCAATAATTTTGAATAAGTCAGAATCAAAATCATCATTATTTCATCATCGCGTTATTGGCTGATTTAACTCAGATTACGGTGCAGATTATCACATTTAATATATCGTTCAAATAAATATACCATTACCTGTTTTACCTTTACGACATTTTTCGTTGTTGTCCATTGTGATTCTGTCACCTTTATACTAGGCTAAGGAACTTTGCTTTGTCGCCCGTTGTGTTTCTGGAACAGCCAGAATCCAGATAACACTATTGTTGTTCCTTAGCCTGCCACCACTCCTACACGATAAAAGATTTTTGTGACCTATTTGTTTTTATAGGTCCATGATTGTTAGTGGCAGAATATTTTAAAAAATAATTTTGTGTAGAGCCAAAACTATTTAAATATGTTCCTTTCGGCACCCAGATTTGTTTAACTTTGAGAGATTCTATATTTGTGCCTTTTGGAACCCAAATTGGTATAGTTTTCACGTGTTTGGGTCTATACCAACAATTATTTTGATTGTGTCCAAATTTTCTACAAATTGTACACATTGAATTTACTTGATTAATCTCATTTCTAACATTTTTAGATTGATTATACCCAAGTCCTTGTCTAATTGTATTAACAGTTTGTTTTCCTCATAGCATATTCAACGATTTTTCACTTTTTGAAAATTTATCTAAAGTCGTTGACAATTGTTGGACTTGTCTTTTGAGAGATTCATTTTCGTTTAACAATTGTGTGCACTTTTTAATAGAATTTTCTCTCCTAGTATTTTCACTTTCTTTTAAAATAAGAATTTCATTTTCAAGTGATTTTATATTAATTTCTGATTTTTTTAACTTCTTCAAATAATGGACACTTATCACACTTAGGGATCCTACTTTGATAGGTTTTAACTAATTGATCAAGTTGTTTATTTAATTATATCAAACTATCTCTTTATGATTCAATTTTAGCATACTTTTCCCTATATCGTTCAAAATAGCCATTTACTTCATGGAAATATATAAGTAATTCTGAGTGAGTTAGTTTTGATACCTTGCTTGGCTCGTCATCGTCGCTATCAGTTATATTTTCGTGAAGGCACATGTCTTCTTTCTCACTCTCACTGTTAGTACTTTGATTATCTTCATCAATTGTATTCCACGTGGCTGCAAAACTTCTCCTTTTTGATTTCTTTTTAAAGTCGTGTCAATTTTGAGGACAATTGGGCTTGATATGTCCGGGTTGGTTGCACTTGTGACAAATGATCTTCTGTTCTTCTGAGTAGTCTAGTGCTTTGGCTATTCTGCTTTTCAATTTTTAATTTCGAGCTGGATTTCTGTATTTGTAATTCCACCTTTTGAATTTCTTTACTATCAGCTCCAATTCAGTTGCTCCATCATCATCATCATCACCATCACTTTCTGTTGTTCCTTTAAGAGCTATTGATTTCTTTCGAATGTCACCTCCTTCACGCTCTTCCTTGAATTTCATTTCTAGCTCGTAAGTGGTGAGATTTCCAATGAGTTCTTCAACTTTCATCTGTTTTAAATCTTTTGATTCTTGAATGGCAGTCACTTTGGCTTCAAAACTTCGTGGAAGGACTCTGAGGATTTTTTGAACTATTCCAACTCTGTGTATGATTTTCCGAGAGCTTTTAATTTGTATACGATTTTGGAAAGTCGTCCATACATCTCTTTGACATTTTTTTCCTTCGCCATTGTGAAGTTCTCTTATTCGCTGCTTAGCATGGCAAGGCAAGATTGTTTGACTTGAGATGTTCCTTCGTGAGTCACTTCTAGTGTGTGCCATATTTCCTGCGCAGTTAGACAATGTGAGACACGATTAAATTCAAATTGATCCAATGAACAGATAATAGAATTCATAGCTTTAGCATTGGCATTTTGTAATTTATTTTCTAGTTCAATCCATCGATCCTTTGGTTTATCTATTTCCTGATTATCTATAATTATAGTTGGTGCCCTATAACCTGTCTCAACAATATTCCAAGCGTCATGGTTTTCAGAAAAATATTCACCCTATTTTTCCAGTAATCATATTCACCATTGAACATTGGTGGTCTAACTATAGATTGACCTTCAGCAAAATCAGTATTAAAAGAAGCCATTTTAAAAATTCAACTTCTTAAAATAAATATTGATTTTTGTAAAAATCAAATTTTTAAAAACAAAAGCTGACTTCTATTTCTAGCTCTGATACCGCTTGTAGGATCGATTTAATCCTAGAGGGGGGAGGGCGACTAGGGTGATACTGATAATTATAAAAATTATTGCGGAAGCTTATAGAATTATTTCAACATAGATAAATCAAAATTATAGCAGCACAGATAATAGCAGAATAAATGCAGAAATAGAACGACACAGAATTTATCCAGCTTCGGCAAAACCCTGCCTACGTGTTGCCTCCAAGGTTTCTACTAGAAATTAAGTAGTCACACACTTACACACGTAAACTCGCGACACCCGCTACTGACTAACCTAACTCTACGCTCAAAAACCTGCCACAACTCAGCCACTGAGTTGCGAATTCTCAAACTACGCCACGTAGTTTGTCCCCTTGTCACACGACTAGAAATTACAATGGTTTAAAGGAGAAAATACAAAAATAATAGTTTAAAAAACAATTAAACACCAAAGCCCTAATTTTTTTTTCTTCTTAAACCAATACTAAAGAAAGGGGCCGACCCAATATAATTTATCACTAAAAAAAGAACGCGGCCCTCCTTTATTTCTTTTATCAGTGTCGGTCGTTCCTTGCTTGTTCCTCTTAGCTCTAAATTTAGGGCTTTGTGAAGTTGCCGCTTTGATGGTTGATGCTTCGATTGAATCGTTCGCGGTTCCTCCTCCTTGATCGAGTCTGACTTCGATTTGGTATGTAGATTTCCCTTTTTGCTTCTTCTGCTTGCTTGAATTTGATGATCTTGTAGCCGATGATGATTGGGTTTTTATATAGGGTTCAAACCCCTTGATTTTCGTTCGTTTATATTTGTTTGAATTCGTCTGTAATTCTCCTCAGCCATTCGATATTGATTGAATGTTGACGACGATTTCTGACTTTGTCAATTCGTATAATTTTGCCTTGGTCATCACGGTTTTGTGAATTTGCTGATTCCCTGATTTCCAAGGCTCTGACTTTGCTTGCCCACCGAATTCTTTGACGATGATGTTGATTTTGTTTTTGTGCTCGACTTTGACCATTAACTGTTGACATTGACCTTGACTTTAATCTTGTCATTTACTTGACTTCGGCACAGATTGAATTCATTGCTGTAGTATACTTGACCTGTTTTGTTCTTTGTGCTTGTTAACTTCTGCTTCTCTGTCTTGATCAAAACTGATACTTGCATTTGACTTCGGTCACTTGACATTACTGACTTCGACTATGGTAAAAACTGTTCAGGTAGCATTTGATTTTGGTCCTTGTTTTCTGGTTTTAATGTGTGTATGCATACATGTCACTGATTGATTTCGACCTAATGCTTGAGGTTGAGTTGCTTTTATGTGTACTCGAGTGTGGTCTGTACCTTATTTGGAACTGCAGTGGCATTATGCTTTGTATATTACTATGTTGAAGTCGCTGTTGCGTTGCTTCGAGTCAGTTTGCATTGTTGTATTGTGTTTGGTTCGGTCTTGTACCACTTGAGTCTGCACTTGCATTGTTTTTTGTATATATGTATACAAGTGTGCGTGCATTTACTTCACTTTACATTATTCTGCACCACTTGTACACCATCTGAAGCTTGTTGTATATATGATATGCTAGCTTGAGTTATGTAGTTCATGTGTTTATTCCTTTATGCGGTAGCTGGACTTGATCTTGTTTCATGTTGGCTTCATGTATAGTTGCCTTGTCTTTGTTTTCTGGTCTGATGCAGTGTGACTATGCCTGTTGCCTCTAGCTTCATTGTGCATATATATGTGTTGCCGTGTCTGGATTTGTGGCCTTCATCGTTGAGACTACACTTGTGCATTTGATATTTGAGTCTGCATTGTTTTTTGGCTATGTTTTCTTGATGTAGTTTTGGTCAACACTGAATTTTGATGTGTTGCCACTTTGATTCTGCCTGGTCGACATGTACTGTGTCATTTGTGTCTTTGAGCCTGGGCAGTTTGGTTGTGTTGTACTGAGTTGTAGCTCATCACTTTTGCACTGTGTATGTATGATGTGTTATTCATGTTTTCAGTTGTATATTAGTACTTGTCTGGTTCACATAAATGTATACAAGTGTGCTGTGAGGTTGCTCCCAACCATTTTATTGCATTTGGATTTGTTTTTCGAATTGCACCTAAGTTGAATCCAGCTTGTAGCTCGGGTTTGACCTTGTGCTGAATATTTGTGCCATTATTTTTATTGCACTTGAGTTGAACCCGGCGTTTGGGTTTGACCTGTGCTCACTTGTCCCTGTAATTTTATCAAGTGTGTATATCGGTGTGCACGACCTTGAGGCATATATAGTGATACATTGTGTATGTCACAAGCTGTTCATGAATGATGAATGCAAAATTAAATGATGACGAACAACCCAAATAACTGAGGCAAATATTTTTTTCAAAGTCCACATTTTATTTTATACTGCAAAAATATTTTATTTTCAATTTTACAATGTCAATGTATATTTTTGCAGATTACTCAGATGCTGGATTCACATTGGAATGAAGTTGAAGATCAGTACGAGTTGAGTGAATGAGTGATATGTAGTGAGGTGCAATGTAAATGTGAATTGTAATTTAATCAAATTTGTATTGTACCTGAAATTGTATATAGTGAGAGTTTGAAATTTGTACTATTCAAAAATTGTAATAAATATTTGTTTGAATAAAATTTCTGTTTGAATTCAAATTCTGTATTATTTAGTTTATTCAGCAAATATTTATTTAATCTATGAAAAATAAAATAGTACATTAACAAATACAATTTAAATAAATATATATATGTTTATTATCATCAAACAAAAATCATATAGTCACATATTCAAAAAATTCTCTAAATTGAATATAATTGCTTACAAAACCATTACAAATCATTTCAAATCAATATTTCCAATTTTAGAAGTATTAAAATTATATTTTCACTATTCTCATATCATAATATTATTATATTACTATTATTTTAATATTAAATTTTAAAATCCAATTTCAATTCTAACTTCAAATTAAACTTAATTAAAAATTATATTTCAAATCTAATTTCCATTCAAATTTCAACCTTAATCTCAATTCCAATTTTCAAAATCGATTTCAATTCAAATTTTACTATTCATTTCAAATCCAATTCTAATTCTGATTCCGATTTCGATTTCGATTTCAATTATACTTCAATTTCAATTTGACTTTATTTTCGAAATCCAAATTTGATTTTTTTTTTCACTATTCATAAAGAGGCTTAACAATTCCAACATATGTCATATTAACAAAAGAGGGAATTAGAGAAAATGACAAACTTTAAAAGAAATTTAGGCTGAAGGACAACAAGTTTCATTTTTAGGCTGAAATGCAAATGCTAGTCATAATTTGCATTATATTCAACTTTTACACTATATAAAATGCTAGATATATCTAGTATTATATTCAGTTTTACACTATACAAAATGCTAGTTATAACTAACATCGTCCTTCAGCCTAAAAGACAAACTTGTTGTCCTTTAGTCTAAATTTTTTTCTAAGTTTGTCCTTATGCCTATTTCCTGTTAACAAAATTGGTCATACTTAACAAATGGGTTATTGAAAGTGTGCAATGGATCATGTAATATGGATATATGATAATACAGAGTGTAGTGATGATAGCTATATAATAAATAGTGTGGAATATAGAAGTAGTATAATAAAAATGACACCAGAGATTTTTATACTGGTTCGGAGCTCCGTCCTACGTCCAGTCCCAGACTCCTTCTGTAATTTCACTAAAACAACAACCCTCACTTAACCCGGAGGAACGGGTCTATACAACCCTTGAGCAGCCGAACAAGGACCTGAGCAGCGGAACAATATTTTGCCTCAACAGTCAAAGAGGACTTCACACGCCTGAGCAGCAGAATAGGACTTCAACAAATACAAATGATTGTTCGACTTTTTGTGTTCTGATAACACGGATAAGTCTGTTTATTGTACACCCTTCCTATAATCTTTTCCTCAAGTATGATGTGTGTAGCTACGTGTATATGAAGATTAGGAAGTTTCAAATTGCTTGAAGAATATGGAAATGAATACGTAAGCAATGAATGTATTAATTCAAGACAGTAGTTAATTCAGAAAATATGATTCAAGTATAAGCAAGTAAGTGAAGTAATTTGATCTTGAAATTCATGCATATATATATAGTAGTTAAGAAGTTGCAACTTCCAGTGAAGAGATCTTTACGAATAGCAATGGTTGTAACCCTTGGGGAGGAAGACAACTATTCAGAAAAGAGGCTTCTTTTCATAAAAAAACGACAGTTGCAGGATTCAGTCGAGTGCCTTTGATCATTAAGTCGACTGAAATTAAAAACATGCACATATATGTTAAAATGCACAGATTCAGTCGACTAAATGTTCTTATTCAGTCGACTGAATCTGTTGATAAACAAAAATCATTATAGCGCATTTGGTTAGTGCACTTGCCTTCTAAACTAGTGACCCAGGTTCGAGCCGCTTCATGCATTTTTTGAAAACTAGATTTTGATTAAAATATGCATGCAAGTTTATTTGAATGTGAATGACGATTCTTGAGGAAAGATTTTAATAAAGCACTAAACTACACTCTATATACATATTTGATGACTCTTGTTAAAATATATAACCATACGAACCTTATTTTGAGTCGTTGAGTCCGGATGTTGTCATAGACGTAGATTCGTGAATATTTTGATTGCTGACATGAAACAACATTTACTTAGTCAATAATGAGCATAATTACTTCCAATATTCATCATTAACATAAAATTCATTTTCATAGAATAATAATTATCAATAAGTGGGTATATTAGCATAACTCTACTATTCATACAACATATCCAAACAATAAATCAAACATCCATATCATCAAATGGTGATTATCTAATATAACAATTAAACTTGATAATCAATATAATTCAAATAGCGATGAGAATTTCTCACCTTCATTTCACTGCGTCTAACTTGTATCTGAACTAGCGTGCTCCTTCGAAATCGTCTTGAACTCTCGCATTAATTTATTTTCCTTCCTTTTTTCTTTTTTTCCTTTTCCTTTTTTCTTTTCTTTTCTTTTTTCTTTTATTTTTATATGGAGAAGGGTACAACATGGGGAGTGTGTGGGGTAGGGGGGTAGGTGGGTAGGGTCTTGGGTAGGCGGGTGTGGGGTGTTTGAAGGTTAGTGGAGGCGGCTATGTGGGTGTGTGGCTCGAGTAGGGGGTTAGTTGGGCTCGGCCTTGGCTATAGGTTGTGGGTGTGTGGGTTTGGAGGCTTGGCAATGGTGGATGTGGCCTTGGCCATGGGTTTTATGGAGGGTGTGGCCGAGTGGAGGTGTGTTTGGCCAAGGTAGATGTGGGTTTAGGTGGTGGTGGAGCTTGGTGGAGACGGTGGAAGAGAATGGAGAGGTGGAAAGCCATGGAAATGGAGGAAGAAGAAGATGGAGAAGAAAAGCTTAAGGAAGAAAATGTAGAGAATGAGATAATGGATTTTGTGAAAAATGAAGTGAATGATGTAGGCTATTTATACTTGAGCTTTGGATGGCAAATGACTACAATACTCTTCTCAACTATTTGACTTTGGTTAAGCATGATAAGAAGTGCATTAATAGTGGATATGATGGTAGGATTTTATTTATGCCCTTATGTAATTATTTTGGCTTTTTCCTTAATTTATAAAATACTTAAGTAGCCTTTTTGCTCCTTTTCCATAATTGATAATACTTGAGCATTAATGAGAAAAGAGAGGTTAAGTCCTTTTTGTAATGATTATGTTTAGTAATTTAATTTTAATTACAAATTCTCAAATCATGTTACTTTTTGAATTTTTTTTTTGTAAATTTTGACTTTTCAAAATGAATTTGTATTTAAATAGAAATCTAAAGTGTGTGTAGTTTGTTAATATGCATTATATAGGCTAATAAAGTAATCATGTTGTCAAAACGTAGCGATAACGTTGCAGTCCAAATTTGACATTTTTGTTAAATTATATATTAAAGTAAAGCAAACTAAAAAAATGAACTTCTTACTTCCTTAATTTAAACACGTCCATTCATATTATAAAACCATATTTAAATAATATCAAAATTTCCATTTTTACAGTGTATGTAAAACTGACAAAATGCGATAAAATCTGAGTATTTTTGTAAAATGATTATAAACATATTTTTAAACTCTTTAATATACTTCTATTATCTTTATTAAGTGATTTTAATATAATTCAACTTTTCAAATAAATTTTTAAACATATTTATTTAAGCATTTATTTGTTAACAAAACTTAACCTTTGCTAATTGGTTCAAAAATCCAAATTTCATCCTTTTTAATTATTAACTACAAGAATAAATAACTTCTCTATTATTATTTATTATATACAACATATTTAATAAAGTAAGCCCTTTTAAATTAAAAAAAACAAAATCCCTCAGTTTCGAAGTAGCAAAATTAATGGTCGTTACATTCTCCCCTAGTTAAAAGCATTTTGTCCTCGAAATAAAAGTTAGATAAAGGAATCTATCTCATACTCGTATCTTCAAACATCCTGGCTTATTTATGCTGATGATAGAAAAAAATTCAAATATATAAAGAAGGTTGATACCATAACAATACTGAAACAATCAATAATAGACACATATACCAAGATTCCCATACTAACCATAGTACTTATCACGAACTTATGGTTATATATACATTCATCAAGTCAAACTCCTATCCTACCCATCCTAGTGCATACTGTACACTTAAGATAACATACACAACTACGAAATAGCGTATACTTCCAAAAATAACCAAACTGATACTATATCAACATAAATGAATACATCCAACATTACTCATCCCCTGACCTAAGCATGTACTGTACCTGAGGTCTATATATACACATACAAAAACATAAATCTAACCCCTATATCTTAGTGCCTGCTATTTAAGATAACTATCCAATGTAGATAGATCCACAACATCATACTATATATGATATTTGGTTGAATCTATTATTCGAATCCACAACTTTACGTCCAAACTAGTATCGATCCCTCGATTTTCTAATCCATACTTTGATTAGGCTTCTTGATTACAAATCATTGCTTTTCTTGCATAGCTCTCAACTACGATAGAAAACTTGAGTACATAATCGCAAACCCTTATCAATGTTCGCTGTCCAGAAGCAAGTGATAAATCCTTTCTCAGATTGGTGTAAACACCTCAAAGCTCTGAACTCAAATCTTAGATCAAAATTTTATGTGCCGAAATTATCTACATATAACTTATGTATTTATTCACATTCATTTTTACCTAACATATTTCTTCCAAATCTATTAATCCAAGTTTATTTCAAAACCATTTACTTTATACTAAATCCATTATTACTCAAGCATATAAATATGACTTAAACTTGTGTAATATACCTTTACTTCCTAAGAGTATATATACATATCCCCAAACTTCAAACTGTTATTACTTCAATTAGGGTGTTTAACAAATGTGGAGTTATGCTATTATCTCAAATTAGTAAGTTATAAAACTTAATCCTTAGTTTTGTTTACCTAAGGTCTTAATTTAACTAATATTATTTGTCTTATCCATATATTAATAAGACAACTTTACTAAGTGACATATTTTTCTTACAAATCTTATGATTATCTACTTCACTTATTTACCTATATATTTTCTAAATCAAATTTCTTAACCTTAAATCCATCAAATACCTTATAGTCAAATTATGAAAATTAGTTAATATCGTATTTTTTATTTAAACATTTTCATCCAACAATCAACCAACTAACCACATTATTCAAAACTTCCCCTTTTTTTAACTTTTTCTAACCTATCCACTTCCAATCTTACTTCATTTTGAATTACAAATGTTACCCTAAATGTATCACTAATTCAAATTTTTATATTAGGATAATATTTCTTATATATCTTATTCCTAACTTCACTTTGATTTTTACCTAATCAAAGTGTCTAAATTTCAAATTATCATATCTCCTTTACAAGTTATAGAACTTTCTCTTTTATATTATATCAACCCAAAGTCTCTATTTAGGCTTATCTTTTTCTATCTTGTTGATAAGAATTTTTTAAGTGTGCATTTTCTTTTTAATTTCTCTAATTACAACTTCTAGCTTCAATATTATCATAAAATATCTTATAGTCAAATCATGAATTTTATTTCGCAAGATATTTGTATTTTAGATTTACTAAGCTAAATTTCAAACAATCATTAATTTCTAACCCAAAAATATAATATTCCTTTTAATATTTAAAATATAAACCCAAGGTAAAGTTATTTCATTTACCAACTTCTCTTAAAAGAAAATCATTTTTTATAAAATCAACAAATACATGCTCATATACATATAATACTCTCAACTCATTCAGGGGTGTCACTTACCCTATCTATAATGAGTTACTCGTCCTATGGTATTACTAACCCTATCTCTGATGAGATTTTAGTCCACCAAAGCCAAGGTTCTCTCTTAGCCTTTAGCTCGGATACCAAATGTAAAGACCCACTTTTCTGTACCCTTTGAGCCGACAATAAACCACACATGTCCAACTCAAATTGCACGAACAAGTGGAACTTTAGGGGGTGAAAAAGACAAATAGACAGATTAGAATCTCACGAATGGAATAACATATAATATCGAGCAATAAGTTTTACAGTGAATTTTTAAAAAATACATATATCAGAGTCTAACCTAAATTCAGCTTGAATGGTTATAAACATTTTCCTTACAAATGCTGACAAACATCAAACAACTGCAGCGGATAATAGAACACGTTCATACGTGGAAGAATATCTTCAGCTCTCCTCTCGAAAATTCAACCGTCTTCAACTAATCCTGAAACTACTCGGACCTGGCTCGAGTATTGAAAATACAGGGATCAGGCTTGATAAACCAGCATGAGAAAAACTCAATAATAAATGACAGTGTCATATATCAGCCTTTGAATAAAATCCTTTGAAAAGAAAGAGTATCTCATAAGACCATGCCTACACACAAACACAGACGGGTTTTTACCTTATGATACCAAATCTCTTTTATGTATCAAAACCTTTGATATTATTTCTAATGACATTGCTTTGAAAACATTTGTAAATAAACTAATTAATCTTAGCCGAAATTGTTACCATTATTAAATTCCGGATACTAGGCTCTACAAACAAATCTGAAGGCACTTATCGGAGAATGGATTCCATACAAATGACAATGTAAGGGACAACCTTTCGTACAGTACACCTCTAGAGTGATGCACTTGTTGGATCATAAGGTTTTGAATGTTGACAAGAGGCGGCTGATCTTTACAAATCTACACTATGGAAAATCCGAGCTCATCAACTCAAACATGGTTCGTATTGATTGAGTCTGTATGTAAGCAGTCTAGTATAGAATTTTGTTAAAATCTATCCTCAAAGCTCTTCACTCACAAATTCATTTTACCATACGTTTTATAAAAAATTTGTGTATACACTGAACGACAGTATTCAGTCGACTGAATACTATATCTCAGTCGACTAGTACTGTGTGATTTTTTTTAATATACAGCATTCAGTCGACTGAATCGCTTAGGTCAATTAACTGACACTGTACATGTTCTTGTACACGTTTGAAATTCAGTCTAATGCCTAACCAAGTTCAGTCGACTGAATCTGCAACTGTCATTTTTCTCCAAAAAAAACTTCTTTTGATCAAAGGGTTCCTACTTCCTCGAAGGTCACGACTCTTAGATTCTAATAGGTGTTGATTTCCAGAAGTCATATCTCATCAAACACTATATATACACTAAAGATTCATAGATCCAATCACCTAATTTTCTATTCTCTTTTAATCTATAGCACTTAGCATTCTTGAGTTCAATATATACAAGCTTTCATACAATCACTGCTTACGTATTCATTTCCATATTCTTCAAGCTATATTATACTTCCTGTTCTTCATACCCACATAAATATACACATCTACTTTAAGGATATGATTATAGGAAAGGTGTACTACAAGTGACAAATCCGTGTTATTCAGAACACAAAAAGTCAAGTTAAATCTAGTTTGTAAGAAAGTCCTATTCGGTTGCTCGGGCGGTCAAGTCCTGTTCTGTTACTTAGGCGGTCAAAGTCCTATTCGGTTGCTCAGGTGGTATAATACATGTTCCTCCGAGTTAAGTGAGTGTTGCTAGCTATAATTCCAGAAGGAGTCTAGGACTGGACATAGAACGGGAGTTCGAACCAGTATAAAAATCTTTGGTGTCATTTTACTGCTATTATTATTTTACAATTATTTACTTTACTATTTATTTTTATACTCATATTCGGCATCAGCAGATAACTTAGTTTATATCGCATTGCCACTACATTTACACTGTTTGCAACTGTTGGCCATTTCGATCCTATAGCATAACAGTCACTTTCATTTGGTATCAGAGCACATGAACTTTCAACACCTAGGGAGCAGATACTGCCCGCCTAAACCAACATAGAACTGGCCTATCCATTCGCTAGATAGTACCGAATATGTCATCACCCCGGTCGTTACCGACCTTTAACGGGTATCCAGGTATCCTTATCCCCAATACCTGTCTCCAATGACATCCCTAGAGTGATAGTACAAAAGAGGACAATCAAAACAACCATAGCATCCATCAAACAATTCTTACTGTCACTGAGTGTGCTCAAGATATATGATAACTCATATGAACGAACTCCTGTCAAGGACTAATGAAAATCCTAAATTTTCAATATACTCGCTCTAGCCCAAAGCTGATATTAGATCAGTCTAGGGTACATGGATCCTTTCAAATGATACGGGGTAGCTTTTCATACTACCCATGAGCGTCCTCATAATACCCCTGCTTTCGAGTACATCAGAAAACACATCGAGTATTAATAATCCCTTATCATGCATGTCCGAGCTGCTTCCTTGCTCCATTTAGTCTCCATTATTCTCCAGGACCATTTCATAATCCTCCATTCCATGATATAATAACTCAAATGTATCCATAGGTCATCCTTCGTAGAACCCGCCCATTATGGAAAACTACTCTCACGACTTCTTTCAACATCGAGCCGTCGTCATCAGAACATAATTCCTTTCACCATCGAGTTACCTTCATTGAAATCCCGAAGCTATCACCATGCTACTACATTGCCAACAAACCCTAAGCGAACAAACAGACATCTTCAGCATGACCTACAGAACTTCTACTTCTCTCCCTAGAAGTTTGACCCCGACCTCATCAAAGAAAAACCTCTTGGTACTAATCAAAAGCAATCGGTACTGAGTTGGGTACTTAGCCATTATTGGCTAAAAAATTCCTTGCTTCTAGTGTACGATCTTCAGATGTTTTGACCCCAACTACTCCTATCTAGAGCTATCTGCATCTACTCCAACGCCCTTGGAACAAGCTGTAAAAGCTGTCTCAACCACTCGGTATGAAGCTTAATGCTTAGCCAAATTCTTGCACTTGTCCTTCACTCCTCACTCTTAGCTTTTCCTTGAAGAACCAAACATCCACCACCAACAGAAAGCTCTCGGTAGCGATCAAAACCTCTCGTTACCAACTCCTATACTTAGCTCCAATTTTGATGCGACTTGAAACCTAGGATCCTCTCATGATCTAGAACCCTCCTCCAACTTTCATCCAATTCCGACCATCTTTGCCTTAGATTTTCCAATTTGACTACTCCTTTCCAAAGTACCAAAAAGCACTAGCAAATCACATCAAAGCACGACATACAAACACGGAGGATCATACATATACATCCTTTCGTACTTGCAATAAATAAGATCCTAATAATTAAGCAAATATTAATCTAAATTTAACTTTTACACTAGCTTATGAACATGAACTAAAGGAGTTAACAACCAATTAAAAACCACTTTAAACCCTTTGGAATTTGGCCATAAATATCTCTAAAAGTGTGATTAAAGTTAGAAAACATTTAGGATTAAAATCATGTCAAAAACATCATTTTTAATACATAAATGTGCATAATCGAGTGAGAGGTCAAGAATCACTCACCAAATACCTAAAATACCCATTTCTTTTCTTAGATCTGAAGTGGACTGTGGATAGCAAAGGTAATTAACATAAATCAGCAAAAATGATAATCTCTAATCCCTAGATGCAAATCACCCATTTAATTATGATTTAGGCTAAGATTAGAAAGGAAAATGTGTGATTTTTGATGAAATTATTATTAATGGAGGTTTAGAGCTATGTTGAGGAAGATGGAAATTACTTAGATCAGTTCCTACAGACTTCCCTCGGCACAATTTTCAAGATGTGTTAGTGGGCCTAAGTACGAGCTTAATTAATTACCCATTAATGTAGGACAGCAGCAGCAAAAACTTAAAACAATTATAACTTTCAAACGGTAAGTTTGTTTTTCTATTATGACCACTCTACGGAATGGAAAACCATCATCTTGAAGCAATGGATCTAGTCCGAAACCCTAACCGACTCCAATCAAAAGTTATAGTACAAAAAAGGTTTTCAAGGTCAAAATTATTATATAGAAATTTGGCAAAAATTGCAGATGTCGAAAATATCCCGAAGAGTCATTTTCCAAAATTTTAGAGTCATAGGACCTCATATGAATAAAATAAAAATAATTTATGATTCTCCGATATGTAAAATGCAGGTCGTTACACTCTTCCCCCCTTAGGAATTTCACCCCTGAAATCCCCAAATAGTTAAACATGGTTACTCCGCATGGATAACAATCATATGTAACCATCATACATACTAAATAAGTAGCCAGGCAACTAATAGTGTGGCAAGCATATCCTACTAAACTACCTTATACGATATCGAATGTAAGAGTAAATAGATAAACAGTAGGCCTTACCACATAAAGAGCTCCGTATATATGGTCCTCAAGCTCTCCTCGATTTTCCACATACAATCGCCTTCATTTTCGCTCCATTGAACCTTCACTAACTCCGCCGTCTTCCTTCTAAGCTGTTTCATACCGCCTCTGATAATACGAACCGGCCTACAAGGTCTCGAAGCTTCTAGTTCAATCTTGATATCATCAAGTTGATCTAGTGTAATTGTCATGCCCGAGTCATTCATAAACTTCCATATATGAGAAACATGGATAACGTTATGCACACCTTCCATCATCTGAGGTAAGTCGACCCTATAGGCTAGGTTCCTAATCCTCTCTACTACCGGAAAAGGGACTACGAATCTCAACGCTAACATCCCATTACTACCAAACTGAATCACATTCATCAAAGGAGAAATCTTCACAAAAAACATATTGCTGACGGAGTGCTCCAAATCTCCACGTCTCTTATCAGCATAGCTCTTCTGCCCATCTTGAGCAGCTTTCATTCTTTTTTGAATGATCTCTATCTTTTCTGAGGTTTCTCTAATCATCTATGGCCTACGTATCAGTTTCTCATCCACCTTCCTCTAGCAGAAGGGGTGTTACCAGGTCATCCATACAATGCTTCATATAGTGCCATACTAATGCTAGACTAATAGTTTTTGGTATATACAAACTACACCAAATGCAAGTCATTGTCCCACGAGCCTTCGAAACCGAGTATGCAAGCCCGCAAGAGATCTTCCAATATACGATTCACTATCTCGGTATGCCCATTTGTTTGTGTGTGGTAAGTTGTACTGAGATGAAGCTTGGTCCCTAACACCTCTTGTAAGCATTTCCAAAGCCCCCTAGTAAGCAACGGGTCTCGGTAGCTTGCATGCTCTTCGGCACACCATGAAATTGTATGACCAATTTTACATACAACTTGGCTAGTTTGGCTGCCTTCTACTTGACTTGATGGGTATAAATCTAGTGCTCTTGGTCAACCGATCAAATATGATCCAAATTCCGTCATACCCTGCTCGAGTCCTCGGCAGTCCATCAATAAAATCCATCGATACTTGTACCCACTTCCACTTGGGAACTTCAAGTGGTTGCAACAACCCACTTAGCTTCTTTTGCTCCGCCTCCACAAGTTAGCAGTTCATATACCTCGAGATAAATGACCCAACATCCTTCTTCATTCCCTCCCAATAATAGGTCTGCTTCATATCACGGTATATATTATTACCGCCAAGATGTATAGTCAATCTAGAATGGAGTCACTCTTGTACCACCTCATCTTGCAATCGATCAACATTGGGAAAAACAATCTTCCATCCTTACAGAGCCAACCTTCTCAGTAGAGTTTGTACTACTTTATATCTTTGGACTCTACTCCTCCTTCTATTTTCCATGATCTCCACTACTCTATAATCTCGCCTCTAACCAGTACTAGTTTTCTCAATCAAAGTTGGTCTGACCGTCAAACTTGCTAACATCTCTAGCTCTAACTCGCAATGAGGTCTAAAGTCATAACCAGTAATATACCCCAACAGCTTCCACTCCAGGAAGTTTGCTATCAAATCCCAAGCGAACAAACAAACATCTTCGGCATGACCTGCATAGCCTCTACTCTTTCCCTGGAAGTTTGACCATGACCTCATCAAAGAAAACCTCTCAGTACTGATCAAAAGCCATCAGTACCAAGTTGGGTACTTAGCTAATATTGGCTAATTTTCTTTCCTTCCTTCTAGTGTTCCATCTTCCAAGTGCATTGACCCCGACCAGTCCCTTTTAAAGCTCTCGGCATCAACTCCAAAGCTCTTAGTACAAACTCCAAAAGCAATTGTTTCCATTCCCTCCAAAGCTCTTGGTATGTAGCCCAATACTTCATCAAATTCTTACACTTGACCTTCACTCATCATCCCTAACTTTTCCTTGAAGAACCAAACATCCACTACCAACAGAAAGCTCTTGGTACCGCTCAAAACATCTCGATAACGACTCATATACTTAGCTTCAATTTTGATGCGACTTGAAACCTGGGCTTCTTCTATACTCTAGAACCCCTCCTCCAAGTTTCATCCAATTCCGACCATCTTTGCCTTAGATTTGCCAATTTGACCACTCCTTTCCTAACTGCCTAAAAGCACTAGCAAACCTCATCAAAGCTCAACATACATACACGGAATATCATATATATTCATTCATTCCTACTTGCAAAACATAATATCATGATAATCAAGCAAATCCTAATCTAAATTAAAGTTTTACACTAGCTTATGAAAATGAACAAAAGGAGTTAACAAACCATTTAAAAACCACTTTAAATCCTTTAAAATTCGACCATAAATATCTCTAAAAATGTGATTAAATTTAGAAAATATTTATGATTGAAATCCTGTCCAAAACAACATTTTAACCATATAAACATCCATAGTAGAGTGAGTGGTCAAGAATCACTCATTAAATACCCAAAATATCAGTTTCTTTCCTTAGATCTGAAGTGGACAACAAAGGGAACAAACACAAATCAGCCAAAATGATCATTTCTAATCCCTAGGTTATAATTAACCCTCTAATCACAATTTAAGTTAAGATTAGTAAGGAAACAGTGTGATTTTTTATGAAATTAGGGTTAATGGAGGTTTGAAGCTATTTTGTGGAAGATGGAAATGATTTAGATTAGTTCCTACAGCTTCCCCTTAGCACAATTATTAAGATGGGTTAGTGGAGCTAAGCACGGGCTTAGTTAATTACCCGCTAATGTAGGTTAGCAGCAGCCAAAACTTAAAATAGCTATAGCTTTCAAATAATACGTCTGTTTTTATATTATGACCACTCTACGGAATGGAAAACCATCATCCCAAAGAAATGGAAGTAGTTTGAGACCTAACTTTGCTTTTATCAAAAGTTATTGTCCAAAATATGTTTTCAAGGTCAAAATGGTTACGTAGAATTAATTCATAGATGTGGAAAATATTCCTAAGAGTCATTTTCCCAAATTTTAGAGTCATACAACCTTATATGAATAAAATAAAAATATTTTACAATCCTCCGATACATAAAATGTAGGTCATTACAACTTATTTTCCATTCTTGAAACCAAACTTGACATCAATCTTACATCTAGTGCTGCTAGCTACGTTAACCCTTATGGACTCTCACTCATAACTTACCGAAAGCTCTTTATGGTTTCATTATGATTATTCACAACCCTAATATCTCCAAACTCTGCCTACCTTATCTAACATGCAAATCATCATTATCATATATTCCATCTACCATCCTCCACCTCTGTGTACATCCCATTCATCTGTGCTGACAACAACCATAACTCAAGACAATTTCTTCTTGATTAGCTCCCTCACTTCTCTCAATATAGCCATCCTTAGATAGCCCTTGGTGACTCCAATATCCTACTTGGCATTGACAATAGCATTGGTGGCAACCGAGTCTCATTTTATGAAACAACCCCACTTAATGAATCTACTTACTCTTCAGCCCTCCTCCAAATTTCTTTTACTGGTGCTGTTACTCATGGAACAAATAGAAGTCATAGTGGGATCAAAACTATGAGTAAGATTGACAATGCCTTATGTAATATTATTCCTTGTCTAAGTGGCCTTCCATTACTTCTAACATTCCCTTCCTTTTGTTGTTTGATCATTCCCTACCAAGCATATCCTCCAGTGTTGATACCATGAAAGAGAAATCTCCGTTTAAATTTTTTGTGTGCCTAGGCTTTGGATATCAACTTTTTTTCAATTATTTCAACTACTCGGTCTATTATGTTCTATGGTAACCCCATGTATATTTTTCAACGGAAATTAAAGGTTGTTAAAAATTCTCTTAGAGTTGGGCTAAAGGAAAAGACGGCAGTGGGAACTTGCAGTCTTCCTAAATTAAGATAAAGTTGGAGCATGTTCATAACCATCTCATGCACAATCCTAGTGACATAAATTCTTCAAGATTTGAATGTGGTCTCATCTCTCAATACAAAAATGCTCTTTCTATTGAGACGGACACGACGAAGTAGAAGCTAAGAAAAAAATGGGATGATCTTCGTGATAGGAACACCAAATACTTTCATGCTTTATTCAAGACTAAGCCGAACAAATCTCACATTCACATCATATATGATCAACATGGGAACTGTGACAACCCGGAATTTTCGAGCAATATCAATTTAATAATCTGCATTAAAAATTAAACTGATTTGATATATCTTTGTTAATAAGATCTGAATTGATACTTTTCTTTTAATAAATATCTAATTGGTAAATTTTATCTGTTAAAATAAATCCATTGTTTTCTATTTATATATGTATATATTTGTATACATTGTAAATAGTTGAGCTTTGTTTTAAAATTTAACTAATAAATTATTTTTCAAATTCTAATATACATTTTAGTGAATTGGAAATTATGTTTTATTTAATATATACCTTTCAAAGCTAATTAATAAATAAATATGTGATTTTAAATACATAGGATAAATGCTTAAATAGTTTGAAACTTATTTTAACTTAAGTTTAGATTTAAATTTATTAACAAAATGATTTGTTTCCTTTTCTTTTTAGTATAGCTTGATAAAAATATGGATTTAAAATTTTATACGAGTTTTAATGCAATTTTGTCAAATGGTATATATTAATAAAATAAGCAATTTATAACAAAAAGATAATTTCTTTTATAAATCATTTCAAATTGATAAATGTGTTACTTATAAATAATTTTAATAAATAAAAATACAAGACTATAAGATAAATTAGGAAAAGTATAAAGTAAATACATTGGCTAAATTTAATAACATAACAACTATAAAATACATTTAGATTTCAAACAACAAAATATAAGAAATAACATTCACATACATTTCAAAAATATAATAACAAGACAACAATTAAACTAGAAACGAATAAATTTTCAAGTTTGTGAACAATCATAAGAAAAACTGCAGCATATATATATATATATATATATATATATATATATATATATAAGTTTAAAGCATCAAGACCAATATATGATTGTACAAACAAAATCAAATATGTGTGCAGGCTGAGATTTCAAATATAAGTAAATATATAAAAAAGACAAAATAAAGATAAAAATATATATATGTGAAGGCTTATTAGGGAAGACATTGTTATGTATTCTTAAACAAACAAACAAAAGCAAAGTGAGGATATGTTGTAGGCTGTAGGATATGCAGGCAAGTTAAGGGAGATAATTAGCAAAGTAAGTTAAACATAAAGTACTTAAACATTAAATGCAAGCCGCATTATTTCTTATCTCAGCCTCCATCATAAAATATCTCTGTTTTAAAATCTGTACAAACAAGATTTTTATGTTATATTGTACCAAATATTGTCACAATTATATGAAACATAATAATATACCCTGTCTGCATATTCCCTGTAAAACTTGTGCATAAATCAGCTTCACCTTATTCAGTTCGAACTAAGTAAAAACTAAAATAAACTTCATTAAAAACCTAAATAAACATCCAACAACAACTTAGCAAACCAGTGGATTAAACAGAGGAGATTTTCAGTTGCTTCAGATGTCAAATTTAAGGATCTGCTCGAATTTGTAGCCTTTGTTCTTTCACAAATGCGGGTGAGTAACATCAATCAGTTAGATGTTTTAAGTATATATTAAATGGTGGTATGCTTATTCTCTGAATTTAAGAATGTTTGTAAAGATATATCTGTGTGTATTTGAATAAGTGTGTGTACATTGCTCTGTGTCTGGATTGTTTCCTGACTTTGGTTCCAGTTCAAAGCTAACCCAAATTTATTTGTTCCTGATTAAGGATTTGATTTGAACCTAAGGTTGAATAAATATATTTGTTATATCCTTGGCTTTAGTTTAAAATTATTAAAGCTCAAAACAAATTGAATTTTTGCTCTGGAAATACTGCACCACTTAGGAAACTTTAAAACAATAAAAATCCAAACTTGATAATTCGTAGATTCAAGTATGTAAATGAAACTAGTACACGAAAACTTGATTTTTAAAGCTTGAATCAGAATTTTTAGATAGGGATTGGAAGAGCAGTTCTCGGTTGATCGAGAAGTGGGTTTTTGTCAATCTTTGATGATTCCTAGGTTGGTGGTGGATGGGATCTTGAACGGACGTGTAAGAGTGAAGTGTGGTTGTGGGAAAAATATTCGTATGGTAGTTCGATGAACGTGGTAGAGGCGGTGAGCAATTTTTGCTCGTAAACCTAGTTTGGAGCGGTCGAAGTGATTGGTTTCGTTCGTCGCCATCAAGCGATCGAGTGCAGCGGAGTTTTGTGAGGGGGTAGCTCGGTCGTAGTCACGTTCATGGCCGGAGCTGTTGCTCGCTAGGTGGTCGAGGTTGGAAGAGGGAGGCGATGACAGGTTTGGATGGAATGTGCCTATTGTGTTTCCAGGTTTGTATTAAGTTCCTTTTTTTTTTCCGATGATGGGCGTGGTTTTGATGGTGGTGGATGGACCAGTGAGTGGTAGTCGACTTGTGGGGGAGGGTCAGCGATGGTCAGAGCCTCGCCATGGACGGTGCACGTGCACCGTACATTTTGAGGTCTGGGGTTTTTTTTGTTTTTGGGTTGTGCAGTTTTCCTCGGGTTTCACTCGGGTCTTTGGAATATTGACTCGAAGCAATGGGGTGGTTTTCTCGAAGTAGATGAGGGGAAGGCTCGGGTTGATGTGGTTCAGGTTTTAAAAGACTGTAACAGTTTTAACAGTTTTTAAAAGTTTGTTTTAAAATTAAATCAAAGTTAAATCTAGTTTCAAATCAAAGTTTAACAGTGATTTCAAGTTAGTTTTGAAATCGACTTAAAAAATTAAAAATTCTAGATTTGGAAATAGAATAAAGTTTTAAACTTGAAATTGATTCGAATAAGTTTTAAATGTTAAATATGCTTTCAAACATGTGAGTTTAAAGGGGTTTAAAAATTTAGTTGTAAACTTTATTCAGGATAAATTGGTTTTTATTTAGAAAGCAAATTGAAATAAATGTTTAGACATATTGGAAGTGAAAATTTAATCAATAATAAGAATAGTTATTTTAAGTAATGAAGACTTAGAATTTATATGCATTAACCTTTAAGTTAATTAAGTATGAATAATTAATGTTTGATATTAATTAAATTAGTAATTCTAAGTTTGAATGTATTAATATAAGTTAAATAACGAATAAATTAACTAATATGTAATTAAGAACCTTAGATTGGATATTTATTTAAATGAATAAATTTTAATGGTTAATCAAACTTATAATTAATAATGATTAATATAAGTTAATTATTTTAGAAGAAAATAATTAAATAAGTGTTAATGAGGATCATTAACTAGATTATTTTATAATTAATTAATGTGATTGATTTTTTATAAATTAATTGGATTAATTAATTCAATAATAATCATTGTAATAGTTTAAATGTAATTATTTATGTGGAAAGTAATTAAGAAATTAATTACTTATTAATTGTACATTGATTTAACTTGAGTTAATTAATTTAGTTTAATTAACTGATATTTTGGAGATAAATTACTTAGAGAAGTAATTGACGGATAATTACTGAATGTGATTAATTGGGTGATGTTGTTAATGGAAGTAATTGGAATATAATTACTTGAAAATAATCAACGGATTAATTAAGCTTGTTATTGAGAAGTAATTAATTATGAACGATTAATTACTGTATGTTATTAATCAAGAGGGTTAATATTTGTGATTTGAAGATTTGTATTCTTAATATAACTAACAAATGAAAATGTAATTAGAAATCATTAATTAATATAATTAATGATGGAATTAGAAATTGATTAATTTGGGAATAATAAATCAACAAGATAATTAAATTGTAATAAATCTATATAAATGTAATGGATTTATTCAAAGATTAATCTCTATAAATGAATTAAGAAAAACTACTGGAATGCAGCAAAAGATATTTAAATCAAGATGATTAATTGGGATATATAAGTAATTGATGATAAGATTTAAATTAAGTTAATTAATTTTAATTAATTTAAGAAATCATTTGATGATTTGGTATGTGTAATTACTTAGTGTAATTAATGGAATATAATTACTTAGGAAAGTAACTAGATGATAATTACTTGATGAAATTAATACAAGATAATTTGTAAGTGAAGTAATTTGGAGAAATTTCTTTTGTAATTAATCAAAGGATTAATTTATGTAATTAATTAATCATGGGATGATTAATAAGTAATTAAGAGTAGTTAATTACTGTTTTGTTATTAATTAAGGGTGATTAATAATTGTGTTTAAATAAAGATTAACCACATAATATAATTAATTTAAATAAAGTAATTTAATATAAATTGGAGATCATTAATTAATATAATTAATGATGTAATTAAGAATTGTCAAATAAGGAATAATTAATAGGGAAGTAACTAAATGTTAATTGCTATGAATGATTTAGAATAATTCATTTGAGAAATTAATTAAAGACTAAATTACTTCTTGTAATTAGAGAATGATTAATTAATTTGATTTATAATTAATTAATGGTTGTGAGAGCAGGATTTATGGAATGAGTAATTAATTTAATTTACTTTAAATTAATTGAAGATGGAAGTAGTTAATTTAATTCATTTTAAATTAATTATAGATTGTGATTCATAAATCATTGCTTATGGATGGTATTGATATTTCATTGATTGATTGTGATCTCAGATATGAGATGATTAATATTTATGTGATATGGGATGTATGTGTTAAGTATGATAATATTTAATTATCTGTTGGATGATGATGTTAATTATCTGTTATGACGATAATGTGATTATCTATTATGAGATGTGAATTATCTATGTGTGTATATTGATAATATTGAATTCACTGTTAAGACTAAATAGACAACTTGGCCTTAAAAGACACGTTTTGGATTTCGATGAGATTGGTATCGGGTTTCCACATTTGGAACATCCGAAAACCACATCGATTCCAAATTAACGATAGGCCGTGAATCTCAAGTGAAGATGAAGATTCAGAGTGCAAGGATTATCGTCGTTAACTCTGAGGGTGATTCCAAAACGAGTGTAACGAGATGATGCCTTCGGTTTCGTTCGAACCCGGAACGAACTTGTATGGATTGAATGCTTTCAACACATCGTCAGGTGGGCGATGAGAATTCTAAGAAATGTTTTCTCTAAACGTAATCGCAGCCTCAAGCCTCATCAACCGGGAATGGCTAAAACAGGGGAGGTGCAGCAAGGTTAGGTGGGTCATGCCCAAGCAGGACAAGGATATCCCCCTGTCTAGATGTCCCTTTTTATTCGGCTGTGTGGGCAGTTGGTCTGCATCCAACTACGGGGTTTATCTTGTTCGGGACTGTTCAGTAAGGAATAGTTCCGGCCTTGTGTTGCAGGGGGTCGGGAGTGATCCTCGGTACGTTGATCTAGGCCACGTACTGTGACGGGCGGTACCCCAGTAGCCCTGCCATTGTATGGAATCCACAATCCAATAAGTGCCAACGATTTTGATTGTATTACCCACTTTTGTGGCTAGTAGCTGGAATTTAATAGATGTAACAATTTCGGCTATTTTCTATTTACTTGAAAACCCTAGACCTATTATAATATCACTGGATTTCCTATCAAATGTTTTGGTTAGCGTAAGGTAAAAACTTTTCCATGTTTATGTGTGGGAAGTCTTACGTGATACCTTTTATTTTCAAAGGTTTTGAAAATTAAGCAGCTTTAACCTGTTACTCACACCAGACCCATGTCTGACCCAGAGTTTATTTTTTTTTGTTTTTCCTAAACTCTCGGGTACCCAAATTTTTACACGTAGCCAAGGGATTCAGGTTGGTTTTTAACGAATTCTGGAGGAGCAATGGAGCAGGAGGCTTCATCGTTTGTAGATATAGTGTTCCGCTGTGTTGAAATCTCTATGATGTATTGTGTATTGAGTTGTATAACTAGACAGGTGTTTATAACTGTCTTGTAAGTGATGTATTATCTGTATAGCTCTGATTGATGTTATATATTATGTAAATACTTATGTGATTAATATAATTTATTCGTTCCGCTGTGAGATTATGATGTTGTTGTTCTTTCTTCTCTATCTTTTCTATATTCTCACCCTTTTCTTTCTTAAAAACGATATGTCTTCCTGGGCGTAGGAAGTCGGGTCGTTACAGTGGTATCAGAGCGCTAGTTTGAGTGAATACCTAGGCTCTTGAGTGATTTCTTTCCTGAGAGAGCGTATTTGTAATTTTGATATATATATATATATATATGTATATTTATTTCATCTATTTGTTGGATTACCTGTTCGGGTCTTCCAATATAAGTATAAGGGTAGATTGGGTAGAGGTGTGTGTAACACGACTGCCTGTGGTTAGAAGTATATCTGACGAGAATGTAGACCTAATACCGTCTCGAGTAAATTTGTGATGTAAGGATTTCACCAAATCTCTGGAGGAAACCTGTTAAGATTTGGAGTCCATTTTTGTAGTACAAGTTTGGATGAGTAGAATTTGGATTTTTGTCAGTTGAATAGAAACTAGAAATATTATCTTGGTAACTCAAGAAGTAGTAGTTGTGTGTTGAGGTGCCGTAGCGATGGATTATTTCCGAAGAAGTTCTCAAAGATCTTTGGATAAGGAAGTGTGTCTGCATTAGTTTTGGGGCTGAGTTCAGCAGAATGTTGAGTTTGGCTTTGAGGCCTAAGTTTTCGAGGAGTTTTGGATTAAGAAATTTTTGGCATCAGTAGCAGTGTTGCAACTCAAATTGTTCTGTCGGCACGCGAGGAGGTCATCTGTCAGCAGTTCTTTAGAGGTGAAGTTCAGAGGCAGTTTTGTGAATCCATTTCTTCAATGGATTGGCTAGATAAGCTTAAGCTGTTCAGATTGGTAAGGAGAGAACAGTTTTCTTTGGATATTAGCCTGGGTTGATCGCAAAAGTGACTTGCGATAGTTAAGTACTCTCTGGGATGTCAGAAATTTTCTGGATATCTTTGAAGAGGTCAGTGGTTTTCCTTAGCATCTGAGGATTGAGTTTTCATATCGACTAGATTTCAGAAGTAGTGCCGATGGTTCAGCCTAGTAGTAGAATGGTTTCGAGAGAGAGAATTTGGTAAAGCGACTCAGGTTTGGGAGGAACTTCTGAGTTATTTTGGATCTGTTGAATCATATTTTTGTAATGTATTGTCCAGTTTGTGCTTATGTGCATCATCAGCATTTTCATCTACTCCAGATCAGAGTTGTGCAGCGGAAGTAGTAAGAAGTGCATCTGTTTTTCTTTTCTGGAAAAGAGAAGTTGTTTTCTACTGATAGTAAAGGTTGAGTTCTTGGTTTTGGTTGATTTTGAGAAGCTCATTCTACTGGATTGTTTTTGGATTCAGATCGTTTTAGGAGTTATCAGCAAGGGTTGAGCTGATCAGTAGGAATGAAGCAGCTCTGGATCATCAGAGGAATTTGGTGGATAAGAGACAGAGGAATTTGGATGTCCAAGTCGGAGATTTGATTTGTATGAATTTTCTCTGATTCAAAGGAGCTCTGTAGATTAGTAGTATAGACTGTTGGATTCTATAGATTGAGTATTCCGGTATTATACTGGGAAACTCTAGGGAGCTCTATCCAGAATTTTGTCTGGATAGTTAGCCTTGTAGATTGAGTAGATTGGTTGTGATGATTGTTAGCATGTGATTGATATATGCTTATGATTTAAAATTAATTTAAAATCCTATATAGGTTATTAAATTACCTTTGCCTTTAAATTTCGGGGACGAAATTCTTTTAAGGGGGGAGGAATGTGACAGCCCGGAATTTTCGAGCAATATCAATTTAATAATCTGCATTAAAAATTAAAATGATTTGATATATCTTTGTTAATAAGATCTGAATTGATACTTTTCTTTTAATAAATATCTAATTGGTAAATTTTATCTGTTAAAATAAATCCATTGTTTTCTATTTATATATGTATATATTTGTATACATTGTAAATAGTTGAGCTTTGTTTTAAAATTTAACTAATAAATTATTTTTCAAATTCTAATATACATTTTAGTGAATTGGAAATTATGTTTTATTTAATATATACCTTTCAAAGCTAATTAATAAATAAATATGTGGTTTTAAATACATAGGATAAATGCTTAAATAGTTTGAAACTTATTTTAACTTAAGTTTAGATTTAAATTTATTAACAAAATGATTTGTTTCCTTTTCTTTTTAGTATAGCTTGATAAAAATATGGATTTAAAATTTTATACGAGTTTTAATGCAATTTTGTCAAATGGTATATATTAATAAAATAAGCAATTTATAACAAAAAGATAATTTCTTTTATAAATCATTTCAAATTGATAAATGTGTTACTTTTAAATAATGTTAATAAATAAAAATACAAGACTATAAGATAAATTAGGAAAAGTATAAAGTAAATACATTGGCTAAATTTAATAACATAACAACTATTAAATTCATTTAGATTTCAAACAACAAAATATAAGAAATAACATTCACATACATTTCAAAAATATAATAACAAGACAACAATTAAACTAGAAACGAATAAATTTTCAAGTTTGTGAACAATCATAAGAAAAACTGCAGCATATATATATATATATATATATAAGTGTAAAGCATCAAGACCAATATATGATTGTACAAACAAAATCAACTATGTGTGTAGGCTAAGATTTCAAATATAAGTAAATATATAAAAAAGACAAAATAAAGATAAAAAAATATATATGTGAAGGCTTGTTAGGGAAGACATTGTTATGTATTCTTAAACAAACAAACAAAAGCAAAGTGAGGATATGTTGTAGGCTGTAGGGTATGCAGGCAAGTTAAGGGAGATAATTAGCAAAGTAAGTTAAACATAAAGTACTTAAACCTTAAATGCAAGCCGCATTATTTCTTATCTCAGCCTCCACCATAAAATATCTCTGTTTTAAAATCTGTACAAACAAGATTTTTATGTTATATTGTACCAAATATTGTCACAATTATATGAAACATAATAATATACCCTGTCTGCATATGCCCTGTAAAACTTGTGTATAAATCAGCTTCACCTTATTCAGTTCGAACTAAGAAAAAACTAAAATAAACTTCATTAAAAACCTAAATAAACATCCAACAACAACTTAGCAAACCGGTGGATTAAACAGAGGAGATTTTCAGTTGCTTCAGATGTCAAATTTAAGGACCTGCTCGAATTTGTAGCCTTTGTTCTTTCACAAATGCAGGTGAGTAACATCAATCAGTTAGATGTTTTAAGTATATATTAAATGGTGGTATGCTTATTCTCTGTATTTAAGAATGTTTGTAAAGATATATCTGTGTGTATTTGAATAAGTGTATGTACATTGCTCTGTGTCTGGATTGTTTCCTGACTTTGGTTCCAGGTTCAAAGCTAACCCAAATTTATTTGTTCCTGATTAAGGATTTGATTTGAACCTAAGGTTGAATAAATATATTTGTTATATCCTTGGCTTTAGTTTAAAATTATTAAAGCTCAAAACAAATTGAATTTTTGCTCTGGAAATACTGCACCACTTAGGAAACTTTAAAACAATAAAAATCCAAACTTGATAATTCGTAGATTCAAGTATGTAAATGAAACTAGTACACGAAAACTTGATTTTTAAAGCTTGAATCAGAATTTTTAGATAGGGATTGGAAGAGCAGTTCTCGGTTGATCGAGAAGTGGGTTTTTGTCAATCTTTGATGATTCCCAGGTTGGTGGTGGATGGGATCTTGAACGGACGTGTAAGAGTGAAGTGTGGTTGCGAGAAAAAAATTCGTATGGTAGTTCGATGAACGTGGTAGAGGCGGTGAGCAATTTTTGCTCGTAAACCTAGTTTGGAGTGGTCGAAGTGATTGGTTTCGTTCGTCGCCATCAAGCGATCGAGTGCAGCGGAGTTTTGTGAGGGGGTAGCTCGGTCGTAGTCGCGTTCATGGCCGGAGCTGTTGCTCGCCAGGTGGTCGGGGTTGGAAGAGGGTGGCGATGACAGGTTTGGATGGAATGTGCCTATTGTGTTTCCAGGTTTATATCGAGTTCCTCTTTTTTGATTTTCGATGATGGGCGTGGTTCTGATGGTGGTGGATGGACCAGTGAGTGGTAGTCGACTTGTGGGGGAGGGTCAGCGATGGTCAGAGCCTCGCCGTGGACGGTGCACGTGCACCGTACATTTTGAGGTCTGGGGTTTTTTTTGTTTTTGGGTTGTGCAGTTTTCCTCGGGTTTCACTCGGGTCTTTGGAATATTGACTCGAAGCAATGAGGGGGTTTTCTCGAAGTAGATGAGGGGAAGGCTCGGGTTGATGTGGTTCAGGTTTTAAAAGACTGTAACAGTTTTAACAGTTTTTAAAACTTTGTTTTAAAATTAAATCAAAGTTAAATCTAGTTTCAAATCAAAGTTTAACAGTGATTTCAAGTTAGTTTTGAAATCAGGACTTAAAAAATTAAAAATTCTAGATTTGGAAATAGAATAAAGTTTTAAAATTGAAATTGATTCAAATAAGTTTTAAATGTTAAATATGCTTTCAAACATGTGAGTTTAAAGGGTTTTAAAATTTTAGTTGTAAACTTTATTCAGGATAAATTGGTTTTTATTTAGAAAGTAAATTGAAATAAATGTTTAGACATATTGGAAGTGAAAATTTAATCAATAATAAGAATAGATATTTTAAGTAATGAAGACTTAAAATTTATATGCATTAACCTTTAAGTTAATTAAGTATGAATAATAAATGTTTGATATTAATTAAATTAGTAATTCTAAGTTTGAATGTATTAATATAAGTTAAATAACGAATAAATTAACTAATATGTAATTAAGAACCTTAGATTAGATATTTATTTAAATGAATAAATTTTAATGGTTAATCAAACTTATAATTAATAATGATTAATATAAGTTAATTATTTTAGAAGAAAATAATTAAATAAGTGTTAATGAGGATCATTAACTAGATTATTTTATAATTAATTAATGTGATTGATTTTTTATAAATTAATTGGATTAATTAATTCAATAATATCATTGTAATAGTTTAAATGTAATTATTTATGTGGAAAGTAATTAAGAAATTAATTACTTATTAATTGTGTACATTGATTTAATTTGAGTTAATTAATTTAGTTTAATTAACTGATATTTTGGAGATAAATTACTTAGAGAAGTAATTGGCGGATAATTACTGGATGTGATTAATTGGGTGATGTTGTTAATGGAAGTAATTGGAATATAATTACTTGAAAATAATCAAGGGATTAATTAAGCTTGTTATTGAGAAGTAACTAATTATGAACGATTAATTACTGTATGTTATTAATCAAGAGGGTTAATATTTGTGATTTGAAGATTTGTATTCTTAATATAACTAACAAATGAAAATGTAATTAGAAATCATTAATTAATATAATTAATGATGGAATTAGAAATTGATTAATTTGGGAATAATAAATCAACAAGATAATTAAATTGTAATAAATCTATATAAATGTAATGTATTTATTCAAAGATTAATCTCTGTAAATGAATTAAGAAAAACTACTGGAATGCAACAAAAGATATTTAAATCAAGATGATTAATTGGGATATATAAGTAATTGATGATAAGATTTAAATTAAGTTAATTAATTTTAATTAATTTAAGAAATCATTTGATGATTTGGTATGTGTAATTACTCAGTGTAATTAATGGAATATAATTACTTAGGAAAGTAATTAGATGATAATTACTTGATGAAATTAATACAAGATAATTTGTAAGTGAAGTAATTTGGAGAAATTTCTTTTGTAATTAATCAAAGGATTAATTTATGTAATTAATTAATCATGGGATGATTAATAAGTAATTAAGAGTAGTTAATTACTGTTTTGTTATTAATTAAGGGTGATTAATAATTGTGTTTAAATAAAGATTAACCACATAATATAATTAATTTAAATAAAGTAATTTAATATAAATTGGAGATCATTAATTAATATAATTAATGATGTAATTAAGAATTGTCAAATAAGGAATAATTAATAGGGAAGTAACTAAATGTTAATTGCTATGAATGATTTAGAATAATTCATTTGAGAAATTAATTAAAGACTAAATTACTTCTTGTAATTAGAGAATGATTAATTAATTTGATTTATAATTAATTAATGGTTGTGAGAGCAGGATTTATGGAATGAGTAATTAATTTAATTTACTTTAAATTAATTAAAGATGGAAGTAGTTAATTTAATTCATTTTAAATTAATTATAGATTGTGATTCATAAATCATTGCTTATGGATGGTATTGATATTTCATTGATTGATTGTGATCTCAGATATGAGATGATTAATATTTATGTGATATGGGATGTATGTGTTAAGTATGATAATATTTAATTATTTGTTGGATGATGATGTTAATTATCTGTTATGATGATAATGTGATTATCTATTATGAGATGTGAATTATCTATGTGTGTATATTGATAATATTGAATTCAATGTTAAGACTAAATAGACAACTTGGCCTTAAAAGACACGTTTTGGATTTCGATGAGATCGGGATCGGGTTTCCACATTTGGAACATCCGAAAACCACATCGATTCCAAATTAACGATAGGCCGTGAATCTCAAGTGAAGATGAAGATTCAGAGTGCAAGGATTATCGTCGTTAACTCTGAGGGTGATTCCAAAACGAGTGTAACGAGATGATGCCTTCAGTTTCGTTCGAACCCGAAACGAACTTGTATGGATTGAATGCTTTCAACACATCGTCAGGTGGGCGATGAGCATTCTAAGAAATGTTTTCTCTAAAGGTAATCGCAGCCTCAAGCCTCATCAACCGGGAATGGCTAAAACAGGGGAGGTGCAGCAAGGTGGGTCATGCCCAAGCAGGACAAGGATATCCCTCTGTCTAGATGTCCCTTTTTATTCGGCTGTGTAGGCAGTTGGTCTGCAGCCAACTGCGGGGTTTATCTTGTTCGGGACTGTTCAGTAAGGAATGGTTTCGGCCTTGTGTTGCAGGGGGTCGGGAGTGATCCTCGGTACGTTGATCTAGGCCACGTACTGTGACGGGCGGTACCCCAGTAGCCCTGCCATTGTATGGAATCCACAATCCAATAAGTGCCAACGGTTTTGATTGTATTACCCACTTTTGTGGCTAGTAGCTGGAATTTAATAGATGTAACAATTTTGGCTATTTTCTATTTACTTGAAAACCTTAGACCTATTATAATATCACTGGATTTCCTATCAAATGTTTTGGTTAGCGTAAGGTAAAAACTTTTCCATGTTTATTTGTGGGAAGTCTTACGTGATACCTTTTATTTTCAAAGGTTTTGAAAATTAAGCAGCTTTAACCTGTTACTCACACCAGACCCATGTATGACCCGGAGTTTATTTTTTTTGTTTTTCATAAACTCTCGGTTACCCAAATTTTTACGGGTAGCCAAGGGATTCAGGTTGGCTTTTAACGAATTCTAGAGGAGCAATGGAGCAGGAGGCTTCAGCGTTTGTAGATATAGTGTTCCACTGTGTTGGAATCTCTGTGATGTATTGTGTATTGAGTTGTATAACTAGACAGGTGTTTATAACTGTCTAGTAAGTGATGTATTATCTGTATAGCTCTGATTGATGTTATATATTATGTAAATACATATGTGATTAATATAATTTATTCGTTCCGCTGTGAGATTCTGATGTTGTTGTTCTTTCTTCTCTATCTTTTCTATTTTCTCACCCTTTTCTTTCTAAAAAATGATACGTCTTCCTAGGCATAGGAAGTCGGGTCGTTACAGGAACCTTGCTAGCTCTCCAAATCAAGTTGAAGATGCCTTCCTTAAATATTACACATATCTATTGGGTAGCTCTAAAATTTTTTGCCCCGGCCTTAATATTTTAATCAACATAAACTTGCCTGCATTGATTCTTGCCTAGATTACCCAAATCACAACTAATATAACTTAAGAAGAGATTAAGAAGAGCATTTTTGATATGAATAAAAATTCATGTGATCGTTATGATGGATTTAATGTTGTTTTCTTCACTTCTACTTGGGATATAATTGAAAAGGATTTATACAAAGCCATTAAGAACTTCTTCAACAACTACAAACTTCCCAATGGAATTCATGCTACAAATTTAGCCCTTATGCCTAAAAATGATAACCCTCTAGACATTACCGTCTTCAGACCTATTGCATGTTTCAATGTAATATATAAATCTATCGCCAATATAATTGCAACTAGGCTCAAATTGGTGTTTCTTGATCTAATCTCCCGGTAGATCCATTCTAGACAATGTTCTCATATCTCATGAGCTATTAAAAGGCTACAACAACTCCAATATCTCTCCTAGATCTATACTAAAAATTGATATCATGAAAGCCTTCGATACTGTGTAATAGTCTATTATAGTCAGAATTATAGCCAAATGAGATTTCCAAACACTTTATGGCCTGGATTTATGCTTGTCTTTCAACCTCTACCTTCTTTATATGCTATAGTAGCCAATATGTAAGGCACTTCAAAATTAAATAGGGAATGAGTCTGGAAGACCCTATGTCTTCCTATCTTTTACTTCTTTTTATGGAAGTCCTTACTTGCATGATCAATTGATGTGTGGCCAGTAAGCTCTACATATTGCACCCAAAATGCAAAGACCTTTTGATCACTTCTCTGATGTTTGTTGATGATGTAATCATGTTCGCTAAGCCTACTACTCAATATATCATTTGTATCCTTGATATCCTATTGGATCTATATAAGTTAACTGGCCTTAACCTCAATACACACAAGTCTAGTATTTCCTTGCCAGTGTCATAGAGGATACGTCTAATAATATTAGATCACTTACTTGCCTTCAATCTTGTGCTTGCAACTCCTCCAACTTTGGCATTCCACTTTCCATCACAAAAATAACAATAACTCAATGCCATAGCCTGTACGTTAAAATTACTAACTCCATGAATGGTTAGTGCAATAAACTCATGTCTCAAGCTGGTAGGCTGACTTTAACTAATTCCATAATTTTTGCTATATGTACTTATTGGTGCAGAACCTTTGGCCACCCCAAGAAGCACATTAACATGATAAGAAGTGCAATGAATCACTCTCTATGGACAAGGAATACGCACTTTACTAAATTCATACCTATTGCCTTCCCTAAACTTGGAAAGCCTAAAATGTTTGGTGGTTTGGGTATTAAAAATATGGGCATTTAGAACAAGGCTACCTTTAGCAAGCACTTTAACAATCTCCAGAACAGACATAATAATTAGTGGGTCAATAAGTCTCACAAGCACAACATTGGTAGCAAGAACTTCTAGACCATGGAAGTTCCTTAGAATTGCAGTTGGGTGTGGCATGCCATTCTTAACTTAAGATCCACCTTACTACCACATATTAGAGTCCTCTCTTTTGCTACTAGCTGCATAAATTTTTGGGATGAACCATGGGCTTTATATGGTGTTATTCTTAAGAATATTCTCACTTATCTGTAGAGGCAGCAGACCGGTATATCTCCATTTGCATATGCTAAGGGCTTCATAAATGAAGGTGCTATCTCCTGGCCATAAACCAGATTATTAGAGTGCTATGGAATGAAATACAACATACCTCTAGTCCAACTTCTGACTATGATAGACTGGTCTGGACTGCTAAGAATCATGTCCACTTCATTGGCCTAGTGTATAATTGCAATTCAAGATAAGCAGACATGAAAATTTTCCCATGGGATAAAAGAAATTAGAACTTAAATTGCAGAGAAACTCTTTTAGAAAATTATGATGAATAACATCCACACCAAAGCCAATCTATCTGATAAGGGGATGACAATTGATGTTACCTATGTATTCTTCATGGATGAAGTTGAAGACAGCCTGCACTTTTTCTTTAATCATCAGGTCATCTTCTCGTTATGGTACAGGCTCAAGATTAAGGCAGGCAGAAATAATGTCAATAGGAGTAGTGTGATCAAATGGAATCTTATCTACAAGGCTACGAGATGGAGAAACAGTAGTAGTTTCACCTTGTTACTTATGCTTAAGAAATTCCTACATCTGATATAGTAAGAGAGGAATGCTAGAATCTTCAATGGGGTTATCAAAAATGATATGCAACTTCGATTTGACATTCTTCAAGCTATTAATCCGGGTATTAGAGACAACAACTGTGATTTTGAGGAGTCTAATTATAGCTGTTGTGTTAGTTTTCTATGTTTGTCTTCCCTGTCCCTCTTATTTTTTTCCTTTCATCTTTTTGTTCATTTTCTCCTTGAACCATAGCATGTCATGGCTCTAGGTTTCCCTTTTGGTGTTGCAATAAACCGGTAGGGGTCTAGTCCCCGCTTAGCCTTGCAAAAAATGTATATTTTAAAGATAATGAAAAGTATTGAATAATTTGGAAAAGCTTATATATAGTAAGGACTTAACTTATAAAAGAAAAAGGGTTCAGAGTAACAATGTTTGAGTAACATTTGTTTTTTAACCTCTTTGATTATATTTTAAGGTAAGAAATTTTGTTAATGATTTAGAATATACTTATGCCATTTGAGATAAGTACATGAATACTTTTTGAAGTATTGAAAGAATTTAAATGAATAGTGAAATAGTAGTATACATGTTTATATCTTCTATAAAGGTATTTTAAATATATATAAAAGTATTTACAAAGAGGATTTACTTAATTAAAGGATTAATTAAATAAAAATTGATTAGGAATTTCTTAAATGGCTTATAATTGTGTTTTGTGTGACTTAATCATGCTTTATGAGAATTAATCGTACTTTGTATGTTTACTTGTTTATGGAAAATATTTAGTCGTGTACTTAGCACTAAAGCTAACAAAGTATATTTGTTCTATATGTGAGAGTTAAGACAGATATTCGAGTATGGTTTAGAAGTAATAGTTCTCTAACCTACCAGCTTTACTCTTGACCGAGGGATGATATCAATTGAGAAAGTTGAAAACGTGATATGAATATGATACTTGGATTACATGTACGATTGTCTATTTTGCACTTGATAATCGATTAGTCGACTATCAAAATTGACCGAATTAACTTTGGAAGTATATGTAAGCATCACGTATTGATATGGTTTGAGATCTCCCAAGGAGGACTTATTCATATGAACAATTGCTTGCTTTAAAAATGTATATGTACGAGATTCCCAAGGGAGGACTCCCTTATATTGTTCAATTACTTCTTAATGAACTGGAATCCGGTTAATTAGAAATTTGTAGATTTTGTTTTGAAGAGACCGAGATTGGATAAGTGCTTACTTAACGTAAACCACTTCAAAACTGATATAAAATGTGATGACCAACCTACACCACCTGCACCCAATATAATTATATATTGCGTTGTTGACATGCCTAGCCAATGTTGGACGATCATCGAGGGTTGAAAGAGAAGAAAACCAACCATATAACCTGTCTTATATCTCACAGCACATAGAAAAATATAATGTACATCACAGATATAAAACAAAAGGGACAGTAATGACTACGTGAACCAGATGTCAGAGATAGATCCATAGAGTTATACAACATAGTAATATAGTATACACAAAACAATAATAAACTCAAATAAACCGTCTCATAATTGTAAAGCAACCACTATCTAGGCTCCACAGTGTTGCATGGTGGAATAGGCATAATATCTATATATAATACGAGAAAGCTCTATCCTACTCGTCCTCTACACAAATATTATGTCCCACCTAGACCTGCTATCTAGTCTCCTTATTTAAGAGTACTCAAGATAATAAGAAGTAAATTATAAAACCTTGAGTCGGACAACAGTCTGGTGTGAGCGGTAAATGAGTCTCAAAATTCTATACAAGTCGATATAGTAAGGAATATGGCATAGAAATCATACATGTCCCGTCCCTACAACAAAAAATTTAACACATAACATCTATAATATGCTGCTTTACTATCACCATCAAGGTGTACTACGTCCTAAGAACAATATTAGGTGTCTAGGTATCCACATCCAAAATACCTACATCAAATGACAACCCTAAAGTAATAGACTATAGGGGAAAGCAATTAAAGCAAACATAGCATCTATCAAACAATCCTCACTATCGCTCAATGTGCTTGGATATATGACAACTTATATGGCATGATCACAAGCAAGAGACCCAAATCTAATCTCGGTTCCACAATGCTCAATCCATACCACTTTATACGGCTAGTAAATAAACCCACGATCATAATGTCTGGGGTAATCTACGGTCATAAGATCTCAATACGGTCATAATCCAGGTGGGCATCCATACGCACCCCCTCCACAAGAGCACATATGAAGCCTTTGAGTTTTATGATCCCTTCGCACATGCCTTCATAATAGAAGACACTCATTGTTCTATCATATCCATACCCATAGTGGAACACAGTCATAATACAACTCACGAGCTCTCCTTATTACACCTGCCCTTTGAACCATTACTTCGGCTCTAGTCATTGAGCCACTATCATCAGAACTTAACCCCGTCCACTATTGAATTACCATCATTTTAGTTCTGAAGCTATCACGTCGAAGCTTACGAACATTGCTTCATTCCTCAACCATCAACATTCATCGTGCTATCACATCACCATCGAACGATGAACGAACTAACCAATAGTTCTGGCACGATCTAAAGTCTCTGCACTTCACACTCAAGAAGTTCCACCCTGAGCTCGTCAAAAGTAACCACTCGGTACCAATCAAAACCACTCTGTACCGAGTAGTGTACTTAGCCATATTTTGGTGCTTCTACTTCTTCGAAGTCCTCCTCTAGTACTCCAACTCTAGGTGTTTAGACCCTGACCACTCTCTAGATAAGCACTCGGTACCACTCGAATCCTATTAGCACTAAGTCCCATGCTTAGCCAAATCTTGGCATACGGCTTCCCCCTCCCCTCCCCCTTCCCCAATCCTAACATCGTCCCGAAGCATCATCCTCCACTGAATGCTTCTCCACCGACCAAAACCACTTGGCACCAACTCCTCTTCTTTTCTCCAAATCCGATGCAACTTGAACTACGAGCTTTCCCTATTCTCTAGAGTCTCTCCTGTAAGTGTAATCCATTTTCGAGCTAATTTATCTTCATTTTGCCCGTTCCATCGGCCAATTCCTAAGTAACTAAAAGCACTAGCAAAACATATCAAAGCACAACATACAAACATGGAATATCATCTATTTACATTCGTACACACATGCAATTCCTTTAAATATGATAATCATACAAATCCTAACCTAGATTTAACTTTTGCACTAACATGTGAATATGACCAAAGGGATTCCGAACCTTTCAAAAACCATTTCAAAATCTTACATTTTGGCCATAAACATATGTGAAAATGTGATTAGAGTTAGAAAATGTTTTAGAATCAAAATCATGTCAAAAACATCAATTTTAACTATATAAACATGCATAGGATAGCGAGACGTTCAGAACCACTAACCAAATACCATATTGATTTATCTTCATAAATTGAAATGGACAACAGAGGAAATGAATGCAAATCAGCTAAAAATGATAACATTCAATCCCTCTATGCTAATCACCCTTCAATTCCTAAGATTCATTTTCCAAAATTTAGAATCATGTGACCTCGTATAAATTACATAAAATATTTTACGATCCTCATATAGGTAAAATACGGGTCGTTTCACTCTTTCTTCCTTTAAGAATTTCGCCTCTAAAATCCCCAAATAAGTCAAAGAATGGTCAAACATAGTTACTCTGCATGCCTAACAATCATATACAACCATCATACATATCAACCAAGCAGCCATGCAACCAATAGTATAAATAAACCTATACTAACATGAGAGATACTAATTTATTCTATATGATATCAAAGGTGAAAGTAAATATGATAAACAGTAGGCCTTACCATACTAAGAGATTCAGATATGTAGTCCTCATGCTCTCCTTAGTTTTCTACTACAATCAGCTTCACTTTTACCCCATTGAACCTTCATTAACTTCACCATCTTCTGCATAAGCTGCTTCGTATCATGTATGACAATACAAATCAGCTTATGAGGTCTCAAACTTATGGCTCAATTTTGATATCATCAAGTTGATCTGGTGCAATTGACAGGTCTGAGTCGTGCACAAACTTCCTCGGGTGAGAAAGAAGGAAGACATTGTGCACGCCTGTCATATTCTGAGGTAAGTCGACCCTATATACTAGGTTATCAATCTTTTATATTACCGGAAAAGGACATATGAATCTTCATGCCAGCTTCCCCTTACTCCCGAATCTAATAACATTATTCAATGGTGAAATCTTCACAAACACCATATTACTGACGAAAAACTCTAAATCTTGACATCCCCTATCAGCGTAGCTCTTCTCCCCATCCTAAGCAGATTCCATTCACTATTGAATGGTCTAATCTTCTCCAAGGGTTCTCTAATCATATCTAGCCCAAGTATCAGTTTCTTGCCCGCTTTCCACCAACATGAAGGGGCATTACATGATCGGCCAAACATGCTTCATATGATGCCATACCGATACTAGAATGACAGAAGTTGTTATATGCGAAATTTACCAAATGCAAGTGATCATCCCAAGAGCCGCTGAAATCGTGAATGCAAGCTTGCAAGAGATCCACCAATATACAATCTATCTCTCGGTTTGCCCATCAGTTCGTTGGTGATAAGCTGTACTGAGATGCAACTTAGTCCCCAATGCCTTTTGTAAACTCTTCCAAAACCCACTAGTGAATAAACGGTCTTGGTCACTCACAATGTTCTTTGGCATACCATTGAATCTCATAAACCATTTCACATATGACTTGGCCAGTTTTGGTTGTCGTCCTCATTGACTTGACGGGCATATACCTAGCGTCCATGGTCAATCGATCAGCTATGACCCAAATGCTATCGTACTCGGCTTGAGTCCTCGGCAGTCTATTGATATTTTCTCCCACTTCCATTCGAGAATTTCAAGCGTTTGCAACAACCCACTTGGCTTCTTTTTCTCTTCATTCACCAACTGGTAGTTCACACGCCTCGAAATAAATTACTCGATGTCCTTCTTCATCCCTTTACAATAATAAGTTTGCTTCATACCATGGTACATCTTGTTACCATCGGGATGTATAGATAATCTCTAGTAATGGCACTCTCGTAGCACCTCATATCTCAACCCATCGATAGCTGGTACAACTAATCTCCTATCCTTACGGAACTAACCATCTCGGTCGAATCTATACTTCTCATCTCATCAGACTCTACCACTTCTTCTAGTTTCACCATGATCTTCGCTAGTCTAGCATCTCATTTCTAACTAGTACCAATTTACTTAATCAAAGTAGGTATGATCATCAAGCTTACCAATATCTTTGGCTCTAACTCACAATGAGGTCTGAAGTAATATCCAGTAATATACTCCAACTGCCTCCCCTCCATGAACATCGCTTCGAAACTTGCATGTCTTTTGCTTAATGCACTTGTGATCGCATTTCCCTGATCATGCGTATAGGAAATGTCAAAGTCATTGGAGGCCAAGAATTCCAACCATCGTTGCTGGTGAAGGTTGAAATCATTTTAGGAGATAATGTACCTCATGGATTTATGGTCTGTGAACAGCTAAAATTTTCTTCTTATAGATAATTCCTCCAAATCTTCAAAGCAAACACTACCTCTTCCAACTCCAAATCATGAGTTGGATATTTCTTTCATGCGGTTTCAATTGTCGACAGGCATAGGGGGCAACTTTTCCCTCGACATCAACACCGCACATAATCCAGTACCACAGGCATTCGTGTATACTGTCAACTCCACATTCCCACTTGAAATGGTAAATATAAGTGCACTCGTCAACCTCCCCTTTAGATTCACAAATGAATGCTCACACTTAGCGTCCCAAACAAAAGTCTGATTCTTCTTCGTCAAATTGGTCAACTATGTTACTAGCTTCGACAAGTCTTAGATAAAACATCTAATATCCGCCAATCCTAGGAAACTTTTCATATCAGTACCCTTCCTGGGTTGGTTCTATTTCTGAACCGCTTCCACTTTAGAAAAGTCTACTGTCATGCCTTAACCAGAGATAAAATGACCCGAGAATCTCACTTCCCACATCTAGAACTAACAATTCGAAAGCTACACTTTCAAATTATGCTTCCTCATCACTTCTATCATAGTCTTCAAGTGTGTCTTGTGTTCCTTGTATATCCTAGAATAGATCAGAATATTATCCACAAATATAAGTATGAACTTGTTTGTTTATCCCTAAAGGAATGAATTCAACAAAGTATGCCAAAGCATTGGTTAGCCCGAACGACAAAACCAACCATTCATAGAAACCAAACGGCATATGAAATGCGGTGATCGACACACTCTCTTTCTCTACACTCAGCTGGTGAAATCCTATAACCAAATCTAATTGGGAGAATACCTTTGCACCATGGAGTTGATCGAACAAGTCATCAATACATGGGAGTGGATACCTGTTCTTCTTTGTCACCTTATTCGACTCACGGTAGTCGACAAACAACTGTAGAGTTCCATCCTCCTTAGGGGCGAATACTATAGGTATACCCCACTCATATATGCTCCTACAAATGAACCATGTCCAAAATAGGTCATTCACTTGCACATGCAACTCCTTTTTCTCTTTGGGTGACATACGCCTCAAAGGCATAACTAGCAGCTTGTAATTCTTCAGCAAATTCATATGGAAATCAATCTCTCTATGTAATGGTAATTCGGTCACCTCCTTAAATATATTCGGATATTCTCTAACTATAGGAATATATGACAACTTGTCATGCGAATCTCGAGTGAGCACAGATAACAAACCATTACCTCATCATCTGATAAGCAGCCTATCTCAAGTCTACTTCCATCATCCGATAAGCAGCCTATCTCCAGTCTACTTCCATCATCCATCACAATCGTCAGCAATAGCCACACCCAATCCACCACTACTCCGTACCTCTGCAACCAATCCATCCCCAGTATAACACCAAACTCCACGATTCCTAAAACAAAGCAATCATAGAAAAAAAAAAATCCATAACTTGATAAGGTTAAATTTCGACTAACTATGCAAATGCTAGTCGATCCTCCAATAGGGTTCATCACGATCAAATGTCGGTCAAATATTTTAGGTTTCAGTCCCAATCTATTTACCAAATCATTAGATATAAAGAATGTAAATCCCCAATATCGAACAAAACACATATAGGAACATCATAATTGGAAAGCATACCTTAAATAACAAAGCCCTTTACCTTCTCTCTCGTCGAGGGAGAACTCGAAAAGTTGGAACAGTGTCCAAAGCATATGCCTTTACCACCTACTTCTACTCTACTGGTTTAGCAAAATTCTTCTGAATATGCCCCACCTTATGATAGTTGTAGTACTTCCTCCTTTCAACCTTACGGTCCTTAATAAGGTTACCCCTCTCCCCACGGTTATAGCAAGTTGGCTCCCACTTGCCCTTCTTCTGGACACCCTTACCCTGTAGTTGTTTTCTTTTGCCATACCATTTTTTCTTTCCACCACTGCCTTGTTCTAGTTTTGGCTCTTCTTTAACCACAGAAGCTGATTTGGACTTGGAGTATAAACACTCCTAGTGAAGAGCTTTCTTGACAAGTCTCTCAAACGGCTTATCGATATGACTCGCAAACTTCTCCTCTAAATAGTCATCCAAACCCATCAAAACTTTTTCATTCTTTCTTAGTGGAGTGTCGATGAAAGAATCACATATTTTGACAATGCATCGAACTCAGCAATATATTCAGATATAGACATATTCCCTTGCTTAAAATTAGCAAATTTCAAAAAGAGTACTGACTTTTGAGCTGCGGGGATGAACTTGTCCTCAAATCTAGCCTAGAATTGTTCCCAAGTGAACTGATCCTCGGAGGTAGCAATAGTAATAGCATTTCACCAGTTCATAGCCCGCCCTTGAAGTTGTCTAGAGCCCAGTCTCCTCTTCATGGCATCGCCTACTTCCATATCGCCAAAAGATACGTTAACAGGTGTCCGACCAATCATGCACTTTGATGGTCCTGTCTCTTCCAAGAAATGGTTTGCCTCCTAAGGTAGAGTAATCCTTACATAGCTTGGCAAAGTCAGCCCTTGGCGCCTGCACCTGAGCACCACCACCAACATCAACATTCGAAGCAGCCTTTTGGGCATTCTGCAGCATGTTCATCATCATCGTATTGAACTGGCTTGCAAACTAGGGTTAGAAGCCCCCAAACCCGCTTCTTCTTCGACTCTAGAAATGTAGTTCCTCACAATGTTTCTTGTTTTTCGTCTCGTTCTTGATCTGTAACAAGAATGATTAGACACTTAAAAAGAAAACTACATCAATGGTACTCATGTGGGCATGCGACTTATATACTATGTATACTACTATATAGTTTTGAAAATCAAAATATATAACAAGTACGCACTCTCTCGTGTGTGTGTGTGTGTGTGTACACACACTCTCTCGACCCAGTCTAGGGTGATAACTACTTCCATATCTCTATTGGACCATAGTATCAACTCTGGTTAATCGTGTAACATAAGCTCTAATACCAAATGCGACGATCGTCCTACACCACCGATACCAATATAACTATATAGTGCACCCCTTACGTGCTCAACCAATGTAGGACGATCATCAAGGATGAAAGAGAAGAAAACCAACCATAGAACATATCGTATATCTCACAGCGGATGGAATAAAATATAATATACATCATAGATATAAACAAGAGGGACAATAATAATTAAGTGTACCAAATAAACCGTCTTACAATAGTAAAGTAAACATTTTTAGGTTCTATAATGTTCCATAGCGGAATTAGCATAATATCCATATATAATACAAGAAAGTTCCATCCTGCTCGTCCTTTGCAAAGCTACTACGTCCCCATCTAGACCTGTTATCCAGTCTACTCATTTAAGAGTACCCAAGATAATAAGAAGAAAAGCATAAAACCTCGAGTCAAACAACTATCCAGTGTGAGCGGTAAATGAATCTCAAAATACTATACAATTCGATATAGTAAGGAAAAAGGCATACAAATCATTCCTGACATGTCCCTGCAACCAAAGAGTTAGCACACGACATCTATAATATGCTACTCTGCTATCATCATCAAGGTGCACAATGTCTTAAGTATAGTATCAAGTGTTCAAGTATCTGCATCCTAAATACCTACATTGGATGACAACCCTAAAGTGACTAGGTGGTAAGTAATCAAAGCAAAAATAACATCCATAAGACATTCCTCACTATCACTCAATGTGCTTGGAAATAATACAACTCGTATGGCACGATCATAAGCCAGAGTCCTAGATCAAATCTCATTTCCATGGTGCTTATTAATACATGCTGTTCGGACGGCAAAAATTCTATGAACTAGAATATAGCCGAACGAATTTTATAATTAAAAATAACACGTAAGCGCACGGTGTACGAATGTAGCACGTCGCGAATACGGGTCGATCCATAGGGAATTAATGATTTTAAAATTCTATTCAATCAAATTAAACCAAAGTCGATGGAAAGTTTAGCTAGATAATTAACTAACTAACTAAAAGAAAAAAGAGGCAAATATAAGAGTTAGGTGACAATTTAGATAATAAATCCACTCTCTAGATCATGTAGTTCAACACATATGAAATCATGATCTCTCTTTTATTATCATTAGTGCTTTAACTAATGTGCTTATCATAAGTATGGCATATTTGTGCTATTGATTAGCCAACATAAGCCATCAAACTATAACACATCCCTTAATGCACTTACTAACTCTCATGAAACTTGACAAAGAAAATGAAAATGAAATATATTTTAAGTATGGTCTATTAACTATTGATTAGAAATATAGACCATCAAATTTGAATTTCAAATCACTTTCTTATGCCATAATCATATTTTGATGAAGAGGAATTTGTGTTAGTGATTGTTTAAACATAGCCTATTTGATGTCAACAATATAGGCTATCAAATTCAAAGCAAAAACAACAATTAAACCATTTCTATCATCACCATTAAGCACAAAAAGAGAGCATGAATTAACAAATAGTTGAAGCTACATAATTAGAGAGCTTCATTACCCCCTAAATTGATGGGGTTTAGCCTCTCATATTTGTCACTAAAACAACAAATGTAGCTTGCAACATGAAAGAAAAAGAAAAAGAAAAAGAAACCAAGATAAAGAAAAACTATTCTACTTGCATAAAAGAAAAAGAGATCTACACTACAACATGAGAGAAAATAAACAAAGAAAGGAAAAGATCATGTATTAAATTGCATTAAAAAAAAGAAATTACATGAGAAGAAAAATGGCTAAGTAGCCATGAAAAAAGAAAGAGAAGAGCTTTGTTTATTTTGAGCCTAAAACTAATGAAGAGGAAGGATGTTACTACATGAAACATAAGGGGTTATTTATACAAGTGTTAAACCCTAATTCATATTTTTTAGGAGTGCCCAAGATGCCCTTGTAGGAAGTGTGGTGGCCAAGTTATCATTAGCTTCAATAATCCCCCACTTAAATGTACATGAAGCTTTTAATGGCCTTTAGCATGTGCCTTAGCTCCTAATTGAAAATCAAGGTAAGTGGGTGGGGTCCTCCATGTTCTTTACTTTGAATTATTTCCATCTTCATTCTTTTGTATCTTCTTTGTGCATGCATATTCCTTCATGAACCCACTTGTAATTGAGTTTAATTTCCTACAAAATAATATAGAAATTTCCAATTAAATTTTCTCAATTAATATATGCACAAAAATGACCGTTTTGCCCATGGATGAAAAGGAATATGTGACAATTTCAAATAATATGAACTTTGGTTTAAACAAGTTAAAATACCCAATATGATCATTTATTCAATTTAAATAGATTAAATATGGTGGTAAAATTATGCAAATTTACGTGCACATTAAATACCCCCACACTTATCTTTTTATTCGTCCTCGAATAAAGAAAAATTAAGATAAAATCCTTTTTCATAAGGAGCACGATTGCATTGAGCGTATGCAACAAGCCGTTAAACCTCTGGGTGTCCCCAGTAGGACGGGTGTTGTCTCGTGAGGGTTTTTAGTGGATACTACCCACAAAATCAAAATGCAGGATGAAAATATTTACAAAATGCAAGATTTATTTACAAAGCTATGAATGCAAGTTTTTTGAAAATATTTACAAACTAATGATTTATTTAAATTGACACAAATAAGTTAAATATATGTTTTGGTTATTATCTTGAAAATTTATGTCATTTACTCATCAAAATTTCCAATAAAAATTAAGTTATCATAAAAATAGACTATAGTTTAACTCGTTGTTTTGGTTAATAACACGGTGTAACTATGAAATGGATCCTTAGTTGATTATCAAAGTTATCAAAGTGGTATTTTCATTTCTTTTCAATATCAAATCAAATCAAATAAGTAAAACTAGTGCTAGGATTTCAATTGCTTGCTCTCTCATTATAAGAAAAATTACACACCTAGCTCAGGTAAACTGAGGCCAGATATACCACCCATGCACTGCCTTTCGGGTTTATGTGAGGGGAGTACAGAGCATGGCGAGTGCATACACTTTCGTGCATACACCTATGGACCGTAGGTGGTTTTTATTAAGTATATTCTATTTTTTTCTTTTTTTACATGTGTTCCATACATGCATAACCGTGAGGACTTTTAAATGAGTATGAAAGCACACAATCAAAGATTTCAAGTAATTCACCCATGCATAACCGTGAGGACTTTTAAATGAGAGTGAATACTTGGATATTATTATTATTATTTTTATTATTATTATTTTAAGAGAGAGAGAAAGTTTTGCAAAATCATCTTAACACCATTTAACTTAGAAGACAAAAAAATATTATATCCTTTACTTTAAATCAACCACTTTTTAAAACAAAGATTTTCAAATAGGATGTACTTCATAATTAACATGTATGAATCTTCTTATATACTAGTTAAACCATTATTATATGTAATCAAACTTCATTTTTATTTTTATTTTAAGACAAATAAACTTCCAAAAGTTTCAATTTAATAAGCCAAAACCATATATTTATCCTATACTGTTTCTTTAAAAATAAAACAAAATGCTTAAAAAAAATCTTCTTTTATTTTTAAATTTTTTTATATATTTTTTTATTTTTGGAAAAAAATGAAAAATTAATCCTGAAAAATTAAAAAGAAGATGAGTCTCCCACCACACTTGATTTTGACCGTGTCCCCACAGTCAACCCAAGTGAAAGGAGAAAAAATAAAAATAAAACAACAAACAAAAACCTATATTTACATGAAAACAAAAGGATTATTATTTACAAGAGTTCAGAAAGTATATCGTCAAAAAGTAAATGAAACGGTCTTCCAAAGACCGGTTCATTCGCCTCGTCAAGTATGCGAGACACAGTTTAAGCTCAAAAACCAAATCGTTAAAGATTTCATAGTTGAGTGTTTATTTGGAATAACAAATGTCGTTTTATTGAAAATCGTACGAGTTGTTTTATTTTCTATGATTTTGAGGGTAGATAAAACAATTGGTTGAAATTCACAATTATTTTCACCAAATTTAAATTCAAGTTTGTTATTGAAAACTTCTTCCAAATTATCAATTTCAAAGTCAAAATGGTGATCAAAATCTTCCCCATCAGAATTTAATGACTCATTTTCGAAAAGTCCATAAAACTCGTGTTTGTTAAATTCATCTTCCTTCATTGGATTATCAACAACTTCATCGCATATATCCATTTCAAAATCCAAAGTTGTTGTATCCAAATTTTCAGAAAAAGGAAGATCGAAATTCAAATCGAGTTTGTCACCCTCAAAAGAATTGAAATCCAACACAATTACCATCTTTTCAACAACTTCGTTAAGATTATCATTTTCAGTTTCAAAAGTTGTTGTTTGAAAATAATCGATTTGGGTAAAAGATGGATTATCATTTAACTCATCACATGTTGGGATTTGATTTTGTTTATCACGTTGTTTCATATATGTTTCAAACAAAAAATTTGTGTGATCATCGTAAATTTCATTCATTTGCTCAACAAATTCAAATTTGTAATTATTAACTAGAAATTTTTTGATTTGGACTCTTTGAGAACAAGAATTGTCAATTTCGATAAACAGTAGATTATTATTTGATTCTTTGCAAGTTGAGATTTGATTATGATTTTCACGAAAAGTTTTGTATTTTTCAAGTAATAAATCCCCGTTATCTTTTTCCATTTGGTCAACAAAATCAAATTCATGATTATTAATTTGAAAATTTTCACTTTGAATTTGTTGATAACCAAAGTTTTCAATTGTATCATGGTCGAGATTATTCCCATTGCCAAAATTATTTACAAATTGGTTTACATTTTCATTTTGATTTTTAAACTCCTTTTGGAGTTCAAAATTGAATTGGCATGGGTTATACTCGAAATCGTTTGAATTTTGAAGTGAATCCAAATTTTGATTATTTTGAAAACTTTGATTCGAGTTTTCGCACAAATATGAATTACACAACTTATTTATCATTTGATTTTGTTGTGTAGCGATTTCAGGTAAAGATGAAATGCTATTTTCAAGATTTGAGGGTTGACCATTATTTTGGAAATTTTGTGGTTCAAAATTCGAATTGTCTAAACAAAAGTTGTTGTTAAAATATCCATATGAATTTGGAGTGAACTCATATGGATTATATTGATTTTCACAACTAAATTCAAGTGGGTAAGAAAAAGGAAACTCGGACATGTTCAAGATTTTTTTTTTTTGGTTTTTTTATAAAGAAAAATATTTACAAGTAGAATTTATTTTTCAAAATGGAAAATTGATTTTTGTTTCGTTTTTGGATTTTCAAATTTTTTGTCTTTTTTTTAAGAAAAAGTTTTATATATTTTTTTGGATTTTTGTTTTTATAAATTTTTTGGATTTTTGAAATTTCAAAGGAAAAGGATTTAAAAATTTCAAAGAAAAATAAAAGGAATATTTACAATTTTTTTTAGTTTTGGATTTTTGAATTTTTTATTTTTTTATTTTTTTTATTTATGGATGAACTAATGCTGCTAAATGAATGCGGTGGTTAATTACAAATGATTTATCCTAAGTTAACCCAAAATTGTATGATCACACATTGTCTTAGATAAACAAGATAATTCTCAGCCAAGTAACGGACAGGGGTTATCGGTGCACCATGAATCACCGTAGCAATGCAGCCGAAGATTTAAGTACCTTCAGAGGTACAACCACTATAATATTTACGAATCACCGTAATATTTATAAATGGTTATTACTCTGCCGTAGCCTAGACGCCAAGAAATTAAATTGTTCAAAGAAGACAACTTGTGAATATACAATTAAAAGTTATCGATGTCTAACAGTTATTACTAATCAAATTCTAGGATGAAATGCAAAGCAAAAATTAAATGTGTATTAACAACGCAAACTACGAATGGATTTTTATTTTTGTTTCTGAACTTTCGAATTTTTTTTAAATGCAGAAGCAAACAGCCAAAAATGCAAAGACAAAATAAACAATATATATATATAATGCAAGGAAAATAAAAAAAAAAATTATAAATAAGCAGTTATTTATTTGGCAAGATTAGCAAATCAAACAATTTATTTTAGCAAGCACTTCTGCTTCTTCTACAACTCTACTTTGGCTACCTGAAAATAAAAACAAGATATATACAAGTTTTTTTTAATATATATAAAAGGAGAAACTAAACAAAGGAAAATAAAAAACTATTGAAATCAAAATAAACACAAATAATCAAAAGATTTCCAACAAATCAAAAACTCCCTTCTTTTTTTTGGAAAGGCTTGAAAGAAGCTTAAAAGAAAGAAAAGGAGAAAAAGAACTTTGAACACACACAAATATATTTTTTTACTAAAAGTAAACTCAAATAAGAATTCAAGGCAAAGAAAAACCAAAGAAAATAAAATATAAAAATGAATACTGCCTAGCCCAAAACAAAACAAAGGAAACACAAATCCTAAAAAAGAAAATGAATACAGCCCAGCCCAAAACAAAGCAAAGGAAACAAAAATCCCCCTTTTCTTTTTCGTTTCTGTTCCACAACAGAGCAAACACTTAGAAATCGTGCAAAAGTATTCCAAATTCGTATTCCAAAGCTAATGCAACAAACATTATTTCAAAATTCCAAATTTCAATTCCATATTTCTATAGATTCCACAGTTCGTATTCGAGGGTGATTCCACGATGGTAGCCGCTTTGGGTGATTTGGGTTTGCGAGGTGGTTCACGGCAATTTGGCGAGGAAGACTCGGGTATTGGGTTCGAGATGTTGGCGATTAGAGTTGGCGGTTGGATTTTGTTGCTCGCGTGGGCACTGAAGTCGAAGGTGATGGATTTGGTTGAATTCGTAATGATGGAGTTATTGTATGGGATGAAAGAGGGATTGACGACTTGGCAGTGGATATGCAGGCAATAGTTGACGGTGCAGAAAGGTGATATGCATAGAGAAGGGGATGGGTATTTGAGGCAATGAGCGATACTACAAGGCGGTTGATGGTTTGGGGAGTTGGGATGGTGATGTTTTGCTTTGTACTATGCAGCAGTAATAGGAGATGACTGGCAGTGTAGTTATGTTTGAACAGAGACAGGTTATTGTATTGTAGTTTTTCTGGTGATGTGTGATGTTGTTGAGCAAGAAGTGACTGAGCGATGCCGCAGAGGGTGGAAATGGAATAGAGGTGGATGGCTAGGGAGATTGATGAACTGTGTATTGGTGATTCTCACGGGTTTGTGGAGATGACTGGTTGAATTGCTGTAGTGGAAATGTTTGTCGATGAATGGTGGTTCAGGTTGGCCAATGGACAGTGCACAATATAGTTGATGTTTATGTATGATGGGTGATGAATGGTTTAGGAAGGTTCTGTTGTAGGGAGCAGTGGAGATAATGGAGTAGGAATATGGTATGTTGTTGTAAATGGTGTTGCTGTGGATATGGGCACTGTTGCACAGAGAAGTGGAGGATGATGGTTAGTTGTGAAGACGTTTTGGTTTTGAACTCTGATTGCAGGTCAGCGGGTAAATGAGGTAGTGTTTGGTAAGAGGATGGTTTAGAAGTATATGAAGTATGAAGTGCTGTGAATCGGCCATGGGGTGAAGGTTTGTGACAGTATGTTTTGGGATGACAGTGTTTGTGGAGAGTTGAATGATGAGATAGAACTGGATGAAGTTTGGGTTAAGGGGCAGTGGTCACAACAGTTAAAAGTGAATGTGGAGATGAATGTATGAAGGCCGATGGGTATATGCAGGGTTGTGTACAGAGAAGAGCGAAAGTGTTGAAGGCAGAGAAGCAACAGCAATAAAACAAAAAAGTGTTTTTTTGTAAATTGTAAATGGAAAATGTAATTGAAAAGGAAATGGAATAAATTTGTTTTTTTAAATATATACAAATGCAACTGCAAATGCAAATTGAAATGGCAAGAAACAAGCACACAAAATCAAATCATATAACAAGCATACACACAAAAAATTTTATGCAAACACACGAAAATCAAACAAAAATAATTCGAAGAATGGAAAATTAAAATAAAAAACAACTCCCCGACAATGGCGTCAAAAACTTGTTCGGACGGCTAAAATTCTATGAACTAGAATATAGCCGAACGAATTTTATAATTAAAAATAACCTCAAGCGCACGGTGTACGAATGTAGCACGTGGCGAATACGCGTCGATCCACAGTGAATTGATGATTTTAAAATTCTATTCAATCAAATTAAACCAAAGTCGATGGAATGTTTAGCTAGAGAATAAACTAACTAACTAAAAGTTAAAAGAGGCAAATATAAGAGTTAAGTGACAATTTAGAGAATAAGTCCACTCTCTAGATCATGTAGTTCAACATATATGAAATCATGATCTCTCTTTTATTGTCATTAGTGCTTTAATTGATGTGCTTATCATAAGTATGGCATATTTGTGCTATTGATTAGCCAACATAAGCCATCAAACTATAACACATCCCTTAATGCACTTACTAACTCTCATGAAACTTGACAAAGAAAATGAAAATGAAATCTATTTTAAGTATGGTCTATTAACTATTGATTAGAAATATAGACCATCAAATTTAAATTTCAAATCACTTTCTTATGCCATAATCATATTTTTATGAAGAGGCATTTGTGTTAGTGATTGTTTAAGCATAGCTTATTTGATGTCAACAATATAGGCTATCAAATTCAAAGCAAAAACAACAATTAAACCGTTTCTATCATCATCATTATGAACAAAAAGAGAGCATGAATAAACAAATAGTTGAAGCTACATAATTGAGAGCTTCATTACCCCCTAAATTGATGGGGTTTAGCCTCTCATATTTGTCATTAAAACAACAAATGTAGCTTGCAACATGAGAGAAAAAGAAAAGGAAAAAAGAAAACAAGATAAAGAAAAACTATTCTACTTGCATAAAAGAAAAAGAGATCTACACTACAACATGAAAGGAAATAAACAAAGAAAGGAAAAGATCATGTATTAAATTGCATAAAAAAAAGATACTACATGAGAATAAAAATGGCTAAGTAGCCATGAAAAAAGAAAGAGAAGAGCTTTGTTTATTTTGAGCCTAAAACTAATGAAGAGGAAGGATGTTACTACATGAAACATAAGGGGTTATTTATACAAGTGTTAAACCCTAATTTATATTTTTGGGGAATGCCCAAGATGCCCTTGTAGGAAGTGTGGTGGCCAAGTTATCATTAGCTTCAATAATCCCCCACTTAAATGTACAAGAAGATTTTAATGGCCTTTAGCATGTGCCTTAGCTCCTAATTGAAAATTAAGGTAAGTGGGTGGGGTCCTCCATGTTCTTTACTTTGAATTATTTCCATCTTCATTATTTTGTATCTTCTTTGCGCATGCATATTCCTTCATGAACCCACTTGTAATTGAGTTTAATTTCCTACAAAATAATATAGAAATTTCCAATTAAATTTTCTCAATTAATATATGCACAAAAATGACCATTTTGCCCATGGATGAAGATGAATATGTGACAATTTCAAATAATATGAATTTTGGTTTAAACAAGTTAAAATACCCAATATGATTATTTATTCAATTTAAATAGATTAAATTTGGTGGTAAAATTATGCAAATTTACGTGCACATCACATGCCACTTCGTAAAGCTTGGAAATTGACCCATGATCATAAGGTCCGGGGTAATATATGGTCATGAGATCCGGACACAGTCATAATCCCACTCACATTCCTTTATGATGTAACACAGTCATTATTCCATCCTATTCATATCCATAGTGGAAAACGATCATCATCCCACTCACAATCTCTCCTTGTTTAACATGCCCTTTGGATCATCATTTTAGCTCCAGTTATTAAGCCACTATCATTGGAACCCAACCCTGCCTGCTACCGAGTTACCAGCATTGCAATTCCAAAGCTATCACGTCGAAGCATCGAATATCGCTTTGTTCCTTAACAATCAATCTTCATCGTGCTACCACATCAACATCGAATGACAAATGAACGAACTAAAACATCCTGGTAATACCTAAGAATCTGCACTTCACATATAATAAGTTCCACCCTGAGCTAGTCAAAAGTAACCACTCGTTACTAATCAAAACCACCCAGTAGTTGAGTAGTGTGCTTAACCATATTTTGGTCCTTCCACTTCCTTGAAGTCATTCACCTCTAGTACTCCAACTTCCAGGTGTTCAGACCTCGACCATTCTCCCAATAAGTACTGATACCACTCAAAACCTATTGGTACCAAGTCTCATACTTAGCCAAATTTTGGCTTTTGGTTTCTCCCAACCAATCCTAACCTTGTCCTGAAGCACCATCTCTTATCGAGTGGTTTTCAATTGACCAAAACCACTAGGCACCGACTCATCCCCTTTGCTCCAAATCTAATGTGACATAAACTACAAGCTCCTCCCATGCCTAGAACCTCTCCTGCAAGTGTCATCCAAGTCGAAGCTAATTTTCTTCGTTTTTCTCGTTCCATCGACAAATTCCTAAGTAACTAAAAGCACTAGCAAACCATATCAAAGCACAACATACAAACATAGAATATCATATATAAAAATCCATACACACAAGAAATTCATTTAAACATGATAATCATAAAAGTCCAAGCCTAAATCTAAATTTTACATTAACATGTCAATATGATCAAAAGAGGTTGTAAATACTTTCAAAACCTATTTTAAAACCTTAGATTTTACCCATAAACATATATGAAAATGTGATCAGAGTTAGAAAAAGTTTTAGAAACAAAATCATGTTAAAAACATCAATTTTAACTAAAATGCGTAGGATAGTAAGAGGTCAAAACCACTCAACATGTACCCAAAAAAATACTAAATTTTCTCCTTAAATATGAAATAAACAACAAAGGAGATGAATGCGAATTCGCTAAATATGATATCCTTCAATCCCTCTATGCTAATCACCCTTCTAATGATGAATTGGGCTAATATTAGTAAGAAAATGTATGTTTTTTGATGAAACTAAGGTTAATGGAGGTTTAGAACTATTTTGTGAAAGATAGGAATAAAATAGATCAGTCTCAATAGCCTTAGCATAATTTTTGAGATGGGCTAGTGAGCCTAAGTATGGGCTTAGGTAACTACCCACTAATGTAGGCTAGTAGCAACCAAAACATAAAACAGTTATAACTTTCAAAAGGGTAAATCCGTTTTTCTATTATGACCGCTCTATGAAACGCGAAACCATCATTCGGAAGCAACGAAAGTGGTTTCAAATCCTAACTCAATTTTTATCAAAACTTATGGTCCATAAAATATATTTAGGGTCAAAATGATCGCATAGAAATTTGATAAAATTCATAGATGTGGAAAGTGACCCTAAGAGTCATTTTCCAAAAATTTAGAACTACACGACCTAATATGAATTAAATAAAAATATTTTACGATCCTCAGATACGTAAAATATGGGTCTCTTCCCCTTGAGGAATTTCACTTTAGAAATCCCTAAATAAGTCAAAGAATAGCTAATCATGGTTACCTCGCATACCTAACAATCATATGCAACCATTATACATATCAATCAAGCAGCCATGCAACCAATAACATAAATAAACCTATCCTTGCATGTAGATGCTAATCTATTTTATATGACATCAAATGTGAAAGTAAATATGATAAACGGTAGGCCTTATCATGCAAAGAGCTCCAGATACGTGGCCCTCATGATCTCCTCTATTTTCCACGTGCAATCGCCTTCACTTTCACCATATTGAACCTTCACCATCTTCCTTTAAGGCTACTTCGTATCACGTCCAATGATATGAATTGGCCTATGAGATGTCGAAGCTTCTGCTCAATTTCCATATCATTAAGTCCAATGCAATTGTCATGCCTGATTGGCACACAAACTTCTACAGTTGAGAAATATGGAAGACGTTCTGCATGCCCTCTATCTTCTGAGGTAAGTCGACCTTATATGCTGGTTCCCAATCCTTTTTATTCCTGAAAAAGGACCAATGAATCCTGGCACCAACTTCCCCTTACTCCCGAATCGAATAACATTCTTTAATCATGAAATCTTCACAAACACCATATCGCCGACCGAGAACTTCAAATCTCTTGGTCTCCAATCAACATAGCCCTTCTGCCTACTCTAAGTAGCTTTCAGTCATTGTCGAATGACCTCAATCTTTTTTGAGGTTTCTCTAATCATATCTAACCCAAGTATTAATTTCTCACCGGCTTCCCACCAAAATGAAGGGGCATTACATGGTCAGCCAGGCAATGCTTCATACGGTGCCATGCTGAAACTTGACTGATAGCTATTGTTGTATGCGAATTCTACCAAATGCAAATAATGATCCCATGAGCCTACGAAATTGATTATGCAAGTTCGCAAGAAATCCTCTAAAATATGATTCACTCTCTTTGTTTGCCCATCAGTTTGCTGGTGATAAGCTTTACTGAGATGCAACTCGATCTCCAACACCTCTTGTAAGCTCTTTCAAAATCCACTGGTGAATAAAGCATCTCGGTCGCTCATAATGCTCTTTGGCACACCATGGAATCTCACAACCCATTTCACATAATACACGGCCAGTTTGGCTGCCGTCCTATTTGACTTGACGAGTATAAACCTAGCACCCTTGGTCACTCGGTCAACTATGACTCAAATGCTAACGTACCCTGCTTATGTCCGTGGCAGTCCATCAATAAAGTCCATCGATACTTGCTCTCACTTCCATTTAGGAACTTCAAGCGATTGCAACCTCCCACTTGGCTTCTTTTTCCCTGCCTTCACGAACTTGTAGTTCATATACCATGAATTAAATGCACCAATGTCGTTCTTCCATCCCTTTCCAATAGTAGCAACTTATCTCTCACCCTATCGACTCAGGTACAAATAGTCTCACATCCTCATGGATTCAACCGTTTGGGTTGAGTCCATACTACTTCATCTTATTAGACCATACTCCTTCTAGTTTCACCATAATCTAAGCTAGTATGTGTCTCACTTCTGACTAGTATTGATCCAATCAATTAAAGCAGGTCTGATCGTCAAACTTGCCAATATCTTTGGCTCTAATACATAATGAGGTCTAAAGTCATAGCCAATAATATAATCTAACCGCCTCCACTTCAGAAACATCACTCCCAAACTTGCATGTTTTCTACTCAATGCACCGATGATGACATTCCCCGTACCAGGCGTATAGGAAATGCCAAAGTTGTAGGAGGCGAAGAATTCTAGCCAACACTACTGGAAAAGGTTGAGATCCTTATAGGAGAGAAGGTACTTCAAGGATTTATCGTTCGTGAATAGCTCGAACCTTTTCCTAATAGACAATCCCTCCAATTTTTCAGAGCAAACGCTATCGCCACCAGGATCAAATCAAGATTTGGATACTTCCTTCCGTGCAGTTTCAGTTGTTGATTAGCATAGGCGGCAGCTTTTCCCCTCTACATCAGCACCACAACCTAATCTAGTACCACAAATGTCTATGTATACTATCAACTCCTCATTCCCACTCGGAATGTTCGATATGGGTGCATTCGTCAACCAATCCTTCAGACTCATGGACATGTGCTTACACTTCACACCCCAAACAAAAGTCTAATTCTTTTTCGTCAAATTGGTTAATGGTGTTGCTTACTTCGAGAAGTCTTTGATAAAACGTCTATAATACATAGCCAATCCTAGGAAGCTTCTCACATTAATAGCATTCTTGGGTTGGTTCCAATCTGAACCGCTTCCACCTTGACAGTGTCTACTACGATGCCCTGCTCAGAGATGAAATGACCCAAGAATCTCACTTCCCTCCTCTAAAAGTGACATTTTGAAAACAACTCTTTCAACTCATGCTTCCTCAACACTTCAAGCATAATCCTCAAGTGCATCTTGTTTGTCCTAGAATAGATCAAAATATCGGCCACGAACAAAAGTACGACCTTTTTAGCGAATCCCTAAAGACACAATTTCAACAAAGTATGCTAGAGCATTGGTTAGCCTAAATGGCATAACTAATCACTCATACAAACTAGGTGGCATACGAAATGCAATGAGCGATGCACTCTCTTTTTCTACTCTAAACTAGTGAAATCCCATTGCCAAATCCAATTAGAAGAACACCTTTGCATCTTGAAGTCGATCGAACAAGTCATCAATATGAGGGAGTGGATACTTTGTCACCCTATTCAGCTCACTATAATATACATATAACCTCAGAGAGACATCCGCTTTAGTGGAAAATACCATAAGTGAACCTCATTCAAATATACTCCTACGAATGAACCCTCTCCTTAATAGGTCATTCACTTGCACATCCAACTCCTTTACTATCTAGGTGTCATACACCTCAAAGGCATAACTATCGATCTGACATCCTTCACCAGATCTTTACAAAACTCAGTTTCTTTATATGGTGGTAATCCCATCAACTCCTCAAATATGTATGGATATTCTCTAACTATAGGCATAGATGACAACTTGTCATGCGAGATCTTGAGTGAGTACTGATAACTAACCATCACTTCATCATCCGGTAGGCAACATTTTTTAATCGATGCCCATCATGAATCCCTATCATCTCCAACAGCCTCTCACAATCCAACACTACTCCATATCTCTTCAAAGAAACCATCTCTAACATAACACTAAACCCCACGAGTCCCTAAAAAAGCAATCATAAACAAAAATACAAACATCCATGACTCAAAAAGGATAAATTTCGATAAACCATGCAAAACGGGTCGATCCTCCAACAGAGTTCGTAATGATCAAAAGTCTATCAATTTTGGTTTCAATCCCAATTACCAAATCACTAGACATAAAGGAATGTGTAGCCACGGTATCAAACAGAACACTTGTAGGAATATCATAAGTGGAAAGCATACCTTGAATCAACAAGCTTATTCCCTTGTCCTTTGCCAAGGAAGCACTTGATGAAATCAGAATAGCGACCAAAGTATATCCCTTCACCACTTGCTTCTGCTTTACTGGTTTAAGACAATTCTTTGGAATATGCCCCCAACTAGTTATAATTGTGGCACTTCCTCCCTTCAGCTTTACTGTGTTTAATAAGGTGACCATTCTCCCCGTAGTTATAGCAAGTTGGCTCCCACTTGCCCTTCTTCTGGCTACACTTACCCTGTATCTGTTTTCTTTTTTCATTCCATTTCTTCTTGCGCCGCAACCTTCTTGCGGTTTTAGTTCTTCTTTAACCACAAAAGTTGATTTGGACTTCGGATATAAACTATCATGGCGAAGATATTTCTCAACAATTTTCGCAAACAGCTCATTGATACGACTCACAATGAGATCTGAAGTAATATCCAACAATATACTCCAAGTGCCTCCCAAATTGGCATGTCTTTTACTTAATGCATCGACGCTCACATTTCCCTAACATGCGTATTAGAAATGTCAAAGTCATAGAAGGGTAAGAATTCCAACCATCATTGCCGGTGAAGATTGAGATCCTTTTGGGAGATAATGTACTTCAAGGATTTATGGCCCGTAAATAGCTGAACCTTTCTCTTTATAGATAATGCCTCCAAATCTTCAAAGTGAACACTACCGCTGCCAACTCCAAATCATGAGTTGGATTCTTCCTTTCATGTGGTTTCAGCCGTCGACTAGCATAGAGGGAAACTTTTCCCCTTGGCATCAATGCCGCAACTAATCCAGTTTCATAGGCCTCCGTGTATACTATCAACTCCTCATTCACACTCGGAATGGTCAATGCAGGTGCACTCGTCAATCTCTCCTTCAGACTCACAAATATATGCTCACCTTTAGTGTCCCAAACAAAAGCCAATTCTACTTTGTCAAATTGGTCAACTATGTTGCTACCTTCAAGAAGTCTTTAATAAAACGTCTATAATATCTGCCAATCCTAGGAAGCTTATCACATCAGTAGCCTTCCTGGGTTGGTTCTAATCTTGAACCGCTGCCACCTTTGTAGGATCTACTTTGATGCCTTAATTAGAGATGACATGACCCAAGAATCTCACTTCCCTCCTCCAGAAGTGACAATTCAAAATCTACACTTTCAAATTGTGCTTCCTCATCAATTGAAGCACGGTCCTTAAGTGCATCTTATGTTCCTTATATGTCCTAGAATAGATTAAAATATTATCCATGAACATAAGTATGAACTTGTTTACTGATCCCTGAAGGTAGGATTTCAACAAAGTAAGCAAGAGAATTAGTTGGCCCAAATGGAAAACCCAACCACTCATAAAAACCAAATGGCATATGAAATGTGGTGATCGGCACACTTTCCTTCACAACTCTCAACTGGTGAAATCCCATCACCAAATCTAATTGGAGAACACCTTTACACCATAAAGTTGATCGAACAAGTCATTAATGCGTGGGAGTGGATACTTGTTCTTCTTCATTACCTTATTCAACCCACGACAGTCTACACAAAACCTCAGAGAGTGACCCGCCTTAGTGGTGAATACTATAGGTGCACCACACTCAGATATGCTTCTACAAAGGAACCATCTCCTTAATAGGTCATTCACTTGCGCATATAACTCCTTTAGCTCTTAGGGTATCGTACGCCTCAAAGGCATAACTATCGGTCTGGCATCCTTCACAAGATTTATACGAAAATCAATCTCCCAATGTAATGGTAATTTGATCACCCCCTCAAATGTTTTGGATATTCTCTAACTATAGGCATGTATGAAAACTCATCATGCAGGATCTCGATTGAGTACGGATAACTAACCATAACCTCATCATCCGATAGGTAGCCTATCTCTAATCTACGTCCATCATCCATCCCAATTGTAATCAATAACCACTCACAATCCACCAGTACTTCATACTACTACAACCAATCCATCCCCAGTATAACAATAAATCCCATGATTCCAAAAACAAAGCAATCACAAAAAATAATATCCATGACGTGATAAGGCTAAATTTCGATAAACCATGCAAAGGCTAGTCGATCCTCCAATAAGGTTCATTATGATCAAATGTCGGCCAACTATTTTGGGCTTTAATCCCAATCTATATACCAAATCACTAGATATAAAGAAATGTAAAGCCCCAATATCAAACAAAACACGTATCGAAATATCATAAATGGAAATCATACCTTAAATAATAAAGCTCTTCACCATCTCTTTCGTCGAGGGAGAACTCGACGAAATTGGAACAGTGTCCAAAGCATATGCCTTTACCACCTACTTATGCTTTACTGGCTCAGAAAAATTCTTCTAAATATTCCCCACCCTATTATAGTTGTAGCACTACCTCACTTCAGCCTTACAGTCTTTAATAAGGTGACCCTTCTCCCCGCAGTTATAACAAGTTGACTCCTACTTGCCCTTCTTTTGGACACCCTTACCCTGTAGTTGTTTTCTTTTGCCATTCCATTTTTTCCTGCGACTACCACCTTGTTGCGATTTTGGCTCTTCTTTAACCATAGCAGCTGATTTGGACTTCGGGTATAAACTCTCCCGACGAAGAGCTTTCTCGACGAGTCTCTCAAATGGCTTATCGATATGACTCACCAACTTCTCCCCTAAATAGTCATCCAAACCCATCGGAAACTTCTCATTATTTCTCGACGGAGTGTCGATGAAAGACATCCCATATTTCAATAAGGCTCCGAATTCAAAAATATATTCGAAGACAGACATATCTCCCTGCGTTAAATCAGCAAATTTCCTGAATAGTACTAATATTTGAGCAACCGAAATGAACTTCTCCTTAGATCTAGCCTTAAACTATCCCCAAGCGAACTGATCCTTAGGGGTAGCAATAGTAATAGCATTCCACCAGTTTATAGCCCACCTTGAAACCGTCTAGAGGTCAAATTCCACTTCATGGCGTTGTCTACTTCCATATCGCCAAAGATACATTCATAGGTGTCTATCCAATTCTGCAGGTCCATGGTCTGTTAGAACCTCTCTTATGGATATTAGTGAAAACAACTATACAATCATATTATAGACTCTCTTAACAAATATACAGGTATATGATGAGAAATATTAAAGCATTTTCTTAGCATCGGAGAAGCAGTAAAGCTGAAGTGGAATATCAACAAAGAGCCTGATATGAAGAAAGATCATTGTAAGGTCATACACTTGTGTTAGTATCTTAAATAAGTTTGTACAATCTCCCTTGAGTAATATAAGTTTATATATCTGCATCAAAAGGTTTTATTCACTCAAATCAAGCTTTCAAATGATTGAAGTTCTCAGGAGCTCAAACATCTGGCTCCAATTTTCAGACGTCTGAGTTCACACGCTTTCAAACTAAAAACTCTCTGGTTCAATTTCATCACAGGTCAGACGTTTGAGATCAGATGTCAACATCTGAAAACTTTTATTCTTGAGTTGTTCATTCTCTATTTTAAAAACGTTCGAAACCAGACGTCTGACCACATTTTTCAGATGTTCGAATCTTTTCCAACTGCTATATTTTGAAAAGACACGTCTCTTCTTCTTCATCGAATGCAACCTTTTACCAATGGATTTCCTCTGAAAAATTACAACTCTTGAAATAGACTTTTGGAAACTATAAATAGATAGCATTTCCTAGAGTTTTATTATCAATTCTTTCTTTCTACTCTCTTATCTCTTATACTCAAAACTCACTATTGCTTTTGAATTTTCAAGTTTACTTCAGTATCACCAATATCTACTATATAGTATTTGTTGATCTACTTCCTTAAAACGCTCATGCTCACACTCATACAACTCAAGAGGAGATTATAGGAAGTCTTATACAATCTATCAATATCAGTATTAAAGGAACATAAGTTTGTCTAGTTGAAAAACTGGCGTATAACCTATTCCTCTGGGCTAAGAGAGTGCATATTGGCTAGTGGAAATTCCAAAGGGGAGCTTCGGCACTGGACGTAGGATGGGAGTTCTGAAGCAATATAAAAACTCTGGTGTGATTGCTTCTTGCTTTATTTTATTATTTATTATGTTATTTAGCTTGATGTTGTGCACACACAGTTATATACATAACTTAGCCATATTGTATTAGATCCTTGTGCACTTTTTTGAGTATCAACCAACAATGCTATAAATCTTTCAAAATAATTTCTTATTAATCACTCTTGAACAAATATATTGATATAAATCGTTATTTTCTATGAGATAACATAGAAGAAGAAATTATTTTCCTTGAATTTGTTAATACAGAAAATCAAATAGTCGATATTATTACTAAACCTTTCTTTGACTCAACTTTTTAGAAACTATGTAGAGAACTAGGCATTTGCTCCATAAATGAACTAATTTGATAAATCCTACAACATATAACTTTTTAATTAAGTATATTTCTTGTTTATAAACCAAGTTTATCACTCGCTAACTTTTCTCTGAAATAAATATGATACATACTTATGTAAGTATAGTTTTTGATTCATATTCATAGTCTGAAAATTTTCTAGTAGAAGTAAATCTTAGCCATAAATAGTAAATGGATAAGTTTTTGGAAGGTTAAAAATTATCATATCATACACTTATTCTTTTTCTTGGTAAAATCTTGTATTATTTAACCATCTTGGATCTCAATAATTAAAACAAAAAATAAGATTTAAATATAAAATTTTCAAACAAACTAAAACTTTTATTCTAAAATATCTATTTTCATCATTCGAAATGAAAAATAATGAAAATATTTTATATATGTGTGCTCGATTTCAAACTGTACAACATGATCTCATGACTTTAGGAGCCACATTCACTAATTTTTGACCTTGGTACATGCATTTTAAATTCTTTAATCATTGAATGGGAAAGAAAAGTTCTAGATATAGAAGAAGGAAATGAGCTTTCCAAACTCAAAGTTGAAGAGTTAATTGGAAATTTGATGTCGTATAAAGCAAATTGGCAAGCCAAGAAAGATCAAAACCAAGAGAAAATGAGTATAACTTTCCAAGACAAGAAATGTTATACCCATGAAATACGGGAAGACTCAATGCCGAATTGGAAGACTAGCTTTTTTTTCAACCCCGTGCTAGATTGCTTAATAGAATGTTGATAAATACCATAATTCCTCGACTAGGAAGTTACAAACAAGTCTATGAAAATGATCACAACGCACTTTATGCTATATCTGCTCAAATTCGAGTGAATTAGGCTTAAGTTTATTCATGATGAAATTAAGAATTTCTAGCTTCAACGATGACTAACTATCTTGTATGCACCATACAATATGTGACTTCTCTCATTATTTGAAGTCAATATCATTCCATTAAATTTTGAACCGATACCCGTCAAATATAGAGAAAGATCGTTCTTTAGCCTAATGCACTTACTTGCTTCTATGCTTTGACACATGAGCTTTGACAAATGGGCATTGCAACAAATTAAATGTAGGCAAGGCTCTTCTCAACTGTCGGTTCAAGCCCCACCTCCTCCACAAGCCTCATTCCCTGCTTATGCTATGGAACAAGACCCCAACTACCACTTCAAATCTGACATCTATGATGCTCGACTTCTTCCAAACCCAAATGATTCTTGGCAGATTTGACTCTTCAAAATCAACGAGTCATTATGGGTAACCAAAAGAATTTGGAAAAGAAGGTTAAAGGCCTAGAGAGATCATTTTCAACAAGGATATGTACAATAGAACATTTTACGGAAAGGATAATGTCATCGCGTTCTAAGATTATGAGAAAAATTAAAGGTCGATCGAGCTCCACTTCTGCATCTTCTCCTTCTCATAATCCACCATTATGTTCGTACTTCTCCTTCTCATGCATCCACACAAGTGTTGAACCCTCTCATCGTGATAGAGGTAATAATGTAGCGAAGAACACAATGAAGAGGAAGAAGTAGGAGATTCAATTTCATGGCCCGATGCACCTATGAAAGAAGCGCACTAGGTTCCATTTCAAGGTCAAACTATAAAGGAAGGAATAGCGGAAGCAAATGCATAGCAACAATGGCCTGGAAAGTGGCAGTATAATCCTTCGGTATACTACAGGTACTATGAAACTATGGAGGATTGTCTTATAGCCACTATGAGTAATTTATTTCCTTTTTTGGGTTTTTCTTTTTCTGCATTCTTATTCGCATGACGTTTGCTTTGGATGTTGTTATGTTCATGCTATTTTTGTTGTCTTCTCTTATTTGCCAAAAACTGAAGTTATTATGTTGGAACGAAGTGTGATGATGTTTGTTTATTAACATTATGTTGTTCGTATTTGTTGCTTTAACACATGCCTACATCATTACTCAAATTTCATTTTGATTACGACAAAGATGGAGAAGAAATGTGTGCATATTGTTAAAGGGAGTTATCATATTCAGGAGGTGCATTTTCACAATATTTCTTGAACATGCATTTGAATAAGATTGTATAGTTTTCATCGTCAAAAAGGGAAAGTATGTTAGAATCTCTCTAATTTGATTTTAATGACAATAATTATACAATCATAAGGTTTACTCTCTCAACAAATATATAGATATATGATGAGCAAGATTGAAGCGCTTTCTAAGGATTAAAGAATCAATAAAGGTGAAATGGAGTATCAACAAAGAGCTCGACATAAAGAAAGATCATTGTAAGGTGTTAAACCGCCTTTTGGAATGGCCGTATACAGGTGGATTTAACTCATTGGATTGCACGATTATCGAGGTTGGACTATTATGATTTGGGTTCGAATGGATGGATGGATAATCAATTACGAATAATAAATATGAATATGAAGTAGGATTTAGCACAGTCGATGGATAAACGATGCCGGGTATTGGAGTATGAATTTCAAAAAAGGTCGAGTTGCTTTGGGTCAGCCAAAGGTTTGCTTTGGGTCACAATATGGTTTGCTTCAGGTCAGGAAAGTGTTTACTTCGGGTCATAATTGGATGTACTTTGGTCGAGTCGGCATTGGTATTACTTCGAGTTTAGCTTCGGATCGGCATTGGTATTGCTTCGGGTTTTACTTCGAGTTGGAACAGGCTTGACTTCGACATCACTTTGGATCAGCATTGAACTACGGGTCAGAATTTACTTGGGGTCAGCATAGCCCGTGCTGCGGGTCAGCATCAGGAAAACTTCGGGTGGCATAACTTTGGCTTAGGGTCGGCATTGGATTGGGGTCGACATTCATGTTACTTCGGGTCAGAACCAAGATTACTTCGGGTCGGTACTAACGTCGACAATGGATTCTGGGATCGGCATACTTGGAGGGATTGACATACTTTGAGGGATCGATATCACTTCAGGTCCGCTATAGTTTGGCTTTGGGTCGGTGTTGGAGCTTCAGGTCGGCAAGGATATGGGGTCGTCATATGGGAATGAGTAGGGATCGGCTATGGGTGCTGCTTCAGGATTCACTTCGGGTTAGCGTGGCATGTGCTTCGGGTCAGCACTTGGGTCGGTAGAGAAGAGTTCATCTGGGGTCGGCATACACATTACTTGTGGTCAGCATTTACTTTACTTTGGTTCATTAGTGAGTTTGCTTCGGGTTAGAACACTACTTACTTTGCATTAGCATATGAACTACCTCAGGTCGGCGTAGATTGACGAGTTAGGCTCGACGACCACTATAGTGGGCCCATGTAGGTGAGTAGGCCCTGTAACCGAGATTTCTCCTATAAATACAGCAGGTGTGGCTTCAAAAAGAGGGATCTCCATTTTTTCTCTTCATCTTCTTCCACCTAGGTTGCACTCTGCCATTTTTACTCTTGAATCTTGGATTGTAATTGTAATCATACTTCAATCAAATAAAAAAGAAATTTCTGAAGTGGACCTAGGCCGGAGTTAGCCGAACCACTATAAATCTTGTCTTTTACCACTTTCATTTTTCATTTTGATTTACTTCATATTATACTGTCTACATATACTCTACCTTTGATCTATGACTGAATATTGGTGTGTTCACTTGCTATTGGGCGTTGGTGATCAATTTTGATGCCAACATTTTGGTTCTTTCACTGAGAAGGCTAGCACTCAGGGATTTGGAAGTTTGGATCTTGAATTTGAAAGCTTAGGAACTTAGATTTAGGAAGCTATGGCTAGGCAATCAATAAGGAGACAAAGAGTAGGGACAAGATGGAAACAATGATTGATGTTATGCATGAAAGGATGCTAAAGAGACAGGAGGAAATCCAGGATCAGAACCAGGGAAAAGAAAATTCTTGGATAGATATTGGATGGTGCTATGGATTTTGGCATGGATCAGAACTCGAATGCGTGTTTAGAAGAGCATAACCTCGGATTCCCTCGTGGACTCAGGGGTAGGATGCAAATGACAATCAGAGACCACTTATGGATGTTGAACAGCTGGAAATTGGAGTCCAGGACTTGGAGCGGAAATTAGCAGGCATAGATATGGATTGGATCAACATGGGGCAAACCCAACCAAAGTGAATGGATCAGCACAACTCCAAATGGAATTTAGGGCAGGGATTTGGATGGCTTTGTTTGAAAATGGGTAGCAGTGATGGAACAGCAGCAATTGTCATCGACCACAAATCGGAGCTTGCCCGGCTTAAGGGTATAGGTCGCCATCTCTTGATCGTATGGAATAAGTAATAAACCCCGTAGTAATGCGGCTAAGCCACTTACACATGTATGGGATTAAGGACGGTCCCTAGGCATGGTCTGAGATGATGATGAACCATGGTGCTTGGGTTTATTAAATCTTGTTTTTTCTGTTTACTTCAAACTTTGGTTTTTCAGGTCACGGTTATGGCTTGGCCGGAGAGAGGGGCAATAACCTCCAGTTATGAGTCCCTTCATCGAAGAGAAATTGGGTGGACTCGAACACAAATAAGTCCTCGACTGGGGATCGAGGCCGAAGTATAACACCCCACGGATTAAGTCCTCGATTAGCGATCAAGGCCAGAGTATAACACCCCATGGATTAAGTCCTCGACAGGGGATCGAGGCTGGATTATAACACCCCATGGATTAAGTACTCGACCGAGGATCATGGCAAGAGAAGGATACCCCACAAATTAAGTCCTCGACTGGGGATCGAGGCCGGAGAAGGATACCCCACAAATCAAATTCTCGACTAGGGATCGAGGTCGGAGAAGGATACCCTATGAATTAAGTCCTCGATCAGAGAGTTGGGACCGGAAAAGGATATTCATGATAAGCCCTCGATTGGGGAACAAGGCCGGAGTAGGATACCCTATGGATTTAGCCCTCGACCAGACACTCGAGGCCGGAGAAGGAAAACCATAGATAAGCCCTTGACCAGAGAGACGAGGCCGAAGTAGGACGAAATGACCCGGAGAGGTCTATGGATTTGGATTTGGACCCGAAGAGGTCTCGGATTTGGATATGGACCCGGCGAGGTCCCAGATTTGAATATGGACCCGGCGAGGTCTTGATTTAGATTATAGGACCCGGAGAGGTCCGGACTTGGATAAAACGATTCGGAGAGATTGTGGATTCGGTTAATGGATTTGAAATGGATTTGGAATTGGATATTGACTCAGAATAGTCATAGATTTCGCTAACAAACCGGAGAGATTAAGGAATGGGATTGGCAATGCATTGGACTCATGGTTTGATGATATGGCGATAAATGGATTATGGACTTTGTATTTTGGACTTGTGGAAATTCAAAACACGTCTTCCAATAGCAAGGCATGTTTTGGGGGGTAAAGTGTTAACTCGCCTTTTGGCAAGGCCGTATCAGGCAGATTTAACTCAATGGATTGCACAGTTATCGAGGCTGGAATGTTATGGTTTTGGTTCGAATGGATGGATGGACAATCAATTACAGATAATAAATATGAATATAAAAGTCAGGATTCAGCACAGTCGATGGATAAACGATGCCGGGTATTTAAAGTATGGATTTCGAGAAAGGTCAAGTAGCTTTGGGTCAGCTAAAGGGTTGCTTCGGGTCACCATGTGGTTTGCTTCGGGTAAGGAAAGTGTTTACTTTGGGTCATAACAGGTTGTACTTCATTTAGGTCAGTATTGGGAGTACTTCGGGTTCAGCTTCGGATTGGCATTGGTAATGCTTTTGGTTCTACTTCGGGTCAGCATAGGCTTGACTTTAGGCTTCACTTTGGATCAGCATTGAACTAGGGGTCGGAATTTACTTAGGGTCGGCATAGCTCATGCTTTGGGTCGACATCAGGAAAACTTTAGGTCGGCATAGCTTTGGCTTGGGGTCGGTGTTGGACTCGGGGTCGGCATTGGATGTGGGGTGAGCATTCAATTTACTTTGGGTTAGAACCAAGATTACTTCGGGTCAATACTAGGGTCGGCATTGGATTTTGGGATTGGCATTCTTGGAGGGGTCAACATACTTGGAGGGGTGGCATCACTTCGGGTCGGCTATAGTTTGGCTTCGGGTCGGTGTTGGATCTTCAGGTTGGCAGGGATATGGGGTCGGCATATGGGAATGACTAGGGATTGGCAATGGGTGCTACTTCGGGATTCACTTCTGGTCGGTATAGCATATGCTTCAGATCAGCACTTGGGTCGACAGAGGAGAGTTCATCTAGGGTCAGCGTACACGTTGCTTAGGGTCGACATTCAATTTACTTCGAGTCATCAATGAGTTTGCTTCGGGTCAGAATTCTACTTACTTCGAATCAACACACAAACTACCTCAGGTCAGCGTAGATTGACGAGTTGGGTCGACTGTCACTATGGTGGGGCCATGTAGGTGAGTAGGCCCTGTAGCCGGGATTTCTCCTATAACTATAGTAGGTGTGGCTTTGGAAAGAGAGATCTCCATTCCGTTTCTCTTCATCTTCTTCTGCCTAGGCTACACTCTGCTATTTTTACTCTTGAATCCTGGATTGTAATTGCAATCATACTTCAATCTAACAAAAAGGAAATTTCTGGAGTAAACGTAAGCCAGGGTTAGCCGAACCACTATAAATCTTGTCTTGTTTAATGCTTTCATTTTTAATTTTGATTATTATTCATATTATACTCTCTACATATACTCTACCTGTGATAGGTGACTGGAAATTGGTGCTTTCACTTTCTATTAGGTGTTAGTGGTCAATATTGATGCCAACAGTTACACACTTGTATTAGTGTCTTAAATAAGTTTATATAGTCTCCCTTAAGTAAAATGAGCTTATATATCTACAACAAAAGATTTTATTCAGTCAAATCAAGGTTTCAAATGATTTTTAAAGTTCTCAGGAACTTAGATGTCTAGGAGAAAATTTCAGATGACTGAGTTCACAAACTTTTAAACTAAAAACTCTTTGGTTCAATTTCATCATAGGTCAGACGTTTGAGATCAGATGTCAGACGTCCAAAAACTTATTTGAACTGTGGATTCTCTAATTTAAAACATTCAAAACTAACATCTGATGTAACGGCCCGATATTTTAAGCCATTCGCATCGACACACGTCGGACTTGAATTGCTCAAAGTATCGGATTGTAATTTAATTTGGCAAAGCTCAGCATATACTATACATAAATCAATCACAGACACAGAGTAATATAACAATAATGCAACGGAATAGATAAATAGTAGTTCATGAAGCTACTATATAAACATTAGAGTTATAGATAAAATACAGCAGAATATCTCAAATATAGTGAAGTCTCCAATACAACTGATGACCTTTCTGAAAAAATCAACTGGAAAAGCTGAGAGCTGAATCGATACTTAGATCTACAAGCGAAGCTCCAACTGCAAAGGTGAGTCTCAAATGCTGTATCACTCAGTCTGACCCGAGCGTAAAGCAAAACACAAAACACTCGAGTCGAGATTAACATTTCTTATATGATAAATTCAACTCAAGTGAAATATCAATTGAAATACAAGTAACTTAAAGGATGTTTGGGATAACCATCCTCTAAGGATCTGTGGAACTATCTACAATGTAGAAATATACACTGTATCACTGTGGTCATTTCAAATTAATTTATACTCCAAAACCAAAATATCATTTTCATTTCAAATACATCTATTTTCCAAAATAGTATATTGAATAATTTATAAAGTAAAGTATTTGAAATTTCCTCAAACTTCACAAATCGCTTCGAAATCAACTCGACTTCCCATTCAAATTAATTCAATCTCAATTTATCAATTTCCTTTCGATTTAGTTTCTGACTAAATAAATTTAACTTTTTCGATTTCAAATACAGCTTTGACCCACAATTAAACCATTTAAATTTCAATGTAATTCAAAGTCAATATATTTCGAAGTTTTAAATATTCAACATTTCAAAGACTAAATTTGATAATTTCATTTATCTCCCAATTTGACTTCACTATTATTTAGTTTTGAAATATTCACTTAATAAATTCAGCATTATTTTTATAACTCTAAATTACATTTCTATATATAATACCTTCGATTGCTTTAGTCGTGAAATATCCATTAAATTACTTAAATCAAAATCAAGTAGTAAGATCATATTTTGAAGTTTCAAATTCAATAGCTTCAAATCGATTTAATTAAGTAAATTCCTTAATTAAATGCAATTTCAATCAATTCAACTTTATCTTCCTTGATTTATACAAATCATTGAAAATATATTTAAAATATAATACATAACATATTATATCAATCAAGTCGAACTTTATTAAATTTAAGTTTATTATTGAGTCTACTTTATATTTAAACATATTTATGTAAAATATTTCAATATTTAATAAGCCATATATATTCCCTTCCAAAACCAAAGGAATCATTTTCAAAATACTTATATATCGACCAACGGTGCCTGTGGTCAAGTGATATAGATATTTATCATTTCAACCTGCAATTTAATATATACGGGTATATATCATTTCAATCTGCAATCCCAAATTCAATGCAAATGAAAATCGCTTAGGTTATCATTTTAACCCATAACAATTTTCTCATATTCTAAAGTCCGTTCGGGTATGTATCATTTCAACCCATAGTGAATTCTATACTAACATGGAACTTGCAGAGTGGTAACAGATATGATAATAATAATAATAACATGCATATATCATCAATAATTAAATAAAATATAAACAACAGGATATGGTGTCATATCCCATAGGTGAACAAATACAGATAATAGCATATATAACAATTTAAATAACCAACAGCATCATATTTCAATTGTTGTTTCAATTGAAATCAAATTTATTAAATATAAGAACATTAATTATGAGTGATTGCTCACCTTTCGAGGCTAGAGGAGATTTGACACTGAAGTTGAGTTACAAAATCCAAGCACGAATTCAAAACAAGGCAAGATTTGAACTCAAATCGACAAACGAAGCTGATAAATAGGAATTGATGGAAATGAATCAGAATCATCCAGATATAACTAAAAAAAAAAAATATTACATCCATATTCTATTTTCTAAAATTGACATAAATTTTTTGACTCATATTTAAAATAATGTACATATATTTCTAAAGAAAAATCTAACTATCAAATTTGTACTATAAAAATCAATACAAACAATTTATTATAATATACCAATAACTTATACTCTTTTAAACAACTTTATATATAAAATATATACCATCAACTTTTATACTAAACTTATATAAACTAGTATATATATATTCCCAAACAGATAATAAAATTTACCTATGGCAAACAGGTTAGACACAACATAGATAAACTTATATTTAAAAATCCATAGTTATATATCTATTTATGTATAACCTTCCTGGTAAAACTTATATACTGACACGTAAGAACTACAATAGGCTATAACTGTAATTATGTATATAACATATACTTTATCTTTGAAAAATTCAAACAGACAATATAAAACCTGTATAATCATTTCATGTTATATTTCATATCATAATTTCTTAAAAATACATATCTATATCATTATATATACATATATATATATATATTATATTTTAAAAATCTGAAAGAAATCAATACATACATACATATATATATATAAAATAAACAATCTACGTACAATACCTTAAAAGTATATATCCTGACATTGTATACACTACAACTGATACGACTTTTATATACAATAAATATACACGTTTTAGTAAAACTTACATATAAATTTTATTTAGGCACTTAATATATATACGTAAAGCTACATATTATAAACTTTATAACTAAACAACTTAACTTATACGAGATAAATAAGAACTACCATGGAGGAGGAATAAATAAATTTATGTAACAGTCATAATCCCATAAATATGTAACAAGAAGAAATGACTTTAAATTTTATAAACGTTATATTCATTATAAACAGAACTCATATGCTTACTTACCTTTTGTAAGAGATTGCGTAGGTTCACTTTAGAACATTTTTTAGATTCAAGCGACTACATATATAGGCTTTGAGAGAAATGCGGATTAAGGATCTTAAGGCTAGGATTAACAGTAGAGGGAGGGTGAATAGTGTTAATAAAGAATTACTAAATCTTTTTGAGTTTATGTTAATTTAGACACCGATGTATGCAATATACAGACACAGATATGATCACAGAAATGAACACAGATGCAGAAATAAAATTAAAGCACTAAAGGAAAGAACACACCGGATTTTATACTGGTTCAGAGTTACCCTACATCCAGTCCCGCAACAAAAGTATGGATTTTCATTCAAAAGCAATTGTACAATTACACCCTCAGTTTCAAGGCTACGAGGTACACCCTCCTGAATTTCTATCCTCTGGGTAGAGATACTTGATTTCCGGGCCACAAGTTTACCCAATTGATTTACCAAGGCTACAATCACACCTTTTCTCTTTTGATTGATTTCCAAGGCTACAATCACACCTTTTCTTGCTTAATAGATTACAAAGAAGTCTATAACTCTGAATAGCACTGAGAACCTTGTAGAGATAGTGATAGAGAATCAAACTAGAAGTAATCGAGTTCGATTCAATGTTGATTTCGGCAGAGTAATGGTAAGAATATGTATTAAGAAATGTGGAAGAAGAAGAGTAGTGAAAAACCAGAAAATCTGATCTAAAATTCGTTGAAACTGACCCCTATTTATAGTAGAACAACAATCATGTCCATTCATGAAGAGTTATGGCGAATGGACACTTCTTTTGAAATTTAAATTTTGAATTCAACTGACACCATGTCGACATGGTTACCCTAGGCATGTCGACATCCCAAAGCAATTTTTGGTGATTTGATTTTCTTTGAAAATAACATTTATCTTATATTAAAACTATTTTAAACTTTACAACTATACTTGACTATAGTTAAAATTCATGAGTAAATATAGAGAATAATATATATAGATTTTAACTATAATTTTATTTTTAAATCTAAGTATAAAAGTTAAATATATAATTCAAAAAGATAGTTTAAAATCAGGAGTAATTTTGACTTTTGAAATTAAAGATAATTTTGAGGCTAAAATTATTTAAAATCAGGATAGAGGGTTTTGATGTTTTTAAAAGGAAAGTTTTGAAATCATTTTGAAAACATGATAATTTTGAAAAATCATTTTGAATAAAAGGTTAGCGGATACAAAACAATGTTCCACTAGATTTTTCGTAGGTTCCATCCTACTTAGGGTTCCATCCCTTTAACAGGCTCGAAGTGGATTCCATTCCATGAATAAATTGGATTTTAAGATGCCAGTGCTTTTCTACGATTTTTAACAAAAATTCCTAATAAAAATACTTATACTTGAAATCTTGAACTCTTGACAATCTTGATACTCATTAGTCTTCTATCTCGATATCTTGAATCTCTATATTGTACAGTCTTCATTCTTGGTACCTGCATGGTTAAATCCTGCATATACATATATATATCTAAACTTATAATGTTAGTATTTATATTTTATAATCTATTCTAAGGTTGTTGTCATCAAAACCATCATCTCACGGACTAACAATCTCCCCCTTTTTGATGATGACAACCTTTGTTTATAAAATATTATTTCTATCCTAATAACTCCCCCTTAATTTATGCCTAACTACCCTATTTTATATTTCTCCCCCTTTGTCATCAACAAAAAAAAAACTCACTCCAAACTATATAACTCCCTATAAAAATAACACTTTATGACATGTGATCATAATGATAGTGTTATCATAATTAATCATCACTTAAATCTAATACTAAAACATAGTCCTAAACAATTAACTATCCTAACTAAGAATTCACAATAGTACTTATAATTAAAACTCATATATGAACATAAGTTATTTATTACGTATGAAGTTGTATATACATGAGCGTTTAGATAACATAAAACACAAACGACAATGGAAAAGAAAGAAAAGAAACTATTGTGTGTTTTTAAACATAGGAGATCTATGAATTGAACAGTTTGGATAATGGAAACAGAAATTTCCACGTTGTTCGACAAGATTCCCATTCTTGTCAAAACACACTTCTCTAACACACACGAATTGGTCATCATCCTCCGCTTGCACTTCTTCTTCCATGGGTTCTTCTTCTTCGCTGGCCTCTTGTTCTTGATTGAGTGAAGAGTCTTCATCAATCAAAATAGGATTGGCCTGGTTATCCATTAGGAATTTTTGCAAATTCCTAAGAATCTTGCCTTGCCTCTCTTGTTCCTTTGCGATACGAAGTTGAGTCACTTGAATTTCAGTCATCATCTGAAGTGCATACTTTAGAGAGTCCTCTATTTTAGTCACACGAGCGAGAGTAGTACATTGAAATGGACCAGACGTAGGAGTGGGGAACGATAAGGTTGATTTTATGTTTGATTTGGAAGAGGAGGCCATTGATTATTTGATTTCAGAGAGAAGAACAAAGAGATAACAGAAAGGATGAATAAAATATCGAAAATGTGAAGAATTTATAACCAAATATTTTTTATTTTGGTGGGAAAAATTTCAAAATAAAAAAACGTTGCATGTCGACATGGGTATATAGGGGATGTCGACATGGTATTTTATATTTTAACTCTTTACATTATTTTGATATTAGTTATCAATTATACTTGTTATTTATATTTTATATTTCAGTTATAGAACAAATACCTAATTCTCTTCTTAATTTAGTAAATATTGATTCATTTAAGGGTTTTGTTAAGATATCAGCAATTTGATTCTCAGAATTGATATAATCGAGAGTAACTACTTCCTTACTTATATTATCTCTGAGAAAATGATGTCTGATATCAATATGCTTAGTTCGAGCTTGTTAAGTAGTATTTTTGGATAAGTTTGTCGCACTCGTATTGTCACAATTAATTGGTGATTTTGAAAATTTTAAACCAAAATCTTTTAAGGTTTGTTGCATATATATTACTTGAGAACAAGCCAAAGCTGCAGAAATATACTCTGCTTCAGTTGTTGATAAAGAAACCGTGTTTTGCTTTTTACTAAGCCAAGAAACCAAAGAATGCCCCAAAAAGTGACAAGTCCCACTTGTACTTTTTCGGTCTGATTTACAGCCAGCATAGTCAGCATCACAGTAAGATATTAAGTCAAAAGAATCATTTTTAGGGTAGAATAAACCATAATCAAATGTGTGTTTAACATATCTTATGATTCGTTTTATGGCTTTTAAGTGGGTCTCTTTAGGTTGGGATTAATATCTGACACAGAGACAAACACTATGTATGATATCAGGTTTACTCGCAGTAATATAGAGCAGTGATCCAATCATTCCTCTATATAGTTTTTGATCTACATATTTCGAGATATCTTCTTTACTAAGGTACTCATTGGTTGCCATGGGAGAGGGTTTTCCACTCGCGGTAGTCAAACCAAATTTACTAAATAGGTCTTTAGCATATTTTTCTTGACTAATAAAGATACCATTATCTAATTCTTTTATTTGTAATCCTAAAAGGAAATTTAATTCACCCATATGACTCATCTCAAACTCTTTTGTCATTATTTCAGAAAATTCTTTATTCATTTCAAAATTAGTTGAACCAAAAATGATATCATCTACATAAACTTGTACTAGTTGAATATCATTTTTATTTCTTTTAATAAAAAGAGTATTATCTACTTTACCAATTTCAAAATTAGATTGCAATAAATAAGATCTTAGTCTATCATACCAGGCTCTAGGATCTTGTTTTAGACCATATGATGCTTTCTTAAGTTTGTAAACATGATTTGGTAATTTATCATTTTCAAAAAGTGGTGGTTGTTCAACATATACTTCTTCTTTTACAAATCCATTTAAAATGGCACTTTTAACATCCATTTGAAATAATTTGAAATCATTATGATTTGCGAAAGCAAGTAGAATCCTAATGGCTTCCAATCTTGCTACGGGAGAAAAGGTTTCATCAAAATCTATTCCTTCTTCTTGACAATAACATTGAGCGACTAATCGAGCTTTATTTCTAACTACCTCTCCTTGTTCATTCATTTTATTTTTATAAACCTATTTAGTTCCAATTATAGTTTTATTTTCTGGTCTAGGAACAAGTTCCCAAACATCATTTATAGTAAATTGATTTAATTCTTCTTGCATAGCCAAAATCCATGAATCATCGGTTGATGCCTCTTTTGGATTTTTGGGTTCAATAGTTGATATAAAAGCAAAATTACTCATTTGACTTAGTTGATTTCTAGTTTTAACAATAGATTGCATATCTCCCAGTATATTTTCTATAGGATGATCTTTTAAAAGTTTAGTCCTTTTATTAGGATGATTAATTTCATTATTAGTTTCAATTGATTCTTGATTTTGAGTGATTAAATCCTCTTCATCATTTGTATCTTCAAAAATTTTGAAATTTTCATCAAATAAAACATGCATTGTTTCTTCAATGGAATTGGTTTTTAAATTAAACACTCTGTACGCTTTACTTCTATTAGAATATCCGATAAAGATACCTTTGTCGGATTTAGGATCAAATTTATCTAAATTATCTTTTGTATTTAAAATAAAGCATTTACTTCCAAAAATTCTGAAATAAGATACCTTAGGTTTCTTTGAATAAAGAAGTTCATAAGATGTCTTATCAGTTAAAGGTCAAATTAAAATTCTATTTAAAATATAACAGGCGGTAGCAACTGCTTCTGCCCAAAAATTCTTTGGTAAATTACTATCTGTAAGCATAGTTCTCGTACACTCTTGAATCGTCCTATTTTTACGTTCTACTACTCCATTTTGTTGTGGAGTTCTTGGAAATGAAAAATTGTGAGTTATTCCCTTTTTATTGCAGAATTCCTCAAACTTTTCATTTTCAAATTCACCACCGTGATCACTTCGAATAGTTATAATTTTTAGAAAAAATTGATTTTGAATTCTTTTTGAAAATGTCTTAAAACATTCAAAAGTATCACTTTTATGTCAAAAATATTGTCCATGTTAATCTAGAATAATCATCTACAATTACAAAAACATATTTACTATGATTTATTGAAAGAATTTAAGATGGACCAAATAAATGAAGATGAGGTAATTCAAGAGGTTTTGAAGTTGAAATCAGATCTTTTAACTTGAAGTAACTTTTTCTAAGTTTTCCTAATTGACAAGCATCACATAAACTATCTACCTTAAAATTCATTTTAGGGAGACCTCTTACTAGATCATGTTTTGACAGTCTAGATAAGAGTTTGAAATTCAAATGCCCAAATCTCTTATGCCAAATCCACAGGTCACTTGTATTTGCCAACAGACATAGGTTATCATTTGAAACTTCCATACTAAGAATAAATATTCTTTTTCCTGACTCCCTCAAATATAATGGTTTAATTATTATCTTCAATGTGACATTTATCTTTTTCAAATTTAATTTTATATCCTTTATCACACAGTTGACTTATACTTAGCAGATTATGTTTCAGATTCTTAACGAGTAAAACATTAGTAATAGTAGGAGTTTCAGAATTACCAACTTTGCCGATGCCAATTACATATCCTTTTGAATTGTCTCCAAAGTTAACCAGTCCTCCGTCTTTGTATATTATATCATTCAGCATATCTGGATTGCCAGTCATGTGTCTAGAACATCCACTATCAAGTATCCATTTTTTCTTTCTGATCTGCACAATTTATCCGTTGTGGATTGATTCCTCAACACCCATAAAGCATGATTCCTGCACATCAAACAATCTTGGTAGACAACTTGAATTTGAATATTGATTATATGCAGACTCAAGAAACAATGATGGTTTGAATACTTCTAAATTAGTATTAACAAATATAGCCATTTTAAAAACTTTTTCAAAAAACAAATTATGAAACATTGAAATCCTTGCTCCGTTACCAATTAAGAGAAATGCGGATTAAGGATCTTAAGGCTAGGATTAACACAAGAGAGGGGGTGAATGGTGTTAATAAAGAATTACTGAATCTTTTTGAGTTTATGTTAATTTAGACACCGATGTATGCAATATACAAACACATATATGATCACAGAAACAAACACAGATGTAGAAGTAAAATAAAAGCAGTAAAGGAAAGAACACACCGGATTTTATACTGGTTCGGAGTTATCCTACATTCAGTCCCGGAACATAAGTACAGATTTCCTTTCAAAAGAAATTGTACAATTACATCCTCGGATTCAAGGCTACGAGGTACACCCTCCAGAATTTCTATCCTCTAGGTTGAGATACTTGATTTCCGGGCCATAAGCTTACCCAATTGATTTACCAAGGCTACAATCACACCTTTTCTCTTTTGATTGATTTCCAAGGCTACAATCACACCTTTTCTTCTTAATAGATTACAAAGAAGTCTATAACTCTGAATAGCACTGAGAACCTTGTAGAGATAGTGGTAGAGAATCAAACTAGAAGTAATCGAGTTCGATTCAATGTTGATTTCGGCAGAGTAATGGTTAGAATATGTATTAAGAAATGTGGAAGAAGAAGAGGAGTAAAAAACCAGAAAATCTGATCTAAAATTCGTTGAAACTGACTCCTATTCATAGTAGAACAACAGTCATGTCCATTCATGAAGAGTTATGGGGAATGGACACTTCTTTTGAAATTTAAATTTTGAATTCAACTGACACCATGTCGACATGGTTACCTTAGGCATGTCGACATCCCAAAGCAATTTTTGGTGATTTGATTTTCTTTGAAAATAACCTTTATCTTATATTAAAACTATTTTAAACTTTACAAATATACTTGACTATAGTTAAAATTCATGAGTAAATATAGAGAATAATATATATAGATTTTAAATATAATTTTATTTTTAAATCTAAGTATAAAAGTTAAATATATAACTCAAAAAGATAGTTTAAAATCAGGAGTAATTTTGACTTTCGAAATTAAAGATAATTTTGAGGCTAAAATTATTTAAAATCAGCATAGAGGGTTTTGATGTTTTTAAAAGGAAAGTTTTGAAATCATTTTGAAAGAAAGATAATTTTGAAAAATCATTTTGAATAAAAGGTTAGCGGATACAAAACAATGTTCCACTAGATTTTTTATAGGTTCCATCCTACTTAGGGTTCCATACCTTTAACAGGCTCGAAATGGATTCCATTCCACGAATAAATTGGATTTTAAGATGTCAGTGCTTTTCTACGAGTTTTAACAAAAATTCCTTATAAAAATACTTATGCTTGAAATCTTGAACTCTTGATAATCTTCATACTCATGAGTCTTCTATCTCGATATCTTGAATCTCTATACTGTACAGTCTTCATTCTTGGTACCTGCATGGTTAAATCCTGCATATACATATATATCTAAACTTATAATGTCAGTATTTATATTTTATAATTTAGTCTAAGGTTGTTGTCATCAAAACCATCATCTCACGGACTAACAGGCTTGCATATTTAATACAATATATATATAATTATTTAAAACTCAATATTTATTATAGATAACTTATATAAAAAATGGTGTGTATATATACAGACCGATCTAGAAAAATATAAATAGAAAATAAGTTTCAAAACAATACTTAATTTTAAACAATACTTACACGCAAATACTTATATATTAAACAGTACTAATAAAAATATATAACATTTTGAAACAATATTCATATGTACAAGCTAATGCTCCATACGGGTGCTCGAGTGCGGGGGGAAAGGCTCGGCTTTGGGTTTGATGTGGTTCACAGTGGAGGATCGGCTGCTGCTGGTAGTGGTCGAGTGATAAGGCTGGGCTAGCGATAGGAAGGGTCAGATAGCGAAGCTTGAAGCAATGGAGTATGCGGTTTCTATGCTCGGCCTAGGCTATGGTGGAAGTTCAAGGTGGTGCATGCGGTGTTTGGAGGAGATGGGGGTCGCAGGTAGGGTTGCGGCGAAGAGAGGATGTGGCCACGGGGAGAGAACGCGTGGAGCATTGGAGAGGGTCGAAGCTGGTTCAAATCTTGCGGAGGTCGAAGCTAAGCAAAAGGAGAGCAGGGGAGGTAGAAAATTTTGAGAGGAAATGGTGAGGAAAAGAGCAGGTGGAGAAACGACAAAAGAAAAGTGACAGGCTAAAAAGATTTTGAGCAAAATTTTGAGTAAAAAGCTTTAGAACGGAAAAATGAAGTTATAAAGGCAAAAACAGAAATGAACCGTTCACATTTAATAAATAAAAAACATACATCAGTTTTGTACGTTCACACTTCTAGATGGTATGGCAACGGTCGAAATTTAGAAAATAATGAAATAAATGTTACAATGAAATGAAAACCAGTGGCTGCTTTATTCGTTGAAATTTGAATGGACAGAACTATTGTAAGTGTAAAAATGGTACCGATACGGTTACCGTTTTCCCAGATTCCGCTGTGTACCAGACTTTAAAACACAAAATTGGATATACTGTAGAGATCAACATGACGAGACGATCAAAATGGTATACAGATATCAGTGGTATGATCATCCTATCAAAAGTCGATAAGCGGTAGCGATATATGTTGCTATTACGTATGGAAGAATCCAAATGGAGCTAAAAACGTCCGAATTTCGCGAAACGAATTTTGCAGTTAGAATCAAAGTGTTTTAAATAAATTTTCTTATGTTAACATATTTAGGTTTCGGAATACTTTTAAATTCAACTGTTATTAACGGATTTAAACTGAATTTCTAGCGACTGATAGAACATCTATATTATACGACGAAAATTTTCCATTTTCTATGTTTAAATAGACGTATTTTAAATATTAAATTTTTATTTTCAATTTTTATTGTTTAAAATTTTACAAAATTACAATTAATTTAATAAATAAAATCACTAAAATTTTGGGTCGTTACACTCACAATGGGTTGAAATGAACATACCCGAATGGACTTTAGAATAGGAGAAAATCGTTATGGGTTGAAATGATAGACCCAAGCGATTTTCATTTGCATTGAATTTGGGATTGCGGATTGAAATGATATATACCCGTATATATTAAATTGTAGATTGAAATGATAAATATCTGTATTACTTGACCATAGGATAGAGAATTATACAGGCACCGTTAGTCGACATATAAATATTTTGAAAATGATTGCTATGGTTTTGAAAGGGAATATATATGGTTTATTGAATATTGAAATATTTTATATAAGTATGTTTAAATATAAAGTAGACTCAATAATAAACTTAAATTTAATAAAGTTCGACTTAATTGATATAATATGTTAAGTATTATATTTTAAATAGATTTTCAATGATTTGTATAAATCAAGGAAGATAAAGTTGAATTGATCGAAATTGCATTTAATTAAGGAATTTACTTAATTAAATCGATTTGAAGCTATTGAATTTCAAACTTTAGAATATGATCTTATAACTTGATTTTGATTTAAGCAATTTAATGGATATTTCACGACTAAAGAAATCAAAGGTATTATATATAGAAATGTAATTTAGGGTCATAAAAATAATACTGAATTTATTAAGTGAATATTTCAAAACTAAATAATAGTGAAGTCAAATTGGAAGATAAATAAAATTATCAAATTTAGTCTTTGAAATGTTGAATATTTAAAGCTTCGAAATATATTGACTTTGAAATGCATTGAAATTTGAATGGTTTAATTGTGGGTCAAAGCTATATTTGAAATCGATAAAGCCGAATTTGTTTAGTCAGAAACTGAATCGAATGGAAATTGATAAATTGAGATTGAATTAATTTGAATGGGGAAGTCGAGTTGATTTTGAAGCAATTTGTGAAGTTTGAGGAAATTTCAAATACTTTACTTTATAAATTATTCGATATACTATTTTGGAAAATAGATGTATTTGAAATGAAAATAATATTTTGGTTTTGGAGTATAAATTAATTTGAAATGGCCACGGTGATATGTGTATAGTTCTACATTGTAGATAGTTCCATGGATCCTTAGAGGATGGTTATCCAAAACATCTTTTAAGTTACTTGTATTTCAGTTGATATTTCACTTGAGTTGGATTTAATGATATAAGAAATATTAACCCTGACTCAAGTGTTTTGTGTTTTGCTTTACGCTTGGGTCAGACTGAGTGATACAGCATTTGAAACTCACCTTTAGAGTTGGAGCTTCGCTTGGAGATCCAACTATCGATTCAGCTTTCACTTTTCCAGTTGATTTGTTCAGAAAGGTCATCAGTTGAATTGGAGACTTCACTGTATTTGAGATATTCTGCTGTATTTTATTTCTAACTCTGATGTTTATATAGTAGCTTCATGAACTACTATTTATCTATTTCGCTACATTATTGTTATATTACTATGTGCCTGTGATTTTGTGATTGATTTATGTACTGTATATGTTGAGCTTTTCCAAATTTAAATTAACAATCTAATATTTTGAGCAATTCAAGTCCGACGTGTGTGGATGCAAATGGCTGAAAATACCAGGTTGTTACATCTGACCATATTTTATAGACATCTGAATCTTCTCCATCCATTATATTTTGAAAAGATGCGTCTCTTCTTCTTTATCGTTTGCAACCTTTTATCAATGGATTTTCTCTAAACAATTGAAACTCTTGAAAGAGATTATTAGCAAATATAAATAGTTTAGCAATTCCTAGAGTTTTATTGTTAATTCTTTCTCTCTATTTTCTTATCTCTTATACTCAAAACTCACCGTTGCTTTGTTGCTTTCAAACTTTCAAGTTTAATATCAATATCCTCGATACCTACTGTATAGTATTTGGTGATCTACTTCCTTAAAAGTCTCATGCTCACACTCATACAGCTCAAGCGGAGATTATAGGAAGTCATGTACTATCTGTCAATATCAGTGTTGAAGGAACACAAGTTTTCAGGTCAAAAAATTGTTATATTGCCTATTCCTTCAGGGCTAAGAAAGAGTATATTGGTTAGTGGAAAATCCAAAGAGGAGCTTCGGGACTAGATGTAGGATGGGAGGTCCGAACCAATATTAAAACTCTATTGTTCTTGCTTCTGGCTTTACTTTATTATTTATTATGTTATTTTGCTTGATATCACGCACACACTTATATACACAACGTAGCCATATCGTACTAGATCTCTATGCACTTTCATGGCCAACTCCATTCCAAGAAATGGTTTGCCTCCTAAGGTGAAGTAATCCTTAAATAGTTTGGCAAAGTCAGCCTTTGACGCTTGCACCTAAGCACCCCCACCAATAGCGACATTTGAAGTGGCCGCTTAGCATTCTTCAACACGTTCGTCATCATCTAATGGATATAGCTTGCAAACCTAGGTTAGCAGCCTCTTAATCCGCCGCTTCTTCAACTCTAGAAATGAAGTTCCTCATAGTGTTTCTTGTTTGCTAGCTCATTCTGATCTGTAATAAGGATGATCAGACTCTTAGAAAGAAAACTGCATCAATGGTACTCTTGTATGCATGCAACTTATACTATGTATACTACTCTATAGTTTTGAAAAACAAAACTATAACAAGTATGCACTCTCTCATATGTGTATATATACACACCCTTAATCTATTCTAAGGTGATTACTCCTTCCCTATCTCCACTGGACTATAGCATCAACTTAGGTTAATCGTGTAACCTAAGCTCTTGATACCAAATGTAACGACCACCCTACACCACTATAACTATATAGTGCGCCACTGGCATGCCCGATCGATGTAGATCGCATCGAGGGTTGAAAGAGAAGGAAACCAACCATTTAACCCGTCGACCATTTAACCCGTTGTATATCACACGGCACATATAATAAAATATAATGTACATCACAGATATAAACAGGAGGGACAATAATAACTAAATGAACCAGATATCAGAGCATAGATCTGTATAGTTATACAACATAGTAATAGAGTTTACACAAAATGGAAATAAACTCAAATAAAATCTCTCATAATAGTAAAGCAACCACTGTTTAGGATCCACATTATTGCACATCGAAATAAGCATAATATCCAAATACAATATGAGAAAGCTCCATCATGCTCGTCCTATCCAAAACTACCGTGTCCTACCTAGACTTGCTAAGTCTACTCATTTAAGAGTACCCAAGAAAATAAGAACCAAAGCATAAAACCTCGAGTCACATAATAGTCTGGGGTGAGCGGTAATGAGTCTAAAAATACTGTATAAGTTGATATAGTAAGGAACGAGGCATACAAATCATACCTGACATGTCCCAGCAACCAAAGAGTTAGCACTTAACATTTATAATATGCTACTTTACTATCATCATTAAGGTGCATACTACATCCTAAGTAAAGTATCGGGTTTCTCGATATCTACATCCTAAATACCTACATTAAATGAAAGCATTAAGTGATAGGCTACGGGGGAATGAAATCAAAGCAAACATAGAATCCATCAAACAATCCTCACTATCACTCAATGTGCTTGGACATAAGACAACTCATATGGCACGATCATAAGCCAAAGACCCAAATAAAATCTCGTCCCACCATGCTCAACACATGCCACTTTGCATGGCTAGGAAATAGACTCGATCTGGACACAATCATAATCCAGCTTGGCATCCCCACGTACCCCCTCCATAAGAGCACACAAGAAATCTCCAAGTTTCTACGATCTCTTTGCACACCCCTTCATAACGGAACATGGTAACTATTCCATCCTTCTCATATCCTTAGTGAAACAGAATCATAATCCCACTCATGAGCTCTCCTCATTTAACCCGCCCTTTAGATCATCACTTCGGCTCTAATCATTGATCCACTATCATCAGAACCTAACCCTATCCTCTATCAAGTTACTATCATTGTTGTTCCAAAGCTATCACGTCGAAGCGACGGAATATCACTTTGTTCCTTAACCATCAATCTTCATCGTGCTATCACATCACCATCAAATGACGAAAGTATGAACTAACACTTCTGGCATGACCTAACCCTGTACTTCACACTTTAGAAGTTCCCGTCTTAGCAAGTCAAAAGGAAGCACTTAGTACTAATCAATCCAATCGGTACCAAGTAGTGCACTTAGACATATTTTGCTCTTTCCACTTCCTCGAAGTCCTTCTCCTTTAGTACTCCAACTTCTAGGTGATCAAACGCTGACCAATCTTCAAGAAAGAACTTAGTACCACATGAAACCTCTTGGAACCGAGTCCTATACTTAGCCAAAATTGTGCATTTGGCTTCTCCCTATCAATCCTTACCTCGTCTTGAAGCATCATCTTCCACCGACATGTTTTCCTCCAACCAAAACCACTCAGCACCGACTCCTCTCCTTTGTTCAAAATCTAATGTGACTTAAACTGCGCGCTCCTACCATGCTTCAGAGGTTTTCCTCCAAGTGTAACGACCCAGAATTTTACCGCCTTAATTTGCGAATATTTAATAAATTTTAAATATTAAAAAAATAGGTTTTATATTAAAATATGACTCTTTTAAATAATAATAATTAATGGTAAAATAAATTTGTAACAACCTAGGATTTCGCCACTTTGAAATAGGCTATTTAAATATATTTTATAAATCAATAAATGGATTTTTATTAGCAAATAAACCTATTTTGATGATTTACTAATGATGACAAAATAGTTTTCAAAATATGTTTACGAATATAGATAGTACAAATAAAAATAGAAAATGTGATCAAAGAATGTTTTTCGAGATTTCAACTTTTCGACACCCGAAAATCGTCAAGAACGTTGTGCACTGTAACAACCCGAATTTCAGTGGGTGCAAAAATGCTAGAATCCAAGCCCACTTAAGCCCGAGTTGTGTTTTTGGTATCCTGCAAATAGGTAAAGACAAATATACCAGAGCTCAGATAAACATATCACAGCGAAACCGACTAAAATATAATAGTAAGTAAATACTCACCAAAATAACTACACTTTCTAAACAAGTGTCTCAAAGCTGGAAAGTCTCTGCCATCTACCTAACCTGTAGGATGTTATGAGGAGGGGGTCAGAACTAAAGTTCTGATGAATGGACAAATAATATACTTTTAAGTCTAATTCTACATATACCGTTTTATTTCTATTTACTGTTATATTAGGTTTACTGGGTTTATAATACTCTCGCCTTTGTGCGTGAATTGTACCCTTCTACTTCCTAGTGGATTATAACCTAATAACTAATATATATATATATATATATATGTATGTATGTATGTATGTATGTACGTATGTATGTATGTATGTATGTAGCCATATGCCCAATGACCGCATCAGTCCTAGGTACTACCCATAGTACCCTTTGTATTCTCCTCGTAAAGGACTCCATCGTCTTGCTCCTATAGTGTTCTGTAACTACATCTATAAAGGACTGCCTTGTAAGGCCTACAATACAGATGTTTTGTCGTCTACTATGAAAATGTAAAACTGCATCCGCACTAGCCTATATTGATTCTCAGACATCCTTAATGTACAACCCAGTGTGTACCTTGAGTACTATACGTAATCGTTCTGTCTACTCCCTGAATCCCGCTTAACAAGGTCTATCTTGTACGGAACTTAGTCGAGGATTTTCTATTTCTGTAAAGGGCTGCCCTATTAGGCCTACAATACAAATATTCTATTTAGTCTTCTCTTTTCTTGTCATGGCTATGACCCCATGCTGCCATCCCTCAACTAATCAAAAGACCTCTAAATAGCTAAGTGGTTGTGCCATACTGCAAACAATTTAAACATCCAATTGGTTGCAACCCTCACATCCCGTTGAAGTCTCGTACTTCCTTCTAGCCCAAAATAACTAAGTTAGACATGCTTCTTCTGTGCTGAAATCTGTGATGAACTACTTCATTAGGCTCTTCATCCTTTGGGTTGCTTCAAATGCATCTCACTCTTTTATTAGGCCCTAAGTCTAATCTTTTAATTTGCGTTTAGTTACTTTTCTTATTCAGTTGGCTACTTATTTACCCTAATTAGCATAATCTTGTCTCAGCCTTACCAAACTATTATGAGACCTTCAGTTCCTAACTGCAAGGGAATGATGTTGATATGGGCTACTTCTATTATCTTGCTTATTAACTTAATTTAAGTCTTATGTTTATTAAAATAAGTCTCTTCTATTATTTCTGCTCTATTTGCTTATTAACTTAATTTAAGTCTTTAATAATCTTTTTCTGTTCTTTTTTACTTAATTATAACTGATGTCATAATTTTACTTGTAATTGTCACTTTTATTTTCTTCTATAATCTGTACAGTATACATACAATTACAAGCGTCTTTTTTTATTCTAATCTGTCTTCTTTTATTATGATATTGAAGTCTCTTTAATTCTCTTATATTATATGACAATCTTGGCTTGGGACTACGTCTGATTGTCACATATTTACTGATCATAATAACTACTTTACTTTTGTTCTATTATCTGCACAATAAATGCAGATCTAGGTACATTTATGTTTATAGATTCTAGTCTTATCTAATAATTAACTTGATTACTTCAATTCTTTACTTTATTTTCTTATATTCTAGGAAGTAGTTTTGTTCAATTTGGTTAGTTATGAAAACTGTACTAAAAATCAATTTCCATATTTTAATACTACATAATGCTATAAACTATAATCCGTAACTGTAAGATATTTCTTTTATTATTTCTTTACCTTTTGGATAGTGCAAAATACATTGGTTTCTCTATTTTACACTAATTCCCTTTTTCTTTCTTTTATTCTTGCAATTACTTTATCGTTATCTTCTAAATATTAAACTTTAAAAATGTATTCTCTTTTCTAAACCAACCAATTAATCTATCACTTACTTCCAAATCAAGTTATTAAATTTTTCTTCAATTTATTACTCCCGTTTCAGCATAATTTACTACAAATTTCTATTTTTCTCTTTTTATCTAATTTCATAAACCTAGTGTTCTTCTATTTTAGTCCGTACTTGCGAATTTTTCTCTTTACAATTTTATTCGCGTAGAAAGGAATAAAAAGAAGCTAACATTTACGTGCTAAATTTCAACTTTTAAATTAGATGTAAATAACTGTTAATTTCTTACTTTTAGGCTTATACCTTTCTCTAACTGTCAAGCCTAATATTATTCATATTTCATGGATTACTAATTTCCTTTTTCCTATATAAAGAATAATTAAATATAAGCTCTCATATACAATTTACAGTCTCAGCATAAAAATTAACATGATTAATTATAGAAATAAATGCTAAATAAAATTATTTAACGGGAATCTAACGATAATATATCATAAATGCAAAAGATATATATTTAAATCCACTCACCTGTCGTCCTTAGCTTTGCTTGTGCTTGGCTTGGCTCTATGGTCTTCCTAAACCCCCTTCTAAAATGTCTAATATTTTTATTGAGAATATCTTCTCCATAGAAATATTTTCTTTTTAGGGTCCAGCCTCGGGCAATGAACCCAATAGGGAGAAAATCTGATTGTGAGAAAATAAGTAGACCTAGGGTTCTATTTATAGTGGAGTTTGGAGATCTCAGACCTTTAGATTCTTGGATTAAATCTGGAGCCACCACGTCAAAGGGTCGTTTGGAGCCATCAGATGCATCAACATATGTCTCGGATCGAATATAAATTGATTTTTAAATGGTTAGGCACGTATCTGGACGAGACTGCGTCCAGGTAACAACTCGGGTCGACCCTAGGGTCGACCTATGCTTCCTTCGGGTCGACCTGGCGGTCGACCTAGGGAGGTTCTGGGTCGACCTAGGGGTCGACTCATATACGTTTTATTTATCTATTTTTTTCTTTTCTATTTTTGATTATTTCCCTTTTTTCGTTTCTTTCGTAACATCTTCGTATTGATCCAGATTTTGACAAGTTATATATGGAAATTGATTTAAAAATCGGCTCGGACACACTGATATGGGTTTTGAGGCCATATTCTAGCAATTCCAAAATTTTTATTTTCATTGTTCATTGTTATTTGATTATTTGATTATCGAAAAATGCGGGGTGTTATATTCTCCCACCCTTTAGGAAATTTCGTCCTCAAAATTCGACAAAGGTAAAATTATGTAATTTCTTGCATAAATCACAACCATTTTGTGTACATCCAATTTTGCGACCATCCGTGCTCTTATGCAAGTGTCATTCAATACAAAATATATGCATGTACATGAATTTCTAAGCGGTACTGTAACAACCCTGGTTTGGAGGTGAAAATGACCTTCAATAACCTGTAGGACCTAAGAAACAATACATGCAAAGGGAAATAAATAGTAAATAAAAAGAACCATCTCTGAAATTTAGAAATTTGATGAAATTAAAAGATTTGGAGTTTGATTACCTGTCAATTATAATTTAATATTAACAGGTAATTTCCAAACCAGGGTTGTTACAAGTACCTTCTATATGAATGCTTTTCTTCTTTAATAATTTATTTTTAAAATATGATGCACTCATCCTAAAAATACTTGCAATTTCCATATGAATGCAATCTTTTTGAAAACTCAAAACGTTTTTCATCCAATTTTTCCCACACTCCACCTGAATAAGAGTGTAGTTCAATGAATTTTTTATCCAAATCCTACCACACAACTTTTTTATATTTGAATTTTAGAAAAATCTAATTTTCTGAACACGATTTCTTATGTCGGAAAGAAGGTAGAAAACGCAAAAACTTCACATTTCTCCGTTCTACTTTTGCGTACCTCTCACCTCGTATTTGGAACTTATGCCGCTATCCTATAAAATCTTTACTTTCTTTCCCAAGCACGGTTTACATAAGACAGATTTTCTTTTCAAATTTTTTTCCAAGCTTAATTTATGGAAAAGGTGTCCTTTTCTTTTGAAATTCTCATTTATTTCTATTGACGTTTTTGTTGATTGTTTTAGATCTTACTATTTTTATTTTAGTTACCTTTTAACTGCTTTTGCTCTTCCTTTAATATAGCAACTAAACACAGCTATCATCTAGAGCAAGGAGGTCTAGGACCATGTCCACTATGACATAGAACGGTCCTACTTTAGGAATCCAAGTAACTTATATGCTCCTCCTTCCTCCTATTACTTGTTACCAACTTACGTTGTGTTACTCATGGCGAATAAGATCTATTCATCTTTTTTATTCCATGCTCAAAAAAGAATAACTAAGTCTCATTTACTGCAATAGATGAGGGATTCAACCTATGTAGTCTTTTTTTTAAAAAGGCAACTAAGCTTGGGAAAATTTTCTCTTTACCTTTCATTTTTTCCAAATAAGGTCTGCTTTTTCCAACCACATGTGTCTTACTATCTTACTAATATCACTTCACTATTCTTCTACAGTCTATACACATGAAGCAACATTCTAGGTTTTCACTAGTGTCATATACACCTTACGGAACTTTTATTATTACTACTAGGAGTAATTACTGCTATAGCCTTACACTTCTCCCGTTACACCTAGGAAATGATTCCTATCTACTCCATATTTCAAAGTCTAGTTTGGTTTGGTATTTATCATTTTACTTTAAAAATTAAAGCTTCGAAATTTTTGAAACATCTAATCCCAAAATTCTTGCCATTGAAAGTGTTATTTTCAAGTTTTCCGTTAAATTCAAAGGTACTTGGTTACTTAAAATTTTATCTTTTCAAAAACTTGTTTACTTTTCCACCAAACCATTTTTCTTTAAAACATGTCTTGCTTCTTCTTAAAACATTTTTTTTCTTGACTTCAAAAATGTCCTCACATGTTTTCAAAATACCTTCTTTTTGTAGATTTTCAAATTTACAACTGGAGTAAATAGGAACAATTATTTATCCGAAAATCTCCTAACTTTTCTTCTCTTCCAATTACTCAACCTTGGAGGAGTTCCTAACTTACTACACTTAATGGTTCTATACCTTAATGTATTGGAATTACTTTCTCTTATGGGGAACCATTAACGCTATAACCTTCTATGAATCCTTTAAAGAAGGATTTCATATTTATGTGAAATTATAAGGAATTTATTTTGTATTTTATCGAAAGAGGCTATACAAAATATGATGCTTTCCATTCCTTGTACTTCTCTTTCACGTATTCCTTATAACTTGCACAAAACATCTTTATTTATCATTCGTAGAAAATTATATCATTATTCATTTCATTCCAATAGATTAAAGTAAGTTTACTCTAATTTCACTTACATAAGATATTTCCTACTAAATTTACTAATTTAACGTACATTATTTTTCAAAAGAACACATTTTCAAAACTGCTTTAATATTTTCATAACTAGAAAATATTTTCATATACTTATTTAAATGATAAGTGTACATACGAACCACTTTAGAAATTATCTCCAATACTCTTTTGGGTCAAAACAGATGTTGCATAAAACACCGTTACTATAACCCAAAAATACTAATATATGGATTTAGTTAAAATAAATATTAATAAATCTCATCTGCTATGTAAAAATATTCCTTTTGGAGTCACCTACTATAACAATAGTGTCATAGTATATGCTTCCTTTATTTTTGCCGAAACCGTCCATTGCAACAGTAAATGTTGTAACCTACATTTTGAATACTTAACACACTCTAAGTTTTTTATATTTAAAATCTTTTTTCACCTACAAGGAAACTAGTGAGCTATACACGCTCTATAATTCTTCAAAAAGAATTTCACTTTTAACAAAATTTATATCATATAAAAACCAATTTAAATTTCATTTCATTTATATTTTTTTTTCAAAAACCCAATATTTACTTCTCAAATATATTAACAATTATATTTTTCAACTTTTCAATTCTAAAAGTTTCATTTTATTAGACTGACATAAAGTGGAGTTTCTTCTTACTAAAACCTCTTGTTCTTTCCAAAATAAAAAACACTCTGCCTACTATATGTAAGGAACTTCCCCACTTCCTATAACATATGAATACCAATCTTCTTTCAAAACACGGCCAATTTGTACGTTATAAATCGGCAATAACATAGGGCTCAACATACTTGGGTCATCCCAAACCCAAGTAGCAAACTATGCACAAATATACTTCTAAAAAATTTCCATATGTTAAAATCTTTAACTGGGGACTATTTGGATTTTAGTACATAATATATCTATATTTTTTTCAAAAATACAAATACGTTCACTCACTATCTACTAGGAATCCTAAACGTAGGCTCTGATACCAGATGTAATAACCCGAATTTCAGTGGGTTCAGATTTTTGCAAAAATGCTAGAATCCAAGCCCACTGAAGCCCGAGTTGGATTTTCGGTATCCTGCAAATAGGCAAAGACAAATATATCAGAGCTCAGATAAACATCTCACAGTGGAACTGATTAAAATATAATAGTAAGTAAATACTCACCAAAATAATTAAACTTTCTAAATAAGTGTCTCAAAGTTGGAAAGTCTCTGCCATCAACCTAACAGGTAGGATGTTATGAGGAGGGGGTCAGAATTAAAGTTCTGTTGAATGGACAAATTATATACTTCTAAGTTTAATTCTACATATACCATTTTATTTCCATTTCTATTATATTAGGTTTACTGGGTTCATAATACTCTCGCCTCTGTGCGTGAATCGTACCCTTCTACTCTCTAGTAGAGCAAAGCCTAATAACTAATATATATGTAGCTATATGGCAATAGCCGCATTGGTCCTAGGTACTACCCACTGTCCCCTTCGTATTCTCCTCGCAAAGGACTCCATCGTCTTGTTCCTATAGCGTTCTGTGACTACATCTGTAAAGAACTTCCTCGTAAGGCCTACAATACAGATGTTCAGTCGTCCACTATGAAAGCAGAAAATTGCGTTTGCACTAGCCTATACTAACGCTCGGACATCCACAATGTATCACCCAGTGCGTACCTTGAGGACTATACGTAATTGTTCTCTAGTCCCTGAATCCCGCTTAATAATATCTACCTTGTACAGAACTCAGTCGGGGATTTTCTATTTCTATAAAGGACCGCCCTGTTAGGCCAACAATACAGATATTCTATTTGGTCTGTCTTATTTCTTGTCATGGCTATGGCCCAACGTAGCCACCCCTCAACTGATTGAAAGACCTCTAAAGAGCTAAATGGATGTGCCCTACTAAAAAAATCTAGATATACAATTGGTTCCACCCCTCATCTAATGTCCCGATAAAGAAAGGTTTATTAGACTATTGGTTTAACTCTAGTCTTTTCTCGAACTTGCTTCTTGGTTTCGATGCTGGCCCGATATTCGTATGCGACTATCCTTTTGGGTCCTGCCCACTAAAACTTACTTGCAAGTACTGGGACATATGAATATTTTACTCCAAAAATCAACCCCTTTTGACTTCCTACAATGGTCCAGCCATGCAAAAAGCAGTCAAGGCATACTCTTTTGATGGAACACCTACAGACCTGACTCTGGAGGACTGCTCCGCTACGCCTACCCTAGTGGACCATCCTAGAGTACCCTCACGTCCCATTGAAGTCTTGTACTTCCTTCTATCCCAAAATAACTATATTGGACATGCTTCTTCTATGCTGAAATCTTTGATGAACAGCTTCGTTAGGCTCTTCGTCCTTTGGGCTGCTTCGAACGCATCTCACTCTTTTATCAGGCCCTAAGTTAATCTTTTATTTTGCATTTAGTTTACTTTTCTTATTCTGTTGGCTACTTATATTCCCTAATTAGCATAATCTTGTCCCAGCCTCACCTAACTATTGTGAAACCATCAGTTTCTGGGAATGCTATTAGTATGGGCCATTTCCGTTATCTTGCTTATTAACTTAATTTAAGTCTTAAGTTTATTAAAATAAGCCTCTTCTATTATTTCTGCTCTATTTTCTTATTAACTTAATTTATGTCTCAAATAAACCTTTTCTGTTCTTTCTACTTAATTATAACCTAGGTCGTAATTTTACTTGTAATTGTCACTTTTATTTTCTTTTATAATTTGTACATTATAAATATAATTACAAGCATCTTTTTTTATTCTAGCCTGTCTACTTTTATTGTGATATTGAAGTCTCTTTAATTCTCTTATATTATATGACAATCTTGGCTTGGGACTACTTCCGATTGTCACAAATTTACCTATCATAATAACTGCTTTACTTTTATTCTATTATCTGCGTAGTAAATGCAGATCTAGGTACATTTCTATTTATAGCTTCTAGTCTTATCTAATAATTAACTCGATTACTTTAATTTTTACTTTATTTTCTAATATTCTAGGAATTTGTTCTATTCTATTAGGTTGGTTACGAAAATTGTACTCAAAATCAATTTCCATATTTTAATATCAAATAATGCTATAAACAATAATCCGTAACTGCAAGATATTTCTTTTATTATTTCTTTAATTTTTGGATAGTGCAAAATAAAGTGGTTTCTTTATTTTATACTAATTCCCTTTTTCTTTCTTTTATTCTTGCAATTACGTTTATCGTTATCTTTTAAATATTAAACTATAGATATTCTCTTTTCTAAATTAACCAATTAATCTATCACTTACTTCCAAACTAAGTTATTATATTTTTCTTTAATTTATTACTCCCATTTTAGCATAATTTACAGCAAATTTCTATTTTTCTCTTTTATCTAATTTCTATAAACTTAGCGCTCTTCTGTTTTAGTCCGTATTTACGAATTCTTCTGTTTACTATTTTATTCACGTAAAAAGGAATAAAAAGAAGCTAACATTTACAGGCTAAATTTCAACTTTTAAATTTGATGTAAATAACTGTAAATTTCTTGCTTTTAGGCTTATGCCTTTCTTTGACTGTCAAGCCAAATATTATTCATATTTAGTGGATTAATATTTTTCCTTTTTCCTATGTAAATAATAGTTAAATATAAGCTCTCTTATACAATTTACAGTCTCAGCATACTAATTAATAGGATTACTTACTGAAATAAATACTGAATAAAATTATTTAACGAGAATATAACGATAATATATCATAAATGAAAAAGATATATAATTAAATCCATTCACCTGTCGTCCTTAGCTTTTCTTGTGCTTAGCTTGGCTCCATGGTCTTCCTGGATCCCCTTCTAAGGTGTCTAATATTTTTATTGAGAAGATCTTCTCCTTAGAAATATTTTCTTTTTAGGGTCCAGCCTCAGGCAATGAATCCAATTGGGAGAAAATATGATTGTGAGAAAATAGCTAGGATTAGGGTTCTATTTATAGTGGAGTTTGGAGATTTCAGACTGTTAGATTCTTAGATTAAATCTGGAGCCACCACATCACAGGGTCGTTTGGAGCATCAGCTGCATCAACGTATGGCTCGGATCGAATAAAAATCAATTTTTAAATGGTTTGGCACGTACTGGGACGAGACTGCATGTAGGAAATAATGCGGGTCGACCTATGCTTCCTTCGGGTCGACCTGGCGATTGACCTAGGGAGGTTTTGGGTTGACCTAGAGGTCGACCTATATACGTTTTATTTATTTATTTATTTTCTTTTCTATTTTTGATTATTTCCCGTTTTTCGTTTCTCTCGTAACTTTTTGGTATTGAATCGGATTTTGACAAGTTATATATGGAAATTGATCATAAAATCGCCATGAATACAATGGTATAGGTTTCGAGGCCATTTTTTGAAAAATCCAAAATGTTTATTTTCACCGTTCATTTTTATTTTATTATTCAATTATCAAAAAATCGGGGTGTTACATGCAAACTTGGTGCAAAATGCACACATTTATACATGTTAGGATTAGTATTAACTAAGCATACTTATATATCTATATGTAAGCATGGATGTGACAAATTATACTATAAAAGGCATATATAAATATATAAACAACACTTTTATGTATACAAATCACTTCCATATCCTTAGTACACATGCATGGAAGCTCTAGCATGATTCAAGGCATGAAAAGGGAGGGGAGAACGTGTACAAGTGATGGAAGGGAGGTATGGAGTGCATGCATGTGTATATATTTAATAATAATCACTTTATGTTTTAAAAATATATTCTTAAGCCTATAAATACTCCTTCCATTTCATAATTTTTATTTTATAATCCTCTTCTCCACTTTCAAATTCCTAAAACATTGAAAATATACATCAAGGCTTCTCTTCATAAATCTTAAAGTAAGAAAAATCACTTCTTTTTACTCAAAATCTCCTTTTTAGTTCACTAAACCACTTTTACATATACTACAACCTCTTCTCTTCCAAGTTGCAAGCCCATCCACCCTAAAATATCCATGGTCGAGCCTAAATTTTCCAAGGCCATGCCCATTTTGGGTGTGTTGGCATCCTACGACTTCATTTTTGTAAAGTACTAGCTTGGCATCTATTCAAGTTCGATAGAAGTTTGCCTTGATTTAATGAAAGTTTAGTGTGTAAAACTCATATTTTAAAAATCAAGTTACTAACTTTTTAAAGTAGTAAAATTTATGAGTTAAAATGTTTTTTAAGGATGTGGTAATATTATATGTTGTGTATGCATGCATATATGTTGATTTGGTGTTGATTTCTCATGCCTATGTTTGTGTAGGCGATAAAGATTATACCTTGAATATTGGAAATGTTGTTAGTATTTGTGAAGTAATATTCTTGATTATCATTATGCTCTAATGTTATTGTAACATCCCGCCTTTTACACGCTTTAAATCGACACATGTGCCAATTCAAACCATACGGAAGGGCGGATTTTTATGGGGTAAATAAGAAAAACAAGAAAGAAATAAAACAAAATAGAATCTCACAGCGGAAGGATAAAATATAATAATCAAATATACAGTTCATAAAACTGTTTTACAAAGCATTTGATTGTTCTTTATACAATAAACATCAGAGTTCACATACCAAAGGATAATAACGATGCAGCGGAATTAAATGGTGTAGTGGAATAATATAGTAGAAAATAGTAACATAAATCTTCGTCCTTGTCCTCCAGAGCTAAAGTCTACGAATCCTGAAATGCTCAGGCTGACCCGAGCGAATTGAAAAGACAAAACACTCGAGTCATAACTAAAATATCTTATGTGAGTCAAATCAACAGAAATAAATATAAGTGCAGTAACTTAAGAGATGCTCAGGATTCACATCCCCTAAGGATCCGTTAAACTATTTACTATGTAGTATATTTCGCTATTATAATAATGTCTAATTGTAAAATAAACTTACTTTTAAATAGCATTAAGGGGTTACCCATATAGCCCTTAACACAAATAACGCCAATAGTCTATACAGTACCGTAATACCTCCTGGTCGGGAGGCTACCAGAGGATACTCCATAGGTACGACACAAATAGAAACTCGTACAAGGCGCGCTAGGGTAGGTGACACCGCACAACTAGGCAATGCCAGGGTAGATATACCAATTACGCTTCCGAGTCGGTGGTAACGCGTAGCCGCAGCTACCGCCCACCTCAAGCCACACCCCCAAATAAAAATAATCAAAAGTGGCCACCGAATCAATCCAAAAGTCAAAGTATAATATCGAAGGGATGTGTCCGATCAAAGGTGCTACCTCAATTTACCCGTAAATCGCTCCCGTTTTAGCCACCTTATGCCAACCCACGGGAGTTGGGTCCACGTATTTACCTTAAAGGAAACACCGCCGCCATCCTACTTTATTCTGGAATCTCCACCGCGTACACGGTTGTTAAAGTGGTTTTAGAAGTTGGCAGAGAGTATAGCAACTTCCGATCCCGGTCTCTTCAACAACCAAACGTTATTATAACACCGCGGTCTTTTTTTTTCAAAATAGTTTATACTTTAAAACCAGAATATAATATCCCTTTTCAAAACCACATAAATACGATATCATTTCCTTTTTTAAAACCAAATCAATATGATGTCATTTCAAATATATCCTTTTTCTAAAACCATACCACTTTAAAATTTACAATATCTCGAAACCATACATTTGAATTATAACTCTTCAAAACATAATACTTGGAAATCCATAACTTTAAAACCATAACTTTGAACTTAAATGGTTTGGATATTCAACAGTATATAAAATAAAATGGTTTGAATTTAAAATTACTTTATAAAGTAAATAATTTCCACGACTTTAGAATTTTATTCTCTTTAAATTAAGTCTAAATCCATAAATTTTAAATTCACTTTCAGTTTCAATAAACCACTTCAGTTTCAATATATTTCAAACTTTGAGTATTAACAATTAGAAACTAAGGTTGGAAATTTCTATTCAACCATTAAAAGTCCTATTATTTAGTTTGAAATATTTGCATAATAAAACCATAATCATTTAAATAAAACTCAAATTATGTATAACTAAATATTTCCTCCAATTTATTTATACTAGAAATGTTTATTTAATTCATCTCGAATAAAAAATTCAGTTATAAATATCATACCTTTTAACATTTCAAGTTAATAAATTCTACATCAACTTATGGAGTTTAATTCTTTAAAAAACTCAATTCCAAATAGATTTCCGATTTAACTTCCGATCTTAATTGATTTAAATCATTAAAACTCTATATATACATATTCAATATCTTAACATGTACTTAACCATATAATACAAAATAATCTAACTCCGTTATTCAACTTATTTATTTTATTTAACAAATTTATAAATAGCTTAAATTCAAAAATTTAACAATATATGTATATATAAAATAATATTTATATAAATAAAAATTTGATATTTATTTAACCGTATTCTATCCAAACCATAGAAATCATTTTCATATATTTATATATATAGACCGACGGTGTCTGTATAAAATTTTCTATCCCATGGTCAAGTGATACGGATATTTATCATTTCAATCCGCAATTTAAAAATAAAAATTACGGTAATATATCATTTCAAACCGCAATCCTGAATGAGATGAAAATGCATAATACTTGCAGTTTATTCAATATAAAATACAGCATCCATTCATCCAATATCAACCATCAACCATTTATCGCAATCATCATCGAATTCAAACAATAGCATCAATATAGAACGGAAAATAAATAACAGGTATTAAATAGCTGTTTAATTCGATAATAAATTAAATAATTGTTTAACTGGATGTTTTAAATGCATTAAATAAATAACAAATTTAACTGGCAGTTTTATATGCAATGAATAATTAATTAACAATTTACTTAAATAAATTTAACTGGGATGATGATTAAAATATGCCAAACAACCATAAATCAATTTCAAATCACATCATATATCAATTTAACAAACATAAGAAATTTTAGAAGTTGTGAGTGGGTTAAAACACTCACCTTTTTGAATTTAAATTGAATTTAAATCCAATTTAAATTCAAAAATTGGACGGTCTCCAAATTCATCCATACCAGCACCAAAATGTCCGGGATTTTATTATGATCCTAACAAAAGAAACCGCGCTTAAAACAGATATAGTATGCAAAAGTTATTCATGTTAGAGCGACTCGGAATTAATTATATATAAAATAAAACGAAAAGAAACTCACCACTCAACATTAGCCACGTCACTAGAGGAAGGTCCATCATCATCACGTGCAACTCCAGTCTGAAACGAACGAAACCCAACATCAACCAGCGTACACGTAACCTCTCTCCTTTGACCGACCGTTGCACAGCCTCCTCTATGTCGTTGACCGCTCGAATCGCCTCCCACGCCTTCGCATCACCCAGCCGCACCCCTCTATTCGATCGCCGTCCCTTAAAACACGCCACTGTCGCCATTCCAATCTGGGTTTCGAAACCCTAATTCACAAAATTCGAGAGCCACAGGCTGTGCTAGGCCACGAGACTTCCACCTATCGACTTCCCTTGACGAGCTCTCCAATACCCATTTCTCAATTTTCCCGACCGAAGCCTAAATCGGAAAGCCCAAATATTGCTTTGGGTTTCGAATTTTATAAGGTTTGACCGCGATTTCTGGTTGACTCGAGCGTCCATTGCAAAAACAGATACTAGACGCAGATTCGCGTCGATGAGATCTTCGACATATATATTTTTCAAATTTTTCTGAGGAGTTTAGATTTTCATTAGATTTTTGAATTTGCAATTGGATCTAGGGTTTGCATCCATTGAGGAAAAGGAGGAGCTGATGAAATTTGTACGCGTAGACAAATGAGAATAGGCGTAGGCTAGAGTTTAGCAAGGTATTTATAGATAAAGTTTAAATAGGCAGATGGATCCGAATTATAAACGTGCTAAACGATAATTGGCCCAAAAAGCCCGTTCTGACTCCGGAACGAAATTGGGTCAACCCATATATCAAAATAGATGTTTTAAAATATTTTAAACGCAATGGAAAAAGGTTTCAGGTTCAACTTGCATCGTATGAAGAAGTTATGCTCAAAACAATGTTTTCAAATTGATTTCAATTGATTTCAATTTAATTGATTTCAAGGCGTTTCTCGTTCATATGATCAAACGACAAGTCTGATCGCTACGGAACTTGAAATCCTACAATAATTCACCGTTACGGATCCGGTGAAACTGGTTTTGTCGAAATCCGAGTCAGTGGTCAAAATGGCTATTTTATATTAATTAAATAAATTAAAATAAGTTAATTAAATCAATTTTTTCAAATATACTTTAATTATTTACAATTTTTATCAGTTTGGATTACTTGGTAAATTTAGAATCCTTTTAAAAAATGTCTACATCAATTTATCATTGAAAATTCCAAATTTACAATATTAAGTTTAAATTTTCAGTTTATCCAGAAATTCTTAATTTCCCAAGAAATTCATTTATTAGGTTTTTAAATCCTGTTAATCACTCCATTATCTCCAAGTAGATAAATTAAATAGGTTCATGGTTTATTACATTGTTATTCTCAAAATTTCATCTTAAACTCCTTTAACTTAATATTTAAACATTTAATTTCAATTAATTGAAATAAACCCAATTACCCTATTTTATTCAAATAAATAAACAAATCTTGATTTCCTTTCTTGTTATTCAAACAAATCATTATCCTATAAACATATTTACATTTGGTTACGTTTCATTACACTGATACTTTCCGTTTCACCTTTATTCGTAACTATTTTATTTCCACTAATTGTGTAATAACTACCAAATTCAAACATATTGAAATTTGTCAATTTCACCCATAAATTAATATTTTAAATCGACTTAACTAATTTTCCTCGGTTCCATCCTTTATTACATCAACTGTTACTTTAATTTACATTAACCAACGTAAAATTAAGATTTATTGTAATCGATTACCAAAATTTATTTTAACTCATTAAATAAACAAGCAACCTATATATATTTGCAACCAATGTGCTTTTAATTGCATTTATAAGTTCGTTACTTCAATCCAGATTAAAATTCAATATATAATGCTAATTTTATTTCATTGCATTAATATACGCCTATTTACATTTAAATTTGAATAGATATTACGCTTTTAAATGTGTACTTCTATCAATTGAACACATTAATTAAGGGTTTTAAATACTATACATTCTATTAAATTTACAACATTAAATTTTACATTCTATTAATTACTTCACAAAATAACGAACATTTCTATTAAGTTTTCATTCACACCTGCGTTACTATATTAAAAATCATTAAAGTAATGTTTATCATCAATAACAACATCTATTTTTCTTAACGGACATTGATTGTATAATTTTACAATTTATTACGTATTCTTCATCAGTTAACATTACTTTGAACTCATTTCCCAATTTACTAATTTCAATCAATCCTAACTTTACAATCTGTTTCAATTTAAAGGGTGTGCACAAATTTAGTTTTTGCATTAATTCTTATTAATGTAACATTAAGGTTCCTTTACTCTAATTGATTTCCAATTTTATTATCAAACGAAATAAACAGGTAACTTATACAAGTGTTACCATGCCTTTAATTCCACTCATGAATTCCCTATTATCAAGCAACCGTTACAGTTCTTAAATACTTATGCTTTTATTTAATTACCAAGGCTACACTTGTTTCCTTATATTCAATCCAAAGACTAGTATAACATTTTACACATTTTAAATTATTGTAATTTCATTCAGTTACTTAAATAAATATATTATTGCATTGGTTAATTAAATTCTTACAAAATACCGATCTTATTCAATTACCATTAACTATCTATTTTATACAATAATTAAATGTTTGCATTTGTTACTTATATTAACTTTTATAACCAAGCATAGCATGTTTAAATACAATGAATTTGAGTTTCATTAAGATTGTTGACAATTAACTTGTATTAACATTGTTAAAATTTGATTTAGTCATTATTCCATTATTAAATTATAAATTTTTATTTTCTCTAAATATTAACTCATAAAATATTATTAAATTAACATATTTTAAACATCGAAAATTTATAGGTCGTTACACTCTCCCCCACTCAAAACTTTTCGTCCCCGAAAAGGGAAAAAAGAAAAGAAGAAATTGAGTAGTCAATACATCTTATTCAAATTATTAATTTTACAAACAAATAAATTTACCAAGTTTAATACTTTATATAAAATATATCTATTTATAACTATTTAGTCTTTTTATACTCACATTAATGAAGTTTGGAAAACATTTTTTTTTTCCAAAAATTTTCTAAGTCCAAAATTTACGAAAAATTTCTGCAGAGTCTCCTTTGTACGAAGAGGCTCGGGAGAAATTATAATATCAAATATAACAATATACAACATATATTTACCAAAATAATATATATCCCAACCCGGGAAAACAATGTAATAACGCTGTAACCGTAATCCGAAAACGTACCTATTAGTCGAGCAATTAACGCTTATTTTATGGAACCAAAAGCAGTAGCAATTGCTTACATAACCTGAATTTCACTTATATAATCCAAAAAGGTTAAAAATTATATAAAATGGAATATTTAAAGTTTTTTCAAACAATAACAAACAAATCAATACAAACATCAATGACTTGCAACAGGTCATACAACCATCATATAAAAATCAACACAAATCAATCATTCATTAATATCAAACAAAGCAATAGTTGTTCGGGTTCAAAACTTTAATTTGTATGGTATGAAAAATAAACTACTAAGTGTACCCTTCACTCAACTGTCTTAGGTGACACTAAATAGATTATTCATACCTTCCAAACAGATTTAAAGTATCCTTGCCCAAACTACCATAAACCAAAACAACAACAATTCCAAACAACAAATCAAATTTTCTTATTATAATTTCATTTCATACATTAGTTGTTTGATTTCTTTTCTTTCATATAATGATTTATCTTTTTATTTTTACATTTATTTCTTACAAAATTTTACTTTTATTTATTCTCATTTATTTATACCATGTAAATTATCTTTTATTATATTACATTCCTTTATTCACTACTTAATTTCATTTATTTACAGTATTCATCTCTCTACTTATTTTCAAAATAAGTAACTTCAACATTTACTTAAGTCTGTAATTACTTACTTACAACATTTACCTACTATCACATTTATTATAGTAAGATTTCCATTATAACTTAGGTTTATAACTATTACAACATCAATTCTTAAGAATAAAAGAAATTTTATTGAACACTTCATTACATACTTTTACTTGTACCACTTCCATTACATTTTCTTATTAAACATTTCAACTTTTAATATTCGGTAAGTTATATATAAGTTTTTAAGGATGTAATTTAAAAGTTATACAAATTTATTCTATATCATCTAATTAATTTAATGTTCAATAATTATATCCTTTATTTCATAGGTTAAAGTTTTAAATTTCATCTAATACCATTTATACCCTAGCATTAAATCTCTTATTTTATTTTTAGGTTCCAATTATTAGTTAAATTCCTTTTCACTAATTAAAACCATTAATAAATGGAAACTTAAGAATTTAAATTCCGGGTTTAATTTCAAATTATTTTAAAATAATAGATGAATGTATACTTACAGTTTATATATATATATATATCCCATTACATTTAAAACAATTTAAAATTTATACTGGTTTATCAAAATAAATCTGCAGTGAAACTACTACAGTGGCCTTCCCACTTCGAAACTCGAAAATGAATGTCGATGATGCGGCCGCCATCACCGAAATTATTTTCTAGCAACAGAGAAGGAAGTACATAACTTAAATTTTTCCAAAATCTTTTTTTAAAACATTTCTTTCAAATTATATTGAAATATTTATATCAGAAAATACTTCTAAAAAATATTATCATTATATTACAAAATCGTTCAAACGAAATTTTCAAAACCTTGGAACTTAAGTTCTAAATTCCCAATTTTCATTTATTTTATTTCAATCTTATTTCAACTATTATTTAAAAATTTCATTACCTAACAACCACTATAATACAACCAAATATAACGTTTATAAAAAATTCCTTTATATATATAGAAAATGTAATAGGCAAAATTATTTCATTCACCTATATTAAAACCAAATATTATGTCGGTATGTCCTATTAAGTGTTTAGAAATCCCTATTGATGTCATAGCGTCCCATGCATCAAACAAAATTTATAAATACAAAACGGAACGGATTAACACAACATTAAAACCCTTTTATAGCACTAACAAATCGCTCTCTCATATATACACACTCAGCGACACTCATAGGGTATTACAACCCTATTTATAAAGAGTCAAACCCCACAAAGCTAAGGTTTATCGCTAAACCAAAGCTCTGATACCAGATGTAACATCCCGCCTTTTCGCACGCTTCAAATCGACACACGTGCCAATTCAAACCATACGGAAGGGCGGATTTTTATGGGTAAATAAGAAAAACAAGAAAGAAATAAAACAAAATAGAATCTCACAACGGAAGGATAAAATATAATAATTAAATATACAGTTCATAAAACTGTTTTACAAAACATTTGATTGTTCTTTATACAATAAACATCAGAGTTCACATACCAAAGGAAAATAACAATGCAGCGGAATTAAATGGTGTAGTGGAATAATATAGTAGATAATAGTAATATAAATCTTCGTCCTCGTCCTCCAGAGCTAAAGTCTTCGAATCCTGAAATGCTCAGGCTGACCCGAGCGAATTGAAAAGACAAAACACTCGAGTCAGAACTAAAATATCTTATGTGAGTTAAATCAACAGGAATAAATATGAGTGCAGTAACTTAAGAGATGCTCGGGATTCACATCACCTAAGGATCCGTTAAACTATTTACTATGTAGTATATTTCGCTATTATAATAATGTCTAATTGTAAAATAAACTTACTTTTAAATAGCATTAAGGGGTTACCCATATAGCCCTTAACACAAATAATGCCAATAGTCTATACAGTACCGTAATACCTCCTGATCGGGAGGCTACCAGAGGATACTCCATAGGTACGACACAAATAGAAACTCGTACAAGGCGCGCTAGGGTAGGTGACACGGCACAACTAGGCAATGCCAGGGTAGATATACCAATTACGCTTCCGGGTCGGTGGTAACGCGTAGCCGCAGCTACCGCCCACCTCGAGCCACACCCCCAAATAAAAAAAATCAAAAGTGGCCACCGAATCAATCCAAAAGTCAAAGTATAATATCGAAGGGATGTGTCCAATCAAAGGTGCTACCTCAATTAACCCGTAAATCGCTCCTGTTTTAACCACCTTATGCCAACTCACGGGAGTTGGGTCCACGTATTTACCATAAAGGAAATGCCGCCACCATCCTACTTCATTCTGGAATCTCCACCGCGTACACGGTTGTTAAAGTGGTTTTCGGATTTGGAAGAGAGTATGACAACTTCTGATCCTGGTCTCTTCAACAACCAAACGTTATTATAACACCATGGTCTTTTTTAAAAAAAAAATAGTTTATACTTTAAAACCAGAATATAATATCCCTTTTCAAAACCACATAAATACGATGTCATTTTCTTTTTTTAAAACCAAATCAATATGATATCATTTCAAATATATCCTTTTTCTAAAACCATACCACTTTAAAATTTATAATATCTCGAAACCATATATTTGAATTATAACTCTTCAAAACATAATACTTGGAAATCCATAGCTTTAAAACCAAAACTTTGAACTTAAATGGTTTGGATATTCAACAGTATATAAAATAAAATAGTTTGAATTCAAAATTACTTTATAAAGTAAATAATTTCCACGACTTTAGAATTTTATTCTCTTTAAATTTAGTCTAAATCCATAAATTTTAAATTCACTTTTAGTTTCAATAAACCACTTCAGTTTCAATATATTTCAAACTTTGAGTATTAACAATTAGAAACTAAGGTTGGAAATTTTTATTCAACCATTAAAAGTCCTATTATTTAGTTTGAAATATTTGCATAATAAAACCATAATCATTTAAATAAAACTCAAATTAGCTATAACTAAATATTTCCTCCAATTTATTTATACTAGAAATATTTATTTAATTCATCTCGAATAAAAAATTCAGTTATAAATATCATACCTTTTAACATTTCAAGTTAATAAATTCTACATCAACTTATGGAGTTTAATTCTTTAAAAAACTCAATTCCAAATAGATTTCCGATTTAACGTCCGATCTTAATTGATTTAAATCATTAAAACTCTATATATACATATTCAATATCTTAACATGTACTTAACCATATAATATAAAATAATCAAACTCCATTATTCAACTTATTTATTTTATTTAACAAATTTATACATAGCTTAAATTCAAAAGTTTAACTATATATGTATATATAAAATAATATTTCTATAAATAAAAATTTGATATTTATTTAACCGTATCCTATCCAAACCATATAAATCATTTTCAAATATTTATATAAATAGACCGACGGTGTCTGTATAAAATTTTCTATCCTATGGTCAAGTGATACAGATATTTATCATATTAGTCCGCAATTTAAAAATCAAAATTACGGTTATATATCATTTCAAACCGCAATCCCGAATGAGATGAAAATGCATAATACTTGCAGTTTATACAATATAAAATACAGCATCCATTCATCCAATATCAACCATCAATCATTTATTGCAATCATCATCGAATTCAAACAATAGCATCAATATAGAATGGAAAATAAACAACAGGTATTAAATAGCAGTTTAATTCGATAATAAATTAAATAACTGTTTAACTGGCAGTTTTAAATGCATTAAATAAATAACAAATTTAACTGGCAGTTTTATATGCAAAGAATAATTAATTAACAATTTACTTAAATAAATTTAACTGGGATGATGATTAAAATATGCCAAACAACCATAAATAAATTTCAAATCACATCATATATCAATTTAATAAACATAAGAAATTTTAGAAGTTGTGAGTGGGTCAAAACACTCACCTTTTTGAAATTAAATTAAATTTAAATCCAATTTAAATCCAAAAATTGGATGGTCTCTAAATTCATCCAAACCAGCGCCAAAATGTCCGAATTTTATTATGATCCTAGCGAAAGAAACCGCGCTTAAAATGGATATCGTATGCAAAAGTTATTCATGTTAGAGCGACTCGGAATTAATTATATATAAAATAAAACGAAAAGAAACTCACCACTCAACATTAGCCACGTCACTAAAGGAAGGTCCATCATCTTCACGTGCAACTCCAGGCCGAAACGAACGAAACCCAACATCAACCAGCGAACATGTAAACTCTCTCCTTTGACCGACCGTTGCACAGCCTCCTCTATGCCATTGACCGCTCGAATAGCCTCCTACGCCTTCGCATCACCCAGCCGCATCCCTCTACTCGGTCGCCGTCCCCCAAAACACGCCACCGTCGCCATTCAAATCCGGGTTTCAAAACCCTAATTCGCAAAATTTGAGAGCCACAGGCCGTGCTAGGCCATGAGACCACCACCTATCGACTTCCCTTGATGAGCTCTCCAATACCTATCTCTCAATTTTCCCGATCGAAGCCTAAATCGGAAAGCCCCAATATTGCTTAGGGTTTCGAATTTTACATGGTTTGACCGTGATTTCTGGTTGACTCAAGCATCCATTGCAAAAACAGATACTAGATGTAGATTCTCGTCGATAAGATCTTCGACATATATTTTTTTCAAATTTTTCCAAGGAGTTTAGATTTTCCTTAGATTTTTGAATTTGCAATTGGATCTAGGGTTTGCATCCATTGAGGAAGAGGAGGAGCTGATGAAATTTGTACGCGCTGACAAATGAGTATAGGTATAGGCTAGTGTTTAGCAGGGTATTTATAGATAAAGTTGAAATAGACAGATGGATCCGAATTATAAACGTGCTAAACGATAATTGGCCCAAAAAGCCCGTTCTGACTCCGGAACGATATTGGGTCAACCCACATATCAAAATAGATGTTTTAAAATATTTTAAACGCAATGGAAAAGGTTTCAGGTTCAAATTGCATCGTATGAAGAAGTTATGCTCAAAACAATGTTTTCAAATTGATTTCAATTGATTTCAAGGCGTTTCTCGTTCGTACAATCAAACGACAAGTCTAATCGCTACGAGACATGAAATCCTACAATAATTCACCGTTACGGATCCGATGAAACTGGTTTCGTCGAAATCCGAGTGAATGGACAAAATGGCTATTTTATATTAGTTAAATAAATTAAAATAAGTTAATTAAATCAATTTTTTCAAATATACTTTAATTATTTACAATTTTTATCAGTTTGGATTACATGGTAAATTTAGAATCCTTTTTAAAAAAAATCTACATCAATTTATCATTGAAAATTCCCAATTTACAATATTAAGTTTAAATTTTCAATTTATCCAGAAATTCTTAATTTCCCAAGAAATTCATTTATTTGGTTTTTAAATCCTGTTAATCACTCCATTATCTCCAAGTAGATAAATTAAATAGGTTCTCGGTTTATTGCATTGTTATTCTCAAAATTTCATCTTAAACTCCTTTAACTTAATATTTAAACATTTAATTTCAATTAATTGAAATAAACCCAATTACCTATTTTATTCAAATAAACAAATAAATCTTGATTTCCTTTCTTATTATTCAAACAAATCATTATCCTATAAACATATTTACATTTAGTTACGTTTCATTATACTGATACTTTACGTTTCACCTTTATTCGTATTACTATTTTATTTCCACTAATTGTGTAATAACTACCAAATTCAAACATATTGAAATTTGTCAATTTCACCCATAAATTAAAATTTTAAATCCACTTAACTAATTTTCCTCGGTTCCATCCTTTGTTACATCAACTGTTACTTTAATTTACATTAACCAACGTAAAATTAAGATTTATTGTAATTGATTACCAAAATTTATTTTAACTCATTAAATAAACAAGCAACCTATATAAATTTGCAACCTATGTGCTTTTAATTGCATTTATAAGTTCGTTACTTCAATCCAGATTAAAATTCAGTATATAATGCTAATTTTATTTCATTGCATTAATATACACCTATTTACATTTAAATTTGAATAGATATTACGTTTTAAATATGTACTTCTATCAATTGAACACATTAATTAAGGGTTTTAGATATTATACATTCTATTAAATTTACAACATTAAATTTTACATTCTATTAATTATTTTACAAAATAACCAACATTTCTATTAAGTTTTCAGTCACACCTCCGTTACTATATTAAAAATCATTAAAGTAATGTTTATCATCAATTACAACATTAATTTTTCTTAACGGACATTGATTGTATAATTTTTTAATTTATTACGTTTTCTTCATCAGTTAACATTACTTTGAACTCATTTCCGAATTTACTAATTTCAATCAATCCTAACTTTACAATCTGTTTCAATTTAAAGGGTGTGCACAAATTTAGTTTTTGCGTTAATTCTTATTAATGTAACATTAAGGTTCCTTTACTCTAATTGATTTCCAATTTTATTATCAAACGAAATAAACAGGTAACTTATACAAGTGTTACCATGCCTTTAATTCCACTCATGAATTCCCTATTATCAAGCAACCGTTACAGTTCTTAAATACTTATGCTTTTATTTAATTACGAAGGCTACACTTGTTTCCTTATATTCAATCCAAAGACTAGTATAACATTTTACACATTTTAAATTATTGTAATTTCATTCAGTTACTTAAATAAATATATTATTGCATTGGTTAATTAAATTCCTACACAATACTGATCTTATTCAATTACCATTAACTATCTATTTTATACAATAATTAAATGTTTGCATTTGTTACTTATATTAACTTTTATAACCAAGCATATCATGTTTAAATACAATGAATTTGAGTTTCATTAAGATTGTTGACAATTAACTTGTATTAAAATTGTTAAAATTTAATTTAGTCATTATTCCATTATTAAATTACAAATTTTTAATTCTTTAAATATTAACTCATAAAATATTATTAAATTAACAAATTTTAAACATCGAAAATTTATGGGTCATTACAGTTATGATATGATATTGTGTTAGAATGTTGTACTGGTTGTATGTTGGCTCATGACATGAAGATAGCGATTCTCTAACCAAAAGCGATGTAGAAATCCGTTTTTTGTCGAAAGTTTGATTATTATTTCAAAGTAAAAAAAATTCTAGTTTAGAACATTGATTTGGCTTTCAAAAGTTCATTTTCATTTTCCAAAAAGGACAAGAGTTCAAAAGGGAAGTTTTAAAAGTTAGAAAAAGAAAATTTCAAGTTTTTGAAATTACGAATCCGTATAGCGACAGTCGTTATATGCATAGTTTGGAAAATCTAACTATTTTTCTAATCCAAACTTGTTTTCACTTAGAAATCTTTATGGAAATATTTTCTAACTTTATTTCAGTAATAAGATAAAAGTAATTTAATTATTTAAAGAGTTTTTGAAATTAATTAATTAATTAAGGTAATTAGTACTTAATCATTTGTCAATAATGGTTTCTAAATTTAAATAATCAATTAAGATAATCATGGTTTTTATCTTAATTAAAGTTAATTATATTATTTACTATTGATTAAGGATTAATTAACTGTTATTTAATTATTTACTAAGATAATTATTCGTTAATTATTATTTTAAAAAGGGGTGTTATTTAATTAATCTTTGGTTAAAGATAATTATGCTTTGATAAGGTTTAATTACCTTTAATTAGATCTTAATTACTATTTAAGAAGGATTTGGTTCTCATTTACAAGGGTTTTCATTTATTTTAAAATCGCTTTGAGTTTAAGTAATAAGTTTCATTGTAAACCTTTTTCTTTCCAAATTTGTTTTAAATCAAGGGATTTCTATATCACTTACCATTAAGTAACCCCGTATGATTAGGACAACTAAAAAACATCTATTGGCAGAACAAAACATCATTCTGCTATTACAATTAACTTGGACATTTACGTAAGTTGATTGATGGTTGTTTGTTGATCCCTTATATATATGTTGTTATGTGGTGCCATGTTAAACTGGATAAGTAAAATAAATGAACAGCAACCATTGTTGTCGCTAAGCCTCCATTTGATTTTGCAAGGATAAATATTTAATTTTCTTTTTGAAATGTTTTCAAAGTTATTTCAATTTGAATGAGATATTTAAGGAATGATTTGACAAATAGTTTTACTAAAGATGTTTTTAACTAATGGGAATGGTTTTGCATATTATAAAAAAAATTATAAAGAATTTTATAAAGGAATTTGGAAATTTATAAAAGGCTTTGGGTAAATGGATTTGAGTTTTTAAGCAAAGAGGATTTCATAAATAAAGGATTTTTATCAAATGGTTTTGCTTATTAAAGGAAGCTAATTTGATTTAGAGTTATTTAAGAAGTTGTTTAAATAGGAAAGGTTTCTAAAGAAGTTATATAAATAATTTTCAATATTTATAAAATGGTTTTATAAATGAATTTGGGTAGTTGGAAAGTATTTTCAATTGGATTTGGATTTCAAGTAAAAGAGATTTCATGAATGAAATAGATTTGATTAAAAAGGATTTATCGAAAGAAGTATAACAAGAATTTGAGATTTTGGCTTATCAAAACTAACTTTTTAATATGGTGGTATGGAACATTTGTTCCATACTTAGCACCGAGGGAATAATGTTTAGGGTTGTCCTTACTTCCAATTTAAACAACATTTGTTTAATCCTTTTTAATAGGATTTGAGGTAAGAAGTTATTCACAAATGTTTTATGTATATACTTACATCAGAAAGATAAGTACATGTATATTTTAAACAAACATTTTGAAAGGCGATTTATTAAATAAATATTTGTTTTGAGGCTTAGTGGTGGCTAAGGATAAATAAAATCTCAAGTGGAATTGGTCGTTGTTGTTTGTTATTCGATAGTTAAATGATCGACTATCGAATTTGGACCCAAATCGTAACTTAGGAAATATCTAGGAGAAACACGTGAGTTATATGATACAGTCATCTTTAATTTTGATCTACTGTGCGTATAAATCTAGTTTCGTTCTCCTAGGACAAATGATAAGGAAATCCTTCCACTAATGGTTAGAAGTTGATCTCCTCTCTTATCTTTGACTGTTTATTCCTTAAGAAACCGAGGTTAAGTTTACCAGAAATTATCGAAAGTTGTTTCGAAGAAACCAGGATCGGATATCTTATCCAAAAACCACTTTGATCCAACTCAAGCGTTTCGAAGTGAAGACATCCTGGAGATGATGGAATTGAAGACGGGGCTTTTTGAAGTGCAAGGGCTGCTTGCTACTAATCCTGAGGTTGATTCCAAAAATGGATGTAGTAGAGGTCGTGCCTTCGGTTTGTTCATATCCTGGACAACTTGTATTGATGAATGCTGGCATTGCATTGTTTCTTAGAGGGTAGTATTAACATCACAAGTGGGAAGTGCTATATAAAAGGTAAAATGTAGCCTCAAGTCTCATCAACCGGGAATGACTAAAACAAGGGAGATGCAGCAAGGCTAAGTGGGTCGCTCCCATTAGGGTATGATCAGCCCTATCTAGAGGCGATATTATCTCTCCTTTGTATGCTTCGGGGCCCATTATGGAGGGGTGATGATATTCGGCACTACTAGTCAAGTGGTAGGCCGGTTCTGTGTTGGCAAAAGATCTTGACAAGGTCCTCGGTGTTATTTTATCTAGAGATGCACCCTGACGAGTGGTACCCTAGTAGCCCAGTCATTGTATGGAATCCATTCTCCAACAGGCGCCCTACGGACTTAGTTATGGCCAACTATGTTGAAATGTGAGATGCAAGCATTTTATCTATATTCATAATTTACTTTGATCGCCAGACATTATTATAATATCAATAAATTTTCTATAGAAAATGTTTTGGTTAACGTATGGTAAAAACCCGTCCGTGTTTTTATGCAACGTGGTCTTATGAGATGCCTTTGATTTAAAGGTTTTTATAAAATTAAAGACTTATGCTTTACTCACACCAGATGCATGTCTGACTCGGAGTTTATTCTTTTTCTAAACTCTTGGGTGCTTAATTTGAATGGGAAGCCAAATAGTTTAGGTTTTCTGCAGATTCATTTTGGAGGAGCTTGGAGCATATGGCTTCATTGATAGCTAGTTATTATCTTGATTTTCGCTATATTATATGTATATTGTATCTATTCGGTAAGGACAGGCTGTTATGACTGTCATAGGCTAGATTTGTATTAGAATGACTTTGATGTAACATTTTTGTAATGACTTTGTAATATATTATGTTGAGTAATATATATTATTCCGTTGCATTATTAGATTCCGTGTTGTTAATTTCTTCTCTTCAATCTTTTCTTTTTTCAACCTCTAATGACCCATCTTTCGGACGACTAAATGATCGACCCACGAATATCGAGAATGTGTTAAGTGTCATCATTGGTAGTAAGGAAGGCGGATCATTACACTAAGTGTCATCCAATTTCGAGCTAATTTGTCTTCGTTTTGCTCGTTTTGTCGACCAATTCCTAAGTAACTAAAGCCAGTAGCAAAACAAATCAAAGCACAACATACAAACATGGAATATCATCTATACACATCCATACATACATGCAATTCATTTAAATATGATTGTTATCCAGCCTTTTACCCCGGCTATATCGAACTAATTTCATAAGTTAGATTCCATTTCCATCAAGGCCGATGACTCCAAAGTGATGATTTTGGGGCCCAGAAGTCAAGTACAAATGGTAACATGGAGTTAAAGAATCTTCGCTTGAATTTATTAAGATAGATTATGTTCAATATCACTTATAAAAGTCTGGGTTCGAACACTCCTTCATAAGGAGTTTATTATTTAAATAATTCTCTAATATTTCATAAATACATGAGAGAACTCTAAATTACCATTTAGTGATATCAATTTAGATTTGGTATTTGTTTAATGTATCAAATACATTAACAAATCATGATGTTGTAGACTATACAACATGTATGATAATTTCTATTTCCAATACATGAGGAGTCCATCTTAGATGTTCCATATTAAATTCTTTAATAAGGTGTCCTTGCACATCGTTTGAGATATTCCCATTATCCTTTATGCTTACTATAAAAGACATCATTTAAAATCCAACATTGAGTGTTAAAACAACAAAAGATGATTTTAACTCAAGTACGTCGTTAAGAATCGGCAACGTGTTGTCTACTTATGGTTTTATAAATATCTATGTACCTTTTAACGTTCTTTCTTATGAACACACGATTTCTCCCTGATAATCAAACTATTTGATTTTTCTATCAAAATATTTGTTCAATTTCGATGCTCATAAAATGATACTCTCTATAATTTCTTGGATCATATCCAGAAACTCACAAACTCAATATCGCTTCCACTGGCTTTGAGACACTTTGGTTATTATGTATAAACTATTTACTCTAAATCATTATTTAGAATTTTCTTTTTCAACAAATACATAAAAAAATATAAAGTCATATAATGCGATAATTTTGTGAGTGAAATCCAAACCTACGTGAGCACATCAAACGGTGAACCTGTTATGCTAATTTCAGCAATTTAAAAATTTGTTGTATCCCAACTACATTTGTCTTTCTCTTAAAGACACATTTACGGGCAACGGATCATGTTCCTTGGGTACAACTTTCAAAATAATATTTTGATAATGTACTTAGAATCAATTTCAAGTTTGTGCATATACCATATCGTAGAGTCAATACTCACTACAAGAAAATCTATTTTTCGTAGCAGGAGTGTGCAGTGTTTTAATAAAAATGCTGCTATTATCTGATGGATTATTAAAAAAGCAATGTATAAAACGATGCTCGTAGGAGGCGGGCTAGGTCAAAAAATGAAGCACGGGCAAACCAAAATCTCACCGCTTTACATAAAACACAAAATCGATGTCTCTCCCTCCCACCTAACCTATCACAAATTTAATTAAAAATCAACCTTTCACCATCGATCACTAATCTTATCTCCAACTTCGCTCAATATCAAGCCTTTCACCGTGGATCTCCAGTCATATCCAACGTCGCCCAATAGCAACTTTTTACTAACGCTCAACATCAACCTTCCACCATTGATCTCCAGTCCATTACAGCCGTCGATTCAATCTGTTATGATCATCATCAACCTGTCGCGATTTGATTTCGATTTAAAAATCAACTTTGTCGAGCCAAACTTCCCTGCTATGGAGTGTATTTTTGGAATCTTTAAGGTGTGTCCCTAATTTATCTGTCATGTAGCTTTGGTTTGTGAGAAGAGGAACTGCCATGCTTTCTTTTGATATTAATTCACTACATCCTTGTGCAAATCATTATGTTGTACTATGATCAATTGATTATTCGCATCGACTTATATAAAATATCATCTTCTTTATCAGAGAAAGTTCAGGATTTTAGCGGCTTCTAAGCATTGAGTCTCTTAATTAACAGGTATAGTTACTAGAAGTATGATCAGTAAATTTATTTTATCAATTTAGACAGTTTTCATACTCATGTGGCACACATTGGTCGATGTTTTATTATTAATTTGTGCTTCAGTTTTTCTAAGTGATGGTGAAATACACATAAAAGGCATAGATGAAGTGGAATTTCGTAAGAAAAGGATTGTTCGTAGAACTATAAGCCTGGATGATGTTAAGATTATTAAGTAAGCAGTTGGTGCAGTAAGTTCTACTATTTTTCATAATTTTCGTATATTTTATTTTATCAATACTAAGCTCATATAATTTGTGACAGACAGTTAATGCTATTTTGATTGGGTTGACATCTTTCTCTATATCACGCTATCTCGATAGAAGATACAATATTATTTCCAAGAATAAAGGGACGAATGATCGTCTACCTAAGATGCATCTTCGAAGAACGGTTCTTGTAAATGTTAGAACAGCTCCTGACATTCATGTAAGCACTAAAATGATTGTTTGATACTTTGATCTTTATATTTTAATCCAAACAAGTGAGTTATAGTGTTCACTTGTAATGAGTAGGCATTGAAGGATATGCTGGAAGGTGGTAAAGGCACTAGGTGGAGTAACTGGCTAGGTTATGTTATTATGAAGTTTCCACTAGCAATGTATAAAGATTCATTAGAATATGTTCGTAAAGGAATAAAGACTAGGGAGAGAAGGAAGAAGTCATTGGAGGCAATCCTTACTTAAGCAAGCGGTTCTCTCATTGTTAAATTATTTGGGAATAAGGTAAGTTGTATTTTGATATCGAATTGTATGTATGTAGAAGTCTATATTAGATTGAATCAATTCATTGATCTATGAATATATGCAGCAATGTGATATGCACCGCTAACCTTCCCTTGGAAAAATAATTATGCTTAACAAATATATGTTTTTTCACTTAACAATTGTTATCAAGCAAGTAAAAGGAATGGTAGAAGAAAACCAAAGTATATTTAGCCATGTATATTAGTATATAATACTGCAAATGAATATATGCTAGGTTTAATAGAATGTCACTTGCCAGTTCATGCGATTTTAGTTATTATTCAGGGATTGTACCAAAATTCTTTTGATTCAGTTTATTTATAGCTTCAACTTAATGCATTACTGAAATGACAACATTGCCATTTTTAGGATAGCAGGTAAATGATAATGGATGGCTAACTATGTTTAAACGAATTCACATTTTTATTTTCATCTTACAACTGAAAGACCCTAAATTTCATATTAACTTAGTTTAGGGTAATTCCAACAAACATGGTAAAATACTATTAAGACAAAAGAAATAGTTCGGACTTTAGACTTAGATTTCTTAGAAGTTTATTGTAAATTTTAGTCAATTTTATTTTATAGGTAGCAGCCACTCTCTGTTTTATAGGTAACAGTCGCTCTTTGTCATAGAATTCTCCACCATACAACTATATCGTTCTCAAATATTGGTGGTCCCATTGAAGAAGTTGCATTTTCTGGTCATCCTCTAGTCTTTATTGCTCCAACTATTTATGGACACCCTTGGATAATTTCACATTGAATTCCTATTTTTGTCCTCAATTTTTTTCTCTTTTATATGCCTAAATACATCGACATTGTCCTTAAACTTTTAAAAAAATATTTACATTGATCTCCCAACATATATATCACATCACCGAGAAGAAAATAATTTACCAGTATCGTTGGGGGTTTGTCTTTTTATAACCATTAATATCTGTATTTTTTGATCATATGAGCTAACTTTAGAATTTGTAGTAAACTAAATATTGTGGAAGTTCTCATTACGTTAGGAATTAAGAATATTCCTTGAGCAGCAGAAAACAAGTATGCCCAGGGACACAGTTTAGAAATTCGCTATATAATGTGTTAAGTCTATATATTTTTTGCTCTAGTATTTGATGGATTAGAATCCAATATAAAATAGTTAGAGTGATAACTGAGTGTAATAATTCTTCCCTTCTTACCAAACTTAGAAATTATGAGTCCCATCCTTGTAGTTTGTTTTGTATCTTGTGTAACAAGTGCTGGCACTGTGAGTAACGAAGGTAAGTGGATGAAATGGGGACTCCCAAATAAGTTATGGTTAGATTCCTTCATATTACAGTGTCGTCAAAAAATATTATTTCCTTGTAGCTTTAGAACTAAAATAAAAATGTTGACATTCATGGCAGTTCAGATTTTCAAAGACCCATTTAGTTGTGTCTCCTGCCAGATTTGTGGTCTTTCCAAATATCATCTTGTCGTCGGTATATATCAAGTGAGTAATTTGTGGCTCAAACTTGTAAACATGAATAAAATTATGGAGATTAGTTGCTTCGGCCATTAATTAAGGGTGACCACAGATCTCCCCGACGTAAGCCTTTAGTGCTAGTAATATTTTCCTTGGTAATTCCTTGAAATAAAATTGAGCAGGTAGGAGTGTTTATGCATTTGAATGTAATATTAATAAAATGAGTAGGAAAACCCATTTTACTAATAATGTAACATATAAATATCCTATTCATATGTCTTAAGCTTTTTGTACGTCCACTTTTATGCAAAATCTGTCTACTCCTTTCTTGGATAAATCCTGTAATAATTCATGAGAAAGTATTATATTCTCACCTATATCGCTCGACAATAAAAGCACATTGATTTTGTGATATTAGATATGGCAGGAAGTGTTTTAATCTGTTGCATAAAAATTTATTAAAAACTTTGAAGTATATATTGCAGCATGAGAGAGGTATGTAGTGTGTAATGTGAGTAGGCATATCTTTCTTTGGAATGAGTGAAATAAATGTACGATTAATACCCTTTGGGGGCTTCTTTGAAGTAAACATCTCTTGTACAGCAGCAAGAAGGTCCTGCTTAATATCATCTCAATGTAATGTCATGAATTTTGAATTTATATCGTCTGGTCCATAGCTTTTGTCTTCATGAACAAAAAAAATAGCTTTCTTTACTTCTTTCATTTTTATTTCCTGTAATAAAAATTTCTGGCCTACCTTATTAATAACTAAAATAATTTGAAATTCTGGAATAATGGGAGTGCTATCATTGAACAGGTCAGTTTAATAAGTAAAAGCCTCATGTTCAATCTGTTCTGGCTTATACACAAAATTCCTATATGGATCTATGAATGGTTGAATATTAATTATAAGTCTTCTGAATGACATTTTTGAATGAATTTTTTTTAATTATTTTCACCTTGTTGCAGCCATTGTACTTTAGCTTTTTTGTGAACTCCATAATTTTATTTATCTCCCAAATAAAGGTTGTTATTATTGTCCAGTCATAAATGTGCATCTAGAAATTTATATTTTATAAACATTGCATTTGTTTTGTATATTATATCTTTTGTTATCAAGAAAAATTTACAATAGATTGTGAATGCAGATAGTGATATTGCAAATAGAAATGAAGGTAATTGGAAGGAACATTCTATAGTTGATGCTGGCAAAAACGATCAGGATATAGTGACTTATGATACACAATTAGTGGCTGATAAATTTTTCGACTTGGATGCAAATGATATCTCTGAATTCAGACCTTTTGAATTTGCTAATGAGCTTCAGCTCTGTAGTACCAATGATGAAGAATACGGAAATTTTGAATTGAGAATTATTCATCGTAAAAGCAGGTATGAACTATGGAATCAAAGTTACCTCTTTATATTTTATAATTTATAGTAACAAGGAGCTGCATGAAGATTTGTCGTTTTCATTTATAGCCGATCCTAAGATCAGTTTTTAACCCGCCAAAACATGACGGTGTAGAAACTATTCGTAGAATTCTTAACCTTGGTGTTAACGTGGAGATGATTACTAGTAAATAAAACATTGTAATTTTAGTCTGTTCCTGATGTTGTTACAGTATTCTACTATTTTCCATATGTATTCCTAATTCTTTTTCTTCATGCATGAAGCATGATCGGTTAGGTGATCAGCTGTTGCTAAGGAAACTGGGGTAAGACCTGGAATGGGAACAGACATGAATACATTTTCATCGTAACTTGGAAGTGGCCATGACAAAGATGCATCATTCGCTTCTCTCCCTGTTGATGGAATGATTGAGATAGTTGGTGGATTTGTTGGAGTTTTCCCTGGTAAAAAGCTTCACATAACATATCTGCTACCTGTGTTACTTATTTGCATTCTAATCTATTATATTTGCATTTGAATAGAGCACAAATATGAGAAAGTGAAGATTTTACAAGAAAGCAACCACTATGTGGAATGGCTGTAGATGGTGTGATGATGCACCTACTCTAAAAAGAGCAGGTATTGGATCGGGCAACCATAAGAAATTTGAGTTCGCTTTATTATTTATACGAGTAGAATAAAATGCATTTTTTCTAGTGGTTAGTTTAGCTCAGATTTCCATTATAGATTTCCCTAAACCTTTAGTACCTTTGGTGGTAATTGCTCTAATCATATTCATAATCCATGTTTATTACTTGGATTAAATTTAATATATAGTAAAGCTATAGTTAAAGATTTATTAACAACTCTAAAAGAGCTTTCTGGAAGCTACACAACAGCTTTTATTCTAAAGAACTTCGAAATAGTCGGATACCAGACATCCGATTTACTTTATAAATGCACATCTTGTTTTGCCAAATATTTCAAACATGGAGGCTGCAGTAGGAATCAACATCTTTACTACTCAACAAGCCCTTTTAACTACAACACCAGGTTTAATATGTTGTTATTTGTCAGTACATTAAACTATTTTGTTGTATTAGACGTCATTTATTTCACTTGAGCCGAGCGCCCTTTAACCCTATTTTTTACTATTCATTTTACCCTGCTAATCAAAAGTGTCACGTTGAAATTTAACTTGTATATTTCTCATTGATATGGGGTTTGACATTTAATTTAATCCGATTATAGTGGGAATAATACAATATTACAATTCATTTACATGTTTCGCACTTACCTATACATATATACATGTGTACACACATCTATAACTAAGGAAATTAAGTTTTATAAATAATAATAGCAATAAGTTAACTAAGTTAATAATAATGATGAATTATAAAATATTAACTAGTTAATAAGAAAAACTGTCAACACACCAGAGCAAAGTTCAAATTGTGAACCCTTCAAAGTTTTGCTAAGTCAACTAAGTTTCGTAAATAATGATAATTATAAATTAACTAAGTTAATAATAATAATAAACTATAAATCATTAACCAAGTTAACTAAATTTAATAAAAATTAACTAAATTTACAATAATGATAATAATAATTTGATTAACTCAATTAAGTTTTATAAATAATAATAATAATAATGATAAATTAACTAAGTTAATAATAATAATAATAATAATAATAATAATAATAATAATAAATTATAAAAAAAACCAAGTTAACTAAGTGTTATAAAACTAACTAAATTTATAATAATGATAATAATAATTTAACTAAGTCAATTAAGTTTTATAGATAATAATAATGAAAAATTAACTAACTTAATAACAATAATAACAACAAATTATAAAACAATAACCAAGTTAACTATGTTTTATAAAAATTAACTGAATTTATAATGACGATTATAATAATTTAACCAAGTTAATTAAGTTCTACAAGTAATAAGAATATAAATTAACTAATTATTAATAATAATAATAAATAAATAAATATTAACCAAGTTGACTAAATTTTATGAAAATTAATTAAATTTATAATAATGATAATAATTTTTTTTACTAAGTCAATTAAGTTTCATAAATAATAATAATGATAAATTGACTAAGTTAATAAAAAAAATTTATAAAACATTAATCAAGTTAACGAAGTTTAATAAAAATTAAATAAATGCCTAATAACGAGAATAATAATTTAATAAAGTCAATTAAGTTTTATAAATAATAATAATAATGATAAATTAACTAAGTTAACAATAATAATAAATCATAAATATTAACCAAGTTAATTAAGTTTTATAAAAATTAACTAAATTTATGATAACGATAATAATAATTTAACCAAGTCAATTAAGTTTTATAAATAATAATAATGATAAATTAATTAAGTTAATAATAATAATAATAAATCATAAAATATCAACCAAGTTAACTAAGTTTTATAAAAATTAAGTAAATTTATAATGATGATAATAATAATTTAACTAAGTCAATTAAGTTTTACAAATAATAATAATAATAATAAATTAACTAAGTTAATTATAATAATAAATTATAAAATATTAGCCAAATAAACTAAGTTTTATAAAAATTAACTAAATTTATAATGATGATAATAATAATTTAACTATGTCAATTAAGTTTTAAAAATAATAATAATAATAATAATTTGACTAAGTTAATAATAATAATTATTATAAATCAAAAAATATGAAACAAGTTGACTAAGTTTTATAAAAAATAATTAAATTTATAATAATGATAATAAAAATTTTACCAAGTTAATTAAGTTTTATAAATAATAATATTGATAAATTAACTTGTTAATAATAATAATAATAAATTGCAAAACATTAATCAATTTAACTAAATTTTGTAAAAATTAACAAAATATAAAATAATGATAATAATAATTTAATCAAGTCAATTAAGTTTTTTAAATAATAATAGTGATAAATTAACTAAGTTGATAATAATAATAAATTATTAAATATTAACAAAGTTAACCGAGTTTTATAAAAATTAACTAAATTTATAATAATAAGAATAATAATATAACCTATTTTTATAAATAATAATAATAATAATATAAATTAAGTTTTATAAAACTTTTCTAAGTTTACTCAATTTCGTTAAAGCATTCGAATGTTCTTTTCTTGATTTAGGATTTTTTTTACTCGATGTGGAACCATTTTTCTTGTGAAGAAAATAAAATGTATATTACATTGATATGTGATAAAATATATTTCACTCGTGTTCATAAATAATATACGGTGTGTTCAAAATAATTATTAGATGTAATCTTAACTATATTATGTGAAAATGTATTATTTAATCTACATATGAGCCATCACACATACGATTAGATAGACAAACTTAATTATTATTACTAGTGCATTTACTATTACAATTAGTTTTATACATAGTAACTCTGTGGTGAATATTTATATCAACTATTTTTTGAACATAGAATACACGTGCACTACTAGAGAATTCCTGCCATCATAATTTGTTAAGCCGTACCCACCTGGTGTCTCTTGATCAACCTAAACTATATTTATGGTATTTTGCTTTATATAAGAACTTTAGGTGAATTTGGGACGTTATATTGGTAATATAGAGAGAAATGAATGATAATCTTTTCTTTTTAACTAATTGCATATTATTTTGCACTTGAATTTGAGTTTTCTAAGTCAACCTTTTTTATCGTATCAAATGCTTGGGTTTTTAGTTAGTAGTAAATGAAAAGTAGAAGGAGAGATGATAATAGAACATGTAAAAACTGACATGATAATGGATCATTGTATGTATCTCGTATTCTTTTTGGTTTTTACTTAATAAATTGATATTTGTTCTCTTATACCGCTAATCTCTAATTTCCTTTTCTCCCTATAGGCATATTGGACCTTTGAAGGATACGAGCTTGAACTTTCCAAAATTTATATTCTCTTTTAGCAAGCTTGTTTTGTAATATTTTATAGTGCCAACATTTGTTCTCAAAACATTGTTCATGAAATATTGTATATGACAAAATTTTATGGTATATGAAAGTACAGTAGCTTTGATTGTGTTTAATCTTTATAACTGCTTATATTATCAGATTATATCTATTCATGTCCTATAAATTGACCATGCTGCAGCAGTTGTAAAATGTAGAAAAAATATTGATATACTATAGCATTTCATAAAAGCTGCATAACTTATTTATGCAGCGTTTCAAAATTGCTGCCGTATTATTGGTTCTGTGAAGTCACGTTGGTAGATTGCCTTTCCAAAATGCTACTAAATGATTTTGCAGCATTTAACTAAAGCTGCAAAATTAATTTACGATAGCGCTTTCTAACAGCTTCAATAGCCATTAATTTAGCAACATTTTAGAAAGGCTACGAAATTTCTTGACTCTATTGTAACTTCACATTAGGCAGCGTTCTTCAAAACGCTGCTAATGATTATGGCAGTACTTTTAAAATGCTGCGAACGATCTTTTTGTTGTAGTGACTCTTAATAATTTACTCGATTATTGAGGATTATCCATTCTCAACATTGATAAGAAACTCACAGTTTCTCTTTAATATATAAGAATACTCATTAGACATTCTAATGTATTTGTGTTCATTTAGGTTCGGTCAATTTTATTTCATCCCTTGTAATCGGTTTATCATTAGATCTTATCCAAATTTATCTTATACCAATAATTTCATAAAGAAATTATTTCACTATGAAATTAGTGTTGCTAGAAACAACAGTTGTTTCTCAGTGCAATGAAATGGCTATTCATAAGCATATTGTTAATTGCCTTCTATAAAATAGTTTTGCATCCGTTCATAATATATTTATGTTCACAACATAAATTAGTCATCTAATGACTATCTTTCCCCACACTTTCTTGGTGCAATTCATACAGAATCCCTTACGTACAATTATTACATATAGTCTTTCAACTTGCACAACCTGCTAACTCCTTAATTGAGGATATATTGGGGTTTCTTATATACCCTTATCTCATTTGGTTTTGTAAACTATTCTTTGGCTGATATTAATTTTGACCTTGTGTACTCCTTTTAAATACATACCTTATTAAAAGATTTTGACTCAACTTCACTCATCATTAATCGTGCTTTGTCTAACAAAGTTCAATTACTCTCTATCAGTACATCATTATGTATTATAGGGAGGAGTGACCATTGACACTCAATCTTTATTCATGTTAGGTACATACGGAACTCTTTTCAATTTACTCACACATACGATCAAATAAAATTATTTATGTTGCATGTTATATTGTTTACTTTTGTGCTATATACTATGGATATATCAGAGACTTATACATGCATATCAAATACATATATTAATGTCGGTGGCAACACATCTATGAATATGACGAAGTACGTAGAACCACTTCAATATTAATAGACTTATGATTGCATACATCTATATGTATCAATCTGAAAAGTTCATCAACTCTTATGACACTCCCACTAAATGGGTGCACAACCCTTAATTGTTTGAGATATAAGTAACTACTATCATATGATTCATAATCATATAATAAATATTATTTCTCAAAACTACGGCTTAGTCCATAATCCTAAAATAATTGTAAATAATTTTAGATACTTCAGTATTTTCCAATTCATCATTTTTGTTGTGAAAAAAATACGACATTATAGTTCTATTTCATAACGAATACTCAAAATATTCACATTGAAATATAACTATGTCCATTTTTTAGTTGACACCGAAAAATAGTCACTATTGCATAAGTAATGTGTGGTAGGTTTTAAGAAACAATTTTCATAATTTGATGCAATCAATAAGTGGTATATGGCACTCTCCCTCTATTTCCACTATTACTATAATAGCGCATTGGATTTGGAAGTCTATGATTCACTTAATATAGATAATTTATTTCATATACTACAACTTGTTTATGATGGAGAGTTCTTTAATCAAATATCTTGAACTCAAAGAAATAATTCTCATTGAAAACAATTTTCTATATGGAATACATTTCAAAATAGAAATCATATTTCATATTCCAACCTTGAGTATCAATTTGTTATTGCAATACTTGTTCGATGTTTCTTTATGAAGCAGAAGTGACTATCCACTATCTTCATCCCAATCAAACCTTAAATTACGTCTACTCTTGTACATTTGTTATTCTTTCTAAATGGTCAAACCATTCAAAAGAAGTCCCTTGCTACTATATCATAATGAACTCTTTACAAAAATGCATTTGATTATCCTTAATATTTAAGGACATCAAATATGACGCACTTTATGTAAACTGATCAAACTAACATTTCAATGATCGATTTCATAGATCAATATCATAGTTTCTGTCTTCTTTACAGTTAACAAAGTACGATCTTCGTTGTAATCAATCAAATAAATATTTGATCTCGGACTATGGTTTATTTGCTTATTTGTAATGTCATCGAAATACTGTACATTACAAGGTATAATCGTTCACCATATAAAATGCATATTTGATTTTAGATAGATCAAGTGTCCATAGTCTTGTATTGCTTCTAAGTTTGGAACTCATATAATGCAATACACGGTCTTGAACAACTAAACTCATAAACAACCAAATTATAAACGTATTAAGTGGTTGTAAAATTAGGCACTTGTACGGGTATAGAACATTAGCACAAGAATTATTTTAAAGTAAGTGTATGTTATATTTCTGTTTATCAATCTTTAATTTAGTTCATTGTAGATCTTAACTGATAAATGTAGAAATCCAAAAATTCGAACACTTCGTTTTTGAATATCGTAACGTTTTGAGATTTAGTTAAGTGTTATAAATGTGATTTTATTACCTTGTTAAACATCTTTTAATTAATGAATAATGATAAGAATTTTTTTAAAAATTTGTTTACATAGATATATTCTTTGAGGAAAAATCGATAATGTGACTGAAAATCGGTTTATTTGTAAACAACTTTTTAATCGATATAAGTTGTTTGAACTTGTTAACCCAAAAAACAGATCAACACCCTGATATGATTGTGAATGCACCAGCTCTGTTTATCAAGACAAATAAAGTAGAGAAAAACACTCTTCAAATTGTAGAAAAGACAGAATAAAGTAGAGAAACACAAGATTTTTATAGTAGTTCAGCTGTTAACGAAGCCAAAGTCCACTTTATAGATTTTGTTGATGGATTGACTATCGATCATAAGTATAAGTTGTTTACAATTCTAATAATTAAATAAAGAAATATCAACACCTTTGATGGAGACAAAAGAAGGATCTCATTGTCTCATCACGACCATTGTGAGGAGGAAGAAGGTTGAAGAATCTTAGTAGCAAAGTTTTCCCAGTGATCAGAGCAGCCAACCCCCCATCTGTTGAAGATAGGATGGTATTTGTAGGATTTAGATAGCACTTGGATCGGAACCAGAGTACAAGAATCCTGTAGTTATCCATAGGAGGAGGCATGTAAAATTTAGGGTAATTTTGAACTAACTTTATGGATCGGTACCAATCAAAAATGTTGTGAAATTTTTGCACAACTCCCACTTCATTGGCTTCCCTTATTACATGCAAGGTTCTTCATGTGATTTCATAGCTTGTTGACTTATTTTGATGATGGCTCACATGTAAATTAGATTAAACTATAATCTGAACCAGATAAGTCTTGACTTCTTCAACTCAAATGCTTGGAATGTTATCTAACTTGGTAGATAAGTTTAGGAGTGATGTAGGAACATAATGCATGTGGATTAGAGAATCTACAAGTCAATATTTTGGATTGGCACTGATCCAATTGGATCGGAGCGGTGCTGATCCAATTGGATCGGAGTGGTGCTGATCCAAATACTTGGCATATTTTTGGTTCAAACTCTCGGGGTTTCTTTGTCATGTACTTTTAGGCCTTCGGGTCAAGCTTCGAGTCATTTTGACTTAATCTAAAACTATTTACTCCTTTTGAATTCTATTCAGTTAAAAACCTAGTTAACAGATATCTTTTACCCTTGTTTAATAATCAAATGAACTCATTAGGAACTAATTAACACACATTACTACATGGGATATGAGATATTATCATATAAGGGCCATAATTGTCATAGTTAATGTAAGAGATGTAAAGGAGAAGTGATAGGGCATATAGAGGTATGAGCCTTTCATGGCATGGTAGGGGTGAGAGCAAGCTTAAGAAACACCATATGAAGGCTATAAAAGGAGGGGCATAGGCTTGAATTCATTGCACAAAAATTTTACACTAAAATTAACACTCTCTTATCTCTTTTGTCTACATAATTTCCTAAACGAAATAATTTCAAAACTCATCCAAATCAACTCAAACTTAGACTAGAGGCTTAGGACAACATTATAACAATTCCTATGATGCAGCGCGATCTACAGACTCAAGGAAGTTGAATGGTTCAAGACCTTTAGGTCGTTTGGAGGAGGACACGGTATTAGGTCGTTCGGAATTTTTAAGTCGCTCACGACCTAGTGTGGGGGTACTGGAGATAGGTCGGCAGCGACCTAGTGGGAAGACAGGTCGTTCAAGCGGCCTAAGAAGTGTAAAGGTCCAACCCAGCGAGCTAAGTGAACCGGAGCAACATGTTTTAGGTCGTTCGCGAGCTACTGGAAACACGCGACATAATGAAGGTCGTTCGTGAGTTAACGAGTCAAACACTCCAGCGCACAATCCCTTAGGTCGTGGAGGAGTTATGTCGCGAGAAGATGAGGCTAATGCTGTGCGGAGGAGTTATGTCGTTATGTGTTAACTCATGTTGTAAATATATGATAAGTTGCATTGTACATAGGTCGTGAGTCGTATGTACCCATGTTGAATTCTATTTTAGGTCGCATGGATGGACTGTGATGTATATATGGAGTGGCCCTTAAGTCGTGGGTCGTTTGCTTGTTGTAACTCGTAGGTCGTGGAATCTATAAGTCATTAACGACCTGGGTCGTGTTGTATATATTGAGTTGTATAGGTCGTTTGACTGGTTTGTAATACAGTGTATGTACTTAAGTCGCATAAGGGTTGTAACGTATTGAGTCGTGCGGTACTAAGTCGCTAACGACCTTGTTTAGGTCGTAGGTCACCTAGCGACTTAAGTTGGGTCGGGAAATTGTGTTGTGCCTTGAAGTTGTAGCCTATAAATAGGTGAGTCGGGTCATTTGTAAAACTCAGGTTATTGTTGAATAAAAACTTTGTTTTGATTGCTGTGTGCTTTCATCTAAATTGATAGTTGAGTGTGATCTCCTATCTCCACTTTTGGTTAATCGAGTGCGCTCGATTCAACGATTGTTGAAGCCGATTCGCGGTATCAAGTGCGCTTGATCAACGCTTGAAGAATTAAAGATCTTCTTTCACAGTATCATGCACGATCAACGTGATGAGGATAGCTAGAATTCGGTATCTTCGGATCAACGAATTTGGGCATTTCAGTATTCATCAATCCACCGATTGCTACTTTCATCGATCTAAATCGTTTTGTTATTATCCGCTGTGTCAGTTTGGTATCAGAGCTAGACTTAGCCAATCATAGCTAAGCCGAGTCTTGGAGCCAAGGAGTTTGGAGTTGGTGTTCATCGTGTTCATCTTGAAGTTGCAACAAGTTTGGAGTTTTCGATCCATATTCTTTTGGATCAAAGTGTGGAAATTGTTTGAATCTTGGCCATGGAAGTTTGCGCGCCAAAGTGTTTGAATTTGGAGTTGAGGCCGAACCAAGTTAGGTCACAACTATGTGTGACGAGCTAAGTTAGGTCGTTGCACTTTGAAGTCGAGCTAGTGGTTGTGCGAGCTAAGTGAAGAGGCCGTGCTTTGTTTGTTCAAGTTTAAGTTGAAGTTTGAATTGTTGAAGTATTTGTGTTGATTCAATCATGCCACCAAAGAGAGCTAATCATCATCAGAATGTTGAAGCGTTGTATAGAAGAGAAGAAGCCGAGCAAATGGAACAACGCATTAATGAGAAATTTGAAGAAGGCATTGGAAAGTTAGAGAAGTTGATGAATGATTTGAATCAAAATCAAAGGAGGAGATCACTAGTCTCGAACCATGAAGGAAACCGAGTTTCGCCATCGGTTACGGAAGCGAGAAGGGTATCACCGCAATCTTTTAGAGAAAGAAGAGAAACATCAATTTCATCAAGGAGAGATCACCATGACTATAGACATGAAGAGGGAAGAACTCCGCGTGAGTTTGAAAGTGAGCCATATAGAGATGAAGAGAGACATAGTAGAAGAGACATGCGTGATCGAAAGGTTGTTGATGGTCGAGATCGATATAGACATACATTTGATTTTGATGAAGAGGGTGATAGAGCTAGCATTCATTACCGAGATCGAGACCAAGTTCGAAATTCATATCGGGATGTAGATGATGATCGTCGATGGGAGTCGGATATGAAGATGGAAATTCCAGAATTCAAGGGTGGAATGGTTGCAGAAGAATTCTTGGATTGGTTGTCCAATGTTGAAGAGATTTTTGACTTTAAAGAAGTTCCTGAGCATAGAAGAGTTAAGTTGGTTGCTACAAGGTTGAGGGGGAGAGCTTTAGCATGGTGGAAGCAAACTAAACTTACAAGGGAGAGAATGGGAAAGTCAAAGATTGAATCATGGGAGAAAATGAAGAAGCTGATGAAGGGCACATTTTTACCTTACAATTATCAATCACTCATGTATCAGAGGTTGCAGAACTTGAGCAAGGGACGAAGTCAGTTAATGATTATGCAGATGAATTTTACCAACTCATTGCTAGAAATGATATTATGGAGATGGAAGAACAGCTAACTGCTAGATTTGTTAGAGGGTTGCGAATGCAGATCCAGGATATGGTTAATATGTTTGATCCAAGATCTGTGGCGGAGGCACATTAGAAAGCGTTGGCTTGGGAGAAGCAGGGAAGACGAGGTGGTGGTGTGTTTACAAATTCCAACAATCAAGTGAAGGGTGCTAGTGCGAGTTCCAATGTTCCAAAGCTGTTACAAAACCAGTTGTACAGGAGGTTACGAAGGCGAAGGTCAATAACAGTTTCAAGTGCTATAATTGCCAGGAAGTGGGTCACAAAAGCAATTAATGTCCAAAGCCGAAGAAACGAGCTATGATAGCTGAGGTTGAGGATGAGGAAGTAGAAGCTGAATATTCCAATTCACCACTTGTTGAGGAGGAAGAAGAGTTGTCCGGAGATGAGGGTTGTAATTTGATGATGAGGAGGTCTTGTCTAACACCGAAGCAAGAAGATGATTCTAGTTGGTTAAGGAGCAACATTTTTCAGTCAACATGCACTATTCTGGGGAAGGTTTGCAAGTTTGTTATTGATGCTGGAAGTTGTGATAATATTATTTCTACCGAGGCTGTGAAGAAGTTGGCATTGAAGACTGAGAAACATCTGAAACCTTACAAGTTAGCTTTGTTGAGGAAGGGTGGTGAAGTGAAGGTTTGTCGAAGAGCTTGTGTTAATTTTTCAATTGGGAAGAAATACAAAGATGAAATTTGGTGTGACGTTGTGGACATGGATGGGTGTCATCTATTGTTAGGAAGACCATGGCAGTTTGATAGAGCAGTACAACATGATGGTCGTGCTAATAGCTACAGTTTCATGTTTGAAGGTACTAAAATCACTTTAGTTCCCAAGAAGCAACAACAGAAGGAAAGCAAGTTGGAGGAGATTGAAGAATTGAAAACTTTGCTATCTTTGAAGGAGTTTGTCAAGGAAGTTGAAGAGGAGCCTGAAGTGTTTTTGTTGATTGGGCGAGAGTGTAATGAAGTGGTTGAAATTGCTGAAGAAGTAAAGCCAGTGCTGGAAGAATTTAGCGATGTATTTCCTGAGGAGCTGCCAACGGAGTTACCACCGTTGAGAGATATACAACATCAAATTGATCTAGTGCTAGGTGCAGTTTTACCGCATAGGCCACATTACAGGATGTGTCCGAAGGAACACGAGGAGTTGAGAAGGCAAGAGGAAGAATTACTTGAACAAGGGCACATACAAGAGAGATTAAGTCCTTGTGTTGTACCAGCATTGTTGGTGCCTAAGAAGGATGGTTCATGGAGAATGTGTACCGATAGTCGGGCATTGAACAAGATTACTGTTCGCTACAGATTTCCTATGCTTAGACTGGATGACTTGCTAGATCAGTTGAGTGGAGCTGTTATATTTTCAAAGATTGATCTTAAGAGTGGTTATCATCAAATTCGAATCAGACCAGGGGACGAATGGAAGACAGCATTCAAGACGAGGGAAGGATTATATGAATGGCTAGTTATGTCGTTTGGTCTATCGAATGCACCAAGTACATTCATGAGGGTGATGAACCAAATTTTCAGGCCGTGCATTGGGAAGTTTGTGGTAGTTTATTTTGATGATATTCTGATCTGTAGTGCTAGTACAGAAGAACATATTCAGCATTTGCGGAAGGTGCTAATTATTCTTCGTGAAGAGCAGTTTTATGCAGCAACAAAGAAATGTATGTTCATGACTCGAAGTGTTTTATTCTTGGGGTATGTTGTATCTGAGAAGGGAATCCAAGTGTATCAAAGTAAAGTCGAAGGTATTAGAAATTGGCCACAGCCCAGGACTATCACTGAAGTTAGGAGTTTTTATGGGTTAGCATCATTCTACCGAAGATTCATTCCACACTTCAGTAGCGTGATGGCGCCAATTACTGATTGTATGAAGGAGAAGAAGTTTTCGTGGTCAGAGTAAGCAAGATTTGCTTTTGAGAAGATCAAGACACTATTAACGTCAGCGCCAATTCTTGTATTACCAGACTTTCAGTTGTTATTTGAGCAACATACTGATGCATCTAAAGTTGGGATTGGTGGAGTATTGAGTCAGAGTGGAAGACCTGTTGCTTATTTCAGTGAGAAGTTGTCAGGAGCCAAGTTGAGATATAGCACTTATGATGTTGAGTTTTACGCAATTGTTCAAGCTGTGAAACACTGGAGACACTATCTGTTTCAGAAGGAGTTTATTTTTTATACGGATCATGAAGCTATGAAGCACTTGCAAGATAAGATTTCAGCAAGGCATGCATCGTGGATTGCCTATTTGCAGCAGTTTACTTTTGTCGTGAAACATAAGTCAGGGGTGACGAATCGTGTGGCTGATGCTTTGAGTAGGAGGAGTCATTTATTGACGACAATGAAAGTTAAGATGACAGGTTTTGAATTATTACCAGAGTTGATTGAAGAAGATTCTTACTTTGCAAAATTTGTTGAGAAAGTCAAGGATGGGAGTGCTGATGAATTTATGTTGGTGAATGGTTTTCTGTTTAAAGGAAATCGATTATGTATACCAGATAGCAGCTTGAGAATGAAGATTATCAAGGAGTTGCATGAGGAGGGACATGTAGGACGTGATCGCATGTTGCATTTGATTTCTCAATCTTATTTTTGGCCGTCAATGAGGAAAGAGGTTGAAAGGTTTGTGGAGAGATGTCATATCTGTCAGGTTTCGAAGGGAACAGCGACCAATGCAGGATTATATATGCTGTTACCTGTACCAACTAAATCTTAGACTGATGTGAGTATGGACTTTGTTTTGGGTTTGCCTAGAACTCAAAGGGGTAACGATTCCATTTATGTGGTGGTTGATCGATTTTCGAAAATGGCACATTTTATTGCTTGTAAGAAGATGACGGATGCTGTTCATGTCGCTCAGTTATTCTTCAAAGAGATCCATCGACTTCATGGGTTGCCAGAATCTATTGTGTCTGACTGAGATACTCGTTTTCTGAGTCATTTTTGGTTAAGTTTGTGGAAGATGGTCGGAACGAAGTTGAAATTTAGTAGCGCTTACCATCCGCAAACTGATGGGCAAACGGAGGTAGTTAACATATCATTGGGAAATTTATTGAGATGTCTGGTGAAAGATAATCTGAAGAGCTGGGATATGAAGTTATGTCAAGCGGAATTTGCACATAATCATACTGTGAATCGAAGTACTGGGTTTAGTCCGTTTCAAGTTGTATACTCTGCAATTCCGAAAGGACCGTTGGATTTGGCAACAGTGCCATATCAGAAGGGAGTTGTTAAGCGGGCTAGTGACTTCGTAAATGAGTTACAGGAGTGCCACAGAACAGTTCACGAACGGTTTCTTGCATCTAATGAAAAGTATAAACAACTGGCGGATAAGAAGCGGAGAAGTGTGGATTTCAGGGAAGGTGATTTGGTTTACGCAGTGTTGATGAAAGATCGTTTTCCAATGGGAACGTACAATAAATTGAAGGCGCGAAAGATTGGTCCTATAGAAATTTTGAAGAAAATCAGTGAGAATGTGTATCAATTGAATTTACCAGATGATGTTCATACTTCAGATGTTTTCAACGTCAAATACCTAATCCCATATCATGGAAATGAACTTGTTGTGGAAGAAGATAGTGAAAATTCGAGGTCGAATTTCTGTCAACCGGGGGAGGATGATGCAGCGCGATCTACAGACTAAAGGAAGTTGAATGGTTCAAGACCTTTAGGTCGTTTGGAGGAGGACGCGGTATTAGGTCGTTCGGAATTTTTAGGTCGCTCACGACCTAGTGTGAGGGTAGTGGAGATAGGTCGGCAGCGACCTAGTGGGAAGACAGGTCACTCAAGCGACCTAAGAAGTGTAAAAGTCCAACCCAGCGAGCTAAGTGAACCGGAGCAACATGTTTTAGGTCGTTCGCGACCTACTGGAGACACGCGACATAATGAAGGTCGTTCGCGAGTTAACGAGTCAAACACTCCAGCGCACAATCCCTTAGGTCGCGGAGGAGTTATGTCGCGAGAAGATGAGGCTAATGCTGTGCGGAGGAGTTATGTCGTTATGTGTTAACTCGTGTTGTAAATATATGATAAGTCGCATTGTACATAGGTCGTGAGTCGTATGTACCCATGTTGTATTCTGTTTTAGGTCGCATGGATGGACTGTGATGTATATATGGAGTGGCCCTTAAGTCGTGGGTCGTTTGCTTGTTGTAACTCATAGGTCGTGGAATCTGTAAGTCGTTAACGACCTGGGTCGTGTTGTATATATTGAGTTGTATAGGTCGTTTGACTGGTTTGTAATACAGTGTATGTACTTAATTCGCATATGGGTTGTAACGTGTTGAGTCGTGCGGTACTAAGTCGCTAACGACCTTGTTTAGGTCATAGGTCGCCTAGCGACTTAAGTTGGGTCGGGAAATTGTGTTGTGCGTTGAAGTTGTAGCCTATAAATAGGTGAGTCGGGTCATTTGTAAAACTCAGGTTATTGTTGAATAAAAACTTTGTTTTGATTGGTGTGTGCTTTCATCTAAATTGGTAGTTGAGTGTGATCTCCTATCTCCACTTTCGATTAATCGAGTGCGCTCGATTCAACGATTGTTGAAGCCGATTCGCAGTATCAAGTGCGCTTGATCAACGCTTGAAGAATTGAAGATCTTCTTTCACGGTATCGTGCGCGATCAACGTGACGAGGATAGCTAGAATTCGGTATCTTCGGATCAACGAATTTGGGCATTTCAGTATTCATCAATCCACCGATTGCTACTTTCATTGATCTAAATCGTTTTGTTATTATCCGCTGCGTCACTAGATAGTTAGATCTCGAAGAACCAATGAAAAACTCACCCTACATACATAGGCCGTGAGCATTATTCAAGGGGAGGAGTGCAAAAACAAGTGCAAAGCTAGAAAGAGGTAGGAAGTTTGGTGCTGCAAGGAAGAGGTTGGACTTGGTTTGCTTGGATTTGCTTGTTTACTTTCTTAAGGGCAAGCTAACTCACCACCATGAATGAAAATATTGTGTGTATATGCTTGCGTATGATTGTGTATATGTTGTTTGAATTGATATTGACATATGTTGTAATATTGGTTTTGTTCTTGCTTTGAAAGCAAATGGCATATGTAATCCATATGTATGGACTTGAATGAGCTAGTATGACTTAGACCATGGCCTTGAAATAAAGAATTTAGGTTATTGTTGGACTATAGTTTAGGTTGGACTTGGCTTTGGAAGTGCTTTTATAGTGATAGTTGCTATAGATGCACTAAGGAATTGCCTTATGTTTGGCAATTTCTATGTAACTTTGTAGGGAGGTCGTTAGGGGCTTCTTGCCATCTTTGTGATGTTTTATACGTATGCTTGCTACTATAAAATGTTTGAATGTTAAAAGGTTGAGTAATATATTGGAATATGGTCAAACTTACACTTGTGCAAAACTACCCTGTTTTAGCCTTTATTTTGGATTAAAAGGGTTGAAAAGATATTTGAATTAAATATTTTGTTTCATTCTTTTTACAAGTGCTTGCTAACTCTTAACAGTGTATTTTAAAAGTGGTTTAAGATTTTTAAGTATTTTTAAGAATTAGTAATGAATTTTTTAAAGAAGATGGTTTAATATTAAATATATAGTAAACATATATTTTTCAAGTTTCAAGGTGTTTTATAAACTTGTTATCCTAAAGTAATATTTTGCGAATTTTTTTTAAAGCATACTATATGTATTTTAAAAAGCATTTTTAAAAGTGTAACCAAATGATTTGAAAAGGTGATATGAATTGCTTAGTGGCTAAATCATGTTTTGTTTACTTGTTTGAAAAGTAATTAACCATGCATAAAACTGAAAGCCGAGTGCTAACCGGCTTTTGAGTCAAAGTAAATTTCACCAAAATTAGAAAATCAAAGCAAGGATGAAATGATCATGCACTTGGAGGCGCACTTAGAAGAGGTAAGGAAATAGCTTGGAGGGGTTTCACTATGAAATTGCCTAAGTAAATAAGTTGACACCGACTTATTTAACTCAGGGGACGAGTTATTTTCACTACCCATTTCACCACTTCAACTTCATACGAGATATTTCCCATCTATTATTCATGTGAACAAGTGATTTTCAAGAGTTTGGGACATACAATTCCAAAAGTTGAAGAGATGACAGCTAAAACGGCAAGATAACTCAAGTGACGAAGGAAAGAGCGCTGGAATCAATCAATAATTGATGAAAACAACATGGAGTGCATCAATATGAAGTAAAATGGGTGATGCAAGAGATTTGGAGTTATTTCCAACTAAGGAAATAACTCGGTACCAAGTTATTTTAATAACTCAAGGGGCATTGCGACTTCTCGGGTGACTTTGGGCTGATGTCTAGATTTGCTGCAAGTGGGATTCTGACTCCATATCTCTATTCTCAATAAATACCAGCCTTCCTACGAACAAATGCATATCTAATCTCTCTTCCATTAGAGACTTCTTCTCCTTTTTCACATCTTACCTCTCCACCATTAAAGTCACATAGTAAGCCACTGTTTGATGTTCTAGAACTTAGACCAACAAATCTTTAGTACCTGTGACTCTCAAACTCTCTAGAAACATCATGTAAATTTGAGAACCTCTAGATTGTAGTCAGACTTGATAAAATTAGTTATAATCTAAAGAGAGAGAAACTAATAAATGTGACAAAAGTGGAGGTAGGATGGAGATTACATCGAACCGCTACAAAAATTCTTGTGTCTCCGTTTACTTTCCTTGCTTTTTTTCCTACTTTTAATAAAATGGTGCTTTCATTTGATTTCTAGGTGTTGATCCATTTTCTAGGTTAACACCAAGTTAGGTAGGCTTATCAATTTATGAGAGTCAAGATCGATGTTTGAATTGGTACAAAAGCAATAGGGCTTTAACCTGCCGACTTCCTGCTTGGCCGAGGAATAGTTAAGTTGGAATATCGAAAGCATGTTAATCATGTTGATTACTTACTCATTCATGGAAGTCAATAATAATATACTTAATACTAAAAGCTGACTAGGTAGGCTTATCTATTTGTGAGAGTCAAGAATGGAGTGTCTGGGCAAGGTTTTGATATGCAACCAGTGCTCTAACTTACCTGGCTTCACTCTTGACCGAGGGATAGTATAAGTTGGAATGTTAGAAACGTGTTACGTATACAAACATTGATTTGTAACTGATTGTCTTTTTACTAGATAGTCCATTAGTTGACTACTGAACTTGACCAAATATGACTTAATAAATTTCGAATGACTTCATGATTTCATACCAATAAGAACCTCCAGGGAGGAGCATTTTTACTAAACATCTCTAGCGTTTACTTACTTATGAAAGGACCAGAATTGAGTTTACTAGAAATTCATCGAATTAGTCTTGAAGAGACTAGGATTGGTAAGTGTTTTACTTATTAAATATCATTTCAAAACTAGTATATGAGTTCTATTTTTAGAAATGGTTGGAATGGAATGCTATAAGGTTGAATTGTTTATCCCAAGGTTAAGTCCAGCGGAAGAGGTCGGTGGTATCATTCGTCGGATGACTTATGCTGGGATCCTTGCGGAGGTCCATGTTTAAGTAATGAAGACTCGTGAGAGAGGTGTCGAATGTGACATCGACATTGGAAATGGCTAAAGATGGCATAGGATGCATAATCTGGGGTTTAGCTGACCCGCAATTGGGTATTGTCAACTCCATATATTGATTATGCTTATCAATGTGTTGATACTTGGAGTTAATGATATTCACGTGGTTCATTTTTATGTTCAGGCATAGGCATTTGTGTTTACCTCATGGTGTATATTTTATCTAGAGATATATGATGCTCGAAAGGTGGTTTTTATTCTCATGCATGGAGATCCACTTCAAATTACTGGAGGCGTCTCCGAGGAAAATCCAATATATGAACGTACCATAGCAGATTTGAATGTACCCTAATATTATTGTGGTGTGATTAATGTAAGCATCACATCTATTAGAAATGATTTATATGATACACCTTAGACATTATCTATTATATCACTATAATAACTTAATAAATAGTGGTTTTTTGAAAGGAAAACCGTTACGGTAATTTGTATGGTCTTATTAGTTCCTATTACATGTTGCATGTGTCTTAGGTTTTCTCATACCTGACTTATATCTGATGCTTGGCTTTTGTATTACCTAAAATATTCACGTACTCTTCGAGTAGGCTGAGTAAAGTAGGTTTTACTTTGGACTCTTCAAAGTTTAAGAGATGAGTTGAAGGCTTCCATTATCTATCTATTTCTATTTATGTTGCACTGTATTATGTATGTATATATTAGCATTGCAAGGAAAGGCTGTTATAACTATCCAGGCTAGTGATAGTACTTAGGTTTTGTAATATCAAAATTTTTGTATTTGGAGTAATCCTTTGTACCGTTCTTTTGATATTATATGCCATCATTTCACCGTGAGATTCTGATGTTATGTTCTCTCTTTGTTATTCTATTCTTTTTTATTTTACCCTAACTTTCTGTCTTTCTGACCCTTGGGTACTTGGCACACAAATACCATGAATGTATCTAGTGTCAACATTCGAGGGTTGAAAAGTCAAGTCATTAATTTGGTATTAGAGCCCAAGGTTGAGCAAATACCTTGGCATTGGTTGGATATGGCTCATTTGAGATAGGGAAAGAAACACAGTAGAATGAGTCGAGTGTATTATATATACGAGGGTGTATTTGTATTTTTATAAACCTACACCCATTTTCAACTTTTCCCTAGGAAAACTCTCCTTCTTTGAAACAACTCTATCATTTCATATCCTAAATATATTCTGCTATACTCAAGTAGTACAAATCATGAGTAGTGGTGCTGCCATTGCTCGAGGAGGTAGAGGTGGTCGAGTCTGTACTGTCATGAATGGCAGGGTCGAGCAACGAGGAATATTGCTCTTTTCGAGGAACCAAGAGTGAATGTTGTAGAGGAGGTCATGCAGGTTAGATCTTATATGAATTTTTCTATGATCTACCATGATTAAGAGAGGCTAGAAGGGAAGAGGTTTGGTGGTATGGAGACAATTATAGAAGTCCATACTTGGATCAAACTATGTGATCAGATATTCAGGGATATGAAGCTAGATGACGTAATGAAGCGCCGATGGGTATTGCGACATCTTACAGGTGCAGCCATGGATTGGTGGAGTTCTATCATAGTTGATGTCTAAGAGAATGACTTCTCTTAGGCCTAATTTAAGGAGGAATTTGAGAGGAAGTTTGTCCTGAAAGCTAGATAGACTTTGTCGTATAGGAGCTTCCTCAATTTGAAGCAAGGGACTATGACAATGGCGGAGTATGATAACCAATTCACTGTCTTATCTCAGTTCGGGCCAAGTTGTGTAGAAATTCCATTGAAGAGAAATGAAATTTTCATCTCGAGGATGCGTCCAGAATTCAAGGGTAATATGACTAATCACATCGTGGGGTCTTAGGTAAATTTAGTGAATATGGGTTTGAGGTTTGAAATTTTAGCTCCAAAGCCGTCTATTTTTGCACCAACCGGGGACAATGAGAAAAAGTTTCAACTACCGAGAGATATTTATAGTACAGTCTACCACAAGTTTTGGCAAATGGGGCATGTTGTTTAGAAATGTCCATCCGTTACGGGGAGGACAGGTGCCAAAAGCGCTGTTAGTTAGGGCCAACTACGGCTTTAGATTCTATTAGTTAGGGCCAACTATGTCTTTAGGTTCATGTCTTATTTAATACCGGTGCTTCTCTTAGTTTTATATCTAGTATTCTTTTTAATAGTTTGAAACTTGGGCCAACTATGGCTTTAGATTTATTTGTGTATCGAACCATGTAAGGGGCTCGACCAACCTTTGTATGGTTTTCTTAGGGGTTCCGGTTACTTGTTTTGACCAACTCTTTCCTTGCGATTATATGTTTTGGGTTTTATGAGTTTGATGTTCTACTTGGGATGGATCGATAATCGTAGAATAACATAGTCTTGGATTGTGATAAGTGAACCATGTTGTTAAAGAAGGGGATGGAGGCTTTGATTCTGGATTGTGAAGGACCAAGCTCACTTATGACTAGTTTCATTTATTCTCTTGATGTGGCGGAGGAGGAGTTGGGTTCTATTCCTATTGTTCGGGAATTTATTGATGTCTTCGAAGAGGTTTTAGGTTTACCACCTCATCGTGAGATAAAACATCACATTGACTTAGTTAAAGATGCAAAGCCTATCATGTTGCTTGTTCGTAGACTTGCATCGAAGGAGGAGAGGTAGGGGTTATCAAATCAAGTTAGTGAAAATTGTTGCTGAAGGGCTTGATCCAACTAAGCCGTTCGAGTTCGGGAGCTCTGTAACGACCTGGTATTTTCAACCATTCGCATCCGTACATGTCGGACTTGAATTGCTCAAAATATCAGATTGTTAATTTATATTTGGCAAAACTCAGCACATGCAGTAAAATAAATCAATCACAGAATCACAGATACAGAGTAATACAATAATACACAGCGGAATAAATAAAGGATAGTAGTTCATGAAGCTACTATATACATCAGAGTTAGAAATAGAATACAATAGAATATCTCAAATACAGCGAAGTCTTCAGTACGAACATGTGACTTCTCTGAACCAATCAACTGGAGAAGCTGAAAGCTGAATTGATAGTTGGATCTCCAATGAAGCTCCAAACTCCACAGGTGAGTCTCAAATATTGTATCACTCAGTCTGAACCGAGCGTAAAGCAAAAACACAAAACACTCGAGTCAGGATTAACGTTCTTATATCAATAATCCAACTCAAGTGAAATATCAACTAAAATACAAGTAACTTAAAGGATGTTTGGGATAACCATCCTCTAAGAGTCCATGGAACTATCTACAAGGTAGAAATATACACTATAACACTGAGGTCATTTCAAATTAATTTATACTTCACAACAAAATATCATTTCATTTCAAATATATATTTCCAAAATATATATAAATATTTTATAAAGTAGAATATTTGTAATTTCCTCAAACTTAACAAATCACTTCAAAATCAACCCGACTTCCCTATTCAAATTAAATTCAATCTCAATTTATCAATTTCCATTCAATTCAGTTTCTGACCAAACAAATTCAAATTATGTATATTTCAAATACAGATCTGAATCATAAATTAACAATTTAAATTCTAGTATATTTCAAAGCTTTAATATTCAACATTCCAAAGTTCAATTTAACAGTTTCATATAGATCTCGATTTAACCTTATTATTTAGTCTTGAAATGTTCACTTAATAAATTCAATATTTATTAAATAACCTAAAGTTACCTTTAAACAAAATATTCCTTTCGATTTGTTTAAACTTGAAACTTCCATTTAATCATTTAAATCAAAATCAAGTTATAAATCGAATCTTAAATTTCAAATTCAATAGTTCAAATCAATCCAATTAAGTAGAATTCTTAACTAAATACCATTTCAAATAAATTCAACTTTATCTTCTCAACCTTAACTTATTCAAATTATTACAACTATCAATTTTGAAATATAAATTTAAATAAATACTTAAACATATTATATGGATTGATTCAATTTCAATAATATTATTATTAAATCTATATATAAAATTTCCATTTATATATAATATTTTAAGAACCAATATTTATTAAAAACGATATATTTCCTTTCAAACTATAGAAATTATTTTCAAACATTTATATATATATGTGGACCAACGGTGTTTGTATATAATTTCTACCCTATGGTCAAGGGATACGGATATTTAACATTTCAATCCGAAATCTAAATATACGGGTAGATATCACTTCGACCCGCAATCCCAAATTCAATTTAACTGAAAATCGCTTGGGTTTATCATTTCAACCCATAACGAAATTCTCCTATTCTAAAGTCCGTTCGAGTATGTATCATTTCAACCCATAGTGAATTCTAAACTACAGGGAACTTGCAGAGTGATAACAGATAATAAAACAAAATAAAAGGCATATATCATCAATACTAATATAATATAAACAATAGGATATGGTGTCATATCCCACAAGTGAACAATTGCAGATAACAACCTATATAGCAATGTAAAAACTAACAGCAGCATATTTCAATTGTCATTTCAATTGAAATCAAATTTAATAAATAAAAGAACGTTAATCGTGAGTGATTGCTCACCTCTCGAGGCTAGAGGATACAGAAGATGACATGGATACGCACACTGATACGAACACTGAAATTGAATTATAAATCCGAGTACGAATTTCAAAGCAAAGTAGGATTGGCACGAATTGGACGAACGAGTCTGAAAATCAAGAATTGATGAATTGAATCAGAATCAGTCTGATATATACAGAAATGTTTGCTATTTTAATAAAATCAATATTGCATCTCTAAGAAAATTTAAAGTTGAAGCAGATATATATAATTTACATTCTTTTTTACTCAATACATAAACCAATAGTTTTAACATATGAAATAAAACATATATGTTAAAAAAATCTTTATATTTTTTCCAAACCATTTTAATTTTTACACATAGATCAAAATTTCTATTTACAAATCTAAGACCCAACCACCACATACGACCTATGTATATAATATCATTAAGATTTATATTTTTAAATAAGATAAATATATAAAACTTCAACAAATTACACTATTCAAATCTCATTTATAAACTACTATATATAACATCTTACCTTAAACCCAATGTGACACATATATAATAGTATGAACAGGTAAATAACTTTTATGCACTGCAGCATACTTTAACAATTAAAAAGTATAATATATTATATGTAGACTCACAGACCACATATAAACAGAGTATATAGAAATCTATAAAACTCATTGATCGAAACACAATATTGACCATAATATAACAAAATATGTTAATTTTAAAATCTGACCCTCTGTTCTTTATTAACAGCACCTCAAACTCTTCTATATAGATGAATATATAAGCACGTATATACTTATATATGTTGGATTATGCAGACCGAACATATGCAACTACTGTATATATTATATATTATATAGCTAAATATACAACATGCATACCATAGCCTCACACTCAAAACAAATGAACTTTTATAACCTGTACATATATTCACAAATATATATAGTTTATAAACTTTTATATCTAACTGTACCAGAACACAAAGACATTATATATATATATATATATATATATATATATATTATACTAACTTTATAGACCAAAGATTTTAACGCATAACTCTATATAAAACAGCAACCTAGTGTTGCCAATTATAATATATTATATAATATGAAAACATCATGTTGTAAATCAAATAATTCATATTACATATTGACCAGATAACTTTAAATATAACCAACAACAAGCTATTTAACCCTTTAAATATAATACTGTAATCCGAATAACTTACTTTATTATTATTAGAAAAAGTTACTCCTATATAAAAATTTAATATATCTCCTACTAAAATGCATGCCACTGTATGAATTCAAAATTTTCTTAACAAATAACTAATTTATCAAATACTTACATGACATATGATACACATATAGAGTCATATATGCACGCAAGTTCAAACGCAACAGGCTTCATGCATCAACTCCCTACGGTTTGATGGCATGTCAAAAGAAAGGAGCCCGTAGCTGAAAAAAGTGGCCACGTGATGGGAGAGGCGGAGGAAATGGCGAGGTGGGGAGAAGAAGTTGGAGGCGGGTCTGTTGATGGCTCGGCAAAGGGTGGTTGTGTGCGGTTTTTGAGGTAAGGAAGGCATCGATGGTTTTATTTTTTTATTCTAAATTTTGTATTTTCTTCTCTTCTTACCGAGTGAAATATGAAGATGGATTTGTCAAATATATTGAAAGCAGAGGACAGGGAGGGGAGAAGCAAAGAAATATATAATGGAAAAACTGAACTTCAAAAGTTAAAAAAAGAAAAAAAATGCTTCAGCGGTTAAAACAAGTAACGTAGGAAAAATGAATAGGTACAAATTAGGAAACGTATCACATAAATAATAAATATAAAGTAGCAGATGAGGATTTTAGGCAATAAATATTCACGTTGATTTATACACGCACATAAAATATGAGTTGTAGCCAAATCAAATAATGAAAAAAGGTAAAACGTACGTACGTTATACGTTTCTTCCAGTGATCGTGTAGAACAATAGATAAAGGGAGAACTTTGCGCTGAGGGAAGAAACAAAATGGAAGATCTCATAAATACATGCGAATATTAAATCAAATTGAATAGTTTCAAACTATGAATAGCCAGATGAAGATAAACAAATAGCAACCGTCAAATCCCTTGATTTGATGAAGGTTGATTAAAGCAACAAATTGATTGGACAACACGTTTTGAATTTTATACAGTTCATAATTTAAATGGAAGGAGATTGAAGAGTCAAAAATTTTGGTACCGTTCACAATTTAAACTGACACAGATAAGGTAAGGAATATGTATATAAATTTTGTACAGAATATGATACGTTTGTTGAAGCCAATAGCACCAAAAATCAAGGAATGAAAAAGGCAACAGGGAAAAGAACGGAACAAATAGGAATGAAACGTATCAAATTGAATATGAGCAGTTTTAGAAGCAACGGTCAAAAAATTTCTTCCAAAAATCGCGGCTACTGATTTGTTTTCAGTAGCTAAGGTATGAAATTTATGAGCGTGTAATAGATGAAGAATTTTAATTGAAACGTACGCTCAAATAATTAACAAAAGTAACGTGATTAGAAACTATTCATTTCTTATTTTCTTTTTTATATAGTTAGTACAATATACGCTAAATTAATAACAAAAGTAACGTATCTAAATTTATACGTTACTTATTTATTCTCTACCTATTTTTAGTAAAATATACGTTTTAAAGAATATTCATTAGCTACGTACCATTTATATGCTAACTAAATAAATAAAAACGGATATAACGTACAAATTAAAACGTGTATTTTAAATAGCCCATTTATACTCGGTTAACTTTAAAATTTATTACTTAATTAACTTTTAATTTGTTTACATTGGTTTGATTTACTTAATATTTAACACATAACTGATGTATATACGTAAAAAAAGAAAATGTAAAATTTATTTCCTATATATTATTCAATTTAAAATTTTATTTATTAATCAATTAACTAAGAAACAAATGTGTATACGCATAAAGTTTATTTCTTTTACAGAATATTAATTACTTGATTTAAAGGTGTATAACCAATTTTTAAAAGAACAAAAGTGGAAATAAAATGTTGTTACCAATATATTCAGTTAAGTAAAAATATTTGGAAGTTAGAATTTAAAAGATTTAAATTCCAATAAATGTTAAACTTTAACCAAAAATAAGAATTATAGAATTGGCTTATATTAATAAAATTTTGGTGACTATTTAAAATTATAAAAAAAAATCAACTTTTTTTGTAAATTAAAACCCCAAAGTTTATAAATAAAAGAATAAAATACTTGTTAGAATTTTTGGGTTGTTACACTCTCCCCCACTCAGAACTTTTCGTCCTCGAAAAGGAACAAAGTAGGAGAACTGAAACAACCAGATGAAAAATTAGACTTTGGAAAACAAATTAACAATTTATTTAAAACCGTATATTTTTTTATTAATTAATACTTAATAGTTTGGTTAAACTCATTTTATTAAATCCATTCAATTATTTATGAGATCAATTATTTATATAAAACACTAAAAATTTTACTATTAAACCAGGTAGTATATAAATAAACAATATTTTAAAGATTATATTCAAAAAGGAAAGGAAGGTAGATTCAGGAAACAGAATATAGGTGAATAAATAAGCTGATCAGATAAGGTAGATCCAAACGAATAGTATCGGGAACGAATCGTAAATTTCAAACCATAAGAGTCTCAATTTCAAATATTAATACAAAATTTCTTTGTTGAAAAATACTTTTATAATAAAATACCTTTATATCGAAATAAAATTTTCTTTCGAAAATACTTTTATAACTCGATGTTTCAACAAGTTTATCCTCGTTCTTGCAGACTCTGGCCATGCGTTGATCAGGCGCAAAGCTAGAATTCTTCAAGTACTTAGCAGACATGTTTCAACACCCAGTGAAAATATTGAAAACTTTTAAAAACAGATATGTAAAGTACAATCCAAAAAAATCACCTGGATCGCGGGATACATAACAATGGTTACGCCTGGATCTCCCAGGAAACATCCATATCCTTTAAGCATTCATTGCATTGCGAATTACGCCATGATAAACAAAACCCATGGACCGCAGGATACATAACAATGGTTACACCTGGATCCCCAAGGAAACATCCATACCCTTTAAGCAATCTCTTCCTTGCGGATTACGCCACGACAAAAAAACCGGTAGGCCGCAGGATACATAACAATGGTTATGCCTGGATCCCCCATGAAACATCCATACCCTTTAAGCAATCTCTACCTTGCGGATTATGCTACCCCAGAAGAAAAAAAAGACCGTGGGTTACGCCACGGTAGGACACTCGAGTATCACATCCGGAAAACCAAAAATCAGAGAGAATAATATCGATAGAATGAATCCACAATGTGGCCACAAAGCGGATATCAAGCAGAAGGCACTTTCCATGTCATTACTTCGAAAATATATATCATATAGTACCTTTCCTGTTGAGTCAAGATTTTTATAGAGTTTTGATTTCTGACAAAGGAATAAGCCGTGATAGACAAAAAGAAGTTATTCATTTAAGAAACACAAAGAGCTCCATATATTAGAGGTTGATTATTTGGTATGTTAGTAATTTATGTTAAAATCTATCCTCAAATAATCATATAACTTCAATCTTTCAATATATATACATATGCACATTAACTGTGCAAATTGGACTAAACCGGTCGACCGGTTGAAAATAAGGTGGTCAACCGTTTTTGCCCAGAATGCACAGATAACATGCACACATGCACATAACGTATATATATTTGAATTCCTGTCTACCGGTCCATTTTTGACCTGTCGACCGTTTTTAAACAGAAAGCAACTTTTCCAAAAGACACTTCTCTTCTCCAAAGGTTGCATCTCCTATCTTTCATCAATGATCATAACTCTTAATGGCAACTGTTCACAAAGAGTTACAACTATTTTTCTCTATATATACTCATCTAAATCATTGATTCAAACACAAGTTGTTACACGATCATATATGCTCTCTAATCTAATCTCTAACACTCCTGCATTCTAAAAATTAATTTAGCTTATTGAATCATTGAAATTATTTCATATCTTTTGATTCAATAAGTAAATACCTTCTTTAATCTTTACAAAACATCATTCATATTCTTTGAGGATAAGATTATAGGAAGGGTGTACTACTAGTGACAAATCCGTGTTTTCAAGAACACAAGTTGTCAACAACAATTGTATTTGTTTTTGTTGAAGTCCTCGTGTTGTAAGAGGCAAGTGTTGAAGTCCTCAGTGTAGTAGAGGCGTGAAATCCCGTTCGGCTGTTCGGGTATTGTAAACCTGTTCCTCCGGGTGAAGCGAGGTAGTTAATAGTGAAAATCCAGATAGGAGTCTGGGACTGGACGTAGGACGGTGCTCCGAACCAGTATAAAAATCTCTGGTGTGATTTTTCTATTTTTATTTACTATGCTATTATCATCTATTTCCGCATTTATATTATAGTCCATATTACACGATCCGTGTGTACTATATTAACACATATAATCGTATACACACCGCACTTTCATTTGGTATCAGAGCACGATCATCATATAACCGTAACACAGTTATTTGATATATTCTTGTAATATGGCAAATAACGCAAGTACTAGCACTCAAAACACCACTTACACAGAAGGTCAATCGACACAAAGACCTCCATTTTTCAATGGTCTTAACTATAGTTATTGGGCAACACGTATGTCATTCTTTATGCAATCAAGTAGCTATGATGCTTGGAATGCTACTCAAAGAGAAATAGTGAATCCAACAACTGATTATTCAGAATGGACTGTGGCTGAGAAAACGGCAGCAGCCGTAAATGCAAGAGCAATAAATATGTTGTTCTGTGCATTAGACCAAAATGAATATAACCGTGTTAGTATCTGCACTACTGCATATCAAATTTGGCAAACGCTAAAAATCACTCATGAAGGTACTAACAAGGTTAAACAAGCCAAAATAGCCATGCTAAAAAGTCAATTTCAAAATTTCAAAATGAAACCAAATGAAACAATCAATGACATGTATTCACGGTTTCAAACTATTCACCATGCACTTATTGGGTTAGGACAAAAGTATTCTGATTTTGATGTTGTTTCAACAGTCCTACATTCTCTGACTAATGAATGTGAAGGAAAAGTATTAGCAATTGAAGAAGCTAATGACCTTTCCGTCATGACATACCGCATAATGGTATATCAGTTCTCCAATTTGCTGATGATACCTTTCTTTTTTCATCCCTCTTAACCTATGTTAGTCCGTGAGATGATGGTTTTGATGACAACAACCTTAGAATAGATTATAAAATATAAATACTGACATTATAAGTTTAGATATATATGTATATGCAGGATTTAACCATGTAGGTACCAAGAATGAAGACTGTACGGTATAGAGATTCAAGATATCGAGATAGAAGACTCATGAGTATAAAGATTATCAAGAGTTCAAGATTTCAAGCATAAGTATTTTTATTAGGAATTTTTGTTAAAACTCGTAGAAAAGCACTGGCATCTTAAAATCCAATTTATTCATGGAATGGAATCCACTTCGAGCCTGTTGAAGGGATGGAACCCTAAGTAGGATGGAACCTACGAAAAATCTAGTGGAACATTGTTTTATATCTGCTAACCTTTTATTCAAAATGATTTTTCAAAATTATCTTGTTTTCAAAATGATTTCAAAACTTTCCTATTAAAAACATCAAAACCCTCTATCCTGATTTTAAATAATTTTAGCCTCAAAATTATCTTTAATTTCAAAAGTCAAAATTACTCATGATTTTAAACTATCCTTTTGAATTATATATTTAACTTGTATACTTAGATTTAAAAATAAAATTGTAGTTAATATATATATATATATATATATATATATATATATATATGTATGTATGTATATATATATATTATTCTCTATATTTACTCATGAATTTTAACTATAGTCAAGTATATTTGTAAAGTTTAAAATAGTTTTAATATAAAATAAAGGTTATTTTCAAAGAAAATCAAATCACCAAAATTGCTTTGGGATGTCGACATGCCTAGGGTAACCATGTCGACATGGTGTCAGTTGAATTCAAAATTTAAATTTTAAAAGAAGTGTCCATTTGCCATAACTCTTCATGAATGGACATGTCTGTTGTTCTAACAAAAATTTGGGTCAGTTTCAACGAATTTTAGATCAGATTTTCTGGTTTTTCACTCCTCTTCTTTTTCCACATTTCTTAATACATATTCATACCATTACTCTGCCGGAATCAACATTGAATCGAACTCGATTACTTCTAGTTTGATTCTCTATAACTATCTCTACAAGGTTCTCAGTGCTATTCAGAGTTATAGACTTCTTTGTAATCTATTAAGCAAGAAAAGGTGTGATTATAGCCTTGGAAATCAATCAAAAGAGAAAAGGTGTGATTGTAGCTTTGGTAAATCAATTGGGTAAACTTGTGGCCCGAAAGTCAAGTATCTCTACCCAGAGAATAGAAATTCTGGAGGGTGTACCTCGTAGCCTTGAAACCGAGGGTGCAATTGTACAATTGCTTTTGAAAGGAAATCCGTACTTGTGTTGTGGGACTGGATGTAGGGTAACTCCGAACCAGTATAAAATCCGGTGTGTTCTTTCCTTTACTACTTTTATTTTATTTCTACATCTGTATTTGTTTCTATGATCATATCTGTGTTTGTATATTGCATACATCGGTGTCTAAATTAACATAAACTCAAAAAGATTTAGTAATTCTTTATTAACACTATTCACCCCCCCCCCTTAGTGTTAATCCTAGCCTTAAGATCCTTAATCTGCATTTCTCTCAATTGGTATCAAAGCATGGTTTTCAAAGTTTCATAATCTGATTTTTTGAAAAAGTTTTTAGAATGGCTATATTTGTTAATACTAATTTAGAAGTATTCAAACCATCATTGTTTCTTGAGTCTGCATGTAATCAATATTCAAATTCAAGTTGTCTACCAAGATTGTTTGATGTGCAGGAATCATGCTTTATGGGTGTTGAGGAATCAATCCACAACGGACAAATTGTGCAGATCAGAAAGAACAAATGGATACTTGATAGTGGATGTTCGAGACACATGACTGGCAATCCAGATATAATGAATGATATAATATACAAAGATGGAGGACTGGTTAACTTTGGAGACAATTCAAATGGATATGTAATTGGCATCGACAAAGTCGGTAATTCTGAAACTCCTACTATTACTAATGTTTTACTAGTTAAGAATCTGAAACATAATATGCTAAGTATAAGTCAACTGTGTGATAAAGGATGTAAAATTAAATTTGAAAAAGATAATTGTCACATTGAAGATAATAATTCAACCATTATATTTGAGAAAGTCAGGAAAAAGAATATTTATATTCTTAGTATGAAAGTTTCAAATGATAACCTATGTCTATTGGCAAATACAAGTGACTCTTGGATTTGGCATAAGAGATTTGGGCATTTGAATTTCAAAATCTTATCTAGACTGTCAAAACATGATCTAGTAAGAGGTCTTCCTAAAATGAATTTTAAAGTAGATAGTTTATGTGATGCTTGTGAATTAGGAAAACTTAGAAAAAGTTCCTTCAAGTTAAAATATATGATTTCAACTTCAAATCCTCTTGAGTTACTTCATCTTGATTTATTTGGTCCATCTCAAATTCTTTCAATAAATCATAGTAAATATGTTTTTGTAATTGTAGATGATTATTCTAGATTTACATGGACAATATTTTGAAACATAAAAGTGATACTTTTGAATGTTTTAAGACATTTTCCAAAAGAATTCAAAATCAATTTTCTCTAAAAAATTATAACTATTCGAAGTGATCACGGTGGTGAATTTGAAAATGAAAAGTTTGAAGAATTATGCAATAAAAGGGAATAACTCACAATTTTTTATTTCCAAGAACTCCACAACAAAACGGAGTAGTAGAACGTAAAAATAGGATGATTCAAGAGTGTACGAGAACTATGCTTACAGATAGTAATTTATCAAAGAATTTTTGGGCAGAAGCAGTTGCTACTGCCTGTTATATTTTAAATAGAATTTAATTAGACCTTTAACCGATAAGACATCTTATGAACTTCTTTATTCAAAGAAATCTAAGGTATCTTATTTCAGAATTTTTGGAAGTAAATGCTTTATTTTAAATACAAAAGATAATTTAGATAAATTCGATCCTAAATCCGATAAAGGTATCTTTATCGGATATTCTATTAGAAGTAAAGCGTACAGAGTGTTTGATTTAAAAACCAATTCCATTAAAGAAACAATGCATGTTTCATTTGATGAAAATTTCAAAATTTTTGAAGATACAAATCATGAAGAGGATTTAATCACTCAAAATCAAGAATCAATTGAAACTAATAATGAAATTAACCATCCTAATAAAAGGACTAAACTTTTAAAAGATCATCCTATAGAAAATATACTGGGAGATATGCAATCTGTTGTTAAAACTAGAAATCAACTAAGTCAAATGAGTAATGTAGCTTTTATATCAACTATTGAACCCAAAAATCCAAAAGAAGCATTAACTGATGATTCATGGATTTTGGCTATGCAAGAAGAATTAAATCAATTTACTAGAAATGATGTTTGGGAACTTGTTCCTCGACCAGAAAATAAAACTATAATTGGAACTAAATGGGTTTATAAAAATAAAATGAATGAACAAGGAGAGGTAGTTAGAAATAAAGCTCGATTAGTCGCTCAAGGTTATTGTCAAGAAGAAGGAATAGATTTTGATGAAACCTTTACTCTCGTAACAAGATTAGAAGCGATTAAGATTCTACTTGCTTTCGCAAATCATAATAATTTCAAATTATTTCAAATGGATGTTAAAAGTGCCTTTTTTAATGGATTTGTAAAAGAAGAAGTATATGTTGAACAACCACCACTTTTTGAAAATGATAAATTACCAAATCATGTTTACAAACTTAAGAAAGCATTATATGGTCTAAAACAAGCTCCTAGAGCCTGGTATGATAGACTAAGATCTTATTTATTGCAATCTAATTTTGAAACTGGTAAAGTAGATAATACTCTTTTTATTAAAAGAAATAAAAATGATATTCAACTAGTACAAGTTTACGTAGATGATATCATTTTTGGTTCAACTAATTTTGAAATGAATAAAGAATTTTCTGACATAATGACAAAAGAGTTTGAGATGAGTCATATGGGTGAATTAAATTTCTTTTTAGGATTACAAATAAAACAATTAGATAATGATATCTTTATTGGTCAAGAAAAATATGTTAAAGACCTAATTAGTAAATTTGGTTTGACTACTACGAGTGGAAAACCCTCTCCCATGGCAACCAATGAGTACCTTAGTAAAGAAGATCTCTCGAAAGATGTAGATCAAAAACTATATAAAGGAATGATTGGATCACTACTCTATATTACTGCCAGTAGACCTGATATCATGCATAGTGTTTGCCTCTGTGCCAGATATCAATCCCAACCTAAAGAGACCCACTTAAAAGTCGTAAAACTAATCATAAGATATGTTAAACATACATCTGACTATGGTTTATTCTACCCTAAAAATGATTCTTTTGACTTAATATCTTACTGTGATGCTGACTATGCTGGTTGTAAATCAGACTGAAAAAGTACAAGTGGGACTTGTCACTTTTTGGGGCATTCTCTAGTTTCTTGGCTTAGTACAAAGCAAAACACAATTTCTTTATCAACAACTGAAGCAGAGTATATTTCTGCTGCTTTGGCTTGTTCTCAAGTAATATATATGCAACAAACCTAAAAAGATTTTGATTTAAAATTTTCAAAATCACCAATTTATTGTGACAATACGAGTGCGATAAACTTATCCAAAAATACTAATCAACATGCTCGAACTAAACATATTGATATCAGACATCATTTTCTCAAAGATAATATAAGTAAGGAAGTAGTTACTCTCGATTATATCAATTCTGAGAATCAAATTGCTGATATCTTAACATAACCCTTAAATTAATCAATATTTACTAAATTAAGAATAGAATTAGGTATTTGTTCTATAATTGAAATATAAAATATAAATAACAATTATAATTAATGATTAATGATTAATATCAAAATAATTCAAAGAGTTAAAATATAAAAGACCATGTCGACATCCCCCATATACCCATGTCGACATGCAACGTTTTTTATTTTGAAATTTTTCCCACCAAAATTCAAAATAATTGGTTATAATTTCTTCACGTTTTCAAAATTTTATTCATCCTTTCTGTTATCTATTTGTTCTTCTCTCTGAAATCAAATAATCAATGACCTCCTCTTCCAAATCAAACATAAAATCAATCTTATCATTCCCCTCTCCTACGTCTGGTCCATTTCAACGTACTACTCTCGCTCGTGTGACTAAAATAGTGGACTCTCTGAAGGATGCACTTCAGATGATGACTGAAATTCAAGTGACTCAACTTCGTATGGCAAAGGAACAAGAGAGGCAAGGCAAGATTCTTAGGAATTTGCAAAAATTCCTAATGGATAACCAGGCCAATCCTATTTTGATTGATGAAGACTCTTCACTCGATCAAGAACAAGAGGCCAGCGAAGAAGAAGAAGAACCCATGGAAGAAGAAGTGCAAGCGGAGGATGATGACCAAGTCGTGTGTGTTGGAGAAGTATGTTTTGACAGGAATGGGAATCTTGTCGAACAACATGGAAATTTCTGTTTCCACTATCCAAACTGTTCAATTCATAGATCTCCTATGTTTAAAAACACACAATAGTTTCTTTTCTTTCTTTTCCATTGTCGTTTGTGTTTTATATTATCTAAACCCTCATGTATATACAACTTCATATGTAATAAATAACTCGTGTTCTTATATGAGTTTTAATTATAAGTATTATCGTGAATTCTTGGTTAGGATAGTTAATTTTTTAGGACTATGTTTTAGTATTAGATTTAAGTGATGATTACTTATGATAACACTATCATTATGATCACATGTCATAGAGTGTTAGTTTTATAGGGAGTTATATAGTTTGGAGTGAGTTTTTTTTTGTTGATGACAAAGGGGGACAAATATAAAATAGTGTAGTTAGGCATAAATTAAGGGGGAGTTATTAGTTTTAGGGGGATTTATTAGGATAGAAATAATATTTTATAAACAAAGGTTGTCATCGTCAAAAAGGGGGAGATTGTTAGTCCGTGAGATGATGATTTTGATGACAACAACCTTAGAATAGGTTATAAAATATAAATACTGACATTATAAGTTTAGATATATATGTATATGCAGGATTTAACCATGCAGGTACCAACAATGAAGACTGTACAGTATAAAAATTCAAGATATCGAGATAGAAGACTCATGAGTATCAAGATTATCAAGAGTTCAAGATTTCAAGCATAAGTATTTTTATTAGGAATTTTTGTTAAAACTCGTAGAAAAGCACTGGCATCTTACAATCCAATTTATTCGTGGAATGGAATCCACTTCGAGCCTGTTAAAGGGATGGATCCCTAAGTAGGATGGAACCTTCAAAAAATCTAGTGGAACATTGTTTTGTATCCGCTAACCTTTTATTCAAAATGATTTTTCAAAATTATCTTGTTTTCAGAATGATTTCAAAACTTTCCTTTTAAAAACATCAAAACCCTCTATCCTGATTTTAAACAATTTTAGCCTCAAAATTATCTTTAATTTCAAAAGTCAAAATTACTCCTGATTTTAAACTATATTTTTGAATTATATATTTAAATTTTATAATTAGATTTAAAAATAAAATTATAGTTAAAATCTATATATATCATTCTCTATATTTACTTATGAGTTTTAACTATAGTCTGTAACAACCCAGGATTTGCATTACCAATTAATAAATAAAAGTTAGGATTCTTTATTTATTTTAATGAAGCATAAAAGGATTTGGAATAACAAATTTATTTGAAAAAGGCTATTTTAATTAAATGGGAGATATGGGATTTTAAAATGAGGATAAAATGTTATTTTTGGAAAGTTAAATATTTCAGGAGAGATTTTAAAACGGGTTTGGATAAGAAAATGAGTTTTATAAACATATATGAACACTTGGACAAATTTTTGGAAACATGTAAATAACTCTCTTCTTATTGGGTTACTAAACTTAACCCAATAACCCACCCTAAACCTCCTCTATAAATCATCTCAAACTCTCCTAACCTCATTCATTCATCCCTAATCAAAACCCTAATCATTTCCTAAAGCTTTCTTAACAAAAATGGCCTCTATCTTCACATCCTTCTAGTTATATCTTATGCAAGTCATTCTATGCAAAGGTAATGCAAATACCCACCTCAAATCCGTTTTTATATTTTTTTAATTTCTGAAATTTATTTGGTAACACATGTTTTATGTGTTTTTTTGATCTTATAGCCTCCTAATCATCTTTTGCTAACTTGGGTTGATGCTATAATAGTCTTTGTTGCTTTCTAGAGAGGTATATTGCTAAAAACCTCTTCTAGTGTGTGTTTAATCCTCTTTTGATTTCAGTAATCATTTAGTAACACGTGTTTTATTATGTAACATGTGAATCATGGCTCTTTGATCATCTTTGCTTTCATTTTGGGGTGTGCACATAAGGTGCTTGTGACATTGCTTCCTAAGGTAATGCTAAGCTTTGGCCCTTTGTTTCCTTTAATATAGTGTAGTAATCATTATATGGTAGTTAGTGATTGATCTTGGTGAAATTTGATGCCAAAAACTTGAAAAAAACACCCCTAAATCACCCAAAACAGCATTTTCAGCTGGCTGGAATGCTTCATCCTGAAAACAGGCTGAAACAGTGGTCTGAGTGCACCAGAGCAGGCCTGGGTTGCACCCAGGCTGCTGCCCGGGCGCAGCAGGCTAGCCCGGTTGGGCTAGCCGGTAGCAGGCCAGCCCTTAGTGGGCTGGCGTGAATTTCCAGCGCGTGGGCGCATGGCCCGCGTGACGCGGTGGCAGACGCGGGCCGAAGCCCGCGTCCCAACTCCCTAGCCCTTGCGGGCTGGGGGCTTGCCGGCCCGGTGGCAGACGCGGGCCGAAGCCCGCGTCCCCACTCCACAGCCCATGCGGGCTGGGGGCCTCCGCGTCCCCACTCCCCAGCCCATGCGGGCTGGGGGCCTCCACGTCCCTACTCCCCAGCCCAATGCGGGCTGGGGGCTTGGCAGTACTCCCCAGCCCAATGCGGGCTGGGGGGGTTTGGCAGTACTCCCCTGCCCATGCGGGCTGGGGGCTTGTTGGTTCTCCCCAGCCCATTTTGGCTGGGGCTTGACCGAACCAGCTGCACCGCGTGGTGCAGCCTGGTTCACAGAAACGGGCTACACCATGCAGTGCAGCCGGCTTCTATGTAATGGGCTGCACCCATTGGGTGCAGCTGGGTTCCGACCCTCCGGTTGCACCATTTTGGTGCAACCGACTCCGGGTTGCACCATTTTGGTGCAACCGCTTCAAATTGATTGTTTCTGCAACGAACCTTTGGGCTTCAATTGCTAATCAGAAGTTGTCGAATTTTGGTTCACAACCATTCGGAATATTTTCCAACACGAATATTGGTTTCAGTGATTTTTCTGATTTATCGATTTCTTTGAGATTTGTCTCTAGGTTTCGTACACAGGTTTTATGAACTATTTTAAAAGGATTTTTCACTCCTAAATGGCTTTCGAAATTATTTTATAATGTTACTTTTAAATTATTAAACTATTTACTCCATAATAGGAGAGTTTTCAAAAGCCGTTTTAAAGTGATTTCAAAATCAATTATAAATCCGTTTCGCACCATTATTTTCTATAATAAAAATCTCACACTCACTTTTTAGCACGTCGAGCGAAGTGGAAAGGTGCTTAAACGGTTAGAAAATCTCCGGCCTATGGAACCGTGTGTATTTTCTTTCCGGTTAATCCCCGACCTATTCGATTGATCATTTTGACCTTTGGGTCTAGTTTACCGATGATACGAGGTAGACTTTTTATGGTTTGGAGTGTGAGCTTGCTATTGGTTAGTAAATCGTTTAGTGCGAACGTGGGGTATGGGACTCATTGTTAAAACTGTACGGGTTTCTCTCCAAGAAGTTTGTGACACATTAGCCTCTGGGTGGCCAGTACTGGACCTCTGGGTTACCACGCCTCTGGGCAACCGTCTCTGGACACCTGCTATATGGAGCAGTTTTTCGGCATGTGCCTCTGGGCCTTTATCCTTCTGGGAAGGATCTCGCCGTCTCGCGCGTTCCGCATCTGTGCGAGTGATCGATCACAACTCTACAGTACTTGGCAATAACGACTCTGGTCGGTGCACGTGCTATACTTGTATTATCTGGTGATTTTTATATCCATTCGAGTACCGCCCTTCGGTGTTGGTTCTATGGAACCATACGATGTAAGTGTGATTACCTTGTGGATTCACAGTGTCTCTGGACACTGCTTTTCAGTATTCGATTTCATTGACTTTTCAGTATATCCCTATTGCTCTTTGGAGCGTCGATCTTTGCTTGGGCATTGATTACAGACTCTGGTCACTCTTGGGAATGGGCAACATTATATAGCTTTGGCTACGCCGATGATATGAGGCGATTTTATTTATTTAACACTTTGGTGTTGATATTCTCTTGGAGATTTTTACTGTTTATAGATGATTGGGGATCGTCATTTTATTCATGTGGTCCATAATACTCTCCTCTTCGGAGAAGTACTGTTTTATTTATGTACTGCATTCTTATATATCTTAGTTATTATGGATTGTTTAGCTAGCCTGACCCGAGTGTTTTCGCTCGGGTCAGACCGAGTTGTTTCAGATTAGGTCTCTGGACTTAGCTCCTGTGCTTCCGCTTGGACATTATCTGCTATGCTGATAGATAGCTCTTTATAGTTTTCCACTATTTTGATACTCTGATTATTCAGTCTCTTATGTATATATTTTTGACTCACATGTGTGAGCGGTGGCTTTGTACCCCCCTTTTGATATTTGGATCGGTATTGACGATTTATTGTACCTATGTTCTGTGACTGTTATGTGACTGTTCTGTGATGATGATGTTATCATTTAGTATTATGTTTGTTCTGAACCTATTTTCCTTGGCCATTGTAATTTCGTTATAAATATCTATTGGATATGTCGAACCACTTGAGAAAAGAAAACCACCTATTCGACGTATTCAGTAGTTTGTTATAGCTTGATTACATATGGTCGCTTCCATTATACTCTATTCTCCGTTTTAGTAGACGGTATTACTCCGTAATACTCTTTACTAGAGTGGGTCTCGGAGTGGGGCGTTACAGTTTGGTATCAGAGCTTGGTTCAGAGCTAAGTATAATAAACACAGAACAGTAACACTTAGTACAATACATCTTAGTATGGTTCAAATATTAAAATGCCCTTTCCTCATGACATTGGATAGATAAGTAATGAATATGTTTAGGAATACATTTATATTCTGTAGTATTCCATTTGAATTATCTATCTTTAAATAATGCTTAACTCGTATCTTATCTGATCTTTTAGTATGGTTGGGAGAGGTAGGAACCTCCGTTCTGCTGATGCGGGACAGTCCAGCAACCCTCACCCAGAGGGCGTATACATGACCACGGACCAGATCATGGAGCTGGTTCGTAACTCTCAGTCGCACTCTCAGTCTCCTGCACCAGTTTCTGATGCACCGTGCAAGTCTGCTTTTGCGCGCCTCTGCAGCGACTTTATTCATCTTAGAGGGAAGACGTTCAATGGCTCCGAGACTGTTCTTGAGGTCCAGGCTTGGATCAGAGTTTGCGAGCGTAATTTCACTCGCATGACCCTTCCTGACCATGACAGAGTTCTTGTTGCTTCTAGCCATCTTGAGGGTCGTGCCTTGGATTGGTACGAGCTCCTTATTTCTGAGACCGATGAGGCCACTCTCACTTGGGATTAGTTCCGAGAGCGCTTCTTGCTCAAGTTTGTCCCCTAATTCTAGAAGATAGCCCTTGCGCGCCGCTTTATTGACCTTAAGCAAGTAAGACCTCTGTTGCTGACTATTCATCATCTTACGAGGCCCTGTCCAAGTATGGCCTCGAGTTCATTAGCTCTCCTTATAAGAAGAATCTCAAGTTTGTAGAAGGCCTGAAGAAATATTTGAAGAAACAGCTTATGCTCCAGCTTAAGCTCCCTTTTGATGAGCTAGTTGATGCAGCGCTTCACCTAGAAGCGGTGGAGCGTGAGAGAGACAGCGATGGGGATGATGAGGGTTACAAAAACCCCAATCAGAAGCGGGGTCCATTTCAGAAGACCAAGCTTAGGAATAAGAAGAAGAAGACTGGAAGTTCTACTTTTCAGACTCAGACTCGTCCTTAGTCCCAGACTCCTGCTCAGCCTAGTGGGACACGTCCCCCGAAGAAATGTTTCAACTGCGGTTCTCCAGATCACTTTATTCGAGAGTGTACCAAACCTCTCTATTGCACCTTCTGCAAGAAGGAGGGACACAGGATCTCCACTTGTCCTACTGCACCTCCTAGATCTGGCAAGCTAAATGCTGCCAAGGCTCCTACCTCTTCAGCTCAACCTCGAGGTACGCATCCTTCCGTTCTCGAAGGTTCTATTTTATTTCATGGTAGATCTTGTAGAGTTCTCTTTGATACGGGTGCCTCTCACTCATTCGTATCAACGGAACTAGTTGATACTTTATCTTTGGATGTTACTTGTTTGGTTTCTTCACTAAGGATTGTGAATCCCATCGGCGGATCCACGACCCTTAGTCTGCTTTGTGAAGATATAGATATTGATCTTTGTGGATTTTCTTTCCGTGCGAATCTTCACGTTATGGAGTATTTGGGCTTTGACATGATTCTTGGCATGGATTGGCTCGCTCAGTACGACGCCAAAATCATTTGTTCGGAGCGGATATTATTTCTTCGTCATCCTGACTCGTCTGCTCCATTAGCTATTGCTCTTTAGGATGTTAGGATTTCTGATATTACTTTATTTTCTCTTGATTCACGAGATGAGGATGTGGACATTTCTCGTATTCCTGTTGTTCGGGATTTCCCCGATATATTCGAGCCAGTATCAGGCCTGCCGCCAAAGCGGGCCATTGAGTTCCGCATCGATCTCATTCCAGGCTCCCACCCAGTTGGGCGTCCTCCCACGAGGATGTCTACTAAAGAGAATGAGGAACTCAGGAAGCAGTTAGTAGAGCTTGAGGCGAAGCAGTTCATTCGGTCCAGTTCTTTGCCATGGGGTGCTGCTGTGGTCTTCGTTAAGAAGCCCGATGGCTCTCTTAGGCTTTGCATTGACTATCGCAAGCTTAATGAGTTGACCATCAGAAATCGTTATCCATTGCCACGGATAGACGATATGTTTGATCAGTTGAGCGGTGCGAAGGTCTTTTCCCAGCTCGACCTTGCCACCGGATTTCATCAGCTCCGAGTTGCGGAAGATAGCATTCCTCTTACAGCATTTCGCACTCATTATGGTTCTTTTGAGTGGTTGGTCATGCCATTCGGCTTGACGAACGCTCCGGCTTTCTTCTTCGATCTTATGAATCGAGTATTCCGAGAATAGATCGATAGATTAGTTCTAGTTTTCATCGACGATATTCTTATTTATTCTAGATCCGAGGCAGAGCATGTTCATCATTTGCGGATCGTCTTGGATACTCTTCGTCGACATCAGCTTAAGGCCAAGCTCTCCAAGTGCCATTTTTGGGAGAGCAAGGTCAAGTTCTTGGGCCATATTGTATCATCTGAGGGTATTTCTGTCGATCCTGCTAAGATCGAAGCTATTCAGAATTGGAAGCAGCCCGAGAATGTTCATGATATTCGCAGCTTCCTTGGTCTGGCAGGTTATTACCGTCGGTTTATCAAGGATTTCTCTCGAGTTGCACTTCCCCTTACGACGCTGACTCGTAAGGGTGTTCGCTTTATTTGGTCTGATAAGTGTGAAGCTTCCTTTCAGCGACTGAAGGAACTTCTCACTCATGCTCCTATTCTAGTGGTTCCTATGAGTAACCAGGATCTTGTTGTTTACACCGACGCTTGTGGTAGCGGCCTCGGTGCTGTGCTTATGTAGAAGGATCGGGTAGTTGCTTATGCTTCTAGGCAGCTACGTCCGAATGAGGTTCGCTATCCGACTCATGATCTTGAGTTGGCAGCTATCGTCTTTGCCTTGAAGACGTGGCGTCACTTTCTATTAGGCGAACGCTTCACTCTTTACACCGATCATAAGTCTCTGAAGTATCTTTTAAGCCAGAGAGATCTCAACATGAGGCAGCAACGTTGGCTTGAGTTTTTCACCTCATATGATTTAGATATTCAGTATACCCCTGGCAAGGGGAATCGTGTTGCAGATGCGCTCAGTCGCAAACACTCGGCAGTTGTTTCTATGATGATTGCGGAGTGGAATGATCTTGAGACTCTATCTTTATGTGATATTAGAGATCGAGCTCCATCTTCTGATGCTCCTGTCTTATTATCCAGCTTGGAAGCTCGTCCCATCTTGTTGGATCGCATTGCCCATGCTCAGCAGCAGGATCCAGACCTATTGCATTTCATTCATCTTCTCGAATCAGGATCCAGTGATGAGACATTGCTGGACTATTCTATTGATTTTCATCGGTGTCTTCGGAGGAAGAACCGTATTGTTGTGCCATCTGATTCATCTCTTAGGCGTGACATTTTAGACGAGTGTCATCGCACTAAGTACACTATTCATCCCGGGTTGAGTAAGATGTATGCCGACATGTGTCGCCTATTTTATTGGGAGGGCATGAAGAGTGATGTTGCAAGTTATGTAAGCCGTTGCATGACTTGTGAACAGATCAAAGCCGAGCATCAGCGTCCATCTGGTCTTTTGCAGCCGCTAGAGATTCCAGTATGGAAATGGGATCAGATATCCATGGATTTTATTGACAGTCTGCCTCGATCGAGGTCAGGCCATACTTCTATTTGGGTCATCGTCGATCGCTTAACCAAATCAGCTCATTTCATTCCTATTAAGTCCACTCGGACTGCTCCTCAGTTGGCCAAGCTCTATGTAAAGGAAGTCGTAACACCTTCATGGCATTCCTAGCTCTATCGTGTGTGATCGAGACACTATCTTTACTAGTCACTTCTGGAAGTGCCTACAGTCAGCTTTGGGCTCAAAGCTGAATTTCTCGACTGCTTATTATCCTCAGACCGACGGTCAGACGGAGAGGGTGAATCGTGTTTTAGAGGATCTTTTGCACTGTTGTATTCTGGATTTCGGAGGTAGTTGGGAGGATCACTTACCGCTTGTAGAGTTCTCCTACAACAACAGCTTTCAGTCTAGTATCGGCATGGCACCTTTCGAGGCTCTATACGGAAGGCCACGTCGCTCTCTTGCTTGTTGGTTAGAATCTGGCGAGAAGCTCATTCTTGGTCCAGATTCAGTTCGGGAATCTTCTGAAAAGATTGTTCTTATCCGTCAGAGAATGAGGGAGGCACAGGACCGTCAGAAATCCTACACGGACAACCGTAGAAAGCCTCTTGAGTTCTCCATTGGCGATTCTGTCTTTATTCGGGTTTCTCCTATAAGGGGGTTGTGCTTTTCAGCCCTACAGGGAAATTGGCTCCTCGCTATGTTGGACCATTTCCTATCACGGAACGCATCGGCCCTGTTGCTTATCGTGTGGCTCTACCTGCTCATTTTTCCGGAATGCATGACGTGTTCCATGTTTCTCAGCTTTGCAAGTGTGTTCGCGATCCTGATTCTATCATTGAGCCGCATGTCGTGCCTGATTTAGAGATCTTACCTGATTTATCTTTGGAGCGGCAACCTCTTCGTGTGCTTGATTCGGAGGTTAGACGTCTTCGCATTAAAGAGGTTCCACTCGTGAAGATTCAATGGTCACTGAATCCTAAGGACTGCACTTGGGAGACCAGAGAATCTATCGAACGCTCTTATCCTGGCTTTCTCCCATCTTCTTCTAAGGGTGAGAATTCTCTGTTTTATCTCTATCACTTCTTTTGTGGATTTGACGTTATAGACGACATCTATCTTAAGGAATTGCGGGGACGCAATTTTCTTAAGGGGGGAGTCTGTAACAACCTGGGATTTGCATTACCAATTAATAAATAAAAGTTAGGATTCTTTATTTATTTTAATGAAGCATAAAAGGATTTGGAATAACAATTTTTTTTTGAAAAAGGCTATTTTAATTAAATGGGAAATATGGGATTTTAAAATGAGGATAAAATGTTATTTTTGAAAAGTTAAATATTTCAGGAGAGATTTTAAAACGGGTTTGGATAAGAAAATGAGTTTTATAAACATATATGAACACTTGGACAAATTTTTGGAAACATGTAAATAACTCTCTTCTTATTGGGTTACTAAACTTAACCCAATAACCCACCCTAAACCTCCTCTATAAATCATCTCAAACTCTCCTAACCTCATTCATTCATCCCTAATCAAAACCTTAATCATTTCCTAAAGCTTTCTTAACAAAAATGGCCTCTATCTTCACCTCCTTCTAGTTATAGCTTATGCAAGTCATTCTATGCAAAGGTAATGCAAATACCCACCTCAAATCCGTTTTTATATTTTTCTAATTTTTGAAATTTATTTGGTAACACATGTTTTATGTGTTTTTTTGATCTTATAGCCTCCTAATCATCTTTTGCTAACTTGGGTTGATGCTATAATAGTCTTTGTTGCTTTCTAGAGAGGTATATTGCCAAAAACCTCTTCTAATATGTGTTTAATCCTCTTTTGATTTCAGTAATCATTTAGTAACACATGTTTCATTATGTAACATGTGAATCATAGCTCTTTGATCATCTTTGCTTTCATTTTGGGGTGTGCACATAAGGTGCTTGTGATATTGCTTCCTAAGGTAATGCTAAGCTTTGGCCCTTTGTTTCCTTTAATATAGTGTAGTAATCATTATATGGTAGTTAGTGATTGATATTGGTGAAATTTGATGCCAAAAACTTGAAAAAAACACCCCTAAATCACCAAAAGCAGCATTTTCAGCTGGCTGGAATGCTTCAACCTGAAAACAGGCTGAAACAGTGGTCTGAGTGCACCAGAGCAGGCCTGGGTTGCAGCCAGGCTGCTGCTCGGTCGCAGCAGGCTAGCCTGGTTGGGCTAGCCGGTAGCAGGCCAGCCCTTAGTGGGCTGGCGCGAATTTCCAACGCGCGGGCGCATGGCCCGCGCGACGCGGTGGCAGACGCGGGCCGAAGCCCGCGTCCCCACTCCCCAGCCCATGCGGGCTGGGGGCTTGCCGGCCCGGTGGCAGACGCGGGCCGAAGCCCACGTCCCCACTTCCCAGCCCATGCGGGCTGGGGGCCTCCACGTCCCCACTCCCTACTCCCCAGCCCAATGCGGGCTGGGGGCTTGGCAGCACTCCCCAGCCCAATGCGGGCTGGGGGCTTGGCAGTACTCCCCAACCCAATGCGGGCTGGGGGGGTTTGGCAGTACTCCCCAGCCCATGCGGGCTGGGGGCTTGTTGGTTCTCCCCAGCCCATTTTGGCTGGGGCTTGACCGAACCAGCTGCACCGCGTGGTGCAGCCTGGTTCACAGAAACGGGCTACACCGTGCGGTGCAGCCGGCTTCTATGTAATGGGCTGCACCCATTGGGTGCAGCTGGGTTCCGACCCTCCGGTTGCACCATTTTGGTGCAACCGCTTCAAATTGATTGTTTCTGCAACGAACCTTTGGGCTTCAATTGCTAATCAGAAGTTTTCGAATTTTGGTTCACAACCATTCGGAATATTTTCCAACACGAATATTGGTTTCAGTGATTTTTCTGATTTATCGATTTCTTTGAGATTTGTCTCTAGGTTTCGTACACAGGTTTTATGAACTATTTTAAAAGGATTTTTCACTCCTAAATGGCTTTCGAAATTATTTTATAATGTTATTTTTAAATTATTAAACTATTTACTCCATAATAGGAGAGTTTTCAAAAGCCGTTTTAAAGTGATTTCAAAATCACTTATAAATCCGTTTCACACCATTATTTTCTATAATAAAAATCTCACACTCACGTTTTAGCACGTCGAGCGAAGTGGAAAGGTGCTTAAATGGTTAGGAAATCTCCGGCCTATGGAACCGTGTGTATTTTCTTTCCGGTTAATCCCCGACCTATTCGATTGATCGTTTTGACCTTTGGGTCTAGTTTACCGATGATACGAGGTAGACTTTTTATGGTTTGGAGTGCGAGCTTGCTATTGGTTAGTAAACCGTTTAGTGCGAACGTGGGGTATGGGAGTCATTGTTAACACTTTACGGGTTCCTCTCCAAGAAGTTTGTGACACATTAGCCTCTGGGCGGCCAGTACTAGACCTCTGGGTCACCACGCCTCTGGGCAACCGTCTCTGGACACCTGCTCTATGGAGCAGTTTTTCGGCATGTGCCTCTGGGCCTTTATCCATCTGGGAAGGATCTCGCCGTCTCGCGCGTTCCGCATCTGTGCGAGTGATCGATCACAACTCTACAGTACTTGGCAATAACGACTCTGGTCGGTGCACGTGCTATACTTGTATTATCTGATGATTTTTATATCCATTCGAGTACCGCCCTTCGGTGTTGGTTCTATGGAACCATACGATGTAAGTGTGATTACCTTGTGGATTCACAGTGTCTCTGGACACTGCTTTTCAGTATTCGATTTCATTGACTTTTCAGTATATCCCTATTGCCCTTTGGAGCATCGATCTTTGCTTGGGCATTGATTACAGACTCTGGTCACTCTTGGGAATGGGCAACATTATATAACTTTGGCTACGCTGATGATATGAGGCGGTTTTATTTATTTAACACTTTGGTGTTGATATTCTCTTAGAGATTTTTACTGTTTATAGATGATTGGGGATCGTCATTTTATTCATGTGGTCCATAATACTCTCCTCTTCGGAGAAGTACTGTTTTATTTATGTACTGCATTCTTATATATCTTAGTTATTACTGATTGTTTAGCTAGCCTGACCCGAGTGTTTTCGCTCGGGTCAGACCGAGTTGTTTCAGGTTAGGTCTCTGGACTTAGCTCCTGTGCTTCCGCTTGAACATTATCTGCTATGCTGATAGATAGCTCTTTATAGTTGTCCTCTATTTGATACTCTGATTATTCAGTCTCTTATGTATATATTTTTGACTCACATGTGTGAGCGGTGGCTTTGTGCCCACCTTTTGATATTTGGATCGGTATTGACGATATATTGTACTTATGTTCTGTGACTGTTATGTGACTGTTCTGTGATGATGATGTTATCATTTAGTATTATGTTTGTTCTGAACCTATTTTCCTTGGCCATTGTAATTTCGTTATAAATATCTATTGGATATGTCGAACCACTTGAGAAAAGAAAACCACCTATTCGACGTATTCAGTAGTTAGTTATAGCTTGATTACATATGGTCGCTTCCATTATACTCTATTCTCCGTTCTAGTAAACGGCATTACTCCGTAATACTCTTTACAAGAGTGGGTCTCGGAGTGGGGCGTTACAGTCAAGTATATTTGTAAAGTTTAAAATAGTTTTAATATAAGATAAATGTTATTTTCAAAGAAAACCTAATCACCAAAAATTGCTTTGGGATGTCGACATGCCTAGGGTAACCATGTCGACATGTTGTCAGTTGAATTCAAAATTTAAATTTCAAAAGAAGTGTCCATTCGCCATAACTCTTCATGAATGGACATGACAGTTGTTCTACTATAAATAGGGGTCAGTTTCAACGAATTTTAGATCATATTTTCTGGTTTTTCACTCCTCTTCTTCTTCCACATTTCTTAATACATATTCTTACCATTACTCTGCCAAAATCAACATTGAACCGAACTCGATTACTTCTAGTTTGATTCTCTATCACTATCTCTACAAGGTTCTCAGTGCTATTCAGAGTTATAGACTTCTTTGTAATATATTAAGCAAGAAAAGGTGTGATTGTAGCCTTGGAAATCAATCAAAAGAGAAAAGGTGTGATTGTAGCCTTGGTAAATCAATTGGGTAAACTTGTGGCCCAGAAATCAAGTATCTCTACCCAGAGGATAGAAATTATGGAGGGTGTACCTCGTAGCCTTGAAACCGAGGGTGTAATTGTACAATTGCTTTTGAAAGGAAATCCGTACTTGTGTTGCGGGACTGGATGTAGGGTAATTCCGAACCAGTATAAAATCCGGTGTGTTCTTTCCTTTACTGCTTTATTTTATTTCTACATCTGTGTTTGTTTCTATGATCATATATGTGTCTGTATATTGCATACATCAGTGTCTAAATTAACATAAGCTCAAAAAGATTTAGTAATTCTTTATTAACACTATCCACTGCACCCTGTAGTGTTAATCCTAGCCTTAAGATCCTTAATCTGCATTTCTCTCAATTGGTATCAAAGCAAGGTTTTCAAAGTTTCATAATCTGAATTTTTGAAAAAGTTTTTAAAATGGCTATATTTGTTAATACTAATTTAGAAGTATTCAAACCATCATTGTTTCTTGAGTCTGCATATAATCAATATTCAAATTCAAGTTGTCTACCAAGATTGTTTGATGTGCGGAAATCATGCTCTATGGGTGTTGAGGAATCAATCCACAACGGACAAATTGTGCAGATCAGAAAGAACAAATGGATACTTGATAGTGGATGTTCTAGACACATGACTGGAAATCCAGATATAATGAATGATATAATATACAAAGACGGAGGACTGTTTAACTTTGGAGACAATTCAAAAGGATATGTAATTGGCATCGGCAAAGTCGGTAATTCTGAAACTCCTACTATTACTAATGTTTTACTAGTTAAGAATCTGAAACATAATCTGCTAAGTATAAGTCTACTGTTTGATAAAGGATATAAAATTAAATTTGAAAAAGATAAATGTCACATTGAAGATAATAATTCAACCATTATATTTGAGGAAGTCGGGAAAAAGAATATTTATATTCTTAGTATGAAAGTTTCAAATGATAATCTGTGTCTGTTGGCAAATACAAGTGACCCTTGGATTTGGCATAAGAGATTTGGGTATTTGAATTTCAAACTCTTTTCTAGATTTTCAAAACATGATCTAGTAAGAGGTCTCCCTAAATTGAATTTTAAAGTAGATAGTTTATGTGATGCTTGTCAATTAGGAAAACATAGAAAAAGTTCCTTCAAGTTAAAAGATATGATTTCAACTCCAAAACCTCTTGAATTACTTCATCTTGATTTATTTGGTCCATCTCAAATTCTTTCAATAAATCATAGTAAATATGTTTTTGTAATTGTAGATGATTATTCTAGATTTACATGGACAATATTTTAGAAACATAAAAGTGATACTTTTGAATGTTTTAAGACATTTTCCAAAAGAATTCAAAATCAATTTTCTCTAAAAATTATAACTATTCGAAGTGATCACGGTGGTGAATTTGAAAATGAAAAGTTTGAGGAATTCTGCAATAAAAGGGAATAACTCACAATTTTTCATTTCCAAGAACTCCATAACAAAACGGAAGAGTAGAACGTAAAAATAGGACGATTCAAGAGTATGCGAGAACTATGCTTACAGATAGTAATTTATCAAAGAATTTTTGGGCAGAAGCAGTTGCTACTACCTGTTATATTTTAATTAGACCTTTAACTGATAAGACATCTTATGAACTTATTTATTCAAAGAAACCTAAGGTATCTTATTTCAGAATTTTTGGAAGTAAATGCTTTATTTTAAATACAAAAGATAATTCAGATAAATTTGATCCTAAATCCAACAAAGGTATCTTTATCGGATATTCTATTAGAAGTAAAGCGTACAGAGTGTCTAATTTAAAAACCAATTCCATTGAAGAAATAATGCATGTTTCATTTGATGAAAATTTCAAAATTTTTGAAGATACAAATGATGAAGAGGATTTAATCACTCAAAATCAAGAATCAGTTGAAACTAATAATGAAATTAGTCATCCTAATAAAAGGACTAAACTTTTAAAAGATCATCCTATAGAAAATATACTAGGAGATATGCAATCAGTTGTTAAAACTAGAAATCAACTCAGTCAAATGAGTAATGTAGCTTTTATATCAACTATTGAACCCAAAAATCCAAAAGAAGCATCAACTAATGATTCATGGATTTGGCTATGCAAGAAGAATTAAATCAATTTACTAGAAATGACGTTTGGGAACTTGTTCCTAGACCAGAAAATAAAACTATAATTGGAACTAAATGGGTTTATAAAAATAAAATGAATGAACAAGGAGAGGTAGTTAGAAATAAAGCACGACTAGTCGCTCAAGGTTATTGTCAAGAAGAAGGAAAAGATTTTGATGAAACCTTTACTCTCATAGCAAGATTAGAAGCCATTAGGATTCTACTTGCTTTCGCAAATCATAATAATTTCAAATTATTTCAAATGGATGTTAAAAGTGCCTTTTTAATGGATTTGTAAAAGAAAAAGTATATGTTGAACAACCACCACTTTCTGAAAATGAGAAATTACCAAATCATGTTTACAAACTTAAGAAAGCATTATATGGTCTAAAACAAGCTCCTAGAGCCTGGTATGATAGAATAAGATCTTATTTATTGCAATCTAATTTTGAAATTGGTAAAGTAGATAATACTCTTTTTATTAAAAGAAATAAAAATGATATTCAACTAGTACAAGTTTACGTAGATGATATCATTTTTGGTTCAACTAATTTTGAAATGAATAAATAATTTTCTAAAATAATGACAAAAGAGTTTGAGATGAGTCATATGGGTGAATTAAATTTCTTTTTAGGATTACAAATAAAACAATTAGATAATGGTATCTTTATTAGTCAAGAAAAATATGCTAAAGACCTAATTAGTAAATTTGGTTTGACTACTACGAGTGGAAAACCCACTCCCATGGCAACCAATGAGTACCTTAGTAAAGAAGATCTCTCGAAAGATGTAGATCAAAAACTATATAGAGGAATGATTGGATCACTACTCTATATTACTTCCAGCAGACCTGATATCATGCATAGTGTTTGCCTCTGTGCCAGATATCAATCCCAACCTAAAGAGACCCACTTAAAAGTCGTAAAACTAATCATAAGATATGTTAAACATACATCTGACTATGGTTTATTCTACCCTAAAAATGATTCTTTTGACTTAATATCTTACTGTGATGCTGACTATGCTGGTTGTAAATCAGACTGAAAGGAAAAAGCAAAACACAGTTTCTTTATCAACAACTGAAGCAGAGTATATTTCTGCTGCTTTGGTTTGTTCTCATGTAATATATATGCAACAAACCTTAAAATATTTTGGTTTATATTCTTCAAAATCACCAATTTATTATGACAACACGAGTGCAATAAACTTATCCAAAAATACTAATCAACATGCTCGAACTAAACATATTGATATCAGACATCATTTTCTCAAAGATAATATAAGTAAGGAAGTAGTTACTCTCGATTATATCAATTCTGAGAATCAAATTGCTGATATCTTAACAAAACCTTTAAATGAATCAATATTTACTAAATTAAGAAGAGAATTAGGTATTTGTTCTATAATTGAAATATAAAATATAAATAACAATTATAATTAATGATTAATGATTAATATCAAAATAATTCAAAGAGTTAAAATATAAAAGACCATGTCGACATCCCCCATATACCCATGTCGACATGCAACGTTTTTTATTTTGAAATTTTTCCCACCAAAATTCAAAATAATTGGTTATAATTTCTTCACATTTTCAAAATTTTATTCATCCTTTCTGTTATCTATTTGTTCTTCTCTCTGAAATCAAATAATCAATGGCCTCCTCTTCCAAATCAAACATAAAATCAACCTTATCATTCCCCTCTCCTACGTCTGGTCCATTTCAACGTACTACTCTCGCTCGTGTGACTAAAATAGAGGACTCTCTGAAGGATGCACTTCAGATGATGACTGAAATTCAAGTGACTCAACTTCGTATGGCAAAGGAACAAGAGAGGCAAGGCAAGATTCTTAGGAATTTGCAAAAATTCCTAATGGATAACCAGGCCAATCCTATTTTGATTGATGAAGACTCTTCACTCGATCAAGAACAAGAGGCCAGCGAAGAAGAAGAAGAACCCATGGAAGAAGAAGTGCAAGCGGAGGATGATGACCAAGTCGTGTGTGTTGGAGAAGTGTGTTTTGACAAGAATGGGAATCTGGTCGAACAACATGGAAATTTCTGTTTCCACTATCCAAACTGTTCAATTCATACATCTCCTATGTTTAAAAACACACAATAGTTTCTTTTCTTTCTTTTCCATTATCGTTTGTGTTTTATATTATCTAAACTCTCATGTATATACAACTTCATATGTAATAAATAACTCGTGTTCTTATATGAGTTTTAATTATAAGTATTATCGTGAATTCTTGGTTAGGATAGTTAATTTTTTAGGACCATGTTTTAGTATTAGATTTAAGTGATGATTACTTATGATAAGACTATCATTATGATCACATGTCATAGAGTGTTAGTTTTATAGGGAGTTATATAGTTTGGAGTGAGTTTTTTTTTGTTGATGACAAAGGGGGACAAATATAAAATAGTGTAGTTAGGCATAAATTAAGGGGGAGTTATTAGTTTTAGGGGGATTTATTAGGATAGAAATAATATTTTATAACAAAGGTTGTCATCGTCAAAAAGGGGGAGATTGTTAGTCCGTGAGATGATGATTTTGATGACAACAACCTTAGAATAGGTTATAAAATATAAATACTGACATTATAAGTTTAGATATATATGTATATGCAGGATTTAACCATGCAGGTACCAAGAATGAAGACTGTACAGTATAGAGATTCAAGATATCGAGATAGAAGACTCATGAGTATCAAGATTATCAAGAGTTCAAGATTTCAAGCTTAAGTATTTTTATTAGGATTTTTTGTTAAAACTCGTAGAAAAGCACTGGCATCTTAAAATCCAATTTATTCGTGGAATGGAATCCACTTCGAGCCTGTTACAGGGATGGAACCCTAAGTAGGATGGAACCTACGAAAAATCTAGTGGAACATTGTTTTATATCCGCTAACCTTTTATTCAAAATGATTTTTCAAAATTGTCTTGTTTTCAAAATGATTTCAAAACTTTCCTTTTAAAAACATCAAAACCCTCTATCCTGATTTTAAATAATTTTAGCCTCAAAATTATCTTTAATTTCAAAAGTCAAAATTACTCCTGATTTTAAACTATCATTTTTAATTATATATTTAACGTTTATACTTAGATTTAAAAATAAAATTATAGTTAAAATCTATATATATTATTCTCTATATTTACTCATGAATTTTAACTATAATCAAGTATACTTGTAAAGTTTAAAATAGTTTTAATATAAGATAAATGTTATTTTCAAAGAAAATCAAATCACCAAAAATTGCTTTGGGATATCGACATGCTTAGGGTAACCATGTCGACATGTTGTCAGTTGAATTCAAAATTTAAATTTCAAAAGAAGTGTCCATTCACCATAACTCTTCATGAATGGACATGACTGTTGTTCTACTATAAATAGGGGTCAGTTTCAACGAATTTTAGATCAAATTTTCTAGTCTTTCACTCCTCTTCTTCTTCCACATTTCTTAATACATATTCTTACCATTACTCTACCGAAATCAACATTGAATCGAACTCGATTACTTCTAGTTTGATTCTTTATCACTATCTCTACAAGGTTCTCGGTGCTATTCAGAGTTATAGACTTCTTTGTAATCTATTAAGCAAGAAAAGGTGTTATTGTAGCCTTGGAAATCAATCAAAAGAGAAAAGGTATGATTGTAGCCTTGGTAAATCAATTGGGTAAACTTGTGGTTCGGAAATCAAGTATCTCTACCCAGAGGATAGAAATTCTGGAGGGTGTACCTCATAGCCTTGAAATCGAGGGTGTAATTGTACAATTTCTTTTGAAAGGAAATCTATACTAGTGTTGCGGGACAGGATGTGGGGTAACTCTAAACCAGTATAAAAACCGGTGTGTTCTTTCCTTTACCGCTTTTATTTTATTTCTGCATCTGTGTTTGTTTCTGTGATCATATCTGTGTCTATATATTGCATACATCGGTGTCTAAATTAACATAAACTCAAAAAGATTTAGTAATTCTTTATGAACACAATTCACCCCCCTCTAGTGTTAATCCTAGCCTTAAGATCCTTAATCCGCATTTCTCTCAACCTAGACACATTATTACCCTTAAGTTTATTTTATATAGTTTTGAACTCCTATCAGGTTTTAAAATAAATTTTTATAAAAGTTCTGTTTAGTTTTAAATGATTTTGAAAAAGTTGAAAACTTAATCGCTAAACTCAAACATGATGATTGGCTTATAATCGTTGATAAAATCAAAAATAGTTTCTCTAATTGGAATTGGAGATTTTTACCTAGAGCAGGTAGATTAGTTTTAATAAATTCTGTTTTATCCGCCCTCCCGATCTATTGGATGTTCATGCATCTGTTTCCAGATTGGGTAATAGATAAAAAAGACAAAATTAGAAGAGATTTATTATGGAGTGGGGAAAATTCCAATAATAGCATAAAATGTTTAGTAAATTGGAAAATAGTTTGTAAAGCTAAAAAGGAAGGTGGCTTAGGAGTAATTAATTTGCGTAATATGAATTTGTCTTTACTAGGTAAATGGTTATGGAAGTTTAAGGATACTAATGATAATGCTACTTGGAAAGAGATCATTTTAAAATATTACTATAATGGTTATATTAACTTATATCAAATTACTTCTCCAGTCACTCAAAATCTATCTAATTTTTGGAAATCCATTTTAAAATGTCACGAGATTTTTAACCTAGCTATTAATATGATAGTTCATTCTGGTAATTATACTTCTTTCTAGCATGACCGTTTGATTTCTATTTTACCTCTTAAGACAGAATATAAAGATCTTTATGAAATCTGTAATTTTAAGTTTGCTTTAATTATTGAAGTTTTTTCTCCTGAAAACGATCCTCCTTGGAATTTTAGTTTTACAGAATTTTAGTAGGTTCAACTCTTAGGCAACTTTCTTTGCTTTATGCTAGATTGAATCTTTATAATATTGATAATGATAATGATAATGATATAATTAGTTGGGAATGGGATAAGAGTAAGAAATATACTTCTAATTCTTTTTACAGATTTATTAATTTTTCGGGTATAGTAAACAACTCTTTTAAATTTATTTGGAAATCTAATGCTCCTTATAAATATAAAATTCACATGTGGTTAATACTACATGGAAAACTTAATTCTATAAAAAAAATTAAAGAGAAAAAACACCCAAAATGACAATAAATGTTATTTTTGTAATCTGCATTTTGAAGATATTAAACATACTATGATTGCATGGATTCTTATTACATTCTAAATAATACTCCTAAAATTTTTAATTTTAATATAATAACTAAAATTTCTGACTGTGACTTCTACTGGAATAATTTTAGATTTAGGTTTAAAAAGAATATTAGATTCTTACTAGACACTTTGTTCATTATTATTTGTTAGTATATTTGGTTTGAAGGAAAACAAAGAATTTCTAATAATAGTAGTAGTCACTTTGATAAATTGATTTATACAATTTATTCGTCTGGTTTTAATTGGATTTCTTATGCCAAATATAAAATAGCTAAAAATAACCTATGTAAAGGGTGTCTTAATAAGGTTAGTTATAATATTAATCTATTTAAATTCAATAATAATATTTTTAACATCAACAATAGTAGTATTAATATTTTTTTCAAATTTATATGACGATCTCACTGTTAATCACAACTTGCTTATGATCAAAGGTCCATAAGAATATTTTAAGCTTTATACCCATTATTGTACTAGTCATTGTTGGTATTAGTTTATAAATCTTTTAATTCTTTAGTATTTGTCTAGTTAGTTTTTTTAGATATTTTATTTCCTACCTCTTTCATACATATATATATATATATATATATATATATATATATATATATCATTGTAATTATTTTTCTTAGTCATTCTTTAGACTCAGGTATGGGTGATAGGGTGTTAGGTTCACTTTGCAGGTACTTATGACTTTAGATTGTAGGATTTTGGATTGTAGAGAGACATCAGAGCAGAGTTTTCCTCTCAGATCCACTAGCAGTTCCATCTCAGATACAGGACACCTTCATCTTCACTATGGCATTCTATTCTCGGGTGGATTTACTCTTCAGCTTGGCACTTCTTCCATTTGTTCAGAGTCTTCAAAGCAGATTTTCTTTCAGTAACATTTTCAGTTCCACTTCAGAGTAGTTGCTTTTCCATTCCTTCCAAATTAGAAGCTTTGAGCTTCCTTCTTAGCTTGTGACGACATCCAGTATTATTGGCTTTTCTTTAGTTTTTTAGGTACATCTAACACCTTAATATCGGGTGGTGGCCATGCCGGAGCTCGATATTAGGGTGTGATGGGTGGTGGCCTTGCCGAAACTCATCTTAGGGGTACCTGAGTATTATTAATTCTTGTACCTAGTTTTTTTACCTGCCAGGCATGTTGGCAGCACCTTATTTTGTGATATATATATAGTTGCATGTGTGCTCTCCTCTATTTATAGAGGATCGCACATTTTTCTCAAAAAGAAAATTTGGGATTGTGGGTTGAAATGATATATACCATAAATATTAAATTTTTGCGGATTGAAATGATGGATATCCATATCACCTGAACATAGTATAGAAAATTATATACGGACACCGTTGGTCTATTTTTAAATGATTTCCAAAAATTTAGAGAAAGGAGTTCGTAGTCCGTTCGTACATTTTTCGATTCGATGCAACGGTTTTCTAGAATTTTAGAATGAACCTCGGCCGTTCGTAGGCCATATGCTTGATCAACGGCAGATCTTCGACTCGGTGATGATCAGAGGGTACTAGAGCGTGGAGCTCGACGTATGGAGTCGATCCATACAGTTCGTTCGTCTCGAAACGGAGGGGATTTGCCAGAAACGGCATGCTAGGGTAGGCGGCGGCGCACATGTCTCGGCCACCTAGGTTTTGCATGTGCTGGGTGGAGGGTCGGCTCGAGACGAGGGTCTGAACGACGAATGTGATGTCCCAGAAATTTGGGCAATACTTATTTAATAATTTCATTAATAATTATTTTAAAATGTGAAATGTTGATTAATAATCTAATTCAAACAGAAATTTTCTTTTGAAAACTAATAATTATTTAGTTTGTCAAATGATATTCTTTTCAAAATTTAGAATAATTATATTTGGGAATTTTATTCTTTTCAAAATTAAATATATTTAAATGATCAGAATTATCTTTCTGAGCTTGTTTAAAAGATATTTTATTTATAATGTATATATGTATACATTGTAAATAGAGAATTTGATTTTAATTTTAATTTAAATTTAATAAGAATATTTTCAAATTTATATATATGTATGTGAATTAATTATGAATTGGTATTAAAAACTTTTCAAAAGTTAATTGATAAATTTTTCTTATATCTTCAAAGAAATTAAAATAAATATTTATTTTTTTATAAATATAATAGTTTAAATTGTGAATTATAATAAAAAGTTTATTTTGTTTTATTTTAAAAATTGTTTTGAAATAAACTTAGTTCTTATATATTAAAGTATAATATTTTGGTTTGAAACTTTGGAATAAAATTGAATTTAACATTCTTTTCTTTTTAAAATTTTCTCTTTTGAAATTTAGTTTTAAAAATATTATTTTAAAAATATTCAAATAAACATTTAAAGGTGTAATTGTGTAAAAGTAATTTAAATGTAATCATTTAAAGGCTAGATATAGATAAACATTTAAAAAAACATGTTAAATTAAGTAAGAAGTGGTTTTAGAAGGATTTAAATACATTCATAAATTAAGAATTTTTTTTATTATAATGAACATGTGTTAAGCATTCAAATCATAGAGAAGACACTTGTAAATTAATCTACCTCATTAGATAACAAGTGGCAATAATTAATTTATTTTTGAAATTTATTATTATAGATAAGAAACTTAACAATTCATTTAGTTAAACACATTTTCTTCAAAATGGAAATCTGAAATCAGATTTTAGAAGAAAATTGAAAACCAAATACAAATTAAAATATGAAAACAAATTCTGCAAACAAAATCTACAAACAAATTCAAGAAAAATCTGCAATAACAATATGTTCAATCTTCAAATCTGAAATCTGTTAAAAGATCAACTTCAACTCATACTCAAGCAAATGAAGATGGAGTTCAGCTGCATGCATTTAAGGCTAGGATTATCTACATCAAAATGCAGTTTAAATCAATTTCAACAGAAAATGCAAAACCCAGATTTCAACTTGCAAATCAGCTTCAGAAAATTCAAATATGTTCCTGGAAAGTATGAGTTTGCATCTGGATTGTCATCTGCTTCTTCATTTAAAAGGTGAGTAAATTTCTCTTTTTAAAAACAGTTCTTACCTTTTAAAAAAGCAAAGCTAAACAAATTTACAGAATTCAAGTTCTAATTCAAACTGTTTTTTTTTCAAAAATCAAAACTGTTGTAGAAAAAATGGCTTTGTCTTCTTTTAAGTGAGTAACCTCACAATTGAAAAGTTGCTTAAAATTATCTGTTGCATGTGGATAAATAGGAATGAGCATGCTTGTATGATTATAGGGTGTTGAAAATTTGTGTATACATATATAAATATGTATATATGTGTTGCTGTGCCAAGAATCTGCATACCTAATTTTTTTTAAAACAAAGATTTTAAATAGAAAACCTTTACCTCTGAATTTAATTCTCTGTTAGGATTGATATGTAAACAAAATTTGTTTGTTTAGTATAGATTCAGGTTTGTAAATTATAATTAAGCTAAATTGAAAATAAAGCTGTTGTCTCTGTAACAATAATGACAGTATTTGTTTCAAATAAGAAATATCAAACATCTGAAATTATTAAATCAAGCTTATAACTTGAATGCATGATTGTAAACATGAATTTTAAAACAAACATCACATTTTTTAATCAACTGTGGAGTTAGCACTTAGGGATTGAACAAAATAAGTGTTTTTGGGATTATCTGTTTGCCTAGTGATTTTGGGTTGTTGTGGTGCTTTCTGGAGGTGGAGGACTAATAGGAGAATGGGTGAAAATTTACAGGTGGATAGTCAGAAGTGGTTGGCGACCGTAGTTGGCAATTACAGGTTTCTAACCCTAGTTTTTAGGTGGTCGAAGTTTTGATTCACCTCGTGTTCTCTGTTGCATCGAGTGATGCAAGGTTTTGGGAATGTGGAAAGGGGATGTAGATGGAGGGATGGCCGGAGTAGTGGGTTCTCTGATGATCGGAGAAGAGGTTGCAAGTGGTTGACAGGTTTGGGATATTTGGTGATGTGATGTTTCAGGTTGATTGCTTAACTCAAATTTTGATTTCGAGCTGATGTGGAGAATCTGATGGTCGTTAGTATGTCAGAAGTTGGTCGGCATCTTGGTGAAGTGGATTAGAGTGGCTGGAGATCGCCAGAGTGTCGGTGCATATGCACCGTGCATATGTAAGTTCTGATGAACTTTTGGGTTGGTGCGGGGAGATAACTCGAGTATTACTCGGGTAGAACAAGCAGTTGACTCGAAGTATTTAGGTGGTGAACTCGAAGCAGTAATGGGTGTCTCGGGTAAGTGCTTGGTTTCAGGTTTATAAACCTGATACTGTGCAGATTTTAAAATTTGAATGAAATTCAAATTTAAGGCAGGGATTTAAACTAGGGTTTTAAAATACAAAGTTTAAATTTGAATTCAGTGAACTTTTAAATCATAAGTTTTAAAAATGAAAATATTTAAATTTAAGAAAGATTTAAATTAAGTTTAAAAATCAAGTTTCAATAGGGTTTTCGTATTGACTATGAATCCAGAACTTTAATTTAGATCAGTTTGTAAATTTTAAAATGTTGATCAAGTTTAAAATGTTTTAAAGTAGAATTTAGAAATGAATTTGATTTCAAATAAATGTTTAAACTTAACAAAATTCTTTTCTTTAATAATTGAATAAAAATTATGAAGTGTTTAACTTTAATTTGAAAAGTTAAAATAATCAATTTATTTTTAAGCTTGATTTCTTTTAGTAAAATTAAGTAATTTAGATTTTTAAAACTTTTCTTATATGAGTATCTTTTATATGTAATGAATGTTCTTTATATTTATTTCAAGGTTTATAAATTTATTTAAAATTTGGATAAATGTTTTAAATTGTTAAGCATTTTGAATCTTGTTTTAAAATGGAATTTGAATTTAAATTTAGAAATGTATTGTTTTAAATACATTTGAATGTTAATGAAGTCATTAATAAGTAAATAAATTATCTTAGGATAATTAAGATAATAAAAGAATTTAATTAAGGAATGTCTTAATTATTTGATTTTAATTTATGTTTTAAATTACTTTTTAATTAGAGATGATTAATGAATAATTAATCTAAGGTAATTTTTCTTAAGAAAGTAATTATAGAAAATATTGTTAGTTAATAAAGATAATTATCTAAGGATAATTTAGTAATTAATTAATGTGATAAATTTTGATAATTAATTAGATTAATTAATTGAAGATAATCAATTATAATTTGTTAAGTATAATTACTTTATAAAAGTAATTAAGGGATTAATTACTTATTGTAATTAATTATGATAATGTGATTTGTTTAAGTTAATTAATTTAGTTTAATTAATTTAAGGAAATCATTTGATAATTTAATAAGAGTAATTACGTAATGTAATTAATAGAGCATGATTACTTAGAGAAGTAATAAATGATAATTACTGGAATGTAATTAGTGACAGATGATTTATAATTAAGTAATTTGGGTAATTACTTTTATAATTAATCAAGGGATTAATTAATAAAGATAATTAATTATGGAATAATTAATTTGTTAATGAATAATTAAAGATAGTTAATTACTGGATTGAATATTAATCAATGGTGATTAATAATTGTATTTTTAATTTTAGATTAATTACTAAATGTAATTAATTTTAAATAAAGTAATTAATTTAAATATAAATTAGAGATCATTAATTAATATAATTAATGATGTAATTAAGGATTGTTTAATTAGGGAGTAATTAATAATAAAGTGATTAATTATTATATTTAATTTAGAATAAATGTAATTAATTATAGTTAATTAATAAATGAAGTAATTAAATGTCAATTACTTATGATTAAGGTTAATTAATTTGTGAAATTAATTAAAGATTAATTACTTATTGTAATTAGAGAATGATTAATCAAAGGTGTTTAATCAAGTTGAATACTTAGAGAATGATTAATTAACTAGGTTAATTAATTAATGGATATATAAGCAGGATTTATAGATGTAGTAATTAATTTAATTTATTTTAAATTAATTAGAGTTAGAAGTAATTAATTTAATTCATTTTAAATTAATTATAAATGATGGTAATAAATCTTTGCTTATGGATGATATTGATATTTCATTGGATGGTTGTGATCTCAGTAATGAGATGAGTAGTATCTATATGATATGGATGCTTAGCTAAAGTATGATAATATGGATTATCTGTTTGTGATGATTATTTGGGTGTGATGATTATCTGTTCATGATGGTAATACAGATTATCTATTTATGATGAGAATGTGATTATCTATTGTGATAGGTGAATTATCTATCTGTGTGTAAATAGATAATGATGAATTGAATTAATTATTCAAACTAAAATCATTTGGACATTAAGATGGCGTTTGGATTTCGATGAGACCGGGATCGGGTTTCCAAATTTGGAATTCTGAAAACCACATCGATCCAAATTAAACGTTAGGTCGTGAATCTCAAGTGAAGAGTGAAGACTCGAGGTGTAAGGACTATTCGTGTTAATACACTGAGGGTGATTCCAATACGAGTTTAACGGGGGTAGTACTTTCAGGTTCGAGATGAAGATTCAGAGTGCAAGGGTTATCGTCGTTAACTCTGAGGGTGATTCCAAAATGAGAGTAACGAGATAATGCCTTCGGTTTCGTTCGAACCCGGAACGCACTTGTATGGATTGAATGCTTTCAGAACATCGTCAGGTGGACGATGAGCATTCTAAGATTGATATGTCGTATAAAGGTAATCGTAACCTCAAGCCTCATCAACCAGGAATGGATAAAACAGGGGAGGTGCAGCAAGGCTAAGTGGGTCATGCCCAAGTAGGACAAGATTTACCCCTGTCTAGAGGTCCCTTTTTATTTCGTTTATGTGGCAGTTAGCCACGGCCAATCTGCGGGGTGGTCTTGTTCGGGACTTTTCAGTAAGGAATGGTTCCGGCTTTGTGTTGCAGGGGATTGGGAGTGACCCTTGGTACGGTGATCTAGGCCATGTACTATAACGGGCGGTACCTCGGTAGCCCTGCCATTGATGGAAACCCATTCTTCCTACGAGACCCTACGGTTTTGATTGTATTACCCACTTTTGTGGCTAGTAGCTGGAATTTAATAGATGTAACAATTTCGGCTATTTCTTATTTACTTGAAAACCCTAGACACTATTACAATATCACTGAATTTCCTATCAAATTTTTGGTTAGCGTCAGGTAAACAGTTTTCCATGTTTATGTGTGGGAAGTCTTACGTGATACCTTTTCTTTCAAAAGATTTTCAAAGTTAAACAATTTTAAACCCGTTTACTCACACCAGACCCATGTCTGACCCGAGTGTTTATTTTCTGTTTTATTAAACACTTGGGTACTCATATTACGTATGAGTAGTCAAGTGTTTCAGGATTGCTTTGACGAATTCTGGAGGAGAAATGGAGCAGGAAGCTTCAGCGTGTAGATATGTATTGCGGTTCCGCTGTGTTTGAGTGTATCTGTTTTTCTCTGATGTACTTGAATTGTAATAACTAGGCAGGTGTTTTAACTGTCTAGTTTATGTTCTATTAGCTGTATAACTCTGATGTATATGATACTATGTAATGTTTTATGCGATATAATATAATTTATTCGTTCGGTCGCGATGTTTATTTAGGGTTTCATGAGATTTAGGGTTCGGCCGTTTTTCCTTGATGACGTGTAAAGAGAGTAAGTATGTTTATTTTAATTTAATTTTAATTTTAATTTTAATTTCAATGTTAAAATCTTAATAATTTTTTCATACTTACTCCGTTTCACGCACGGTTTTCTCCGCTAGGATCGTAGTAAAATTCCAGACATTTTGGTGCTGGTTTGGACGGATTTGGAGACTGTTCAATTTTTAGATTTAAATTGGATTTAAAATTGAATTTAAATTCAAAAGGTGAGTGTTTTAACCCACTCACAACTTCTAAAATTTCTTATGTTTGTTAAATTGATATATAATGTGATTTTAAATTTATTTATGGTTGTTTGTCATATTTATAATCATCATCTCGGTTAAATCGCATTTATTCAAATTAAATTGTTATTTAATTTTATTCTTGCATATAAATTGACAGTTAAATTTATTTAGTATTTCATATAAATTGCTAGTTAAATTTATTTATTATTGCATATAAACTGCCAGTTAAACAGTTATTAATTTATTATTGAATATAAAATGTTCGTTGATGCCTGTTATATTTTTTATGCTCTATATTGATGTTTTGTTTAAATTGGATGATGATTTTTATAAATGGTTGATGGTTGATATTGGGTGAATGGATGCTGAATTTTATACGGTTATAAATTGCAAGTTATTATGCATTTTCATCTCATTCGGGATTGCGGTTTGAAATGATATATAACCGTAAATTTTATTTTAAATTGCGGATTGAAATGATAAATATCTGTATCACTTGACCATATGATAGAAAATTTTATACAGACACCGCGGTCTATATGCAAAATGATTTTAAAAATGATTTCTGTGGTTTTGTAAAGAAATATATGGGTATATAGATATTGATTTCAGATATTATATAAATACTATTTTATTTTTGTATTTAGCTATGTATAAATTTGTTTGAATTATAAAATAATCTAAATAATGAAGTTGTTTTCTTTGATATAGTATGGTTAAGTATCTATTTAAAATTCTATTGTATATAGAGTTTATAATAACTCAAATAAAAGTAAGGTTGAAGATAAATGTGAATATGATTTGAATTAAAGTATTTAAGAATTATCCTTGAAAAATTTGTTTTGAAATGTAAATAAATTAAGATTTAAAAGGTATGATTTTATAACTTGATTTTGATTAGAGGATTTAAATGAATATCAAATTGTTTTAAGAATATTATCGAGTTAATTCAAATTAAAAGAATATCCTATTATTGAAGTTTAGGGGTTTTACTTAAATAATATTTGTTTTATTTAGTAAACATTTCAAATTTAAATAATAAGAATTGGATGTGACATATATTAAATTATCAAAGAATCCATTTTGAAATAGTGGAATATTTAAAGGTTGAAATATATGAACTATAAAATTTTAAGTTGAGATATAGAATATTTAAGCTTTGAAATATATGGGAATTAAAATGGTTTATTCCGTATGGTTTGAATTGGCATGTGTGTCGATTTAAAGCGTGCGAAAAGAAGGGACGTTACAATGTGGTATCAGAACTTTGGTTTAGCGATAAACCTTAGCTTTGTGGGGTCTGACTCTTTATTAATAGGGTAATAATACGCTATGGGAGTCGCTGAGTGTATATATGAGAGAGCATATTTGTTAGTGTTATAAAAATGTTTTAATATTGTGTTAATCTTTTCCGTTTTGTATTTATAAATTCTGGTTGGTGTATGGGACGTTGTGACATCAATAGGAATTTCTAAACACTTAATAGGACAGACCGACATAATATTTGTTTTAATATAGGTGAATGAAGTAATTTTGCCTATTATATTTTCTATATATAAAAAGTAAATTTTTATAAAGACTATAATTGGTTGTAATATATTTGGTTGTGAGGTAATGAAAATTTTAAATAACAGTGAAATAAGATTGAAAATAAGATAAATGAAATTGGAAACTTTAAGCTTTAGTTCCAGGATTTTTGAAAATTTGTTTCGAATAATTTTGGAATATAATAGTATTGTTTATAAGTATTTTCTGATATGAATATTTCAATATAAATTGAAAGGATTCTTTTAAAAAGGAATTTTGAAAAGAATAATATATGTACTACCCTCTTTGTCGCTGGAAAATAATTTTGGTGATGAGTGCACGCATCATCGACATTCAGTTTCGAGTTTCGAAGTGGGAAGGCCACTGTAGTCGTTTTACTACAGATTTATTTTGATAAACAAAAATGAATTTTTAATTTGTTTTAAAAATACTTGGATATAGGTAAGTTGTAAGTATATTTATCTATTATTTTAAAATAATTTGAAATTAAACCCTGTATTTAACTCTTAAGTTTCCATTAATTAATAGTTTTAATTAATATAGTGAAACGGAATTTAACTAATAATTGAAACACTAAATGAAACAAGAGATTTAATGCTAGGTTATTAATGCTATTAAATGAAATTTGAAATTGTAACCTATGAAATAAAGGATATAATTATTGAACATTAAATTAATTAAAGAAAATAGAATAAACTTGTATAAGTTTCAGTTACATCCTTATAAACATATATATAACTTACCGAATATTAAAAGATTAAAATGTTAATAAGAATTGTGATAGATATTATACAAGTAATAAACTTGAGATAATGAAAGTATTCATTGAAATTCTTTAATAAATAAGAATTAGATGTTGTGGTTGTTGTAAACTTAAGCATATTTGGGATGATACTAATTAAAAATAATGAAAAGAAGGTATTGTTAGCAAGTAATCATAAACTTAAGTAGTATATATGAAAGATAATAAACTGAAGTAAATGATTGAAGCTATTTATATATAAAATAAGCAGAAAGATGAATACTATAAATAAATGAAATTAAGCAGTAAATAAATGAATTAACATGCAAAGAAACTGAATTAAAGATGAAAATTTGCAAGAAATAATGTAAAAGTAAAAAGATAAATCAATATATAGATAAAAAGAGAAATCAAACAATAAATGTATGAATGTAATTAATAAGGATAATCAAAATCTGTTGTTGGAATTGTTGTTGTTTGATTTTATGGTTGTTTGGGTAAGGATACTTCAAAATTGTTTGGATGTATGAATAATCTATTTAGCTTCATCAGAGACTATTGAGTAAATGATGCGCTTAGGGGTTTATTTTCATTCTGTACAATTTGAAGTTTTAAACCCGAACAACTATTTGTTTTGCTTGATATGAATGACTGAGTTGTATTGATTTTATGTGATGATTGTATGTCTGGTTGAAAGTGATTGTGGATTGTATTGAATTGCTTGTTTATAGTTGAAATAACCTTAAATATTTCATTTTATATAATTGTTAACTCTTTTGGATTGTATAAGTAAAGTGCAGGTTATGGAAGCAATTGCTACTGCAGTTGGTTCCGTGATATAAGCGTAAATTGCCCGACAAATAGGTACGTTTTTTCGGATTTCGGTTTATATCGTTATTATATTATTTTTTTCCGTGTTGGGATATATTATTCTAGAAAGTATATGTTATATATTGTTATTTTGATATTATATTTTCTCCCGAGCCTCTCCGTACAAAGGAGACTCTGTCGAAATTTTTTCGTAAATTTTGGACTTAGAATTTTTTTGAAAATGATTTCCAAACATTATTTATTTAAGTATAAAAGGATTTAATAGTTATAAATCGGTATATTTCATTTAAAATTAATTAATTTTGTAAATTTATTTGTTATAGATTTAATACTTTAAATAAGATATATTGATTTCTTAATTCTTCTTTTCCCTTCTTTTTCCTTTTCGGGTACGAAAAGTTTTGAGTGGGGGAGAGCGTAACGACCCGTAATTTTCAGCAATTTAAATTGGTTAAATGAATGAGATTTTGTAATTAAATTTAGTAGAAATAAAATAAAAATAAAAAAAAGCTTTATAAATTAATATTGAAATGAACACTAAAATAAAATATATGAATGGTAATTAAAACCTATTTATTAGTAAATAGAATAACATTTCAATTAATGAAATAGCGTAAGTATTTTATTTGGATATAAATTGAATATGAAGAGTATAGGGTATGCATTGAATTAGTTAATGTGAGAACACGTTGCTACAGTAATTGATTGTAAATTTAGGAAACGGGTTAATGCAAGTTAATAATTAATGACTTGAATGAAATTCTAATTCAATAAAATAATTTAAATATTATGATTTGATTTTTAAATGGAATTTGAGAAAACAAATGAAATTATTGGATTAAGGTATGAAATGGTAAGTTGGGTAATAAATTTCAAAGTTACATTAATTGATGTAATAATATGGGATAAACTGAAATTTGATAAAATTAATGTTAATAAGAAATATGATGGGTGTTATACAGGAATGAACTTGAAGTAATGGAAGGTATTTGATGGAATTCTTTAATAAATGAGTACTTGTTGTTCTAGTATTATAAACTTAGGTATAATTAAGATTGTTTCCAATAAAATAAAATAAAGGAAAGTATAAATAACTGGGTATAAACTTAGATAAACAATTGAGATGCTAACAAATTGGATTAAGCACAAATACTATAAACAAATAAATGAAAATAAATGAAGTTATGCAATAATGAATGAATGAATAAATATATTGCAATAAAAGAAGAAACTGACATGACATTTATAAATGATAACGAATATTGGTAAGGAATAAATGAGAATAATTGAAATAAGCTTAAAGGTAATTAAAGTTAAATAGTTACAATTGTTAAGATACCTATTTAGGTAGTTAATAAACTTTAATGTGAAAACAATTGAAAACTTTTGACCCAATTTGTGTAGTTAGGGTAGTTTTGATTGGTCATTGAAGTTTGTTAATTCTGGAAGATGCAATCAATGTTATTTTTATTTATAATATGACGACTGGGTGATTTAAGAAGTGAAAAACCAAGATTTATGAATTTATTTGAAATTTGAAATTCAATTTGTGGATTTATTGCAAATAAGTGAAATTAATATTAAACTATTACGTTAGTGGAGTCTAATAAATTAAAATGGTATTCAATAGGAATTAATCTAATTAAGGATATATTAGTATAAAAAAGGGGTTTGACTAAGGAAATTTTTATTAATTGGTTTTAAAAACCTTAATTAATATGTGAAATAGACAAGATTTCACATTTTAACCATTTATACAAATCTAAGATGTATATAGAAGTATCAATGTAATGAAACGTAAACAAATGTTAAATATAAGATGATGATTGTTTGAATAATAAGAATGGAAATCAACATTTATTTATTTAATTGAATTTAATTACGATAGTATGATTTATTGCAATTAAATGAAAATTTAATATTTAAAATATTGCATAAATGGAAATGTAGACGAAATCTAAGAAAATAAATATAAACAATCGTGAACCAATGTAAATTGCATCCTTTTGATAACGATGAATTAAATAATAGGATGAAAAGTGAATTTAATAGAATAATTGGAAATTTGATTTATAATTTTGAATTTAATGAAATTGAGGATTTATATTGAAATATATAAATTAATCTTCTCTGAATTTACATTTAAATTTGTTTAAATCATTGTAAATGTTCGAGAAATATAAAGGTGATAAAATTTTCAATTTTAAAATTGAAATTTAAAATTTGATTTAATTAATTAATTATTAATTTATTTAATTAATGGGAAAATAGCCATTTTGGCCACTGACTCGGATTTCGACGAAACAAGTTTTATCTGATCCGTAACAGTGAATTATTGTAGGATTTCAAGTTTTGTATCGATCGGATTTGTCGTTTGATCGTATGGACTTGAAACGCCTAGAAATCAATTTAATTGAAATCAATTGAAATCAATTTGAAAGTATTGATTTCAGCATAACTTCTTCATACGATGGAATTTGGACGTGAAACCTTTTCCATTACGTTTAGAATATTTTAAAACACCTTTTTTGATACATGGGTTTACCCAATTTCGTTCCGGAGTCGAAACAGGCTTTTCGGGCCATATATCGTTTAGCGCGTACATCTATCTTATTCGATCCATCCTATTTCAACTTTGTCTATAAATATATCATTATAAATCCTAATTCCCCTCATTTTCATTTGGCTGTACGTATATCTCAACTCTCTCCTCCTCAATGGCAGACAACATAATTTCAGATCCAATCCCAAATTAAATCCAAAGCCTAAAATTTCAAAGTCCTCGGAAAAATTCCAAAAAAATATATATTGAAGCTCTCGACGAGCATAATCTTCTGGTACTGTTCGTTTGCCGATTCGATGCATCGGTTGTCCAGAATTTCAGAATGAACCTTGGCCGTTCGTAGGCCATATGCTTGATCAATGGCAGATCTTCGATTCGGTGATGTTCAGAGGGTACTGGAGCGTGGAGCTCGACGTATGGAGTCGATCCATACGGTTCGTTCGTCTCGAAACAGAGGGGATTCGCCGAAAACGGCATGCTAGGGTTGGCAGCGGTGCATATGTCTCGGCCACCTAGGTTTTGCGCGCGCTAGGTGGAGGGTCGGCTCGAGACGAAGGTCTGAACGGCGAAGTCCGATGGAGGTGGAAGGGCCTGACAACGGCGGGATTGGGCAAAAGGGTTGTGACGGCTGTAGTACTTCGATCGCGATGTTTATTTAGGGTTTCATGAGATTTAGGGTTCGGCCTTTTTCCTTGATGACGTGTAAAGAGAGTAAGTACGTTTATTTTAATTTAATTTTAATTTTAATTTTAATTTCAATGTTAAAATCTTAATAACTTTTTCATACTTACTCCGTTTCACGCACGGTTTTCTCCGCTAGGATCATAGTAAAATACCAGACATTTTGGTGCGGGTTTGGACGGATTTGGAGACTCTTCAATTTTTGGATTTAAATTGGATTTAAATTGGATTTAAATTCAAAAGGTGAGTGTTTTAACCCACTCACAACTTCTAAAATTTCTTATGTTTGTTAAATTGATATATGATGTGATTTTAAATTTATTTATGGTTGTTTGTCATATTTTTAATCATCATCTCGGTTAAATCGCATTTATTCAAATTAAATTGTTATTTAATTTAATTCTTTCATATAAATTGACAGTTAAATTTATTTAGTATTTCATATAAATTGCTAGTTAAATTTATTTATTATTGCATATAAACTGCCAGTTAAACAGTTATTAATTTATTATTGAATATAAATTGTTCGTTGATACCTGTTATATTTTATATGCTCTATATTGATGTTTTGTTTAAATTGGATGATGATTTTTATAAATGGTTGATGGTTGATATTGGGTGAATGGATGCTGAATTTTATATGGTTATAAAGTGCAAGTTATTATGCATTTTCATCTCATTCGGGATGCGTTTTGAAATGATATATAACCGTAAATTTTATTTTAAATTGTAGACTGAAATGATAAATATCCGTATCACTTGACCATAGGATAGAAAATTTTATACAGACACCACGGTCTATATGTAAAATGATTTTAAAAATGATTTATGTGGTTTTGTAAAGAAATATATGGGTATATAGATATTGATTTCAGATATTATATAAATACTATTTTATTTTTGAATTTAGCTATGTATAAATTTGTTTGAATTATAAAATAAGCTAAATAATGAAGTTGCTTTCTTTTATATAGTATGCTTAAGTATCTATTTAAAATTCTATTGTATATAGAGTTTATAATAACTCAAATAAAAGTAAGGTTGAAGATAAATGTGAATATGATTTGAATTAAAGTATTTAAGAATTATCCTCGAAAAATTTGTTTTGAAATGTAAATAAATTAAGATTTAAAAGGTATGATTTTATAACTTGATTTTGATTAGAGGTTTTAAATGAATATCAAATTGTTTTAAGAATGTTATCAGTTTAATTCAAATTAAAAGAATATCCTGTTATTAAAGTTTAAGGGTTTTACTTAAATAATATTTGTTTTATTTAGTAAACATTTCAAATTTAAATAATAAGAATTGGATGTGACATATATTAAATTATCAAAGAATCCATTTTGAAATAGTGGAATATTTAAAGGTTGAAATATATGAACTATAAAATTTTAAGTTGAGATATAGATTATTTAAGATTTGAAATATATGGGAATTAAAATGGTTTATTTGGAGGTTCAAATTGATATTGGGAATTTATTGTGAACTTTAAAGAAGCTATTTTATTATATAAAGTAATATAGTATTTAAACCATTAAGTATTAAAAGTTATGTTTCAAAGCTATGGTTTTAAGGTATATAGATTTGAAAATGCTATGATTTTTGGAAAAAATATATGTGAAATAAAAATGATATCATATTGATTTGGGTTTTAAAAATGGAAATGATATCATATTTATAAGTTTTGAAATGGATATTATATTCTGGTTTTGAAGTATAAATTATTTTAAAATGACCGCGGTGTTATAATAACGTTTGGTTGTTGAAGAGACCGGGATCGGAAGTTGTCATACTCTCTGCCAACTCCGAAAACCACTTTAACAACCATGTACGCGGTGGAGATTCCAGAATGAAGTAGGATGGTGGCGGCGTTTCCTTTAAGGTAAATATGTGGACCCAACTCCCATGAGTTGGCATAAGGTAGCTAAAACAGGAGCGATTGACAGGTTAATTGAGGTAGCCTTCGATCGGACACATCCCTTCGATATTCTACTCTGACTTTTGGATTGATTCGGTGGCCACTTTTGATTTCTTTGATTTGGGGGTGTTGTTCGAGGTGGGCGGTAGTAGCAGCTACGCGTTACCACCGACCCGGAAGCGTAATTGGTATATCTACCCTGGCATTGCCTAGTTGTGCCGTGTCACCTACCCTATCGCGCCTTGTACGAGTTTGGTTTTCTCCCATAGCCCATGGAGTATTTAGGGTAGTCTCCCGATCTGGAGATGCGCTGATACTGGATGGACTACTGGGACTATTACGTGTTAAGGGCTATATGGGTAACCCCTTAATGCTAAGAAAAAGTAAGTTTATTTTACAATTAGACACTATTATAATAGCGAAATATACTACATAGTAAATAGTTTAACGGATCCTTAAGAGATGTGAATCCCGAGCATCTTTTGAGTTATTGCACTCATATTTATTTCTGTTAATTTAACTTACATAAGATCTTTTAGTTCTGACTCGAGTGTTTTGTCTTTTCAATTCGCTCGGGTCAGTCCGAGCATTTCAGGATCGAAGACTTTATTTATGGAGGACGAAGACGGAGATTTATATTATTATTATTATTATTAGTCCACTATACTCATCCTGTTCCGCTACATTGTTATTGGTATGTGTAACTCTGATAAATGTTGTAAGTATAATCGAATATTTGTAAAACAACTTTACAAATTGTATATTTGATTATTATATTTTATCCTTCCGCTGTGAGATTCTATTTTGTTTTATTACTTTCTTGTTTTTTGATTTACCCCATAACAATCCGCCCTTCCGTATGGTTTGAATTGGCATGTGTGTCGATTTAAAGCGTGCGAAAAGGCGGGACGTTATATTATATCTTGTACTATGTATTTCGAATCTATATTTCCTTTTTGTGTTTCTATTCTCCTATCTCGTTCCTCTTTGGGGACAAAAATTTTTGAGTGAGGGAGAGTGTAACGACCTTAGAATTTTAATGATTTTAAATAACGTAATTAACTAAATTTTTCTTGAAAATAAACAATAAAATTTTAGAAATGAAAAATTGATATTTGGTATGCGTGTATTTAAACGTAGCAAGTGTCAAATTTTCATTGGAAAATATGTAAGTTTGTTTAGTTTTGAAATTTCATTTTAAAATTTAAATCGGTTAAATTGATGGAAATAAAACATTTTCGAAATTTGAATATTTTATATAATAAAATTTCTAATCATTTTCTGAGTGAGACGTCATAATTCGTTTCGCCAAATTTGGGCTACTCTAGCTCCGTTTATATTATTTTCGATGTTTTAGCAACATTTTTGGTAGCGAAAATCAAGTTTTGATGGGATGGTCATGTCACTCTTATCTGTGTACCATTTTGTTCGTCTCGTCATGTTGATCTCCGCGGTATATTCATTTGTGCATTTTGTTGTCCGGTACATGACGAAATCTGAAAAATGATTAGCTGCATCGGTTCCAAATTTGAGCTATTGGGTTCTGTGTCCTTTCGTTTATTCCCCGAGACAACCAACGGTTAGTAGCCTTTTATAATTCCGAAAAATTTAATATCTGTCTTTCACTAATCCCTAGCTTTGATCTATATTGTGGCACGTTCAATATTCTCTTTCTCTCCTCTTCTATTCTTTTGTTTTGATGCTAAAAAAATATAATATAACAAGTTTGCATTAATATATTTCAGAACCTAGTGCTCGTGCCTTCCATCTTCCTGACCGGTATCCTCCTCGACAAGCGCCCCTAGCCTTCCAGTCACCTTGGCAGCTCGTCCTCTCCAACCCCAGACCTGCCGCCATTGGTCGCAACCTCATCTCTGTTCCTTGCTCCAACTTGTGCACCCAATTCCCCAAGATAGCATAGCCATTTCACCAAACCCTAGCAGACCCGGCCACCCATTATTCTCGCCTTGCTTTGGCCAAGCCTTTACAGCCCATCCTCTCACTTCCTACGCGACAGCCGCCTCCTCTCCCTTGCTCAACTCCTCTGCATTCTCTACCACAACAAACCCTATCCGCCTCCTCAACCCAAACCCGCAACAGCCCCTAAGCAAACAGCGCCCAAACTCTGACAGCGCCAGCACCCTCCGTCTCCCTGGCTGTAGGCTCCGCATCGCCTCACACATGCGCAGCCACGATCCACCTAAACTCAAACCCTGCCGACCGCACTCCACGGCCTCACTGCAGACCCTGAATAGCCGCGTCACCCAGCCAAACCCACCTCACCCTGGCCGCGATAGCCTTCTTTCAAACCCCTCTTCCATCCCATGAATGCATGTGACGAAGCTCGACTTTCCCACTGCCTCGACTTCCCCACATCAGCCACCTCCGGTAGCCACAGACCCTGCATCACCACCATCTCCAGCCTGTCCTCTCTCGCCTGCCACTGCACACAGGCCGAACTTTATGGCAAGTTCCAAGCCTTTCCCTCCTTTATATTTAAAAATAGGTTGATACTTAAGTCCATCGATATTTTAGAAGATTCCTATGGTAACCAACCTGCTTCTCCTCCTAGTCCCATGTAGATTGCAAGTAATATGAATGTTTGATATCGAAATTACGGCCCAGCCAAGCTTGATCGTAGCCATTTCATTTTGCCGATCATCCCTAGCCTTTTCTCCTTTTTAAAAAAAGATAGGAAAAAGGAAATATATATATATATATATATATATATTCTGAATTCTCGAATTTGAATTCATCATGCTTTGCTTTGAAAATTGTGCTTGGATTTGTAGCTGATTGCATTGTCAAATTTCTCTAGCCTCGAAAGGTTCACGATTAATATTCTTATGTTTAGTAAATTCATTTCATATGAAATGACGATTGAAATATGTCATTAAATTTGAATTAGTTGGTGAATATGATAGGTTAATATTTAAAATTATTTACCAATGACATATGACACCATAACAAGTTGTATATATAATATAAATTGTTAATTATGATCATATTTGCCAGTGATATGCTATATCATTTTATGCTATTGTTCTATTGTTCTCACATTGCAAGTTCCCTGTTAGTTTAGAAAATCCTTATGGGTTGAAATGATATATCCAAGATATTTTATAGATCTTGAAATTTTGGGATTACGGGTTGAAATGATATATACCCATAAATATTTAATTATTGTGGATTAAAATGATAAATATCTGTATCACTTGACCATAGGATAGAAAATTATATAGAACACCATTGGTATATTTTTAAATGATTTCCAAAAAATTTGAGAAAAGAAAAATATATGTTTTTGGATTTAAAAATAAAATATTGAGATTTTATTTTAATATGTGTAAAGTTTAGATTTTTAAATTATATGTTTGGAAATTTTAAAATTTATAAGATAAGTTTTGAAAAAGTAATTTTTAATATTTTATTTATATTTTTAATTGTTTAAAATATATAAAACAAGATTTAAAATAGATTTAATAATAAGGTTTAAGTTAACTTAATTTGAAAAAAAATTAATTTAATTAATATATATATATAATATGTTTAAGTATTTATTTAAAATTATATTAATATTTAAAAAAAAAGATTTTGTAATAGCTTTAATAAATTAAGGTTGGAAGGTGAATTGAAATTGATTTGAAATTTTATTTGTTTAAGAATTGTATTCAGATAAAAATTGACTTGAAACTTATTGATTTTGAGATTTTAAAGATATGACGTTATAACGTGGTAACTGGATTTTGATTAAAGGTGGTTAAATGGATATTTTCAGAATTTGAATAAAATTGAAATTGAAATTGAATACTGATTTAAATTTGTAATTTTAAATTTTATTTAAATGTTCTTAAAAATGATTAAGTGGATATTTTCAAATTTAAATAAAATTAAAGTTGAATTTTGAAATATAAATGAAATTTACCAAAATTTAGTTATTGTAAATTGTTTGAATATTTAAACTTTGAAACCTATTGAATTGAAAGTGGTTTAAATTTGCAATTCAAACCTGGATTTGAAATTGATATAAACTAAAAATGGTTTTAACGAGAATTTGAATTGAACCTTTAACCTTTTTAATTGAAATTGTCGAACTGAGATTGATTTAAATTGAATTTTGAAACTAAATTTGATTTGAATTGATTTGTGAAATTGGAAGAAACGGTTCTAATTTGAAACTATTTTCGATATAAATTATATATATACATACATAAATATATATATTAACATATAAACTATTTTAATATATAAACTATTTTAATTTATAACTTATTTTTAAATATAAACTATTTTTAATGTATAACTATTATAATATATAAACTACTTTCAAATATTCGAACTGTTTAAGTTGGAACCATTATGATTTAGATATAGTGGATTTAAATGTGAATACTTTGATTGGATGGTTTAACCTATTTTATGGTTAAGATTTTTGAAATGAATATAGATTTAAAGTGAATAAAGATTTCGAAAGTGATATGAGTTCGAAAGTGAATATGATTTCGAAAGTGATATGATTTTGAAATGAATATGATATTTTGATATGAAGTATGAACTGTTTGAAATGAAAGTGAGCACGGTGTGAAATAAGCATTGGGTTGTTAAAGAGTCCGGGATCGAATATTGTCATACTCTCTGCCAATATCGAAAACCACTCTAACAACTGTTCACGTGGTGAAGAATCCAGAACGAAGTAGGATGGTTGGCGAACGTCTGTATGAGGTATGAACTCAGCCCTGACCCCCTTGGGTCAGCTTGATGTGACTAAAACAGGAGCCACGCCAGGCCAAGTAGGTCGTACCTCCGATCGAGCATGCTTCTTCGATACCATTTTATTACTTTGTGATTTGATTGGGTGCACCTTTGATTATGGGAGTGTGTTTTGAGGTAGGAAGTAGTAGCTTCTATGCGTTACCACCAGTCCGGATCCACAAAACGGTAGTATCCTACCCTGGACATTGCTTCGCATGCTTTGTCACATGCCTTATCGAGCCCACTATGACTTTGATTTGTATCGTACATATGAAGTGCTCACTGAATATCCCACCTGTTTGGTGGAGCTTATAGCATCTGTAAAGACTATGATATTTATATAAAAATGTGTTAAGGAGGATATGGGTAACGCCTTAATGCTATTTTAATATTTTACTTTACTGTAGACATTATCTATGTAGTGTATTGTACTATGTATGTAGATAGTTTCACGGATCCTTAAAGGATGAAATCTCAACATCCTTTAAGTTATATTGCATTTCACTTGGACATTTCACTTGAGTTGATTTACTTGCATAAGAATGTTAATCCTGACTCAAGTGTTTTTTATTTTGCTTTATGCTCGGGTCAGCCTGAGTGTAACAGCATTTGAAACTCACCTTTGGAGCTTAGAGCTTTGCTTGGAAATCTATCTTTATCTATTTAGATTTCCAGTTATTTCAGTTATTTCCTGTTGTTTATGTTCAGACTTGTCATTTGCTTTTGTATTGAGACTTCTATGTATTGGATTTCAGGTGTATTTTGGTTTAGACTCTGATGTTCTGTAGTAGCTTCATGAACTGCTATTTATCTATTTCTTCTGCTTATTGTTGTATTACTTTGTGTCTGTGATTCTGTGATCGATTTATTGTATATGATAAGCTTTGCCAATTATAAATTAACAATCTATTGTTTTAAGAAATTCAAGTCTGACATGTGTGGATTATTGTCGATTTAAATGGTTCGAAATAGCAGGTAGTTACAACATTGGACTTAGCTTACTAATTCCCTTTTTATTTAAGGCAATAAGATTTACCTTAAATACCTATCTACTCATAAATCTCCTTTTAATGCTCATAAATGTCAATTTGACCATAAAATCCTAACAGATATTTCCTAAGACAATTATGTTTGGTTACTAATTTCAAATTAGTAAAAATTTCTATATTTATTCCATCGTTTTATCAATCCCCTTTTATCCATTTATCCCTATTAATTGTAACCCTTATTTTAGTACTATCCATTATTTCTCATTAATTGCGGTTTAGTTTAGGTTACAGTCTTTTATTTCCTATTAATTAATCAATAGGAATTCCTAATTTATTTCCCACTAATAGGAATTACTACATTTCCTAATTCTATCTATTTTCTTTCCAAAATATAATAATAACTAACGAACGTTACGCATATTTAACGCATGAATAAACGCTATTCTTCTTTCTTAATACAATAAATACGTATAAACTATCTAATAAAACTACATATTCTTATCCAAATATATACTAGTCATAAATATTTAACTAGAATATGCTTTCCATATATAATTTGTTGGAATTAGATTCCTTAAGGGGATTTTCTGCTATGGTTTCCATAAATTAGAAAGATTGACTCCATTTGATATTGCATGGAATGGATAATTTATTTTTAATTTGAATATGTAGTGTAAACTATTGAGGATAAATCTATACTTTACACATATCTTTCCTTTTTGTTTGTAGGTATTCCTCGTTAAATCAAACATTGCCCTTTTGAATCAAAAATGGAAAAGGTAAACAAATTTGTAAAAATCAATTGGATGTTCTTTCCACAAATAAAACTATGGAAAATCTACAACATAGCCCAAATTGAGCAATAATCCAAAAATCATATTTTACATCCAAGTACAGATCTGGAATAAAAATATACAACATTCAAATTCTAAATTCTTTGGGACTGATTTTTAGATCTAGGTGTAAACATATTTCAAATTTAATCTAAAACAAGAATATGTAGACAATAGTTTTCTACACTAATTTAAGCCTACAATTCACGAATAAAATTGATTTAGGCATAAAAATCAAACGTATGCCAATGGAATAGATTTAAAATCATAAATGATATATAAAATTTCCCACTCACATTTTAAAAGCGATCCAAATATCTAGATCTGAACTAGAACTATAAGTTCATCTCCAAATCCTTTTTAATCCAAGAAATATGTATAAAATAGGTATATACATATATTAGAATTACAGATCTGAGAAGAGATTTGAGATTGAAGGGAAATATAACTATATAATTAAAAACATATATATAAATGTAACCTTGTTATCGCATAGTGTTGATTCACTCTTCTTCTTCTTCTCTTATTTGATTTCTATTCTTCTCCAATTTGTACATATACATATATAAATATTTATTTTATAATTTAAAAATAGTTGAGAAGATAAAATGGCAAACCTTTGCTTCTGCTTTTAGATAAAATATGAGAAGTGAAGAGAGGGTTGGGCTTAAATTTATAGACGCTTGTATCAACCACAACCGTACGATTTAAAATACTAAATCTAGATCGTTGCAGTCTAGGTTTATTGGGACCACTGGGTCGCCATCGGTCGACTGCCTATGGGTCACCAGTCAAACGCTAAGGGTCGACCAGCTCCAATGGTAGGTCGTCCTACGTGCCCAGATTATTAATATAAAAACATTAATTTTCCTACTCGATTTATTTCTGTTCCATATTTGTTTTTCAACCGTACTTTTTCATTTGCACTCCGATCGCAAAACTCCAAATATAAAAGTTGCTTAGAATTTCACAACGAATGCAATGGTGCATGCTTCATGGTCAAATTCCATCGTTTGCACAAATTCCATTTTGTAGCTAAATTGATTAACTAACTAACTAATTAAGTAATTAATGTCAAATTATAGGGTGTTACATTCTACCCCCCATAAAAAGAATTTCGTCCCTGAAATTTCACCAATGACTAAGTCATGATTTTGGCTTCTAATTATCTTTTACACAACCAATGAGGGTACAAATAATTTTGAAGCCAAACGTGTGCAAGTGCATAGTGTATTACCATATTACCACATGGAAAATATGTATGCAGAATGATTCTAAATCGGATTCTACTATATGAATGCATTTCTTTGAAAACATTTTTGATTAATATGATGCAAACAACCTATATATATATACACTGGCGGTTCTATATTTATGCAGCATTTGAAAAATTCTTTCAACCAAAACCCCTCATATTCCTACAAATAGAAGTATGAAGCAACCAATTTTGCATCCAATTCCTACCATCCAAAAATCTTACATGTCGAAAATTCACTTCTAAAACTTGACTCCAATGCCAAAAAATGGAATTTGGGTGGAGAATTTAACATTCTTACCACTCTATAATCTTCCTATTCCTATAGTACAATGAAAATTTCCTTGCTGTCCCTGATTTACTCGCAATTTTCCATGTATAAAACACATAAAGAGGCTTATTTTCAAGCTTTAAAACAGAATTGAGTCTAAAAATAAACTCGCGTGCATCGTCGATAAGGTATGGAAATAGAAATCCAAGGCTAAAATAGCTTTTTCCTTGTTACCGCTAGCATTTACGGCATCGTGGATCCTAATGCATCTCTAAATCTATAAACTCTAACTTTATTTGCCTTCCTTACGCCTAATATATGGCCTTCAAAATCAAATTTTTCATAAAAATCTTTCTCACTTCTATGTCATTTGAAAAGTAAATCCAAAAATATTTAGATGCGCATTTTCCTTTGAAATCAGATTTTTGGACAAAAATTCTAAAAATAATTTAAGAGCAAATAATTGCTAAAACCTATATACTTTTTTGTTCAAAAGAGAAGCTTTTCAAATTAAAGGGAAGCTTTTTAAAATATTTTTCTCCTAAAAAATTTGGTAAATCAAGCCACAATTTAGCAAAGTCGGAAGTTGGTTATGCACTAGATGCATAAACCAAATTCTAAACTTCTATAACTAACCTTTACCCATAAAACTTGACATTTTATTTAAAAATTTCATCATGCCTAATAACCCAAAATCTTTAGCTTTTAAGAAACATAAGCAGTGACCCGTAATACCAAAACAACTGGATCATGTCCTTCGCTAAAATTTTCCACTTTCTAAACTTCCAGTCTTATACTGCATTTACTGTTAGTTAAGTGTCTTTTATGAGATTTCTATATTTATACTTATTTTCACTATGCATATATAAGAGCGGTTTGCATGTCTAGAAACGATAATACAGTAAGTAAATAGGAACTGATAACATCATGTGTGCCTTTTACAAGAGACAACTAATAATTACAACCCAAGCAACCTAAAAGAAAAGAAAAAAAAATGCTGGAAAGGAAAAGAAAACAACACCGTAAATTCTAAAATAATACCTACAGACTAGGAGATTACCTGCTCCACGGTTGGAGCTTGATCCATTGATCGTTGAATGGACGTAGCATGACATCTATACACTTAATCTCGTGTTGTTGGCGCTGCTAATGTTGCTGACGGATTCAGAATTGCCATCTTCCTACGGAAGGATCTAACGGTTGCAGAAGGAACCTTCTACTAAACTGCCTCTCCTTGGAGGTCAACCCATATTACCTAGAGTCGAGAGTGGATAGGTGAAAATACAGAGAGTGACACCGTGGAATGTTGATCTTTGATCAACACATTGAGTCAAAAGGGTGTGGGTCCAATTGATGGCAATGTCGCCAATACTAGCATAGGTGGTCTTTCGCACCATGGGTTAAATTCGATCGTAACTTCCCATCATAGGGATGACATTATGTTGAATGATGCGCACAACCTGGCAGGCAGTCAGACGTAGATTATCCATCTTCCAAACATCGATATCTTGGAAAAAGATCTACTACAAAATCTTTGAGTCGGTCACTTCAAAATCATCCAAGTCTGTGTTCTTCACAGCGGCCTCTAAAATCTCAGCAAGATCATCATTAGTTAGCTTAATCAAGATACCCTTTACCTTCGAACAAATCAAATTGTTGCCTACATCGAAATTCTGTGCCAATAGGACATCGAAAAGGCAGATCCAGCATGAGTAACATTCTTGCACAAAGGTCTCGAAGTAAAGGATCGGTACAAATCCTATCACGACGAATAGCCCTTCCATCCCAAAAGTGGTGAAACTTTCTGCTCATTCTGGTCCAACCAAGTTGCATCTTGAGGATTGAGACCATAATGGTATAAGGAAAAACCAGTAGTGCGGAAAGGTGTCTTGGGCTAAGAAGTGGTCGGATGAAGGAAATAAGGTTTAGATCTAAAGTGGAGGTGGGGCAAGATCTAACGTGCAAAACTAGCACAGAGTGGGAGATGAGGCTGCTACTCCTAGGGGAAAATGGTGTCGTTTATGGGAGGAACATAAGAGAGAGGCTGGTATTTAGAGGAGGAGGAGGATGGAGATTGGATTCGGCTTGTTGAGGAAGGAGAAATGAAAGAAAGCAACTAGGGAAATTCGAACGCGACTTTTATATTCTCGTTCCATGTTCAAGTTGTTCCAAAACTCAATAACTAATAGACCACTTTAGCTTTACCTCTAGACAGGCTTTGGGCGTTAATTGAACCTAGACCAAATTAGGGTCCGATTAAATTATAATAATCGTTTCACGCAGTCTCCTTCGATTTGACATGATCTAAAAAATTCCTATCCTCGTCATAGTGATGTCAAAGCCCACCTAGTCTTGAACCATGCTCTAACAATTCACTATAGCCCCAACAAAACTGCTGCGACCAACAATTATTCCAAAAACCTAAAAATATTCTTGCTTCTATTTCCTGCATACTTCACAGGGAAATATTTCTTCTAATAGCTAGTGGCACAACAACACTTCGAACTACATACCCCAGTAAAATTTATGATCATTCCTATTTTGTCTACACCTTAAAAAGAGAAGATCTTGAAAACCTCGATTTTATAAACCAAAAAATAACTTAGCTAAATATATGTTCCTTTATACTTTTTTTCGAAATAATGGAAACTATTTCATACCAAAACTTCCCATAAAAATCAAAACTTTTATATAAACATATATAAATATTTTAGGGTTTCTGAAAACCTCCTTTTAAAAAACATAAATTTACCAAATTGGAAAATTATTTCCTTGCCAACAATCAAAATCAAGCCTTTACTAATATAGACATATAAATATTTTAGGATATGAAAAAATATTCTTTTATAAACCAACAAATTCCTTAACATGACCAACTTAGTGGTGTACGTGCTCCTTTGAAAATTAAAATTTAAAAACTTTCCCAAAACAAAATTTCCAAAATAAATCCTTGGGAAAAGAAATCCTTTGAAAATCTTTTTCCAAAATCTAAGGCATTTCCAAAATGTACTTTATAAAAATTCTCTCTTGGGTTTTAGACCGAGGAATAGACATTAACTATTCAAATAAAAATGCAGTTTTCCATCAAAGAGGTGATCAATGAATGCACCCTATCAAATACTTTCCTCCAGACAATTGGAACATACAAACTCTAGTTTCACACTAATTTGGAATAAATGTGTGACTTTGACTGGAACTCATCATCAAAATCAAAAATCATAAGGTAGCAAGATCTCAACCATCAAATCAAACATCCCAGTCTCCGTCTGCAATTTGTCATACTCATGCTCTTCATCAACAGCTCTTTATGCATCACCAGTGCTCCGTGAGGTACTTTGGAGTTGAAAATCATAGCTCTAAGATATTTCCACCCATAGTTGGTTTGTCCATTCCTTCAGAGTGGAAACACAATTACATCTATAGTCAGAATTCTTAGAGTCTAGCGTAAAAAAAAATACTAGGTAGGAAAGCAAGAATACATTCTCTCAGTTTATCATATTTCCTTTGATCTATAAACCTATGCTTTGATACCAAATGTAACAACCCATACGTTAATGGGTCTAAATTTCAACAAAAATCGAAACCCAAGTATGTCAAAGCATAGATTGTTGGATTTGGTACCCGTAAATAAACATAAGCAATATCAGAGACTGATAGAAACCTAAACTTATAATGGAAATAATGATAGGATAAGAATACTGATTATGACTACTAACTTGGAATTAATGGCATTCCTTGGAAATCCAATTGCCACGTCAGCATCGAGCATGATAGAAAAGAATACTTCTCCAACATCTAAATATATCCAGCTCTAATGACATGTTCCTCTAAATCTATTATGTGGGTTGTAATGAGGAGGGGGTCAGAACAACGTACTAGTGACAGAAAAATCCATAAACTGACCATAAAGTAAATTTATACCAATTGGTTTTCATTTGAGTCTTATGTCTATCAAGGTTTGCAATTCTAATCCAACCTTGCATTGCACACATGATTACTTACCTACCCATTTCCATGGTATAAAATACCACAGAAGCCTTATCAACCACCCAATACTTCTATACCCATTTGCCACTTAATACTTCAAAATATGAAATGGGCTTCTACTATCACCACATAATCCTTTTAAAAGAGAAACATGTAGACTTTGCCATTTAAGACCTCGACCGAGGTAGACTGTGTCATTTAAGAATTATTCCCAAGGTAGACTTCTAGCATCGTCGTTATTGGTCTATTGGTCTTAACTACAATGACCTTTGACCATTATATATAGCCTTATAATTTATAATAGCCATACCACTAGTGCATCTATCGTTCTAAAAGCTTTAGCAATGTGAGAGAATGTACCTAAGCCATTTAATACCTCATAACAAGGACTAGGTTGGTTTCTGACAATTTAACACCTAGTTTATAAGCCTTTGCCATTTAATACATAACCCCAAGGCGAACTCCTCACGGGTACTATCTTGTTCGCATTGCTTGGAAATCTCATTGGGCTACTTAATACTTATTTTAAAGGAGAGAGGTGATCCCTAGATCAGTCACATATAACCTCAAACCCAAAGAGAACCCTTCTCGAGATATCCATCGCCACACTTAATTATAAATATGCAATCTCATTAGGTTACTTCTTTCGGTAGGGAGGAAGGCCCTGCAATAGCCACTTAATACCTCAACACTAAAGTGAACCTTTTCGGAGATATCCCTATATTTTTAAAATCCCATTAGGTTACTAAATACTTCCTTTTAGGAGAGAGTTGGACCTTACATCCACTTAATACTTCAAACCAGAAGTGAATCCCTATAGAGATATCCCTCGTCGCTCCAAACTCCAAATTTGGACCATTTAATACTTTTCAATTCAGAAAGCAAGTCCAAACTTTGATGTTGTCACGGATCCTTATCACAGATTCTAGGATTAGTGATATCTGACATCAGTAATAAGTGCACCCAGTTGCTGGCAGCCTCAAAGTGGAGGGAAATTTTCCATCGATTGACTCTACTGACCTCGCATCACTAACCTACTAAGTCCAATAAACAATCATACGTCTTTGCTTATATTATCTTAGGTGGACATTGGACTTAGCTTACTAATTCTTTTTGTATTTAACGCAATAAGATTTACCTTAAATGTCTATTAGCCCATAAATCCTCTTTTAATGCTCATAAATGTCAATTTGTCCATAACATCCTAACAGACATTTCCTAAGACATTTACGTATGATTACTATGTTTAAATTAGTAACCTTTCTATATCTATTCCATTATTTTATCAGTCCATTTTTATCTAGTTGTCCCTATTAATTGTAACTCTTAATTTAACATTATCCGTTATTTTTCATTAATTACCCATAAATTTAGTTTACAATCTTAAATTTTCTACTAATTAATTAATAGGAACTCCTAATTTCAATAGGAATTACTACATTTCCTCATTCTACCTATTCGCTTCGTTAAATATAATAATAACTAACGAACATCACACATAAATAACGTAAGAATAAATGTTATTTTCCTTTGTCAACGCAATAAATACAAATAAACTACATAATAAAACTACCTATTCTTATCCAAATATATTCTAGTCATAAATATTTAACTAGAATATGCTTTCCATCTTTTATTTCCTGGAACTAGATTCCTTATGGATATTTTCCACTATGATTTCCATAAATTAGAAAGATTGACTCCGATTGAAATTGCAAGGAATGGGTTATTTCTTTTTAATTGGAATAGGTTGTATAAACTATGGAGGATAAATCTGTACTTTACACATCTCTTCCCTTTTTATTTGTAGGTATTCCTTGTTAAATCAAATGTCGCCCTTTTGAATAAAAAGTGGTAAAGGTAAACAAATTTATAAAAATCAAATAGATTTTCTTCCCACAAATTAAACTATAGAAAATCTACAACATAGCACAAATTGGACAACAATCCAAAAATCCTATTTTACATCCAAGTACAGATCTGGAATAAAATATACAACATTCAAATTCTAAAATCTTTGGGACTGTTTTCCAGATCTAGATGTAAACATATTTCAAATTTGATCTAAAACAAAAATATGTGGACAATAGTTTTCTACACTAATTTTAGCCTACGATTCACAAATAAAATTAATTTAGGCATAAAAATAAAACAACGCAAACGGAATAGACTTAAAATCATAAACAGTATATAAAATTTACCACTCACCATTTAAAAGCAATCCAAATCTCTAGATTTGAAGTAGAACCTTATATTCTTCTCCAAATCCCTTTTAATATATGAATTATGTATAAAATGGGTATATACACACATTAGAATTACATATCTGAGAAGAAAGTTGGGATTGAAGGGAAACCTAAATATATAATTACTATATATACATATTACCTCATTATTGCGTACCATTGATTGGCTCTTCTTCTTCTCTTATTTGATTTCTATTGTTCTCCAATTTGTATGAATACAAATATAAATATTTAATTTATAATTTAGAAAATAGTGGAGGAGAGAAAATGGCAGAGCTTCGCTGCTGCTTTTAGAAAAAATATGAGAAGAGATGAGAGGGTTAGGCCTAAATGTATAGATGCTAAAATCAACCACAACCGTTCGATTTAAAATATTAAATCTAGACCATTGCGGCCTAATTTTATTGCAGCCGTAGGTTGCCATCGGTCGATCGCCTTTGGATCACCGATCGATCGCTAGTGGTCGACTAGCCCAAACAACTGGTCGGCTTATGGACCCGGAAAATTAATATAAAATCATTAATTTTCCTAATTGAATTATTTCCTTTCCGAATTCTTTTTTCCAACATAATTTGTTCGTTTGGATTCGGATTGAAAACTCCAAATATAAAAGTTGCTCAGAATTTCGCCACGAATGTGTGTAAGTTTCATTGTCAAATTTCATTATTTGCATAAATTCCATTCTTGAAGCTAAGTTAAATAATTAACTAACTAATTAAAAACTACTGCCAAATTATGAGGTGCTACATTATTCATACAAATTGAGCATGATTACAATCGGATCAGAGTTTTCCCCAAGTCAATTTTGGGTTACAAAAGTCTAATTTTAAGGTTAGAAAAAAGAAAATTTTCCCCTTTCTTCATGCCCCTAGGACTGTATTTATAGGGGTTGAGGGATGTAGCATGGTTGTCAAATATCCATGCGGCATGCTTTACCTCCGGCATGAACCATATTGATGGAGCAAGGCGCTATACTTCAACATCCACTTGCACAATGGTGAACTTCAGCGCCTAGCATCCATCCTGGCTCGATAGCTTATATTGATGACATTCGATATCAACATTGTATTAAGGATAAGTAGCCTCCTTTGAAGGTTGATGAAGTGTGGCATTACTATAGCATGGCGACATTCAGAAGTGGAAACATTGATAAGTGGTGATATTGCCAATAAACGGCATCGATAATAAGCGGCATTGATAACAAACAGCATTGACAATGGGTGGCATTGATGATAAGCGCCATTGATAAGAGATGGCATTGGTGACAAATGGCATTGATAACAGACAGCATTAATAATATGCAACATTGATGATAAGTGACATTAATAAGAGACGGCACTGGTGATGAGCAGCATTAATAGGAGAAGGCATCAATGGTGAACCCGCATTGATGAGACGCGACATTACTTTAAAGGGTGACATTAGAATAAGGCGAAATCGGAAATATGTGATATTAATCTAGAGCAACATTGATTCTTCTAGCTACATGGAAGATGTACTTCATTGATGGAATGCGGCATTAATGCGATACAGCATCAATGCTATATCAAGCCATTATAGCATTGGTGGCTTTCGGCATAGAGCTTACCAATGTTGTCATTCCCCTTTTAACATGCGGCATTGTTTCCAATTTCCTTGGCACGGTACCACTCATTCAAATTTATAAGTGGTATGCGGCATTGATGGCATTCAACATTGCTGGCTTTGTCGATGACCTAGGATTGCCTATTATTCTTTATTGATAAGGGCCGGTATTGTATGCTTTTGGCATTGGTTTTTCTTTAAACTTTCGACATTGTTTAAATGTGAGATTATTTTTATGTATATATACCATATACCTTCGGGATTGATAATAATAGTAACAGCTTTGACGGCGTACTTCCTCCATAATTTTGACATTACCTCCAATTGATTTCTTCTTTACTTCCAGCTTTTCGACATGAATTCCTTAATTTAGGCACGAAGCTCTTACCTTTAACTTCGCCACGACTTTGAGCTTTAAAATCATATACTTCTTAGATTAGTAAGCTTTTGGTATTATTAATTGCGACATTATTCTTCAGTTTTGACATAAATTCCTTTACTTATATCCTTAGGAAATTGTGTGGATTACATTTGCTCCCTTCCAGTATAAAAAAGCTTTTTACACTCTGATGTAAAATCAAAAATTCTTCTACATTGCTAATGTCTTACACGGCTTTCTGTTTAACCCTGTTTTCCCGCACAATACAGTACAAGTAATGATTTTCATTATAAATTTAGTTTTTAAATCCTTGGTAACCTTTTTTGGGTTCAGTTAGGTTATGAATTGACATCTATTTTTTTAATTTAGTGAATCCCCCACATTTTTATTTGATTCAAGATTATTTTAAAATATTATTGAATATTATTAATTTTTCGAATAAAAGCGGTACCTATTGCATATTCGATTCTCCATTTCATGGTGAGATCACTTCCGCAGAGCTTGCTCAGGATATTGTTTGGTAATAATATCCCTTTTTAATGAAAAGACTAGAAAGTCTTTTAACGATTATGGTTCCATTGGTGGAAATCCAGAAGATCGTGTAATTGTTGTAATCTCCAAACTAAATAATTAGTAAGTTATTCGATGATATCATAAGTGGGAGGACCAAAAATTCTACTAACAATAATAATATCTTGAATAAGAATAGACCAAGAAACCACATTGATTAAGAGATCAGAAAATCCATCTGAAAACAAGGCTAGAAAATTTTCCTGGCAATTGAAGATTACTTTGCCTTGAAGCACAATAGCTTCAATTAACAGATCTTCCTCTAGATGATTGGTTTCTCTTTGGAGCGTCAATGGCTCATTTTTGATAGATCTTCCTCTAGAAGATTGTTTTCATCCATTCTTTTGGATCGGGTGCTATTGACTTGACTGATTTCGCCTAGTGCGTTTGGTTAGCAATCCTAAGCAGAATCAAAGACTTATCCAACCTCCCTCTAGGCGCTTCAATCAGGCCTTATATGCGGTCCTGAAGGCTACTCGGTGCTTTAGCCAGACCGTTTTCAGGCGGGACCAAAGGCTTACTTTGTCCTTCGCCTTAAATAGGCCATTTTTGGTGGGAATAGGGGCTTATTTTTAACAGATCTTCCTCTAGAAGATTGTGATGCTATCGGCTTATTTTCGACAGATCTTCCTCTTGAAGATCGTTTTGGAGCGCTAATGGGTCATTTTTTACCAATCATCCTCTGGAAGATTGTTTTGGAGCATTAGTGGCTCATTTATGACAGATCTTCCTATAGAAGATCGTTTTGGAGTGCTAATGGCTCATTTTTGAAAAATCTTGCTCCTCTCAAAAATTGTTATGGTCTCAATTTGGATGGAATCCCTTTAGGTGATGATTTATGTCTTGTACTTTATTCCAACTTCTTTATTCATCCAGTATTAGGAAATATGGTCTTAAATGTTCGATGCTCCAGGTTCTTGCTATTACATTGCCATCAGGTCAGCATAATCGATAAGTTCCTGGTGGGATTACTTTATGAACGACAAGGGGTCCTTTGCAGATAGGCCCAAGCGACCCATCCGCTGGATTCTTACTATTTTCGATAACTTTCTAGAATACCAAATCACTATTTTGAAACGATCTTCCCTTAACTTTGGTGTTGTAGTACTTGGTTATTCTTCACTGATACTCAGCTGTTTGTATGGACGCTTCTCTCTCATCTCATTGATTAGGTCTAGGAATTCTCTTTTCAATTCCTGATTTGGATTAAATGAGTATGCAATTCTTTGATGAGAGGGCACCTCAACCTTAATAGGAAGCATAGCTTCACATCTATATTTAGAGAAAATGGGGTATGTGTCATTGCAATTTTGGCAGAAGTTCTATATGCCCACAACACAAGACGTGGTTCTTCTACCCAAATTCCTTTTGCATTGTTCAACTGTTTCTTTAGGATGGTCTTAATAGTTTTATTTGCAGCTTCAATGACTCCATTAGCCTTAGGGTGCACTACAGACAAAAAGCTCTTGATAATTCTATTTTTATCATAGACTCGAGTAAATTCCTCACTTTCAAATTGAAATCCATTATCGGATATTATCTAATATGGAATTCCAAATCTGGTGATAATATTCTTGATTACAAAATTAAGCACTTTTCCTGATATGATGTTTGGAAGCGGTTCTACTTCTACCCATTTTATGAAATAATTGATGGCAACCACTGTGTATTTATCTCCTTCATTGAATATAGGTAGCAGTCCAATTAAGTCAATTTCCCATACATCAAAAGACCATGGGCTTGAGATCGAAGTCAATTCATTAGAGAACTTTTGGCATTTATCGCAGCTCCTTACATATTCTTTAGCATGGCCAGTCATCTTAGGCCAATAGAAGCCTTGTCTCATAACCTTCTTGGCTAGCTTTAAGACATTAGAATGATCCCCATAGAAACCTATGTGGGATTCTCTTAATAACTTTACTCATGTTTCTAGACTAACATATCTTAAGTAAGGGAGTGAATATCCTTCCTTATAAAGTATTCCATTTGTCATAACAAAATTTAGGGCTTGGTTTTTTGTTCTTCTTGCCTTATTTTTATATACTGGCAGTTTTTCTTTCGTTATATATTCGATGATAGGTGTTATCCAATTATTTTCATATTGATTATTAGTCTTTGTATAGGAAGATTTTTCCTAAAGGGTTTCAGTTTCATTTTCCTTTCCCTATGTATTAGAGTTTGAGATCTGGTCAACACTAAGGACTTACTTTCTAGATTGGGGTCGTTTTCCATTATACTAGGATTTGATTGGTAGTTTATTGGCATAATTTGGGCTTCTGGGGCTCCTCGTGGGCTAGCCAACTTGGGAGTTATTTCCACTTGGCACTTGGTGCATTGAGAAATCCTCAAATTGGATCAATATTTTCAATATCTTCTTTACGTATAACATTAGCTTGGTGTCTTTCGTTTGATACTTTTGGTTTATCCGATTCACCATAAATTTTGGGTCATTGAAAATCTCAATCTTGGAAATTTCAATTGTAGGGCCAAGGTAGGTCCTGCTATCATAGTTTCATATTTTGCCACAATATTAGTGACCAGAAATCCTAATTTCATCGTATATTGTAATCGGTGTCCATTGGGGTAGTAATTATATATCTTGCTCTAACCCCTTGTTCGTTTGAAGCTCCATCTACAAACAGCTGCCATTTAGGCTTTAGATCATTCTTTTTCTAATTTCTCTTCGATGAATTCTATGCATTCATTGACAAAATCGGCTAGACCTTGTCCTTTAATATCCACCCATGATATAAATTCAATATCATACCGACTAAGTTCTTTCCTTCATTTTACTAATCTTTCAGATGCTCCGGGTTTACTAAAGACCTGCTTGAGTGGGAAGTTGATTAAGACCTTAATTAGATGTGCCTAAAAGTAAGCTCTCAATTATCATGCTACGAGCATCAAACGGTATGCTAGTTTTTCTATGACCGGATATCTGGTTTCCACCTCTTTAAGCCTTCTGCTTGTATAGTATATCAAAAGTTGAATCCCCTTTTCTTTCATTATCAGAACAAAACTAACTACATGCTCAGATACTACCATATAAAGATAAAGGTTTTCCCCTTTTAAGGCGTTGGATAAAATTGGTAGCCTCACTAAATGATCTTTCAGCTCCTTAAAAGCTTTTTAACAATCTTCTCCTCATCCGATGGTTTTCTTCTTCTTAATCACATCAAAGAATGGGATGCATTTGTCGGTGGCCTTGGAAATGAATCTATTTAATGCTGTTAATCTTCCATTCTAGCTCATCAAATCTTTACTTGTTTTGGGTTCTTCCATGTCCTTAATTGTTCGGATCTAGTCAGGGTTGGCTTTTATTTCCCCAGCACTAACAATGTACCCTAGAAGCTTTCCAAATTAGACCCCAAAAGAACATTTTTATGGGTGAACTTCATCTGATATTTTCGCAATACGCCGAACATTTCCTTAAGGTCACTTAGATGGTTGCTTTCTACTTGAGATTTAACCAGCATATCATCCACGTATACTCCTAAGTTACAAGCAATCTGTTTTCTAAACATTCAGAATACTAATCATTGGTAGGTGGCTCCAGCATTCTTTAATACAAAAGGCATCACTTTATAGAAATATGTTCCCCAATCTGTTATAAAGCTAGCATTCTCCTCATCTGGCCTGAACATTGGAATCCGATTGTATTTGGCTTATGCACCCATGAAAGATAAGAGTCTGTGTCCACTCGTTGCATTGACTAGCTGGTATATTCTTTGGAGGGGATAGCAGTCTTTTAGGCATGCTTTGTTCAAGTCGGTATAATCAACACATGTCCTTCATTTTCTATTAGACTTTCTGACTAGCACTGGATTGGCCAACCATTTCAAATAATGTACTTCTCTGATGAACCCAATCTCGAGTAATCTCTTAACTTCTTCTTTTAAAGCGTTCTATCGAACTTCGTCAAACTTCCTTTTCTTTTGTCAGATAGGTGTGATATTTGGGTTTATATTCAAGGTATGACACATAATGGTCGAATCTATCCCAACCATATCTAAACAGATCCACGCGAGCACGTATCCACTAGATTGAAGAAGCTAAATTAGTTCTGCTTTAAGTCTGCTATCTAGCTCCTTTCCAACTTTTATTTTCTTCGTTGGATCAATTAAATCCAAGCATATCTCCTCAAGATCTTCTATGAGCTTTATTCTCTCTTACTCTCCTCTACAATCTTATGGAGTGATGATCTCAACGCCCTATATTTCATCTTCTACTATGTTTGCTTCTTTCCTCTTCCTTTTTTCCAAAAGAGTTAAATTTTCTAAGTGCATGTTTAAATTTTCCACATCCTTGTGTTTTTTATTTGTGTGATTGGCTGGAAAAACCTTCATACAAATGTTGTGTAATATCAATTTCGAAAGATTCACTTAGCTTCGAGTTGTAATAAGAAAGATGGTATCATTTGTATTGCTCAAGTGTGGAAAAGTACATTTCGCGGGAGCTTAATTGCTCTCCCTTTATTGTTCCCCAACCACTTTTGGTCAAGAATTTTATCATTAAGTATTTTGGAGAAACAAAAGCATCGACTTCATTCAAAGATGGTCACCTGAAGAAGGCTGATTCATGATGACAAAGAGAGTCTCGAATGCCCTATAATGTGGAGAAATTCCCATCTACACTAAAAGTTTTATCTACTCAATAGGAGTTAATCATTTATTGTTGAACCCAAAAGTGGGCTCAAAGCTCGATTCTAGTTTTCCTCCGGGACCCCCATTTGGTCAAAGACATGTTTAAAAATCACATTGATTGTGCTTCCCATATCCACCAGGATTTTGGTAACCATAGAGAGTCTGATTTGAGCAGTGATCATAAGTGGGTCATTGTGGGATGACGAACTCCTCTTAACTCTTATGGAATGATGGTTAAGCTATGCATTTGAATCTAGAACCTAGTGTTCTTAAGCGGTGGTTCTTCTTGAATAGAGAAAAATTCATCTCTTGCCTCCCTGATGTATTAGATACTGGCTCCCTTTCTATTTCCAGCCAAATGCAGGCTTCCATAAATTACATCAATTCGGTTGATGGGTGTAACAAAATCTAGTTGAGTATTATTTTCTACAAAGTTCATAGTGTTGTTAGCAGCCTTTGATTACCTTCATTAGGATATGTCCTTTTATGATCATCTTTGATAAATTCTTTCAAATATCCTAAATGGATCATGCTCTTGATTATCCCAGCCAAAACATGACATCAATCTGTCTTATGCCCATTTTCCCTATGATAAGCATAGTACTCTCCCCCTCATTTTGGTTCAGGGAAATTCTCAGCTTTATAGGGAATCAGAAAGTCACTACATTCTTTTGTTGTAGCGAAGATGCAAGATATTAGCTTATTTAAAGAAACACAATTGAACTTTGGAACCTCTTCCTATCTTGATTTCTTATTGTCGAGATTGGAGCCGTATTCTCCCATTTCTTTCTTTGTTTGGGACTTTTATCCAGCATGAAACATTTCATCTATATGGATAAACTTACCAGCTTGGAAATGAAAGTCTTGGAGATCCTTAAATCCATGAAGGTAAAGTTCTAGCCAGAAAGGTGTCTGCTCTATCAGCCCTGAGCAAACTTCCATTAATTTGTCTCTATCGAACATGTCCTCTATGTTTAGCACCATTGCATTGAATCTCTTAAGATACTCACCTAACAGCTCTTTCGATCTTTGCTTGACGTTAGCCAATACACTAAATTCAATTGTAAGATCCTTACAAATACAAAATTGTGATGTGAACTCATAAGAGAATTGCTCCTAAGAGTGTATGATATTCTCTTGATAATGTCTATACCACCTAGCTACTTCTCCTTGGAAGGTGGTAGGAAAAAGTAGGCAATATACAACTCCTTAGATGTGATAGAGATCCATGTGATTTTTGAATGCAAGTAGATGATCATCCTGGTCAGTAGTTCCATTGTATTTCAAGGATGGAATTTTAATATGAGATGAAATCTTTGTTGACATGATCCTACTTGTGAATGGAGTTTCCCGAAAGTTATTATTGACTATAGCATCGAGGATCCTCTTTTCTTTAAGGTTAAGCATACCCTTTGCCATCTTTTTAGCAATGTCCTTCGAATAAGATTTATCATTGTGATAATTTCTCCTATCAAGCTTGTACTCTTTGGAGATTCAACTCCCAGATTTCTCATTAGACATCTCTACTAATCTTCCTTGATGATCTGCTTTAGCTTTATTATTTTCCAAGGATTTAGGGAAGAATTCTGCTGCTTCAGCTTCTTGATTCCCTCTCCTTTCTGTGGAGTCACAACGGGTTTGCTTTTGCTCTTACTCCTAAGCAAGGAAGCCTCCAAATTCCTTCTAGGAGATTCTACTTGTTCTCCATCAGTGAACATGGAAGATTTTTATGCAAGTATTTCTCTTAATAGCTCATGCATCATTGCCATCTATTGAGTCAGATCTTTGACCTTGGCTTAACTACAAGTAGGCTTGGCTGTCTCCGATGGCTATCCAGGTTCTGCATTTCCTACGTTGAAGTTGGGGATGACATTTATTCTAATGTCGGCCTTGTGTGATTTCTTAATTTGAAACCTCAATTCACCTTGGTCTCACGATTTTCATGGAACAGAAAAAATCCATTTAATCAGTTTTGATAGGAAAGTTAAATAGAAGCAGTGGTTCGAGTCCTCCGTCTAATGCCAAAATGTTAAACCAAAAAATAGCATAACACTCATGATGCCAAGCATGGTGTGCCTAATTCTAACCTTAAAACATACGGTGCCACGACTAAACATGGTTTAGTTGGTGTTGATCAAATGGTGCTAAGGAATTAAGAATTAGCCTAACATTCAAGGCTAAGTACAAGACAATGTAATTAATAAAGGGTTCCATGATGCCCATGAGCTTTTGGAATAGGAACTTGAAAACCCATATAGTTTCTTGGAATAAGATATTAGAGAGCCCATATGGTCTCTTGGAATAGGATATTCCAGAGCTTGTATGGTCTTCTAGAAAAATATATTTGAAAGCCCATGTAACATAATCAAAGGAGAAATAAAATAGGCTGCAAATATGTGCAATAATCCACTAAGCATGTTAATGAACCAAATTAGCAATCCTCATGACGCATAGTCTAATGTCCATATGTAATAAGCAAGATAGAGATTATGCATGTAAACACTAGTTTAAATCGAAACCCCTTGATTCTATGGGAAATAGAATCATTATTGCTTTAGGTCCAAAGAGCGTTATTATATGCATATCCATGTCTAATAATGTTCAAAATGCACAATCGTGACAATAGGCATGTCCGAGTCCTTTTTTTATACAAATAGAGCCTGATTACAATCAGATCGGAGTTTTCCACAAGTAAATTTAGGTTTGCAAAGGTCTAATTTAAAGAGTTGAGAAAAGAAAAATTGCCCCTTTCTTCATGCCCTAGGTCCGTATTTATAAGGGTTAAGGGATGCGACATAGCTGTAACATGTCCTGCAGCATGCTTGACTTCTAACATTAACCATATTGATGGCGCATGGCACTATACTTCAACATCCACTTGAATAATAGTGAAATTCAGTGCTTAGCATTCATCCTCCCTTGATAGCCTTCATTGATAACATTCGATATCAACGTTGTATTTAGGATATGCGGCCTCCTTTGAAGGTTGATGAAGTACGGCATTATTATGGCATGACATCAATAAGTGGTGACATTGATAAGTGGCTACATTGATAAGTGGTGATATTTGCAATAAATAGCATTGATAACAAGTGGCATTGATAGCAGGAAGCATTGAAAATAATCAGCATTAATGATAAGCGATATTAATAAGAGATTGCATTGGTGACAAGGGGCATTGATAATAAGTGGCATTGACAATAAGCAACATCGATGATAAGCGGCATTAATAAGAGACGGTATTGGGATGAGCGGAATTGATGGGAGACGGCATCAATGGTGAAGCAAAATTGATAAGATGCGACACTACTTTGAAGGGTGACATTAGAATAAGGCGGCATTAGAGAGATGCGATATTAATTTGGAGCAACATTGATTCTTCTGCCTACATGGAAGAACTACTTCATACATGTAATGCAGCATTAATGTGATGCAGCATCTATGACATATCATGTCATTATAACATTGATAGCTTTCGACATAGAGCTTTCCAATGTTGTCATTCTCTTACTAACATAGGGCGTTGTTTTCAATTTATTTGGCATGATATCACTCATTCAACTTTATATGTGGTGCGCAACATTGATAGCATTCGGTATTGTTGGCTTTGTTGATTGCCTGCAACATAGCCTATTATTCTTTATTAATGAGGGGCGACATTGTATGCTTTCAGCACTTGTTTTTCTTCATACTTTCGACATCGCTTGATTTTGAGATTATGGTTATGTCAACATGCCACATACCTTTGGGATTGATAATAATAGTAGCATCTTTGATGGCATAGTTCCTCTATACTTTCGACATTAACTTTAGTTGATGACCCAGCATTTCTTCTTTCTTTCCAGCTTTTCAACTTGAATTCCATAATTTTGGCAGCTTTAACTTGGACATGACTTTGAGCTTTAACTGCGAGATTATTTTTCGGTTTCGACATAAATTCCTTTGCTTATATCCTTTGAAAATTATGTGGATAACATTAGTTAATTGTTATAAATGTGATTTTATAATATTCTTAAACATCTTTTGATTAATGAAAAATGATAAGAAACTTGTTTTTAAAATTTGTTTATAAAAATATATTTTTTGAAGAAAAAGTGATAATATGATTGTAAATCGGTTTATCGGTAATAGCTTTTTGATCAATATAAGTTGTTCAAACTTTTTTGTACTTGTCTAATGATCAAATGAACACATTAAAAACTAATTAACACACTTTTATACATGGGTTGATTGGAAAGTTCTTTAAGTTTCTAAGTGGAAAAAAGATATTATCATATAAAGGGTATAATGGTCATTAGCTAATGTAAGAGGTGTGAAGAAGTGATGGGCATGTGAAGGGTGGGCATGTGAAGGGGTGAGACTTCCATGGCATGGTTAGTATTGGGATGAGAGAAAGGTTAAGAAACACCATATGAAGCCTATAAAAGGAGGGACATGCCGTTAGATTCATTACACAAAATTTTACACTAAAGTTATCACTCTCATATCTCTTTTCTCTACATAATTTCCTAAAATAATTTCAAAACTAGTCCATATCAACTCAAACTTGGACTAGAGGCTTAGGACAATAATACAAATCCTAGCCAGTTAGATCTTTAAGAAAAAATGCAAAATTCACCCCATGTACATAAGCCATGAGCATTATTCAAGGGGAGGAGGGCAAAAACAAGTGCAAAGCTAGAAAGAAGTAAGAAGTTAGGTGTTGCAAGGAAGAGGTTGGACTTGATTTGCTTGGACTTACTTATTTGCTTGCTTAAGGGAGAGAAAACTCACCGCTTTGAATGAAAACATTGTATAAATATGCTTGTGTTTGATTGTGTATATGTTGTTTGAATTGATATTGACATACGTTGTAACATTGGTTTTAATTCTTGCTTTGAAAGCAAATGACATACATAATCAATATGTATGGATTGAATAGACTTGAATAGGCTTTTATGATTTGAAGCATGGCCTTGAAGCAAAGTATGTAGGTTATATTTGTACTTTGGTATAGGTTGGACTTGGATTTGGAAGTGCTTTTATAGTGATAGTCTCTACAGATGCACTTACGAATTGCCTTGTGTTTGGAAATTTGTATGGAACTTTATAGAGTGATACTTAGGGTTTCTCACCATGTTTGTGATGTTTTATTAGTATGCTTACTTCCATAAAAAGTTTGAATGTTAAAAGTTGAGTAACGTATCGAAAAATAGCCAAACTTAAACTTATGCAAAACTTCCATGATTTAGCGTTTATTTTGGACTTAAAAGTGTTATAAAGATATTTGAATTTAAGTATTCTGTTTCATTATTTTTACAAGTCCTTTCTAACTCTTATTAGATTATTTTAAAAGTGGTTTGAGATTTTTAGGTATTTTTAAGAATTAGTTATTATGTTTTAAAGAAGAGGATTTAATATTAAATATATAGAAAACATGGTTCTTCCAAGTTTCAAGGTGTTTTATAAACTTGTTATCTTAAAGTAATATTTTGAGAAAATGTTTTAAAACCTACTGTAATTATTTTGAATTATTTTAAAATGAATTTTTAAAATTATAAAAAAATGATTTAAAAAGGGTTAGAAATTTCTTTGTGGCTAAATCGTGTTTGTTGACTTGTTTGAAAAGTAATTTACTAGCTTAATACTAAATGCCAAGCAAGGTTGACTTCTCTATTTGTGAAAGCTAAGATTGATGTTTGAGTAGGTATAAAACCAGTAGTGCTTTAACCTAACCACTTCCCTCTTGGTCGAGGAATAGTTAAATTGGAATGTCAGAAACGTGTTAATCGTGCTGATTACTTACTCGATTCAAGAAGTCATTAATACTATACTTATCACTAAAAGCCGATGAGGTAGACTTATCTATCTATGAGAGTCAAGAATGAAGTGTCTAGGTAAGGCTTTGATAAGCAACCAGTGGGTTAAATTACCTAGCTTCACACTTGACCAAGGGATAGTATAAGTTGGAATTTTGGAAATGTGTTAAGTATACAAACATTGATTTGTATAAAAGATTGTTTTTTACTAGATAGTAGATTAGTCGAATATCAAACTTGACCAAATATGACTTAAGAAATATTGAATGTGTTAGCAATTTCATACCAATGAGAACCACTGGGAAGGAGCAATGGTATGAAACATCTCTAGCTTTTGCTTACTTCTGAAAGAACCGAAATTGAATTTACCGAAAATTCATCGAATTAGTCTTGAAGAGACCGGGGTTGGTAAATGTTTTACTTATCAAATTCCACTTCAAACTAGTATACAAGTTCTATGTTTTCGAAGTGGTTGTGAAGAAATGTTATATAGTTGAACTGTTTATCCCAAGCTTATGCCCAAGGGAGAGGTCATTGTTAGCATTCGTCGAACGACTTATGCTGGGATCCTTATAGAGATCTATGTTCGAGTGATGAAGACTCATGAGAGAGATGTCGAACGTGATCTCGACACTGAAAATGGCTAAAGGCGGAGTAGGTTGCACAATTTGGGGTTTGGCTCACCCACAACCGGGTATTATCAACTCTATATCTAGCGTATGCTTATCGATATGTTGGTTCCGGGAGTTGATGATATTTGGTTCCACGTGGTTCATGTTTATCTTTGGGCATGGGCCTTTGTGATTACCTTATGGTATATTTTATCTAGAGCTATGCGACGTTCGGAAGGTGGTTTTCGATCCTTGTGCAAGGAGTTCCACTTCAGTATACTGGAGGCATCTCCGTGGAAAATCCAATATGTGACGTACCTTAGTGGATTTGAAAGTACCCTATTATTGTTGTGGTGTCGTTAATGTAAGCATCGCAACTATTTGAAAATGATTTATCTTCTACACCCTAGACATTATCTATTATATCACTATATTAACTTAATAAACGGTTGGTTTCTTTTGAGGGGAAAACTATTACGGTAATCTGTACAGTCTCAATAGTTATTGTTACATGTTGCAAGTATCTTGGGCTTCCTTATACCTAATTATGTCTGATGCTTGGTTTTTGTTTTTCCTAAATTCCTCGCATACTCTTTGAGTAAACAAAGTAAAGCGGGATTTACTTTGGACACTTCGGAGTATATGAGATGAGTTGGAGGCTTCCATTATCTATATATTTCTATTTATATTGCATAATATTATGTAGTATATATCAACATTGTGAGGACAAGCGGGTATAAGTGTCCAGGTTGGTGATAGTACTTAGGTTTGTAACTTCGAAATTTCTGTATTTGGAATAACCCTTTGTACTGTTCTTTTGATATTATATGTTATCATTCTGTTGTGAGATTCTAATGCTGTGTTCTCTTTTTCTTGTTCTATTCTTTTTCATTTTACCCCAACTTTTTGCCTTTCCAGCACTTGGGTATTCGGTACACAAATACCATGGATGTATTTTGTGTCGACATTTGAGGGTCGAAATGTCGGGTCGTTACAATAAACATTTTATCAATCATATTAAATGCATAAATTTATCAGTGTAGATTATTATAACATTACATAGCATATGTTCTTACAATATTAGACAGGTTAAATGTTATCATTTTATTTTTCTAATAAGGGTCCTAGTAATCTTTTATGTTTCTTCAAAACCTAAGACGAAACATAGAAGTCTTTTGACTTCACTAGTGAATGTTAGAACTCATCTATTTTGGGATTCCGACCTTGGTTTTTCTTAACAAGTCGTAGCCCCACAAACAATGGACAAGTCCTTATCAGTTGTATCATATACAACTCCTAACTTGGTACCTTGTCCTAATTTCACTTCAACCTTGAGTTTGCTCAACAAATCGAAACAAAATTATTAACTCATACCTACCATATCGCGATGGCTTAATTATAGTATATGTAACTTGAGTTTTCTCAAAAAAAAAATGGTTATATTAACTCATCTATTCAATATATTAATAATACTACATATAACATCCCTATCTTGAGTTTGCTAAACAACTAAGAAGTATGCAAGTAATTTATTAATATAAATAAAAATGGTAGAGGAAAACATTATAACGAAGATCCATAATCTTTAATATATTATATTGAGTGATCTCGATTTATGGAGCAACGTATTTCTTATGAAATACCACTCATGATTCAAGTGTCTAACACATTGGAAATCGCGGTATACATACATTTAGGTAAGTATTTATTCCTTAAGTTTGTTTAGGGTTTAATAATGTATGACCTTTAATTTATACATTCATATTATATAAGTTATATTATTATATAACTTTTATATTTCTTATTACTTATATAATAATCTTATTTATAATATTATATTCATTAAATCTTATTTAATGAATTTTAATCAATTAACTTTTTAATCAATTTTATATTATCCCAATATAATTTTTATATTAAATATTTATTGTATACTGTAGCCTTTATAGTATAACACATATATACCATATATATGTACTTTTATTTAATTAATTAACCTTTAATTAATTAACCTTCAATAATTTATTTAACTAATTTTTTTAATTAAATTATATTAATTTCGAAAAATCATATTATATACATACATGAATACTTACGTTATCTTAAACATTTTAAAATATCACAACATATATCAAACGTATATAATACATGTATATATTTTTCATTAATTAACTTATTTATTTTATTTATTTATTTTATTTATTATATTAATCTTATTAATGAATTTAAATTTTGAAATTAATTTATATTATTTTTCAAACATTTTAAATTTATTTATCGTATTATAAGGTTTATAATGTATGTATATCTTATTTTAAATTAAACTTTTAAATTTAAAATCTTATACGTTTAATTTTCAAACATTTTGAAAATTAGTCCACGGCCTAATTTAATTTGGGCCTCTTCTATTAGGGGCAATCCTTTGGACTCGCATATATGTTTGGGCCAGACTAATGGCCAAGTAGCGTAGAGTACTCGATTACCCAAACCCAATCCTTCGAAACTACCATTCTTAGATGCCCTACTAACAAGGTTGTGAGCTTAATTAGTTATTCCTAACATAACTAATTTAGACTGCATAGGCTATTGGGTTGTGATACCATTGTTGGAATTGGGTCAACCCGTAGTGGAAGTTATGGATGAATTCAAATTTTTTTACCCTCTTGGTTCTTTATTGGGTTTATAAAGCCCAGTTAAAATTTCTTAATTTTATTCAAATAATTTTTTTATCTTATTTAAATTTAAAAATGATATAGTATTATTTATGTTATGTTATATATATACACGCGTATCATACACACGCTCATATGTGTGTGTCTACGCATGTATAACATATCAATCCATGGAAGTTATAATTAACATGCCAATGGATAGATGTTGGGATTTAATCGCAATAGACATTTTAGCTCAACCGGTATGGAAATATATTGCCCAAATGCATGAGTGTATACATACAACTAGTTTTATAATAAAATATTACAATATATATATATATAATTTATTTATATATAATTTTGTATAAATATTTATATATGAATATATAATATTAATAAAATGTATATATATCGATTCATATATAAATATGTTTATATCATTTAAAGTATAATAAATAATTTTTTATAATATCCAAATGGTATTTATATAAATACATACATACATATATATATATATATATATATGTTTATGTATATAAATGAATATTTTAAATGCTTATATGTATATGTATAATAAAATATATAAGGAATTATGAAATTATCCTTTTAAATGCTAGCACCAAACAGAGGTCATTTTCGTCCTTTGCTTGCCACGTCCCCACGCAGTTTTAATAACCGCATCTTTACCACATTCTCAGATATAACTGCATCACGAATGGATCTTTACCACATTCTCGGATATAACCGCATCTTCTCTTGGGGGAAATTTCTCCTTTCTCATCACGAACGGATCTTTTTTGTAAGATTTGGGTAAAAAAATTCTTCAGTTTTCAGTTCCCTATGTAGGCAGGCGGAGGTGGCTACGGTAAGAGTGGTGATTGGTGCGCTTAGGCAAGGGTGGAGGTTGGTGGTTCTGGCGGGTTGGATGCAGGCCGAGGGTGGAGGAAGGCAAACTTTGCACCGGAAAGGGGATAGTGGTTGGATACAGATTTGGTTGCGGGTTGGTCGTGCTAGGTAGTCCTTGATAGGTTCAGGTGATGCGGTTCAGGCCATTAATGTCAGGTAAGTTTTTCACCCAAATTTTTGAATCTCTTCACGAAAATTGATTATTAAAATATCTTGAAAATACGAATCTCATAAAAGTAGGTATTACCAACAACGCAGCTCTTTTTACAGAAACTATAAACAAGGGAAAAGGATAGAAAACGAAATCAATATCCTCCTTCCAAACCTAATCAAATCCTTCAAAGCGCAGCCAATCCCTTTCTTCTACTACCGTCTCAGGTTGATTCTTTTGACTGCAGCGGCGAAGAGACAAAAGACTTAAAACTTACAACCTTAAAAGTGTCTGAAATCGAGAAGAAACAAAGAGCATAGCGATTTGATTAGCAGGTTCAGATTTTTAGGAGGAGAAACGTAACCTAAACTCGAGAGCTAAGGGGTAACTGGCTAATTTCTGCTACTATTTGTCTACAGTTTTATTTGTTGTTTGTTTAAATAATATTGGTTCAGATTTTTGTGATGTGTTCAAAGATATGTATGATTCTTTATAAATGAATAGGATTGATTAGGATTTATGGCATGCTTACCAGGGCACTATGGAGCATATTAGTCATCGCTAAATTAGGATCAAATTTTATCTTCCCTTACTTTAAATTTACAAATTGGATGCACTATGTAGGTACTTTTATTTTCCTCTGTAGTATGAACAAATTTGAGACTCTAAGCACTGGAGTTTTTTGACATCAAATTCTTTATATGTGTGTGTGTGTGTCAATTGTCTCGGCTAATGCTTAAAATTATTGTACTTTAAACAATGCAGAAAGTCTTTGCAATATGCCTTTAACCCATTTTCGTGAATTGTAGATGTACAGCATAATTAATAGTGCACATATCCAACAATTGTATCTATATACACTACTAACTTGCAAATGAAAAGGTTTATATTGGTGTGTTTATTTACTGCCTTTGTGCATTTGGATTAAGGAGCATTCACTTTATTCAAGTATATTTCCCAGGTTACAACTGTTGATTCATAGAGCCATTAGCAAATGTTTGGGTAAGGTAATAATGTATGGATATTATTCTATGGTAAGGAATGTTTTTCTTTAGTTGTATTTATCACACATTTGGATTGGATATGATTTCCCTTTCTTTAAGTGTTATGGGCGACAATTGCTTAAAGTCGCAACTTCTAACTCATTTGGTCATTAATCAAGGCTAAGCTAAGATGATTATATATAACAGTAGCTTAGTGCAATAAATGCTATAAAGTTCATTGTACAAATTGCAAAGCTTTTATATGTTATATATTTACTCCAAATGTAAAAGAAACATAACCATTTAAACCGCTTTCAAGCTTGATTGTCCAATGCCCAAATATTAAGAAATTGAGTAGCAGAACAACTAGATGGACTTTTAAGTTGCAAGCTTAAAAAAATTGTAAGAATTTTCAGTCCACGAAGAGCTAATTCTTTTTATTAATTAAAACAAATAAAAGCTAAAATCTTTTTTGGCTAAGCTGAAATTTAATTCTAAGGTACTTCACTCAAAACATGTTTATCAATTGAAAAACATTTAAACCATTTGAAATTGGGACCCTAACTTTAATTCTTGACAAAAAAATCCCTTTAGTTATTATATTTCTTCATTAAAATCCAGTCTATAGTACATCAAATAGTAATCCACGATGGCCAGTTTTTATATGTTATATGTTTACTCTTAAAAACAACAAAATATTACCATTTAAATTGATGTGACATAATATTTCTCATATTTATTCCAATATTTGATTTCATGAACTATATGTGCATTTCCATTATCGTATAAAGTGATTTTGCTCAAATTTTTAGTCGCACACATCCAATGATCATTTCATGATTGAACTCCTCTTTTCGTTGACATCTAATTTCCAACATCATTTTCTCTATCCTCGCGCGTGGAATCTAACATTTCATTTCCACTGTCTATGTATTACAACGAGAACTTTAGCGCTTGAGTTTAGTTCCTCGCGCATGGAATCTAATATTTCATTTCCATGGTCTATGTATTACAACGAGAACTTTAGCGCTTGAGTTTAATTTAGTTTAAATGAGAATGCAGAAGCCCAATCCAGTACTCCGCAAAAGCCATGTGATTTTAAAAATGAAGATGTAATCGTCATGGCTTGCAAGGAGAAAGGGCATGAAAATATTTATAACTTAATTTTTGGCTTTGTGAATATATTTATCCATATTTTCTTATGAAAAATTGAGGTCGTCATGTTGGTTGTTCAATGGTCAACTCGAGCTTTTTTTTTATTTTATTTTTTATCCATGGTTGATTTACAGGCTTTTTAATGTATATTATATGTTTGATTTTGTGTTTCCTTGATTTGTATAAAGAAAATGATGTTCGAATTAGAGTGAAGCCATACCCTTATTCATAAAAATATCAGTCTATATGTTAAAAAGCCACATTAAACATGTTTTGGACATGAAAAAGTTTACATAGATTATAATTATTTTGAACATATTAATTACTCAATAACTAACTTTTTAGTTTGATTTAATTATATTCCTTAGGTGGGATAAACATTTATCTCGAGAAATGTTGATTACCAGAAAAAATAATAGCATAACCAAAGTTTCACTATTCTGTTATGCATTATACCTATAAGAGTCTACATTACACAACTATATATTAGACAAAGAAGTGATTAAAACCACTTCATGAATTTTCGTTAACATTGCTTATATGAAATCGTGTTTTGATTCTCTGCACAATTATGTACTTTACACTTTTTCTTCAAACACCTGACATTGAATCTACTAATTAGCATTAATATTTGTGGTTGTATATCAACAGGCTATCTACACTTGAATATTTATGCAACATTGTTCAAGGAAATATTCTATAGCCATTGACGTTGGAGTGTGACTGATACTATTGACTGATTAGTGATGTGTAAAGTTTATTTCAACAGACAATATCTACACTTGAATATTATGCATCATTGTCAAGGCGACGTTCTGTAGCCATTGACTATGGAGTATAACTGATACTATTGACTAATTAGTGATTAGTGATACTATTGAGTAATGTCGTTCTATATTTACCAAAGGAACTTTGTTATTTCACTTATATTTCAATTACTTTTATTAACCGTGTATTAATTTATGCTCAAATTTGAAACTTTCGTTTACATCAAATATATAACAACAATAATTTTAAATTTTTATGATCATTATAAGAACATGTATCACATAAACTGATCCCTAAAAAAATGTTTTTAACTCCGCCATCACCTATTACTTAGTGATGTCGATCTCAAGCCCGAATAAAGGAGGAGAGAAAACATTTTACAAACAAAGGGGCAATAATATAGTCATGCAGGAATAGTAGCAAAATGATAGTATGAATATGCAATGTGAACCGGTAAGCTGATGCATCTATAGGACAAGACATGTTTTGTATGTACTATTTTACATTAAAAAAAGTTAACTCACGGTTGTCTTTGCACACGTCCAACGGACGTGCCATACATACTGGTTAATATAAATAAAACTGTAAAATAATTTTTTATTGAAATATATATATATATACCTGGTCGTGCGCATGACTCGGGATATTTTTTAATTTTATATAAATAAATAAATAAATATATATTAATAAAACCGTTTAAAAATTATTTAAAATTTAATAAAAAATATTTTATTTGAAATAAATTAAAATTTTAAAATTCTGGTAAATTTTAGATGAACTTTTTATAATTTTAAAATTTATTATATAATGCTATAATTTAAAAATTAAGTTTTAAATTTTTCGATTTTAATTTAATATTTAAAAATACAAAATATGTTTTTTATTTTCTTCTATGAGTTTAAAATGTATCAATATAATTTTTTAAAATATAAAATATATTTTATGATACATATATGAATTTATATAATTATTTATATGATAAATCGATTTAAAAATTATTTAAAAATAATATATAAACAATAAAATTATTTTCTTTATATGAAAAATAATATGCTTATTAAACATCATATATAAGTTTATATTTTCATATTTGACATAAGTATAATATAGTATTTAAATTATAAACTAAATAAATATTTGTATATATTAAATTGCATTTTATTTAATTTTGAGCCGTGCTATATAGAGATGAATTTTCATTAAAAAAATTATAAATATATATACATACGACTAATCAAAATTGTGATAATATACCTTTATATTGGAATCGTCACCTAACTGACAATATTATATATATATATATATATATTTGTGTGTGCGCGCGCGCACGTGTATGTTTCTCTCTCCTTATGTATATAATAAGTATTATAACTATAAGTTATGTTTGTAATTAAATTGTAAATATTCCTTGCAGCCAAAGCCCTTAAACACACCTTGAAACGATGTTGTAAACCTTAGAAACGATTTCCGATCCAATGAGTGCGAATCCTTGAACGTTGACACTAGCTATCAAACAACAGTTGAACTGATTTGATTTGAACTTAACAAAGATGGAGATGAGAGACTGAAATTTCAGCCAATAATTAATAGATGTGGCGGCTTCAAAAAAATTATCAAATGGAGGAAGAGATGTTTAAATGGATCAAGGAAAGGAGAGAATTTAAGATCATAACTTTTACTCAATCTCCTACGATCTCAGCCATCTATTTTCACTCCTCTGTCGCCCATATTGTAGCTGCCTCTAATCCCTTATTTCACCGAAATGACTAACCCACATCGTGGGCCTTAACCCCCTTTAGAACAAGAATAAATATTTTGCATTTTAAATCTAATCTAAAACGTTTGTCGATATCGTATATTGATTAATATATTTATAACTTTTATAAATACTTTTAATATTTGCATATCAAACCAAAATTAAATTTATAAATATTATTCATAAATATTACATAATTTATTTAATTCGTGATAATTACAAATTAATTAAATTGTTTGATCCACAGAGAATTTATCATTTTGGCTATGTGACTCGTTAGGTGTAAATTTGGTCAGCGACTAATATTGAACTATTCAGATATTAATGTTTACACGTCACTTAGCTATGGTGTGACATTTTGGTTAAGTTTATCGCTTACTTGGTTTTGGCAAAATCCAAAGCATTACCTAGTTGTGGATATTGTTTACACCAATTCTCTTCGTCAAAATGTGTCACTTTGGAATTATGGAATTTGGTAATGGTCAAAATACCAATATCATCCATACATAACTCTATATTCCAAACATAAAGTTCTTCATTCAATAATAACAATTATTATTAACTGAAATACTCTAGCTAAAAACTTTTACTTTGAGTTGACTTGAGTTGACCGTGATACTAACACCATATAAACGAGGAGACAAATCCTCTTTGTGAACATAGTAGTTTATGATTTTTGTTTAATGATAATGAACATATCTATATTTTTTATGTGTTTGTTGCAGTAATATTACATCACCTAAAGAAATAAACAAATAAAATTTTATTTCAATAAAAATATTAATAGCACACATAACTACAACAAGTGCTCCTACAATTTTCATATAAAACAATTTCTACTCTTTCATAGGACACATTTTATTTTTAAAACACAATATTTTTTAATCACATTTTTTTAAATATACTATTCATATACAATTTCTACTCGAATGCAATGTTTAATGCTTGTCTATCCTTTGTCCAGATAGAAGTATGCTTTACCTATCGAACTGTAATGTAACAAAAAGGAAAAAGGAACAAATTGAAATAGCAAAAATATAAATATATTTGAACTCGATATCGCCTCGTATTATTGGTTTTTCTCTTTTCATATTTTAAATAAGCAACAAAATTAACGAACATGGACCAGTACAACATGAATATACAAGGACTGGTACAACATGTTCATGTGGGACCAAAATTTTTAAATCAAGTCAAAGAGGTTCATAAGCAACTTAAGACATGCACAGCGTAACACTGCACAAACCTTGAGGCTGAGAAATTTAAAATAAACAAGCATGTCAAAAGGACAATGTATATGCACATATGCACATATCACTTGTACGCAAGGCACATAAAAGCAGGATCACATGTATCAAATTAGTAAGGTCAAGCTTATAGTTTTTCAAGATTAACATAGTGCATAGGAAAGAATAAACAAGATGCAACAAGATTCAAGCTACTATAGTGGTGAAGAAAATGCAAACAAATGGAATTGGAAGTGCACAAAGGAAAGAAAATTCATAAGCAAGCACATAGGCATGCACAGGTACACAACACTCACAAACAAGCCAAACCAAAGTATAAAGCACACAAGGTGCATAGTCAGAGGCAAGCACATAAGTACAGGGAAGCACATATATATGCACAATGGACAACACAAGATCAGATCACATACAACATGCTTTAGAAAAAGATTATAGCATATGAGATCGGTTTTGAAGTGTAGATGATCAGAAATGCATAAGACGGTCTGCAATGCAAGTGCACATGCGTGCATGATTTACAAGCATATAGTCGAGCATACTGAACTAAGGCAGCAACACACATAAGTTCAACAAAAGAAGTGCACAATTCAGTATGACAACATGGTCATGTGCACAGAAAAGCATCCAGAATATGAGGATACTTGCAAAGATAAAACTCAGCACAATAGTGCACACTTATACACATATACATATATGTGTATATATACATAGGAAAAGCTATGGAGTGTACAGAGGAGCGTCCCAGATCGAACAAGCAATAAGTCTGTTCCGGATCAGAAAAAATGCACATAAGGACAGAAACACACATAGCAAGCTCAAGTACCGCGGTCAAGTGCAAAGAAAATTAAAATGCAAAAATTCAAAGTCAACAATGTCACGACGAGTTCGCCAGAGCAAACAAGCCAGAAAAAAAAAGTTTCAAAACAACAGCTCAATATATTCAAGTAAGTAAAAGGATATGCATAATGTCACCACTACAAGTTGCAAAGCACGGTGCTGCAAAAGAGTTCAGAAATCAACAAAGCTTCAAAAGAATAACCAAAAGATTACAACATTCTTATCTGAGTTGAACAATTCAAAGTAAGGTCGGAAACTATATGTGCTAGAAAATTCAAATGCCAAAGCCAAAATTCAAGAGCTGAAATATTCAACACATAAATTCCTAAATATATGAAAATCTTGGAAGATTCTTATCAAATCGCTCTCTATATAAACCATATTATCATCAACAAAATTCAATAAGTCAAGTTCAAAACAAGGAAACAAAAAAATTTAATTCAGACCTAATAACGAACTGCAGAAGTTCTTGACTAAGGAAGCAATTGAAGTTGAAATCACTAGGCCTTGAAGAGATCGATTGACAAGGAGATAAAGGCAAGATTTCATCAATTGAATATCAAATCAGCGACCATTGGAACTCAAAGGAAGAAACCCTAAAAGAATACAAGGGGATTGGCTTTGAAATAGAAGAGATGAACATGCTTAAATGAATACTGTACTTTCCCATCGGACCTAACTTATTTACTTTAAAATTTTAAATAAATTTGTTTAGGGTTTCTACTTTGTTTATTGTATTTAAATTTAAAACTCTATTTTATTTTAGGATTGAATTACGATGTGTAGTTCGAGAAATTCTCAACTAGGGCATAGAGTTGAGACAGGGTTTCTAGGTTTAGGATTAAAACAATTAGGTTAGCGATAATTGCAAGTTTACATGGTATTTATAAACGGTCGATTGTTTAATCTTAGTTTAAATCTTGGAAGCGGCAGTAGGTAGGTTTTACCAAAGCTGGAAAAATTTGTGTATTGTTTTTATTTTCTCATTTACTCTATTATTATCTGTACTATGATCTTTATTATTCTTGTAAATTTATAATAAACCTTATTCACCACCCTATAGCGTTATTTCGATCATACAAGTGGTATTTGAGTTAGGTAATCAAATTCACTTTTTTATCTATAGCTAGTTTTAATAATGTTTTTCTGAAGGACAATCTATAGCTAAGCCACCCATGTTTAATGGTAGCGATTATTCATAATGGAAAACTAGGATGAATTTTTTTTCTAAATACTATTGATGCATCGGATATAGTTGAAACATGTTATAATCTGCCTATGGTAAATGTAGGTGATCATGAATTTCCTAAGCCTAAAGACAATTGGGATGCAAATGAACTTGTCTCTATCGTTCAAATGCTTTATCATTCAAATGTTAAAGCTATGAACTCTATTATCTATGCCTTAGATAAAATAGAATACAATCGTGTTTCTCATTTTGTGACCGCATTGGAAATTTGGCATATGCTTGAGGTGACATATGAAGTTATGGCGTAGGTCAAGGAATCTCATCCGACCATGCCTAACAATGAAGACAAAATTTCCTAACGACGAAAGATTAAAATATAAAGGAGACGTATGGACGATTTTCAAATATAGTATTCAAATCCAAAACCCTAGAAAAAACTTACATAGAATTGGAGATGTCTGAAAAATTCAGGAATCCTCCAAAGAAGTTTGAAGAAAACGTTACAACAATACAGAAATCCAAAAACTTGAAATAGCTTAAATTTAAGGAACTAATAGGAAATCTCGTCACCCATGAGATAGAGTTGAAACTCGGGGAAGAATGTGAAAGTGGAGTTTAGAAAAGAAATCGGTTACCTTAAAATTACAATTGATAATGAGGAAGAAGATGATGTTGTAGCTAAGCTAACACTATTGATGAAGCGATTCAAAATGTGGACTAGAAAGCATGGAAATCCAGCAATGAACTAATAAATAAAAAAACATTATTACCAAAGTACTAGATGAAGAAAGAAATAATATTTAATAGATGTATGAAGCTAGGTAACATCAAACCAAACTGTCCGCTGAATCGACTCAATAAAGGAAAGAAGAAGAAGAGAAGGAGTTTGCAGCCATTTATGATAAGAGTGAAGAAAAAGAAGAAGAGGTGAACACTGATAGTGAGAAAGAAGAGACAAATTTGTGTCTGACGGTAAAATTAAGTGATAACGACGATGAACCTAATGAGGTAACACACTTATCTCGTTCTGATTTACTTTTGGTGTATCGCAAGTTAAATTCAAATATTTGGTAAACTTCAACAAAGATATGATAAACTAGAATATAATAAAAATAGTGTACTTGGTATAAATAATGAGTTAGAACTAATGACTGAAAACATAGAAAATTTAACTCGGAATGTGAGAAGTGTCAGTCATTAATGAGTTTAAGACTAAAATTAAAATTCTCAAAAATAAAATTTTGACTCTGAAAAATAAAGATGAAACAAAATGAGAAAATTTCATTAAAAGATGAACCTCACTTTTGAATGAAAATGATGCTTTTAGATCAAAGGTCCAACAACTTGAATTGATGATAAGAAATTTTTCTAAAGGGGGAAATCAATGAATATGTTGTTAGGTGGTCAGACCATCATCGAAATAGAAAAGGCCTCCGATATGACACGGTCGGACAAATTAAGAGAAACAATTGTGATAATATCAAATTTCACAAAGAATTTTCAAATTTATTAACTTGTGGAAAAATTTAGCATAAACAAAATAAATGTTGGAATAGGAACAAACACAAAACCATTAAACAAATTTGGGTTTCAAAAGATACAAATGTAAATTTCTTAAATTTAAACATGTTTGTGTTTCTAAGAGTATAATTGCAAATACTAACGTATTCTATATAAACAAATTTGGGTTCCAAAGGTTATGGATGAAAATGAAAGTGGTCGTACATCCTTGGTTAGGCCAGTTGCTTCTTCTAACATTTAGGTTCAAAAACGGGTTAAGGAACATCTACGATAGCAGTAGACGGGTTGTTCTAGATATGGTTGATGAGCAAAAATTCCTATGTTCCATGGCATTAAAAAATGAGGTGGATATCGACATACTTTGGATAAAAATGATAAATAATAACACGCCATCAAATGTAAATAAAGGTATAATCTGTAAACCCTATTTTCTTTTATTATTATTAATTCTATTTTTGTTAACACTATTGGAGTAACTTTGCCATATCTTGAGCTCCTTAATGTTGATTTGCAAAATTCAAGACATTCTAAAAAAGATAGAAAATTCTATAAGTTTTATATTTTGTGCTTTACGGAATTTGAATTTAAATTATTAAAAAATAGTAAATCATTTGGTATATTGTTTGAAAATTATTTCAGAACTTCCTAACACAGCTGTAATAAATTTATCATAACTTGAACATTATTACTCCAATTTTGAAATTCTTGATGTTCTAGAAAGCTAACTGATAACACTACAACTATTTTGTGTTTTTGTTGATTTTTTATATAACCTGGAAAAACAATAATCATGTCAGCATATTGCTTGAAAAGTGTTTTTTACTTATGCAAATAATTTATAGTATTTAAGACATAACCTTTGATCGACTCATCATTTGGACTTGAAGTCAATTTTTTTAATTAGCAATATTGATTATCTAAATCTCCCAAGTTTAGTGCTAAATTAAATTATGGGGTTAATGTTTTCAAATAGTGGTATCAATTATATTGAATTTTCAAAACAATAATGATCAATTGTTTATGTATGACGATTACCAACATTACCATTAATGACACCTAACAAATGTTGGTTAGAATTTTTAGCTGTGTGTGCCATTATTCGACGTAAATTACTTTGCCTTTGTTTAATGAATATGACTTTTAAGAAATTTTTTGATTTTTTTGAACCAATTCAACTGATATTGTGGGGTACGCTGTACTTGTTTGATGATACTTATATTTCACGCTTAATATTGATAATGTGCATCACTCTCATAGTATTAGACATTTTATACAGAACCCTTTCTACAAAATAGGTTTCCACAACTTCGTTTAGATTTAGGAATTTTGCAAATAACTTAGATTTTTACTTCAATTTTCTTTAATAAAAATATTCTTGTTTACTTCGGTAAGGAATTAACTCTAGGAAAGATGGTAGGTGACTGCTTGAATCTTTTAAAATCTATCAAAAATTATTAATAATGATTGAGAAAGTAATGGGTAGTGATTAAATTATATTTTATAACTAGAGGAATGATATGTTAAATTTACTTGAGAATTGAACAAGTTTATAGTATTTTTAACTAGTACATATTCCATGATCATCTCTATTGTTATCATCTTTCTTACAATCCATACCCCAAAATTTGATATAGTGCATAGAGGACTAAAAACATTTTGAATTAGAGGAACAAATAGAAAATCTCATCGACTATGAAATTGCATTGAAAGTCAGGGAAGAATGTGAAAGTGGAGATTCGAAAAAGAAACTAATTACTTTAAAGTGCAATCATAAGGAGGAAGTGGATGATGGTGTAGCCGAGCTAGATGAAGCAACTCAAAATATGGATCGAAAAGCATGGAAATCTAGTAATAAACTGACAGATAAAAACTATAAATGCCAAAGCACTGGATGATTCTAAGGAAGAAATAATACGTCATAGATGTAAGAAGCCAGCTCACATCAAACCAAATTGTGCACTGAAATGATTCAACAAAGGAAACAAGAAGAAGAGAAGGCATTTCGCAGCCACTTGGAATGAGGGTGAAGAAGAAGAGGAGGAGGACACTAATAGTGAGAAAGTAGAGGCAAATTTGTGTCTGATGGTAGTATCAAGTGATAGCGACGATGAACCTAATGAGGTAGCACACTTATCTCATTCTGATTTACTTTTGATTTATCACAAGTTCAACTCAAATCTTGATAGACTTCAATAAAGATACAATAAACTAGAATCTGAGAAAAATAGTCCATTTGATATAAATAAAGAGTTAGAACTTATGATTGAAAACATTAGAAAATTTTACTCAAAACGTGAGAAGTGTCGGTCTTTAAAGGAAGAAATTAATAGGTCTAAGATTAAAATTGAAATTCTCGAAAAAGAAATTTTGACGCTGAAAACCAAAGATGAAGAAAAAAAGATAAAATTCCATTTGAAGATGCAATATTCCATATTTATGTAGAAACAGATGAATGTTAGATTTTGTTGATGTAATATTCTATATTTAAGTAGATTTTGGAGATATTTTGATCTAGGTGGAATTATGACTCAAATATGTCGCCTCTTCTATAGATTTTAGAGAATGGTTAATTGCCTCTTTTATTGCATCAAAAAGGCAATGAACTATCTACATAGGAAAGATTTATGGAAGTATTCAATAACTTGTCCAAGAAGATATTTTGTCAAGCCTTTTGTAAATAAGCTTATATAGGGTTCATTAAATGTGTGTGGGAAAAAGGTTTTTTTTGGGGTTTTGGGAATTGAGATTTCGTCTCAATTTTTAGGCTTTCTCTTGTAATCAGTTGGTGAATTAATAAAAGTTTTATTTAGAGGAATCTATTTTTCATTGCTTTTTCTTCACTTTTTATATCTTCTAAAATCTAATTGTGTAGGGATCCTAAAAAATCCTAACTGTTAGTATTAGAGCCTACTACACAATTCTTTTATAGAGAGTTTAGTTATAGAGAATGTAAGTGTTAAAAAACCTAATAGGAAAAATTGGGAGTTATGGAAAGCGATGATGGAGGATTTTCTGCATCTCAATTGACCAACCATTGGAGAACAAAGGAGTGAAACCTAATAATTTATTTGAAGAAAAATGAGAGACCTTGGATAAGAAGGTTGCGGCGCTATTCTATCTTTTTTGAAGAATTAGGTATTTCATATTATTGCTAATGAAACATCTACTTATGCAATCTGGAAATAATTGGAAGGAATCTATGCAAAGAACGCTACAAAAAATAAGGCTCTTCTTAAGAGAAGATTAGTGAATCTGAATCTTAAGGAATGTGGATCAATTGGAGACCATTTTAACAATTTTTAGGCAACTATGAACAAATTAGCGGTCGTGAATTTCAAGTTGGATGATGAGACATAAGGCTTGATTTTGATGAGTTTATTACTGGAGAGTAAGGAAATGCTTGTGGTTGCATTGTACAACTCAAATTTGGATGGAGTAGCTTTAATAGGATCGATCGTCGGTAGCTTGCTTAACAAGGAGATGCAGAGGAAAAATATAATGAAAGGAAATGACAAGAAAGAAAGGGAAAGTAGAAATCTGATTGAAGAGGTCAATCTTGCTAGGGTTAAGCATCCAAATATTGAAACATGATCAAATAGATCGAACATGGAAAAAAATTTCATTTGCTATTACTGTGAAAAAACTAATCATCGGCTGAGATTTTACAACAAGCTTAAAAAGGACAACGGAAGCACGAAAGTGTTAAAGAAAGAAAATGACAAAGTTAATGAAGAATGCGATGATGAGATGAATTTTGGTATTAGTAATGATATTCTATTTGTTGATGGAAGAAAAGGGAATGGGTGGTTGCTTGATTTGGGTGCATGCTTCCATATATGTCACCAAAAAGGAGCATTCATTGATTATAAATAGCAAGAAAGCAAGATGGAACTTAGCTAATGATGTGGACTTGCATGTTAAGGGTGTAGGCTCTATTAGGTTAAAGATGCATGAAGGAAGGGTGGTGAAACTCACGGAAGTTAGACATATCCTAGAAATTAAGAAGAATCTTATTTCTATAAGATAGTTAGAGATAAAAAGCTGCAACTTTTCAACTCAAAGTAGAGTCACAAGGGTTTGGAAGGGTAATAGGGATGTTCTACAACCAAAAAGAGGAAGAAACAATGTTACTACTTGGAAAGACGGTGGAGAATGAAGGAAGTTCTTAATTTGGAGCTAGAGAAACAAATTTGTTTGAATCAAAGTGGAGCATGCAACGGAAAACCACAAAGTCTACTTGGAGACCTTTGTGGTATTACAAGCAACTCTAATTTATTGATGATATGCATGTTTAGTTAGGGGCATATGGAATTAGGCGGTTTGGAGGTTAGTTAGTTATTTTTGGAATGGTGAAATTTGTTTACATGGAAATATTGGAGATTGTTTGGAGTTCAAGGTTCTAGGTGGACTTTGTTTGACTTTTATAGAATATCATATCAAGGTGACCATTGTTACATTTTAATGATATAATATTCCATATCTAAGTAGATTTTGGAGGTATTTGGGTCTAGGTGGAATTATGACTTAATACATTGCCCCTTTTATAGATTTTGAAAAGTGATTAATTGCCACTTTTATTGCATCAAAAGGTAATGAATTTTCTATGTGGGAGAGATTTATGGAAGTATTCAATAGCTTCTCAAAAAACATATTTTGTCAAGATTATTACAAATAGGCATGCATAGGGTTCATTAGATGTGTATGAGAAAATGTTTATTTTTTCTAGGGTTTTGCAGATTGATATTTCTTCTCAATTTTAGGATTTCTCTTGTAATCAGTGGTGGATTAGTATATAATTTATATGGAGGAATCTATTTGTCATTGTTTTTTCTTCACTTCTTATCTCTTATGAAATTTAATTATACTGGGATTCTTAAATGCCCCAACAAATAACAAAGATGAAATAAAAAGGGAAAATTCTATTGAAAGATGCACCTCGCTTTTGAATGAAAATGATGCACTTAGATCTAAATTTTCAACAACTTGAATTGACAACAAGAAAATTTTCTAAAGGAGAAAAATCACTAAATACGTTGTTGGGTAGTCAAACTACGAAAATAAAAAAGACTAGGATATGTTAGAGTTGAACAAATTAAGAGAAAGAATTGTGATAATATCAAATTTCGTGGAGAATTTTCAATGTGTTTAAGTTGTGGAAAAATTGGACATAAAAAATAAATGTTGAAATAGGAACAAACATAAAACCATTAAATAGATTTGGGTTTCCAAAGGTGCAAATGTAAATTTTTTTAAATTTAAACAAGTTAGGGTTCCCAAGGGTATAATTGTAAATACTGAGGTTTGCTATATAATCAAATTTGGATACCAAATGCTAAAAACGAAAATGACAATGGTCGTACATCCTTTATTAGGCTATATCGCTTCTTTTAACATTTAGGTAAAAAAACGGGCAAAGGAAGAACTACGATAGCGGTAGACTTCGAGTTGTTCAATATTTGGTTGAGGAGCAATAATTTTAATGTTCTTTAGCCTAGAAAAATGTGGTGAAGATCTACATACTTTGGATAAAAATGGCGAACAAGAACACGACATCAAAGGTAAGTAAAGGTATGCTCTCTACCCTATTTTCTTTACTTATTCTTATTTGTTAGCATTGCTGAAGTATGGTTGCCATACCTTGAACTCCAACTCCGATTTGCAAAATTCAAGATGTTCTGGAAAAACTAGAAAATTCTGTAAGGTTTATAATTTGTGCCTTTCCAGAATTTGAACATAAATTGTTGAAAAACTACAAATCATTGGGTATATTATTTGGAAATTATTTCAGAATTTCCTAATACAGCTAAAGTTGATCGATTACAACTTGAACATCATTACTCCGAATTTTGGAATTCTTTAATTTTTGGGGAACTAATTGATATCACTACAATATTACTGTTTTGAGTTTTTACCAATTCATTTTGTAAAACCTTGAAAAATAGGACTTGAAATCAAATTTTGTAGATTAGCAATACTAAATATCTAAATCTTTTAAGTTTAGTGCTAAATTAAATAATGGAATTAATGTTTTCAGATATCAAATGAATTGAATTTTCAAAACAACAATGGTCAATTGTTGTTGTACGACGATAACTTTCATTACCTTGAATGACGACTAACAAATCATCGGTTGGAGAATTTTTAGCTACGTGTTTCTTTTTTCAGTGTAAATGACTTTCTCTTTGTTTAACAAAGACAGTTTTGCTAAAAAAAATTGAATCTTTTTAACCAATTCGATTGATATTATGGAGTACCATGTACTTGTTTGATGATACTTATATTTCACGCTTAACACTGATAATGTGCATCACTCTCATGGTATTAGACATTTTTACGCTCAAGATAATATTTGCATTGAACTTATATTTCAACTGATTTTAAAATTAGCGGACATTTTTTACAATACCCCTTTAGAAAATAGATTTTCACAACTTCATTTCGATTTAGGAATTTCACAATTAACGTAGACTTTTACTTCGATTTTCTTACTCTTGTTTACTTCAGTAAGAAATTTACTTTAGAAAAAATAGTAGTTGACTGCTTGAATCTTTTGAAATATATCCTAAATTATTGATAGTGGTTGAAAAAGTGATAGGTAATGATTAAATAATATTTCATAACTAGAGGAAGGATGTGTTAAAATTTCATGAAAATTGAACTTGTTTTATCGTATTTTTTAATTAGTACATATTCCATTATCATCTCTATTGCTATTATCTTTCTTACAATACATATACCAAAATTTAATATAGCATGCGGAAGTTAGTATTTCGAAAAATGAAGAATAAATTTTTGACTTAGTTTAAATATTTTATTCTGTCGCAACGTATACACTCTCATTTAAAAATCCTCATGGTTATACATGGGCAAATAACTTTAATCTTTAGGTTTGCACTTTCATTTTCATTTAAAAGCCCTCATGTTATGCATGGATGAGACAATTATGAAAGAGAGGTATAAATATTCAAGTAATTTATAACCTCATTTAAAATTCCTAACGGTTATGCATGGTTAGAAAATACTTGACATTCTTTCTTTAAGCAACTACTAACCTTATTTAAAAGACTTAACGATTATGTAGGGTTAGAAAGTGCTTAACTTTCTTTGGCTAATTTCAAAAATAATTTCAAAAGTTTTTAAATAATTTCCTTTATTAAAAAGTACAACGTTGTTGTCGCTATATAAAATTATCCCTACACCAAAACCCAATCATCGGTCTGAAATGGGATAATTATTTAATTAATAAAATATTACAACTTTTGCTTGATCGATTGAATTTTTTAATATATTTTCATCACTATATGATTTATAGTTTCAGTCAAAATTTATCACTATATTTATTATTATTATAATTTTGATGATAACAAAAGGAGGAGAGAGGTTAAGGTTTTGGTGGTTAAGTGATAACTTTTCTGATATTTAAGAATTGTTTTAATTTTTAAAAAGTTTTTTTATTTTTCCTTTGGCATTTGGGAAATTATTTTCTTCTTTTGACATTATAGGGTATTTTTTCATGCATCTGTGCATAGGGAATCTAGTTGTAGGGGGTATTTAAATATGGGGAGCTTAATCACGACACAGCATGTATATTTCCTTGGTACAAAATCTTAATGAATGTTTGTTATCATTAAAGGGGTAGACTATAGAATATAGTAGTTTATGATTTTTGTTTGATGATAATAAATATATATATATATATATGTATAACGTGTTTGTTGCAGTATTATAACAACATCATAGAAAGAAATAAACTAATAAAAAATTTATTTCAAAACATATTTTATTTTAATAATAATCTTAATAGTACACACAACTACAACAAGTGCTCCTACAATTTTCATACACAACAATTTCCACTCTCTCATACAACGCATTTTATTTTTCAAATACATTATTTTCTAATTACATTTTCCAAATACGCCATTCATGTACAATTTGTACTTGAATGTGATGTTTATTTTCGTGCTCCAATCCTTGTCCAGATAGAAATATGCTTTTCCTGTCAAATAGTAATGCAGTAAAAAAGCAAAAGGAACAAATTAAAATTGCGAAAACATAAATATATTTAAGCTCGACATAGCCTCAGTTTATTAATTTTTCTCTTTTCATATTTTAAATAGGCATCAAAATTAACAAACATGGACAGGTGCAATAGGAATATACAAGGACTAGTAAAACATGTTCATATGGACAAAATTTAAAATCAAAGTCAATGATATGCACAAGCAACTTAAGATATGCAAACCGTATCATTGTATCACTACACATGCCTTAAGGATGTGAAATTTAAAATAACAAAGTGAATTTCTATTGTAATGCACATTAAAAAGGGCAATGTATATAAACTTGTGCGCATATCATTTGTATACAAAGAACATAAAAGCAGGGTCATACATATCAAACCAGCAAGGTCATGCCCATAGCTTTTCAGGCTCACCACGGTGCATATGCAAGAGTAAACAAAATGCAACATGGTTCAAGTTACTCCGGCGGTGAGGAAAATGCAACAAATGTACGTGGAAGTGCACAAAGGCAAGGAAACTACCAAGTAAGCACATATGCATGCATAGACTAGTAAACAGGCACACAATACTCACAAATAATCCAGACCAGAGTATAAAACACCCAAGGTGCAGAGTCAGAGGTATTACGCCATAAGTTCTATAAAGTATAAATTGCTAATATTTGAAAGGAAAGCTCGTTGGATTGTAATTCTGAGACCTACCTTTCGGCTCCTAACAAAATATGCAATCCGAGAGCATGAACCAATGTGTCAACCAAGGTCGAGATCATAATTCAGCTGAGGTAAGAAGCCTGACCGAGAGAATCAGTTGCTGGGGGCTATAACAATTTAACAAAAATCAACAATCAACGACAAAGATAGCGAAAGCCCTGACTAACGGTCAAGATGAGTGAAAGATATCCAAAAGCTATATACAAAAGCATTACGTCAGCAATCCATGTTAATTCATACTCAACCACATGATGGCATATGCTCGAATCAAGACTCATGGTCAGCCAGATCATCAAGCCAAAGAAAAGGCGCTCAACTAATGGCGTCACGACATAATGACTATAAATAGGTGGTAATTCTAAGGCATGGAGGATCTTCTAGCACATACAAAAATAAGAACTAGTACTTTCCTATATTAAAGCTCTAATCAAAAACTCATTAATGGAAAACATACTTAGATTCAATATAATAAGCCTCTTGGCTATATAAGGATAACAAAAAAAGGAAAGGAAAGTGGACGTAGGGACTCTGGCAAAAGTCCTGAGCCACTGTAAAGTCTCGGTGTTATTTACTATCAGCACTTTATTTCCTTCTCATTCCTCGTCTCAAACCAATTGCCCAATGTATAGTGGTTCCAGCAATACAACATCTCATCTCGGTATTCTTCTACCCGGAACCTATAATCAAACCAATGTCCGGGCTAAGCCTTTAGACCTTGGAGTATTGGTGTAGATGAAATTTTGCACTAACATTTTTGACACTAGAAGAAGGGCCAAACCTCCGTGTTTCTTTTCCTTTTGAAGGTCCAACAAAGCCTTTCAACCAATTATGTCTAGTCCCGAAAACAAAAGAGTCACCATGGAACTACCCCTCAATTTTCGCATTCAACTCATTGGAGAAGACAACAAAGAAAGACTGGTCACCTCATTTCGAAGAAGGAAAATGGTCAAGAATATGATCCTATTTATGTATCCAAGCTTCTCAAATTAGGCAACTTTCGGGATATCTTTAAGAATCCTTTCGTGAATCTGCCTAACTTTGGAAAATCATTAAATCCCTATGTGATGAAGTTAAAGATCTTTCTATTGAGTTGCTAAAATACGAATGTTTGGATTCCCCTAATAAGAGGACCACTTTAGACACATAAGGTGGTAAGTCTCAAAAGAAATAAAAACGTGATCAGGTTCTTACTCCTCTCAACCACAACCGATCTCGGACCTTTCCGAGGACCTGTAGGGAGATCCATTATCCTAACTATCCCCCTTCCACCAAAGAAGATCCAAAATGAAAGAACTATTGTATCTATCATCGAGTAAATGGACACGAAATAGATAAATGCAGAAAGCTCTCTTATATAGTCCAAGAATTAATAAAGAAAGGGAAGTCAACCAAGTTTATTAAAATTTGAGTTAAATATCTTATTTTCAAACCTTTTTTTATCTTGTTATGTTTCCATGACTCCAGGATAAGTTGGTATAACTCTTTCAAATGAATGCATATGACACTTTCCTACAAAAGATGGAAACGCACCTCTCAATTACATCCTCTCCTGTAAAATGTTTTATGGTTTCAAAAGTCTTTAAGATTTGATTGGCAGGTCTTAGCTATCCCTTTCTGATGAAATTCTTTTTCAGTATAATTCAATTCACTAAGTCTTCTCCTGAGAAGTGCACCCTATCTCAACATTCACCTATCTCTTTCGGTATGTTCATCCTTTTTAAGAAATTTTACGTACCATATTTATGCCTAGAATTTAGAAGTTGAAACTTTATCATTAAGCTGACGAGGTCAGTGTAGAGTTTCTCTTTACCCAATTTAAGTAAAGCCCTTCTGCAAATCTTACGAGACTAATGGAAGGTTTTCACTTTACTAAGTTTAGTCTCTTTTCTCAAACTCATATACGTGTGTATGTATGCATGAGTATATATACTAATTTATATCTCTCTACATCAAGTTTAATCTTTTCCTTCAAACTCATTGGCAAACAAGGTAATTTATAAATTATGCGATTTCAAGGACCTTCTTGAAATTATATTCCAAAACTACTCATTTTCAAAGAACACATGTTTCTCTTTACTAAGTAATAACCAGCATAACTATCAACTTGAAAATATATTTTAAACGGTAGGTACTAGCCAGAAGTGGTTGTAAATGGTTGATGCCAGCTAATAAGTGGTTGTAGAAGGTCGGTGACAGCCAAAAGTGGCTAAAGATTTTGGACCCAACAAGAAGTTGGTAGTCCTCACCATAAGAGCACCCCTACAGTGATGCGCCACAAAGAGTTAAGCAATATCACCTAGGTTTAAAAAGACATCGAAAAGTAGAATGCATGGTAATAGTGAGTCATGGTCAGTGTAACCATGCATCGGGTAGATTCCTATATAAATTAGACACAGGTAGATTCTCGTATATATTAAAAATGAGTAGAGTCCCATATAAATTAGCAACAGGTAGATTCCCATATAGATTAGAAATGGGTACCGTATAGATTAGAATCGAGTAGAGTCCTTTATCAAAGAGAAACGGGTAGGATCCCATATAGATTAGAAATAGTTTAAGTCCCCTATCAATTAGAAACGTGTAGATTCCCATATAGACTAGAAACGGGTAGTGTCCCATATAGTTTAGAGTCGAGTAGAGTCCCATATAGATTAAAGTCAGGTACATTCCCATATAGATTAGAAATGGGTAGGGTCCCATATAGATTAGAATGATTGTTATATTTCCAATTAGATTAGAATGGTGGGTATATTCCCAATTATATTAGAATAATGGGTATATTCCCTGTCAATTTAGAATGTTGGGTAGGTTCCCACTTAGGTTAAAAGGATGAGTGATTATCGGTATAGAGAGAATGTTAGGAGAAGTTCCTAAGTCAAGACATCAAGTATATTCTTGGTAAACTAAAAAGAAGGGTGAAAATAGAATCAGAATAAGATGAAACTCTTGATTGTGTAACTAGGTTGGCTCCGAACAAGAACCTAACCATAAAAGATGGTTGGGGCCGAAACCTTATCTTAATGGAAATATGCCCGGGGGCAAAAAATACCTCGTAGAAGGAAGGTTTAAAAAAATGGAAGCTCACTCAAGCAAAGCGACAGCATAAGAAATAAAGTCGAAGGGAATATATGTTCTTTACATATAGCTTATTCAAGAAACTATTACAAAGATGGCCCAAAAGAAACACCAAAAGGAATAATATTCCAAAGACTGTATTATGAAATCAAAAACATCAGGAGGTAAGGTGTAAAGGTAAAAGGAAATATCCTCCCCCAACTAGGTAAACCGAGATTACAAATCAGGACCCTCTGAAACAATCTAGATATTCATAGTCTTAGAAGGAACATATTAGCACTATCATCCTGGACTTCCTTTCCTCTCCATATTTAAAAGGAACTCCTACATCATCTTCCGGGACCAGATACTGGTTTGAGGCTGACTTTTCTCCAAGATAATCTAGCTCATAGCTTTTAGACCTAGCTTCGACTCAAGAAAACTTCTCTTAACCTCAAAAGCCGTAAGGGTTACTTTCAACTTTTGGAGCTCGACTATCTTTTCCTTATAAAATTGTTATAGAGAATCATAGTCTTGCTGGATCCTTAAAAAGTTCAGGCAGGATACTCCCTAAGAAACGTCGGCTCAAGATTAGTAGAGATAAAAATGGAAAGTAAGGGAGGACTCCATATCAGTTACCCTGGTTTAAGATAGCATATAATAATCGCATCAAGATTGAATGAGAATTCAAATATACTCAAGTCATCGAAAGGATTTCATTCAACAAAAGAGAGAGAGAGAGAGAGAGAGAGTTTATATAAGGCGAGAGTTACAAAGGTCATTACAAAGACTAGTTACAGCATGTCTCCTCCGTTAAAGGTGTTATCAGGAGAATCTTCTTGTGCCTCCACGTCAGCAGTAGTTTCTTCTTCCTCCCTTATTGAGCTTTCGAATTCCTCCTCCTCTACCGAGATCTTGGCTTCAAAGGCCTCGGTATCCCTCTTTTTCTAGTGTTTTAATATTTCCTAACAAAATTGGCATCAACTATGGTGGCATTTCTTCCGATATAAGAGAGAGAATGGCATGTCTTGATCTTTGTGGTGAGCGTAGGCATCACATAAAACTTGAAAGGCTCGCGTACTAGCTTTCCTCTCATGCTCTTTTCTAGAAATGTAACGTTCATTGTTAGTTACCCCAACCTTTGCTTTCTTCATCCTCTCATCCTTTTCCTTCAGGACTTTCTCATGGGTCTTGATCTTATGATCTTTCTCTCCCATAATCCTACTCGATTCCTCAGCTTGAGTCGCCACTTCTTGAAACTTAGCCCTAAACTCCGCGAACTCCTTTTTTGTCACGTTGAAAGCAGCCAATGTTTCCTCAATCCTCAACCACCCATTTTCAAGGACAGAGAATTCTGTCACCATCTAAAAAAGGTAAATAGAGTAAGGATAAAAAAATATTTTGAAATTACAAACCTTTTATAAGAACTCCCCTTTTACCTTGATGCTCTCTCGAAGACCATATTCGATCGTCTTTTGGACGCCATAAACAGAGGTGGGAAGCCTGATATGCGCTTCAATGATGCAGAAGAAAGACCACCTTTAAATGCAGCCCTTGTAATATCTATGGCTTGCTTGTTCTTCTCAAAAAGCTGACCCTGAACTTTTTTAGAGCTTTCGGTCTGGGAAGGTTTGTAGATATTTTGTTTCATCAAGTCAAGAGCCTCTTTGTCAGAAGATAACAACATGGCCCTTTTCTTGATCACTTTTCCTTATCTTACGAGCCAGCTTTCTTGGAAATCCCTATAACAAGTAAAAGAAGATAAGGTTAAAATCAAGGCCGAGAATAAAAGTTATGATTAAGAACATTAAGTAAGCAAATCTAATGGGTAAAAAGTGAAACCCTTAGCCTCACCTTCACTAGGATCAGATTCGGCTTCATCCCCACTACCGACGATTAGAGTAGAAGATTCAACATACCTCCCATAAAGCTTGAATTTTGCAAAATGAGCAGAAAGGGGTAAAAGACCCATGGCTTTCAGCTTGCTCTTGGTAAGAACAAAGTGTCGGTATTGCCAAAGGAATGGAATCTTCGTAACTTCTTTATACTTATCTTTAAACTAACTAACAAGTGCTAAATCACTGCTCTTTTCGAGTCCCTCTAATTAAATTCCAACAAAATAAAAGGACATAGATTAGAATATGAATATGATTGAGAAAAGAGAGGAGTATCCAATGACATACCAGCATTATTGAACGAAGTGATGATTCGGTCAGAGGAAGCTTTTACTAGAAATCACTAGCGTGGTGTTATTTTGCTAAAAGGATCCTCCAAAGGACTTCCTTAAGAACTCGAGGAAATTTGTAGGAAATTCCTCGAAAGTCTTAGACTTCAGAAAATGGAACATATAATTGATCTCGACAACATATATGTTTCAGTAATCCTTTTTAGAATATAAGATCGCCATAGCATATAGAGTTGAGTAAGAGATAGCTAGTAGTTGAAAAGGGTTAAGGTTATAAAACTCCAAGATATCAATAAACAAAGGAGCAAGCGGTAAGAAGATCCCGTGTTCCAAATGCTTTATAAACCACACAAAATACTCTTTGTGAGGACCACTAAATTATGACCGGCCAAGGAAGCAACCGTTTTGACTCTATTAATTCCGTAGGAAGACAAAATTCCATTAAGAACTTGTCGGTCTACAACAGGAGCATCCATTTCCATCTTAAAAGAAGAAAGAAAAATGCTCAGTTGCAAAAAGAAGAATCGACATTATTTCCAAGATAAAGTTAAGCGAATTGAAATCGTTTAAGTTCTTGGATAGCAATGAAAGGAAAAATATCAATGGCTATATTAGTAATCACAGTAAGAAAAACAAAATTAAAAAGGACTTACTTGCTTGTGAACAGGTATCGAAAGAAGAATCAATGAAAGCTTGAAAATGTTAATAGCAGTTTTGCAATTTAAACAAGTGAAAAGAGGAAAAAAGGGTATTTATATTAAAAGGAATGGCATAGATTGAAGAAGGAGAAGTTCTCCATCGTGGATTTAGTTTGACAAATAATATCAAAAGGCGGCCCCGTCAGATGCTAAGCCACCGTTGCATAGGAAAAGAGAAACAATTTTTGAAGGTGACCAATCAACTGCCAACATCTGAGCCAACATTGAATGCAAAACATGAACCCATCCCTTCGAAGGCCAAGTCCCAAATGATCACTTATGAGTTCATACTACAAACAATGTTTTGACCTCCTAGTCTCAAGTTAGATCGTACCTTTTGGCACCGTAATAGTTCCGCTTACCACATAGCCTAGGTGCTTCAAGTGAAGAGCATCGTTTTCAAAAAATTTGACTTCTCGATCTCAAGTTAGATTTTGTCTTTCGGCACCATAACAGTTTCGCCTACCACTTAACCTAGATGGCTTCAAGTGACAAGCATCGTTTTCAAAAGTTTTGACCTCTTGATTTCAAGTTAGATTGTGCCTTTTGGTAGCATAACAGTTCCGCTTACCACTTAACCTGTATGGCTTCTAGTGACAAGCATCATTTTCAAAAAATTTGACTTCTCGGTTTCAATTTAGATTTTGTCTTTCGGCACCATAACAGTTTCACCTATCACTTAGCCTAGATGGCTTCAAGTGACGAGCATCATTTTCAAAAGTTCTCGGTCTCAAGTTAAGTTGTGCCTTTTGGCACCATAAATTCTGCTTACCACTTAACCTAGATAAATTCAATTGACAAGCAAAATTTTCAAAAGTTTTGACCTCTCAGTCTTAAGTTAGATTTTTCCTTTAGGCACCATAACAGTTTTGCTTACCACTTAACCTAGATTTCTTCAAGTGACAAGCATCATTTTCAAAAGTTTTGACCTCTCAGTCTTAAATTATATTTTGCCTTTCGGCACCATAACAGTTTCTCTTACCACTTAGTCTAAATGGATTCAAGTGATAAACATCATTTTTAGAAGTTTTGATCTTCCAATCTCAAGTTAGATTTTGCATTTTGGCTCCATAACAATTTCACTTAGCTCTTAGTCTAGATGGCTTCAAGTGACAAGCATTGTTTTTAAAACTTTTGACCTCTCGATCTCAAGTTATATTTTACCTTTTTGCAGCAAAAATTTTTCACCAACCGTTAAGTTTGAGAAAATTCAAACGTAAAGTGCAAATTTTCAAAAGTTTTGACCTTATGGTCCCGATTTAGATTTCACCTTTCAATGTCTAAGCATTTTAACTTATCATCTAGTCTCGAAAGATTTAAGTGACAAATATGGTTTCAAAAGTTTTTGACCTCAGGGTTCCAAGTTAAAATTTTACCCCTTCAGTTTTGAAAACCGATTAACCAGCCAAGCCTTCATCTCTGGGCACTGATTTTAAATTGTTTTCAAAACCCTCTTTGTATGGCTATATATTTACGAGTTGCATAAGTGGAGCAATGTTCATGAAAGCTCAAAATCAACTTCATGATGGAAACGGAATAAACAAGCCAAGGATTAAACCTGATATGACACTACTCTTTCTAAAGTCCACCCCATATCAATTATATGAGGTGAACATTGGAGGCATGTGTTACACCATAAGTTCTACAAAGTACAAATTACTAATATTGGAAAGAAAAGCTCCTTGGCTTGTAATTATGACACCTATCTTTCGGTTTCTAACAAAATATGCAATCCAAGAGTATGAACCAATGTGTCTACCAAGCCGAGATCATAATTCAGCTAAGGTAAGAAGCTTGACCAAGAGCATAAGTTGTCAAAGCCTACAATAATTCAACAAACAACAATCAATCAACAGCGTAGATAGCCCAGGTCGAGATCAATGGTCAAGACAAATGAAAATTCAAAAGCTATATATAGAAGTAACGCGTCAACAGTCCACGTTAAGTCATACTCAACCAGATGATGGCACACGTTCGAATCAAGACCGCTCATAGTATACCAGATCATCAATACAAAGAGAAGGTACTCAACCAATGATGTCATGGCACGATGACTATAAATAAGCAGTAATTTCAAGGTATTGGGGATCCTCTAGCATATAAAAAACAAGAACTAGATAGTATTATCCTATGTTAGAGCTCTAATCATAAACTCATTAATGGCGGAAATGCTTAGATAAACTCATTAATGGCGAAAACGCTTAGATTCAATATGATAAGCCTTTCGGCTGTACAAGGGAAACTAAATAAGAAAAGAACAGTGGACATAGGGACTTTTGGCCTAAACCACTATAAAAGTCTTGGTGTTATTTACTTTCAGCACTTTACTTCCTTTCCATTCCTCATCCCAAGCCAGTAGTCCAACGTGTAGTGGTTCCATCAATACAACATCTCCTCTCGGTATTTGTTATCCTGCCTTTTCACCAAGAAGAATACGGACGAACCTGACAAGTCAAATCGAAGTTATCAAGGCAAGATGCTCGGAGAGGTGACCATAAAACTTAAAATCAAGATATAAACAAGATCAAAGAGCAAACGCAAAATCAACAAAATAAGTTCAAGAGATTGGTCACCCACAAGTTGGGGATCGGTACTAACTCCCCCAAGGATTGGTACCAACTCCCAAAAACAGCTGGGGTGGACCCCATCTTCTGCCTATATATTTACCTTGATGCCAAGGCCCTATTTCCAAACTCGGTTTATTGAATCAATGTAATTCTTCACCTATCTCCACAAACCTTCTAAACTACAACTTTGTTCTCCCATAACTCCATTATTTGGGCTCGAAAACAAGCTAATTTTGATGCAAATACCAACGGAATCATGAAGCTAACCATAAGACAATCTGAGATGAATAGTCGAAGACAACTAATTTGGCCAACTTGGGGATCGATACCGACTCCCACCTAGGGATCGGTACTGACTCCCATCTCTTGATGACGTGGCACCTACATTTCGGGGAGAATTAGTCTAAATCAGGTATAATAGCTCGAAGATATTTCTTAGCAAGATTTTAGCTCCTTGCCTTTATAAATAGAGGGTATGGTCCATTTTTCAAGATCTTTTGGCTCTTTCTCTATTATATCTTATATTCTTGCAACTCTGAAATTCTAAGCATTGGAGTTGTATCGAATCCTAAAAACTTCTACCTTTAAGTCAGAAATAAGCAATAAAATCAGTAAGTGAACGTAGGCTAGAGTTTGCCGAACCACTATAAAACTTTGTATGTTCATTATTTACTTGTTTTTCATTTACTTCATTCACTTTTATTCCTCCACTATTACTTATGGGTGTTTGAGCCATTTTCATTTCAAACAATTTGGTGCTTTCACTGAGATATACTAGAACTCGTTAATCTAAGATTTGAAAAGGATTCTCAACGGCTAGACAAACGATTAGGAAGGATGTGACTGTTGGAAATCAACAAGGGGGCAGCCAAGAGGCGTCCTCAAGATCTCAACTTCCATCAATCTACATAAATAGGGATGAGATGGAAACTATGATGAAGGGAATGCAGGAAAGGATAATGGCTCGTGAGGAGGAGATGATGGAAAATTCCTTTAGAAGGATGGGACAAGCAAGGATGGCTGGAGTTGTAGAAACACAGAATCAAAGACTAAAAGCTAATGCACAGATAACTGAAGGCGGGGCAGAGCCCGCAATGAACCCTGAGTCGAACTTAGGGGTCGATATGGACCCTCAAGCACGAGTCGGTACCAACTCCCAAGGACTCAGGGCACGGTCCATCCTACCCTGGGAAGGTATGATGTACTGCCTGAAGTTGAAGTGGAGCATTTGAACGTGAATCGAAATGCAGGAGCATAACCAGAGGAGTACGTATAGGAATTCCCTCATAGAGTCAAAGGGTAGGAAGGAAATGCAAATTTAGGAGTTTCTTTGGATGACAATGATAGACTTGTTAAGATGGTAAAACAAGTTATGAGGGTTGGATTACCTAATCAAAATGTGGAAGATATGAATAGAAGTTCATTTACTCCAAACATCAAATATGCTAGGAATCCACCGGAATTCAAACTACTAAAATTGGAGACGTATGATGGAAAATCAGACCCAAAGTTCATTTAATGAGATACATATGACACATGGAGGTACTAGGAGCATCTAAAGAAGTTATGTGACGGTGTTTCCCTCTTTGTTTAATAGATTTGGCTACACAATGGTTCAAACGGCTAGAAAGCAATTCCATTAGCACATAGGTTAAGTTGGTAAATAAGTTTGTGAAATAGTTTCGGGTCCGCAACTCACGACCCAAGAATGTGATGACATTTGCAAGTATGAAGCAGAGGGTCGGAGAGACTCTAAGGAGTTTTTTGACATGATTTAATGTGGCGGCGGCATTGGTCGATAAGTAGACCCGTTAATGGTTTTGATGGCGGCAGCATTATTTGATAAGTTAGTATATTATTTTGAAGAATATAAAGTTATAAAATTATTTTAGGAGAAAAGATTTATCCAAAAACAAATCATTTAAATTTCGAAAGGAAGTTTTGGGTTTTAAACTATAAACTTTTATAAGATAAATATTTTGAGAGCCTTAGTTCTATAACACGGAGAGTGCTAATAATCGACGTAGTGTTACTGATTGGTTTAAAAGCTCTCGAGTAATGCTTCAATGAATATTGCACAACTCATTAAACAGAATGTTTGAGTGGTACTTACTAGCTCATAAGTGAATACTTGAATTTCACAGGGCAGTATGTGATAACTTGGTAAATTCTTGTGATTGATATTATGAAATATTTAATACTTTTGGGTTTTATTCTCTTTTGATGTTCGATGGGACTGATAGATCCTTAAGGAAATTTAGTTCAAGTTTTCCAGTATAAGGATATAACTTATACTAAACAAAAAAAAATTATAATCATGAAAGGAAGACTACAAAGAGTAATCACTTTCGGTTTGATTATTATATGTAACTTCTTATTAGAGGTTAGTTTTCTAGTTTATAAACCTTAAGTAAAGAAATTTGAATTGAATGGAATTAAAACTATGTAATGGTTGAATACTTGTGATTTTCATGTTATGAAATATAATTCCTTGTGATGATGTTTGACTGCAAATTATTACTTCTCTGAAATAAGAAATATGATTAAACGATTTGATGATTCCAAGTGGTTATGGGACATTCAGGATCGCTTTGTTGGTTAATTATACGACTAGTTATAGACTATTTGAGTAACTAGAGCTTACTACTTGTAGTAAATGTTCAAGTAAACCTGAGTGGTTATGGGATGCATTGGCATTACTCGAATGATTACTATTACAATGTATTTGACACTTTTACCACGACATGTAAAGTACATGTCTTAGACTTGCGAAGAGCAGGCAGTTGTGCTAGGCCTTGGTTCTAGACTTGCGAAGTGCAATCACTTATGTTAGACTGGCGATGTACGGGTTGACTTGCAAACTGCAGTCATTTTTAAGACTTGTGATGTGCAGGTAGACATGCGAAGTGCAGTCATCTATGTTAGACTTACGATGTGCGGGTAGACTTGCGAAGTGCAGTCGTCTATGTTAAACTTGCGAAGTGCTAGTAGACTTGTGAAGTGTTGTCACCTAAGTTAGATTGCAATGTGCAGGTAGACATCGAAGTCCAATCATCTATGTTAGACTTGCGATGTGCAGGTAAACTTTCAAAGTGCGGTCATCTATGTTAGACTTGCAAAGTGCAATCATCTATGTTAAACTTGCGAAGTGCTGGTAGACTTGTGAGGGCAGTCATTTGTGATAGACCTTGGCTCTAGACTTGCATGATGCGGTCATTTATGTAGACAATTGAAGTGCTTGCCTTTAAATATTCAACAAGTAAAGCACTGTCTTTTGTGTTGGCTTGTGAAGTGCATGCCATTATTGATATGTTGGATTTATAACTTGGTTTCATGCTATTTATTTATGATGATATGAGTTGATTGTTAACTTGAGTATGATGGATGTTGACTATGATCATGGTGTGATTTTAAGTTAAAATAAATTCATAAGAATGCTATAAATTGAAGTACAAATTGTGAAGTACAATTTATGAAGTGCAAATTTTTAAAGGAATTAATCTTTGCTTTTAAATTGGTACAGCTACGTAGCATAAATTTTTGAAAAAGATTAAGCAAAGACCAATTGAGATATCGATTTAAAATAGGGAATTTTTATAAAAAGAAGTAATAAAATTGGAGATTGATTAAAGAATCTAATTCTTGGTAACAACTTAGATATACACAAATCAGATGTTTTAATCTTTTGAAAAGTAAGTCAAAAGATTTTATTTGAGTATAAATACAAGAAATTCTTGTATATTGCTTAATTATTTTGTTGCTTGGATGTTTGGTTGTTTTAGTGTTAGTTTGCATTTTGAAAATAGAAATACTATTGTAGTAATATATTTACATTACTTATGGACTGTTCTTTAAATTAGAAATTGCGAGGACATAATTTCTTTAAGGAGGAAATCTGTAAAAACCTTGATTTTTCAGTATTGCTTGAACAAAATAAATGAAGATTTAAATTGGAGAAATTAGAATTTAAGTGTTTTTATTGAATAATAATTGAAATTAGAATTTGAAATGAGAATTTTAAATGTGTATACTAAAGGAAAAAGCAATATACGGAATCATGTGATGTAAAATTCTTGTTTTAAAACTTATTAAACAACGTGGTAGTATTTTCTAAATAATATGTAATTTTTTTTGAAAGGGAAAATGGCAATTTTTAGAGTTAAATTGATTTATGTGTTTTATTGTCTAATTTTAGAAAACGCAAAATACCTTGTTTCTATAATAAAAATAAGGGTTTAAAAATTATTAAAAATTATGTTTCATTAATTAATCATGAAGATTATGTGATGAAATTAATTTTAGTATGAATTTTCTATGTTGAAATAAATGTGTAAAAGGGTGTTAAAAGTGAGAAAAAGAATGTAAAAGAATGAAATTCTTTTATTTATTTATTGGTTTGGGCCTAACTTAATTTTCAAACCATTTGTATGTAAAGAGAAAATTTGTTCTCTCCCGTACTTGACTAAAAGGAATTGCTCTCTCCTATGTACATTAATTTTTCTCATTAGAGTAAACTAAGAAATCATCATTCATCCTATTTCTCAAACCTAGCCCCAAGCAAAACTCAAACATTTAAATGCAAATAAAATCATGAAAAATCGGGGAAAAATAAGGTAAGCTCTCTAACCAAAGCTACATCTACATCAGAAATCCTTTGTGTAATCATTGAGTATATTTTCATATTTTTGTATTTTGTGAAATTGGGTTCTAGGTTTTAATTGGGAAAATTGAGATCTAGCTTGAAGATAAAGGCAAAGTAGAATTCTAACAAGGTTATAAGGTGAGTTAATTACTCATAACCATCTCTATTTCGAATTTGTTTACTGAATTGGATATTGGATGAATCGTTGTTAAATTATTCTTAAATTTGGTTGTGATAATTTCATATCTTGGTGTCATATTTTAAAATAGTTGAAGCCATATTTTCTGTTTATAAAAAACCACTTCATATGATCATGGTTTGCATTTAATTATTGATGTTTGTGTGCTTGCATGGATGTTAAATCAAAACAGTAAGACTCAAGATGATCAATACGGAAAAAGGGGGACGAATGGAGCAATCGGAGGCCACCAGCATGACCTGGGGATAAGCTTAGGCACTGCGATCGATGGACCAGTCCATACAACTTGTGCATCGGTCCTAAATTGGGCTGAGCCCCAGGTCACACCATTTTGGCCCCCGAATGCTAAGGTTCACCCATTCGGTTGCCCATTTGACTTTTAGATGTTGATTACTTATTTACCTTGATGTTTTGCTATGACTTTAGCATCGTTTGAAGCTTGGTTGTAATGAATTGCTTATGCATTTTTGGGTGCCTGACTTCAACTTTGATGATCTTGTTCGCAAGGAATTCTTGCTATATGTTTTGTTGTCAAACACACAATTTAATTGCATCGGTTTGTGAAGTTATTTTATAAAGGAATTATTTTTTTGGAAATAAATTGATTTTTATTATATATATATATGGAAAATATATGTAGTTTGGATAAGAAGGATTTTAGTGAATATATATATATATATATATATGTTTAAATACTTTAAATTTTAAAGTGGTTTTGAAGCAAGTTTTCTATAAGTATATATATGAATTAAATCGTAGTTTCTACTATACATATACTATAAAAAAAATCAATATTTCAAAGTAGTTTTCAAAGAAAAACTATTTATTGTAAAAACACAGCATCTTACTTGGATGAGAAATTGAATTAAACGGTCTAATAAAATAAGTGGTGTGAAATGCTTGTGTTTATTTCAGTGGTTAATTCTTGGACTTATTCAAATGAGTATTTATTTGCATGAGTGGTGTTTACTAGCTTTTAGTAATCATTTAAGCATAGTCAAGTGGTTATGGGACATTAATCTACACTCTTATGATTATTGATCAAAAGTGGATAAAGCCTATTGATCGTTTTTTAGACTCGTTCTTGGGTGATCTGTTTAGATGGATTAAATAGGTTTTAGGCCCATCTTGTGATACTCGTTTTCCAGCGAGTTATAATTTGTAAAGTGCAATCTCTTTTGTTGTCACACTAAGTGTGTATATATTGTGATGACCTGCGAAGTACAAGTCTATTGCTTTCATATATGGATGAGGTTATATATGCTCTTATTATAGTAGTTTCTTTGACTATGATGAATGTCGTAAATGAGCATAAAACTTAAATATAAAACCATGAATCATTAAATGAAGTATTTTATGTCAGTGAAGTGAATTTAGGGATATTATCCTCGGCATTTATGAAAGTTTATTATTATCAGTAGCTCACCTTTTATGATAATTAGAGATAGTCTAACCCGTGTGTTATTTCAATGCTCGGGTCAAACAGACACTTGACAGGTACAGAGACTCAACGACCTTGGATGTGAGCTAGCTTAAGAAGTCTATTTTAATGTTGTTATTAGTGTGATGTACCATTTGAGTCTTTTATAGATGCTTGTTAATGTTGTAGACTTTTGTGGTTATGTACATATTTGAGACCTGTCAGTGCTATAGATGTATATGTATAAAAATGTGAGTCTAGTATTTCATTTTGTAGACTCATACTTTTGAGAGATATTGACGTATATTATTTCCATTGCGATTTTTAATTCTGTGTTGTATATTATATTGTGTATCATTCTAAATTAGATTAAACCATTGTATTATTGTTTTACGCCTGGATCAGGTATGTCAAATTACCACTTGTCAAAAAAGAAAAGAAAAATACAGTCACATTATTCGACATATTTGATACTCATCCAAAGCAATTTTATAGATGGTCGCTCCTAACCAGCCCTATTCTCTGCACTAACAGACGGTATTGTCCAGTAATACCCTTTGTTAGTGAGAGTCTCGGTGTGATTCGTTACAGTTCTCCCACAACTCCATCATTTGGGCTTGAAAACAAGCTAATGTTGATGCAAACAGCTATGGAATTATGAAGCTAACCACATGACGATCCGAGATGAAGAGTCGAAGACAACAAATCTGGCCAACTTGGGGATCGGTCCTGACTCCCACCGAGAATCGGTACTAACTCCCACCTAGGGATCGATACCGAATCCAAGCTCTTAATGATGTGGCACCTACTTTTCGGGAAGAATTAGTCTAAATTAGGTACAATGATTAGGAGATATTTTTGAGCGAGATTTCAGCTCCTTACCTCTATAAATAAGGGTGTAGTGCTTATTTTTTAAGATCTTTTGGCTTTAGCTCTATTATTTCTTATATTCTTGTAACTCTGAAATTCTAAATGTTGGAGTTGTACCGAGCACTAATAACTTTTGCTTCCATGTCAGAAATAAGAAATAAAATCATTATGTTGACGTAGGCCAGAGTTTGTCGAACCACTATAAAACTTTATGTGTTCAATTTTACTTATTTTTCATTTACTTTCTTCACTTCTGCTTCTCTACCATTTCTTTTGGGTGTTTGGGGCAATTTTTGGTTTAAATAGTATTCTTATATCCGAAACTTATAATCAAACCAACGTCCGAAGCTATGCCTTTGGATCTCGATGTGTTAGTGTAGACGAAATTCTACACTAACAAGTGGCAAGCACATAAGGATAGGCAAGCATACACATGCGCACCAGGGACACATACAAGATCAGATCACAAACAAAATTGTCCAAACAAAGATCAGAGCATATGAGATTGGTTTTAAAGTGTAGATGACCAGACATGCACAAGACAATCTATAGTGCACGTGCACAAGCCTGTATGATTAACAAGCACATAGTCAAGAACACCAAACTAAGGCGGCAACACACAAATTCAACACAAGAAGTGTGCAACTCAAGAAGACAACAAGGTCATGCTCACACATAAGCATGCAAAATATGAGGATACAAGCAAAGAGAAAACACGACAAAATAATGTACGCTTATATACATATATACATATGTGTATGTACATGTTATACCTCTGCGATAAAAACTATGGAGTCTAAAGAGGAGCATCTAAGGTTGAAGAAGCAACAAGTCAGTGCTGGACTAGAAACAAATGTACATAAGGACAAAAACACACACAGCAAGCTTGAGTATAGTAGTCTGGTGCAAGAAAATCAAAATGCAAAAATTAAAAGTCAACAATGTCAAGATGAGTTTGTTAGAGCAAACAAGTCAAAAAACACAAGTTTAGAATAACAACTTAACATAATCAAGCATATAAGTAGATATGCATAATGTCACCATTACAAATTGAAAACACAGTGCTGCAAAAAAGTTCAAAGATCAACAAAGCTTCAAAATAAACTGAAAGATTACAACTTTCAAGTTGAACAATTAAAGTAAGGATGGAAACATCATGTGCTAGAAAATTCAAAAGACAGAGCCAAAATTCAAGAGTTGAAATATTCAAAACATAAATTCCAAAATATATGAAACTAGGAAGATTTTTATCAAATCGCTCCCTATATAAACCATATCATCATCGACAAATTTCAACAAGTCAAGACCGAAAAAAGAAAACCAGAAAAAAATTCATATCAAATAACCAACTGTCGAAGTTCTCGACAAAGGAAGCAGTCGAAGTCGTAAATTGCCAGACCATTAAAGAGGTTAATCGACAAGGAGATAAAGGAAAGATTTCATCAATCGAATATTAAATTTCCAGCTTTCCGAAATCAAAGAAAGAAACCCTAAATGAAGGAAAGGGGATCAACTTTGAAACTGAAGAGATGAACAAGCTTAAATGAAGACTACACTTTCCTATTGGGCCTAACTTATTTACTTTTATAATTTAAATATATTTGTTTAGGATTTCTACATTGTATTATTATATTTAACTTCAAATTTAAAACTCTGTTTTATCTTAGGATTATACTCCGGTGTGTAGTTTGGGAAATTCACAACTCAGAGATAGAATTGAGATGAGTTTTCTAGGTTTAGGGTTAGAATAATTAGGTTAGCGATAGTCATAAGTTTGCAGAGTATTTGTAAGCGACCAATTGTTTAATCTTAGAAGAAATCTTGGGTGCAGCAGTAGGTGGGCTTTGCCAAAGCTGAGTTGCTAGTGCGGAATTTCGTCTACACCAACACTCCAAGGTCCAAAGGTCTAGTTCTGAACGTTGGTTTGATTATAGGTTTTGGATATAAGAATACCGAGATAAAATGTTGTATTACTGGAACCACTATGCATTGGACTACTAGATTGAGATGAGGAATTAGAAGGAAGTAAAGTGCTAAAAGTAAATAACATCGAGACTTTTATAATGTTTTAGGCCGAAAGGCCCAACGTCCATTGTCCTTTCCTTATTTAGTTACCCTATATAGCCAAGAGGCTTATTACATTGAATCTAAGCATTTCAGCCATTAATGGTTTTTTTATTAGAGCTATAATATAGGAAAGTATTATCTAATCCTTGTTTTTTTGTGCCTAAGAAGATCCCATATGCCTTGGAATTGCCACCTATTATATCCAGCATGTCATGATGCCATTGGTCGAGCACCTTCTCTTTGGATTGATTATCTAGCAGGCTATGAGTAGTCTTGATTCAAATGCTTGTCATCATCTGGTTGAGTGTGATTTGATATAGATTGCTGTTGTCGCGCTTTTATATATAGCATTTGGATATCTTTCATTCATCTTAACCGTTGGTCTCTGCCTTGGCTATCTAAGCCATTGATTATTGTTGTTTTTTAAGTTATTTTAGGCTTCGGCAACTGATGCTTTTGGTCAGGCTTCTTACCTCAGCTGAATTGTGATTTCAGCCTTAGTTGACACGTTGGTTCATGCTCTCATATTGCATATTTTTGGTAGAAACCAAAAGATAGGTCTTGGAATTACAAGCCAAGAGCTCTCCTTTCGAATATTAGCCAATTTTTGTTTTGCAGAATTTATATCGTAACACATGCCCCTCAAAGTTCACTCAAATGATCGATATGGGTGGAGTTTGGAAAGAGTAGTGTCATATAAGGTTTAATCCTTAGCTTGTTTGTTCCATTCCCATCACAAAGTTGATTCTGAGCTTTCGAGAACATTGCTCCACTTATGCAACTCATAAAGATCTGACCTTACCAAGAGGGTTTTTGAAAATAATTTAAAATTAGTGCCTAGAAGTGAAGGCTTGGTTGGTTAATGGTTTTGAAAACAGAAGGGGTGAAATTCTAACTTGGACGTGAGGTCAAAATATTTTGGAATCATATTTGCCACTTGAAGCTATCGAGACTAGATGATAAGTAAATTGCTTGGACATTGAAAGGTGAAGTCTAAGTACAGACCATAAGGTCAAAACTTTTGAAAATTGTTCTTTTTATTTGAAGTCATTTTGAATAAGTAGGAGGCGAGACTGTTTTGGTGTCGATAGGCAAAACATATCTTGGGATCTTAAGGTAAAATCTTTTTAGGAATCATGTTTGACACTTGAGGTCGTCTAGACTAAGTGCCAAGCAAAATTGTTTCGGTGCCAAAAGGCAAAGTCTAATTTAGGACCGTGAGGACAACGCTTTTTTAAAAATTATTCTCGTCACTTGAAGCCATCTAGGCTAAGTGGTAAGCGAAACTGTTGTGGTGCCAATGGGCAAAATCTAACTTAGGACCGTGAGGTCAAAACATTTTTCGAAAATTATGCCGGTCACTTGAAGCCATCTAGGCTAAATGGTAAGTGAAACTGTTATAGTGCCGAAAGGCTAATTTTAATTTGGAAGCGGGAGGTTAAAAAAATTTTCAAAAATTATGCTGGTCACTTAAAGCCATCTAAGCTATGTGGTAGGCGAGACCACTATGGTGCCAAAAGGCAAAGTCTAATTAAGGACCGTGAAGTCAAACTTTTTTCGAAAACTATGCTTGTCACTTTGAATCCTTCTAGGTTAAGTGGCAAGCGAAACCGTTATGGTGCCGAAAGGCAAAGTCTAATTTAGGACTGTGGGGTTAAAACTTGTTTTGAATATTATGCTTGTTACATGAAGCAATCTAGGCTAAGTGGTAAGCGAAACTGTTATGACGCTGAAAGGCAAAGTTTAATTTAGGACAATGGGTTCAAATTTTTTTTTTTCAAAATTATGCATGTCACTTGAAGCCAGCTAGGCTAAGTGGTAAGCGAAACTATTACTGTGCCAAAAGGTAAAGTCTAATTTGGGACTGTGGGGTCAAAACGTTTTTAAAAAAATTATGCTTGTTACTTAATGCTATCTACGCTAAGTGGTAAGCGAAACTGTTATAGTGCCGAAAGGCAAAGTCTAATTTTGGGACCGTGGGGTCAAAAAAAATTCAAAAATTATGCTCGTCACTTGAAGCAATCTAGGCCGAGTGGTAAATGAAACTGTTAATGTGCTAAAAGCTAAAGTCTAATTTAGGACCGTGAGGTCTAGGAGATCCTTGACTTGTAGGATCTAAAGGAAAGTCAAGATGTTCATCTTGAAAGGATGGGTCCTGCTTTTGCATTATGCTTCTGCTAACTCTCTCAATTTCATTGGCCTTTCTAAAAAGCGCATTCCTATTCTCAGCTCTATGATGATTCATAATCTAACACTACCACGTTTCATTCATGGTTAGGATCCTGGGGACTAGATCATCTCCACCGTTGATTCCACCTCTTTCTTCTTACTCATAATATAAGCAATAGTTGCGATCGCCATTAGAGCTAAGAAACCTTCACGAATTACTGCAAACTTTCGATTAAAATAGTAAGTTCTTAATTTTTTTCCTATAACTATATTAGCTTTCTTTATTGCTTTTAGTATTTTTCAAGCGTTCTTCTTTTAATAATTCAATTTTGATTATCCTCGTATCAACGAATGACCTTAATTTTGGGGTATTTTTCGATTAGCTAATCCATTGCTTCTATTACCTCATAGATTAGGGTTTTCATCCTTAGATTGAGTTTTCATTAACCCTAGTCAATAATTATTTTGGTTCTTAAAAAGAATCTTGTGTCTTTGAGCTTAGGTTGTATATTCGAAATTTGGATCCAAATCTTTTTTGGATCATAAAGGATTAAACTTTTCCAGTAGGAATTCTTAGGATCCTTGTTGAATAGTTAGCCCAATATAGATTCTTTTAGGCTTTGCAATGGACAAACCATATAACTGACTAGGGGGGCTAGAGAATTGGATTGGTTATTATAAGATCAAAGGGGTCGAGGTTAAGTCTCCCAGTCATGAAGATGATTGGAATGAACTCCCTGGAGGGTTTTATACTTAGACGTTGGAGCCTTTGGAAAATGGGATATCACTTCCACTTGCCCCTCTATTTATCGAGATCTTGAAATTCTATAGTCTTAACCCAATCCAATGTGGGGTGGTTTCATATAGTACTTTATCTGCCCGGGCATTCTTATACTAGAAGAAAGGTTATCAGAATATGACTGCCTCGAAAATCCACTATCTGTATAACTTGCATAGGTCAGTTGGTAATGTAGGGGTTCCTTTATATTTCCTTCGGCTTTGGAAGAAGATGTCATTAGTTAACCACTCAGCAAGGTTACTCCTACACACTGGTTCTTTGTAAAGGCAGAGGATTCCTTACTTTTGGAAACCTGTAAGTATTTTAAACTATTTTTTTCTTAGAAGACTCTTATCTTTTTTTTGTCACATCTTTATTTGATATCCTTTCCCTTTCGATTTCTTTAGCTAAACTTGGAAGGAATAAGGCTCCAACCCTTAAGGACTTCTTCGATTCTAGATATGAGGAGGTGATGAAAATGCCAGAGGCTGATAGGCTTAGACATATAGTTCTTACAGAGGATAATCTTAAGATTTGCGAGTTATTGTCATCTTTGACCAAATTTCTTGGTGATGATCCTCCTTCAGTCGAGATTATGCCTTCGAAGGCGATCGAACTAAGTCAACCTGACAAACCCACTGGATCTAACCCAAAACTATTGAGGCCAAAGGAAAGATGTTGCTTCTGGGGTAGATCTTGGTTCCAAATATCTAATAGCACATATTCTAGGGTTTCATTTTTGTAGAATAAAAACTTAATTAACCGACCTGTTTTCTTGTTATGTCGCAGTGGCATCGGATGATATGTTTTCAACAGGAGAGATGCTCTTGAACAAGTCATCTTCTACTCCTATGTCTATTCGAACGAAGCTACTTCTGAAGGTTCCAATCATAACCAAGAAATCTAAGAAGCGCATTACTTCTACCACAACCATGTCCACATCGGAAGCCCTTGTATTAGCATCCATTTCAAAGGACCAGGTAGACCGGGTGGTTCAAGTGACCCGCTCCACTATTGATGTTCGTCTATCTAAGGTTGTTGGAAGCTCTTGGGTGGAGATAGTTGATGATATGGGTAGCTTCAAGAGGATGATGGGCTAAGGGATGGAAGACCAGCTCCGGATAGTTTTTTTACTGATGAAGTATTTATTCTTTTAGTTTCCATAATAATTTCTTTCGTTCAGGTCTTGGCTGATCTCTCGATTTTGCACCATGGGTTTGAAAAGCTAAGGGGAAGTGGAGAAGGCTGAACCCTTGAAGAAAGAGTTTGCCGAGTTTACGAAGGAGGCCCAGGATGAAAGGGAGAAAAGTCGCTGAAAGGTTGCTAATCTGGAGAAGGTCTTGAAATATTTAGAGGCCAAGCATATGATGGTTGAGAACGAACTTGCAACGGTCAAGAAGGAGAACTGGGGTTTATTTCTAAACAGGAGCTAATAGGGTTGCCGATGCTGAAGCCTTTAGGATCCTTTATAGTGCTTATGAGTACAATTGGGACAGAGGCATGACCATCTCCATAGGCTTCAATCCTAACGATAAAATGATCGAGGAAAACTTCTCCATGAAATATGAGAAGGCCTAAAACCCGACAAATGTTGAACAATTCTTCATTGTGGAGAAAGGTGACAATGATGGAGAGGTAAGTTACGGTTTTGAAATTCAAGAATCTCCTATTCATGATGCTTGAATTCTAGTTTGTAATAACATTGATATAATTTCCCTCTGTTGTTGTCTGTGATGTTTTTGGACTTTAATGGTTTTCTTATTTAAGCTTTTGATGAAATCCTTCCTTACTTCTTCATGGTGTCTATTTTGAAATAATTTAACCCTTAACCATGTTTAAACAGAGAAAATCCAACTTCACTTCTCGTTATGAAGTACTGTAGAATAGGAGACAAACCAGGGTTTCGAAACTATTAGCAAAGGAACCTTAAGTCCGAACTTAAATCCAGTAGATTCAGGAATATAGAGTTATATAATCAGATCGAAGGGGTACGGGAAACTTATGAAAACTTATGCCAGATCCATTAAGTTCCTTAGACTTATGGGTACTAGTTTAACTAATCAAGTCTTAGATCTTTGATGTCAATTAAAACTTTTTTAGGAGACTAAGACGAAATCTTTCAAGAATTTTCTCGAATTTTTTAACTACATCTGAGAGACCTGCAGTTGAAGAATAGAAGGTTGTCTTTCCTTAGAATATTCTACGATCTAAGCCTAACTTTAACATCGAAGGCTCTTCTTGATTACTGGAGTGTAACTCCATCTCCCTTAGCTATTACCAAAGGGAGGACTCTTGAATGCAAACATGTTTCAAAATATGTCCATCAATATGTTCCAGTGGCTGACCTTAGATTGCCTATCTAGATTCTTCTCCCTCAAAACTTTCTATACTAAAAGGTGGATGAGGGAAGGACATCACCTTTTCTAGTAGGTCAAGACCATCGGGATTTTTGGATGATACCAGGAGTAGACATCTTAAGATTATTTTAGCTACTAAGGAGAAGTTTACTTACTTCCGAGGACCATGAAATTTGTATACCTTTTTACTTTACTTAATGACTGTATTGATTTTGCTGTGGAATGAAGTAGAATTATTTTTATGGTGATTTGTTTTCTAATCTTATCTTAAATTCCTCTATAGGGGCCGTCATGTCCCAACTACTTAAGGTTAAAGAGAGACCTTGCATCCATGCAACAGAGTCTCGATGATAAGATGTCCAAGTTGAAAAAACGTAGTCCTGAACTGAATGCGAACATTCATGCTGTCTTGAGGGATAACAAATCCTTAAAACAAACTCTAGAAGATCTGTCCAGAAAGATGTCCACTATCCTAGAAGCGGTGCCAGTCACTGGCCGTGCATTAGAATCAATAGTTTTGAGGCTATGAGAGTCGGTCGCTTATCTTAGACGATAGTTGGAGGAAGCTCACCAAGAGCTTTTGGTGATCAAGCTTTGAGAGTTTGAAACTGAGAATACACATACTAACGAAGTTACAGTTGCCGTACATGGAAGGGGTAGAGGTATAGGTCACGCTGCTATAGGACTTCTTATTCTTATAGAACTACCATTATTCCTTCCAGCCCTCATTCTCAACCCAAGAGGGATTCCCCCTCACCTTCAGTACCCACTGCATCAGATGTTCTTATTTGTAATAGAGATGGTCAAACGATTTCATTCAGAGATTATAAGAAGGAATGGATATCTAGGACATATGATTATATGGAGAAACACTTTGAATCTATTAAGGAGAAAGCTGTGGAGGAGGCCGAAACTAGGATTAGAAGATTGTATTAACCTTGCCTCTTCTTTCTGCGCATAGTGTATTCTAAATATTCTGATAATTGTTGGATAATTTTTTTATAACTTTTAGGTCCTCTTATCTTTTGGTTGACTTATTCTTTAGATTCTGGTTACCTTGCTTGTTCTCTTAATTCTATCTCGAGGTGCTTTTGCCCCTTTGATACCTCTTTGTATCAATATTCTTGGTATTCTTATTCACTGACTTTGATGTTGTCCTTTCAATCTTGATTAGGATTCTTACTTGATGCTCAGACTTATCATAGGAATTTTTCCTCCTAAGATTCCAATACTATTAAGATTCTACTCATCATTCTAATCTGTATGGTAATCTATCTGTTTCTCTACTCTAGTTGGGAATCTACCCAATTCTAATCTATATGGGAACCACCCATTTCTCTATTCTAATAGGGAATTTACCCAATTTTAAATTGTATTGGAATCTACTTGTTTTCTCTATTCTAATTTGGAATCTACCCAATTCGAATCTATATGGGAATCTACTCATTTCTCTATTCTAATTGGGAATCTACTTAACTCTAAATTGGGAATCTACACAATGCATCGTTACACTAACCATGGCTCACTAATAGCATGCATTCTACTTTTCAAAGTCTTTTTAAATCCAGGTGATATGGATTTGCTTTTTTTGGTGCATCACTATGAGGGTTCTCCTATGTCGAGGTCTATCAATTATATCATTGGTTCCTAATCTACAACCACTTAAGGTTGGTGACAGCCATCTACAACCACTTTTGGCGGGCATTGACCATTTACTGCCCCTTTCGATGGGCATCGTCCACCTAACACTATCTTAAGTTATACTTAAATGCTATTTGTAATTTGATAAAGAAAATATATATTCTTTGAAAAAAATGATCTTGGATTTGTAAAAGAATTTTGAAATAAAATAATTGGCAGAGTCTATGGTTTGATAGAAAACATATTTACTTTAAGTTTAAGAGAATTAATATTTTTAAGAAAAAATGAAATTCTTTATTGATTTCGTTAGATCAGTAAGAGAGTTTCGGCCTTAGGACTTTTAACGTGGACGCAACATTTAGTAATAAAAGGAAGATATACTAAGTAAAATTTTATGAGTATCAAGATTGGATCATACTTACTGAAAAAGGAAAGAGCTGACCATGAAAGAATTGTTCAAGAGAGATTAGAGACTTCCTTAAATATAGTGGCTCGTACTCTTTAAAAATGCGTGTAGATATGTTTGGGTCGAATGGGTTTTCATTATACGCACTTCTTGGAAAAAGGAAAGGGCTGACCTTGAAAGAAGTATTCCGACGAGATAAGAGACTTCCTTAAATATAGTGGCTCATACTCTTCAAAAATGTGGTAGATATGTTTAGGTCGAACGGGCTTTCATTTTATGAACTTCTTGTGACACCTCTATTTTTGGTTCAACATTATTTCGGATATTTAATTGGATAGATTAAATAGAATAATGTAAAGGGTTAAGGAGAATGAGATACTAAACTTAGTAAAGTCTTGCCATACTCAATTAATTAAGTAAGACAGTCTAAACTTAACATATAAGAAAACACATGAGCGGGGCAGTTTAGGAAATTGACCTATCATTTACCTCAAACCTCTCCCTCTCATATCAATCTTTCTTTACTCATGCAAAAAACAATCTAAGAAAAACCTAAGGAGGCCGACTGTTTTAACGGGAAGAAGATCACGAAATCAAGAGAGATTTAAAAGTTAAAGCTTAAGTAAGCACAACACTAATTAAATATCAACTCCAACATCAATTTTAAAGGTGAATAATACAAGATCTGTCTCTTTTGTTTATATCAAATTCGGTTATGGATAATACCTAAATTATTGTTGTTTGTTTTGCCAAGATATGGTTGTTTAATCATTGTTTGGATAAAATAATGATTATTGAAATTTTTAAAAAATTATTTAAATAGGTTTAAGGGTAAAACCAAAGATTTTAATCTCCAAATGCTTAAACTTTCCGATATAAGATAGAATAATGATTACTGAAATTTTAAAAAATTATTTAAATGGGTTTAAAGGTAAAACCAAGATTTTAATCTCCAAATGCTTAAACTTTCCGATATGATGTTTAAAACATTATATTGGAGATGGGTTTTTCACTTCATAATTTTTCAAGCTATATAGATTATTTTATGAATTTTGTAAGGAGGTAATAATATTATTTTTGGTTTTAATTATTTGAAATAATTAAATATGGTTTTTGGCTTCGAAATTTTTAGATGGTAAAGAGAAGGATATTCACTATTTTTGTGAATTTTGGGGTTTTCCACAAGTGATTTCAATTTATTGTGAATTTACTATTCTAGGTAAGCATTTAAAAGGATAATTAATTAAAGATATTAATTAAATATTTTAAATATATTTGGGAACTTGACAATTTAGTGTGGCGGTAATTTCTAAAAATAATTTATAAAGAAATTGCTTTATCCAATTAAAATTGGAGAAGAAATAAGATTTGGCGAAATTTTTTGCTTAAAGTAGTAATAAACAGTTTTCTTAAGAATTACAATAATTGCAAGCCACCATATGTCATCAAGCCTAACGATAAGGCCTCATCATTAAATATCGACGTCGATGAAGGAGGAAGCACATGATAGCTACCTATGTATCTATGGAGTGATTCCTTCGGCATCGAAGTAGATAACGACGACAATAGATGATTGGCGGCATGGTGCCTTTGTGATTCATCTAAGCATCTTAAAGGCTTAATATTGCATGTCTTCAAACTACTTTCAATGATCCCGCACCTGATCACTTTGATTATTTACAAGACTAAGGCAGTGGTGCCGCTTTTATTGACATCAACTATATATATAAAGCGGCATAATAGCCGAAGTAACTAAAGTATAAAAAATTTATAACATCATCGATGCCCCTTGGCCACGACGTCGCACTTCATCTTTTCAATGCCAAAGAGGCTCTCTTTTATTAAAACATTTTTAAAGGGGCGAAGAGGCTTACGATTTAGAGGGTCGATGACCCTATTCCTTCGGCACTTAGCCATATTTTGTTTTAGTAGGAGGATAGCCTATGGTTATTGAAGGTCGACAAAAACAATTGACATAAATTTTTCCTAAGCTTAAAAGAATTTAGGTTTTCTCCTTGACCTTGAATAGAGTCCATGTTGATTTAATACCGCGTGTGTAGTGCTTTATTTTATTAAAGGCAGAGAGCCATATTTTTCTACTTCGACATCGCCATTAGAGATACCAATGCCATTTTAAATTGTACACTTCGACGCTATCATTGTGGACACCAATGTAGATGAACTTCGATACTGATCTAAATTTAAATTATTTAATGGTGGTGAGCCATACTTTTTTGAAATCGACTTTAAACCATAGGGATACCATTGTTTGTTTTAATAAATTTGACATGAAACAATTGGGAATACCAATGTATAACACTTTGAAACGTTATAACTTTAAGGGAAGACAACCTAGTTGGGGATACCCATAGACATAGGTTAAACATGTGGGTAACATAAATTAAATTATTAAATAATGGGTTCATAATTATCCTAGGAAAACTATGGGATGTCAGATGGATAGTCAATATCATACCGAAGATGGATAGTCTCTATGAGGTTAATAAATGGTTCATCAACCTAGGAAAACTATGGGATGTGTGATGGATAGTCCACATCATTGTAAATTAAATAGAATATGTGTGACGGGCAGTCCACATAGTTAAATAATGGAACCATATGTGATGAGTAGTCAATATGCTAGGGGATGTATAATCCAAGTAATAATTACATGTGAGATGGATGGTCCACATGATTATGAATATGTTCAAATGTGAGATGGGTGGTCCACAAAATTATAAGATGAGTAGTTAGATTAAAATAAGATTGATGGTCGGTTTAAATTGTGATGGGTAGTCATTTGAAACTAAGATGGGTAAGCTAATAAACTGGGACGGGTAATCCAGTATATGTTGCATAACTATAAATGTTATTTCTGTTCTAACCATTGTAGTTGCAGGAGCACAGTAATGGTTAATTAGTTTTGGTTAAGATACTAATAAGGGGAAAACACATTCCGCACAACGATGTGGTCTCACCTGATATCTATTTGGTTCGAGATGGTAGGTTATTATTCACACCAGACTATTTGTCTGACTCGAAGTTTTTGTTTTTACCCTTAAACTTTTGGGTACTTATCTAAGTAGGTCAGGAGTAAGGGATTTCATGTTCCAGTTAGACAAATACGCTTCCGAAAACTTGCATGAGGCAATCTAGTTATTATGAGCTTTATCTATTTCTGTTGTGTAGTTAGTTTTGTCTATTTTGATGTAATGGCAAAGTTTTATAATTGCCAAATATTTGACTCTGATTAACCAAGGGGACAATTTCATATGTCGCTCTTGGAGTATTTTGTAATAATTATATTTTCTCAGAACGTGGAATTATAAGTGGGATTATGTAATGAATATAAAATCATGTTTTAAAATGGAATGTAAAAGTTATTTCTAAATTTTGTTGAAAATTTTTCATATTCATATGCTTCTGATTATTGATATTTTTAACGTGATCATATTTTATCGTCGAAAATTAATAACTATGGATAACTGCAGCATCCGCAGTTTCGGACCGTAAAATGGGGGATGTTACAAGTTCGTATCAGAGAATTCTTTTATGAATAAAAGGATTTTAAACCTAAAGATTTTGAAAACATAATCCTAATGAATTGGAGAATAAGATTGGGGTCTTGGGATAATGCTATAGGAACATATTTTTATTTGCTAGATATAAGTATGTATTTTATCTATATTCTCCTCTTTCTCTTAGACCGTTCTTTTGTATCTTACTAAGGCTTGTATGCAGATTTAAGAGAAAGAAAGATATGGAGGTAGGAAACGAAAGAGTGAATCTAGGTGGCAGAAGCAGTACAACCAATGGAAATGATCGGCCCAATACAAGAGGAACCAAGGTTGACAGGAAAATGCTAATCAAAATGCAAATGCCAATATAGGTGCTACGACCCCACCATTAAATATGGGGACTGTGTATCAGTTTTTAATGAATTTGATGCAAGCTGGAGCAGCTATAGGAATAGTTGGAGGAAATGCTGCTAATGCAAGAGGAATCAATCCCGTAGCGCCAGTTGGTAATAACCATGCTAAGCTGAGTTAAGGTTACACCAGTTTAGATGGAAAGCCTTTTCTAGGGACTAAGGATGCAATAGAAGTGGAGAACTAGATGTTACATTGTCGAAGGATCATTATGGATTTAGGTTTGAATGATGAGCAGAAAAGGAGATTGGTTTTGAGACAGTTGTAGGGAGCTGCTTTGTTCTGGTGGAACGAGGTGACCGTTGTGATACCAAAAGTGGAATTAACTTGCGTAGAATTTTGAAGAGATTCGGGTAAAGGTTTTTGTCTGAAGTAGCTAAGTCAGCCTTGCTCGGGAAGTTTATGAAGTTGGAGCAGGGAGAAATGTCAGTGTTAGAATACTATGCAAAGTTTGATGAGTTTTCCAAAAATGGGTACGCCACTATTGACATCGTTATCAAGAGGAACGAGATGTTTATCTTGGGGTTGGAGTCGGAGATTTCTAGGGCAACTATACCACATCTTAGGGATCCATCGAATGTAGCAGTGGAGATGACAATCAGAAATAAAGAAATGCTTTCGACCTTTAGGAAAGAGAAGTCGATGGAGAACCAAAATTATCAAAATAAGAAAAGGAAGTTCTTTAAGAAGAAGGGAGCTTGGAAAGGTGGAGCTGCTAAGGGGAAAGCCGATATAGTTTGTTACAAGTGTGACTAGAAGGGGCGTTGTGCTAATCAATATCGATTTGGTGATGGTAAGGTGGTTGTAGGGAAGCTGAATGTGAAGTGTTTTAATTGCGACCAGGTGGAGCATTATAAGAATAAATGTCCAGAAGCAACCAAGGCAGGAAAAGGAAAGGTCCTTGCTTTGGAACCATCATCATCCAAGCCGGCAGCAGTTGAGAAGGGAAAGTCTGTGTTGGAAGGCACGCTTTTGATTCATAGCATACCAGTTAGGATACCATTTGATACCGGTGTATCACATTCATTTATATTATAGTGTTTGGTAAATAAGTTATGTTTAGAACCACCATACCTTGTTACTTCCTGAAGGATAGCTAATCCAATAGGAGGGTATGCAACTCTTAGGATTAGATGTGACTATCTAGAATTTGAGTTGCTAGGTTATACTTTTGCATGCAGTTTGTATGTATTTTGTAGGTTTTGGGATTATTTTAGGTATGGATTGGTTGAGCAAATACGATGCTAGGATATTTTGCCAAGATTGGAAAATATCATTGGGACGCCCTGATAGTAGACCGAATAGTCTACTAAGTTTAAAATTCGATTCCAGAAATTTGTGCTTTATTTGGTACCACAAATGTGGAAGACGAAGTGAATCAGGTTTTAGTTGTAAGGAAATTTGCAGATGTTTTTAAGTCGGTTATTGGACTACCATCGAAACAAGCTATTGATGTTTGAACAGATCTTGTACCTAGGGATGAATATGTAAGTAGACTACCTAGTAGAATGACGCCTACTAAGATGAAGGAGATATAGGTGCAACTAGTAGACTTAGAAGGATAGAGTTTTATTAGACCAAGCAGTTCTCTTTGGGGAGCAGTCGCAGTATTTGTGAAGAAACTGAATGGGTAGTGTTGAATATGCGCTTATATGTTTTTGTTTGATGATAATAAACATATATATTCATTTAAATGTATTTGGTAATGTACTATTTTGTTTTTCATAGATTAAATAAATATTTGTTGAATAAAATAAATTACACGGAATTTGAATTTGAATTCAAACAGAACAAGTTACATAGATTTTGAATTCAAACAGAAATTTTATTCAAACAAATATTTATTACAATCTTGAATAGTACAAATTCATGCTCTCACTATACATATACATTTTTGATTACATCATGATTACATCACAAATATTTTTACATTGATAACCTCACTACATATCACCCACACTCGTATTTTGTCTTCAACTGCGTTCCAGTTTGAATCCAGCATCTGAGCAATCTGCAAAAATATTCACTAACGCAGTAAAATTGAAAAAGAAATATTTTTGCAATATAAAATAAAATACGATTTTTGAAAATATGGTTTGCCTCAGTTATTTGGGTTGTTCGTCATAATTCACACTTGTTTTCATCACAAAGTCGTGCATATAGATATTACAGTGACATGTAACCATAAGTGGCTGCAATACACACGTGTACATTCATACACGTGTGCACTGCCTCGCCAACTCGTGTGCGCAGTCAAAAATAGCAAGTGTGCAAGCACAATCACAACAAACAAGGCAATGCACTATGCAATGTACAACAAGTCCAACAGCCCAAATGAACAACAAAGGGTCAAAACTCAATGCACATGAAACCAAAGGCCGAGAAATTGATATATGGTGATGCAGTCAACAGCTACAAACTGCGACGTCAAGTTCAGACCAAACAGTGACGTTCAGACCAAACAGTCGAAGACATGAATGCAACAAAGTTCACAAGTGCAGACACAAGGGCAGTAATACAAAGTAAAGTGGGAACAAACATGAAAGGAATCGAGTCAGTAAGGCAATGCACAAAGGAAGTAACAGTAAGAACAGAGACCATAGCAACTACATGAAGCAACAGTCAGACCAAAAGGCTACATGAAGTATGCAAGTTCAACCTCTTCATTAAACAATTCAAGACCAAGCTGCAAACATTCAAAAGTGCCAACAAAGAATGCAAGCTCGACCAACATAATGAATACTGCAGTGCAGTCCAAAGAAATGCCACCAAGAACATATGAACAGAGTACATGCATGAAACAGTGCAATGAACCAGTGATACAAATGCAACAGTGAAGCTACTGAAGGCAACATGAAGAAATGTACATGCACCAGTGATGGAAGCTACAAGATACACAAGTTTAGTTCAAATACCAGTGATACAAGTGCAACACAGTTGCAAACAACATGACAGCACTGCATCAATACAAAATGGAATGAATGCAACATGGACTGCGCAAATTCAAGACAACATACAAACAAGCATGCAACAGAGACCAACAGCCAGTGCCAACAAAGCAAAGAGACAACATCAATAAACCAATATTGCAAGAGGCAACAAGAATGGTGAAGCAGTGCAAATGAGCAAGTGCAACAGTGAATCGAAACATGCACTTGCAAATGAGCAACTACAAGATGAACAACAACCAAGTATACAACTACAGGTCTCAATATTAAAGAAACAACTCAGCATTGAATTAAATACAAGTTCGACTAAAAGTGCAGACGACGGCTGCTCAATGATACAGTAGCAAGCTACAATGGATGCAGCAATACCAAGTTCAACAACATCAAAGACAACACAAGTTCAGCTGTGCAAAATGTATACAAAGACAGTGAGCATATACGTATGGATGAAATGCAAAGGTTCAGACCGAGACTAAAGCAAGCAGCATGTGGTAAACCAAAATGTCATCATATGTACTCAATTCAAAGTCCAAGTCGAAATCATGGATCAGTGCCAAAGTCAAAGAATAACAATGAAGACGTACAAATGTAACGCAAAAGATTCACGTACGAATATAGTATTGACGAAGTTCAACATTGCAGAGATGATCGAAGTAAAATACAAATCGAAGTCAGAATTCAATGAAACTCAAATTTGTATTCTTTGAAAAAGTCAACGCAAATTACAAAGGGAAAGTTTCTGTTCTTTTATATACAAGAAGGATCGAACGTTCTCAAAAAAAAAAAAGCCGTATGAATCAAGTAAGTAACGAACGCATTAGGAAAGTCGTGTGCATCACGAAAGTGAATTTCAGGAAAGTATCGAGTTAATTAGTGTAATCGAATTCATATAAATTCAACCCGAAGGTATCATCATCAAGCAAGTGCTTCAATTCACAATCGAACTATCAATCGCAATCCCAATTTACATCATCGGCTATTAAGTTAAAATCGAGTCCAATCGAAAAAGAGCAAGCAATCAAACAAGCAACAAAAGAAACAACATACCAAAGAGTCGATTGCTGAAGTAAGACAGAGAAGAACCAAATAGTCATCAACGAATAAAAGAAGCAGAAGCCCTAGCCAAGCAGAAAAATTCCTAAATCCCAAGTCAGCAAGTAGAGCGTCTGAGAATATCAATAAGGAAATCGAGCTTCATATCTCTCAAGCCTTAATTTGACAGAGAAATTGAAGAACAAAATATCGCCGCCATTTTTATTCTCAAGAGAGAATTGAAGATCGGGTGAAACAAGAATAAGGGGCCGGCCTTATTATTAAAAGGGGGGTTTAGTTTTTAATTTTATAATAAGGGTTTCTAATTTGAGAGCAAAATTTGTATTCAAGTTTTAATTTAAATTTTGCTCTTGCATCTATTTTTGAAATCTGTATTTTTTTTTTCTTTTCGAGTCGAAGAATTTGTAAATCACCACCTAGGGATTAGGTAGTGTCAGATTGTCTATTTAGAATTAGTTCAGTGAGCAGGGTGTGCGAGTTTGCAAAGCTCTATAGGCGGGAGCAGTGTTTGCGAGTGAGCGAAACTCTATAGGCGGGAGCAGGGTGTGCGAGTCTAGTAGAGTGTTTGTGAGCGGGAGCAAAAGGGTCTGCGAGTCTGGTAGAGTGTTTGTAAGCGTGATACTGTTTAATTCTAATAGAAATCTGGGAATGCAGCAGTAGGCAGGGGTTGCCGAAGCTGGGTAAATTTTGTGTGTGATTTACTTTACTGCATATTTATTTCTGTAGTTTATTTCTGTGTTTAAATCGAGAAAATTTGCTATAACCCTATTCACCCCCCCCCCTCTAGGGTTAATCTAGATCCTACAGGTAGTTGGGATGTGTATCGACTATCGTAAGCTAAATGAAAAGATGATAAACAATAGATATCCTTTGCCGAGAATCGATGATTTGTTTGATTAGTTGAGTGGAGCCAAAGTATTTTCCTAGTTTGATTTACCGATAGGGATCCATCAATTAAGTGTGGCGGAGGACAGCATTCCTTTGATGGCGTTTCAAACGAGGTATTGTTCGTAAGAATGATTAGTGATGCCATTTGGATTAACTGATGCACCAGCTTTCTTTATTGATTTGATGAACTAGATTTTCTAAGAGCACATAGGTTCGTATTGTTATTCACTAAATACATTCTGGTATATTCGAAGGATGAAAGTGATCATGAGATTCATTTTAGAATAGTGCTTGAGACGTTGAGGCAACATCAAGTTAAAGCAAAGTTTATAGAGTGTCATTTTTGGAAAAAAGACGTGAAGTTACTTGGTCATGTAGTCTCCGGAGAAGGGTTATCAGTTGATCCAACTAAGATAGAAGCGGTTAGTAGTTGGAAGAGACTTGAGATGGTGACCTAGATAAGAAGTTTTCTTGGACTAGCTGGCTATTACCGGAGATTCATCAAGGATTTCTGACAGATAGTAGCACCCATGACTAGATTAACTAGAAAGGACATGAAGTTTATTTGGTCTAGTAAATGTGAGGAAGCATTCCTTAAGTCAAAGCATTTGTTGACCAAAGCGCCCATGTTATTTGTGCCAGACGGTATTCAAGGGTTAGTGTATACAAATGCATGCGAAATGGGATTAGGAGCTGTGTTGATGTGGACAGGTAAAGTAATTGCCTATGCTTCTCAACAGCTTAGACCACATCAAGTTAGATATCTGACTCATAATTTAGAGTTGGCAGCTGTGATTTTCACATTGAAAGTGTGGAGATACTACCTCTTAGGAGAATGATTCGAGTTATATACAGATCATAAGTCTTTGAGGTATTTATTCTCTTAAAAAGAGTTGAATATAAGATAGCAAGGGTGGGTGGAGTTTTTTGCAGCATATGATTTTGGTATTGAGTATACACCAGGAAAATGGAATAAAGTTGCAGATGCACTTAGCAGGAAACATCAAAATGTGGTGTCAGCTATGTTGGCAAAATGGAAGGATCTGGAGGCATTGACTACTTGTAATGTATAATTAAGATGGATTACTAGTTCTAGTCAAAGTACAGCTATGTTATCTTGCTTGGAAGTTCGACTAGTGTTAATCGAAATGATTTCTACTAAGCAGGGAGATGATCTGGTTTTAGTCGAGAGGATTAGATTGTTGGAAAGTGGAATCGAGATCGATGATCTAAAATATTTAGTCTTGAATAAAAAGGATGGTTAAGGAAGAAGGGATGATTATTTGTTTCGAATGTTGGAAATCTTAGGAGGAAAGTTCTTGGGAAGTGTCATCGATCGAAGTTTACGATCCATCCTGGGGGAACCAAGATGTACTACGATATGAAGAGAAGTTTCTTCTGGGAAGGTATGAAAAAGGATGTTGGCTTATGGGTAAAGTAGTGTGCCAATTGCCAAAAAGCAAAAACCAAACATCAGAAGCCGAGTGGTTTGCTTTAGCCTTTAGATATACCAGTTTGAAAATGGAATTCGATAACCATGGATATTATTGATGAGTTGCCAAGGTAGAATCAGGGAAATGAGAGCATGGGTCATAGTAGATAAATTGACCAAGAGTGCACATTTCATCCCTGTTAGGTCAATCAGGACGACACCTGTATTGGCTAAGTTGTCTACGAGGAATCATGTTAGACTGGATGGGATTCTTAGTAATATAGTTAGTGATAGAGATGCACTATTCATTAGCGAGTTCTTGAAGAGTCTACAGGAAATGTTAAGTACCAAGCTTAAGACGAGTACCGCTTATCACCCTCAGACAAAGATAGTCAATAAGGTACTTGAGGATTTATTGAGAGCATGTGTACTAGATTTTGGTTGGTCGTGGGAAGACCATTTGCGCCTAGTTGAGTTTTCATATAATAATAGTTATCAGACTAGTATAGGAATGACGCCTTTCGAAGCTTTGTGTGGAAGGCTATGCAAATCAATAGCTTGTTGGTTAGAGACCGAAGATAGATTGGTCCTTAGTCCAAATAAGGGGAGAGAAGCCACAAAGAAGATTGGGTTAATCCAGGATAGCATGAGAGAAGCTCGGTCTAGACAGAAAAGTTACGTAGAGAAGAGGCGTAAGGGTCTTGATTTCTCAACTAGAGACCATATTTTTATTAAGTATCATCAACGAAGGGTGCGCTACGGTTTGGGAAGTCATGTAAATGGGCATCGAGATATGTTGGACTGTTTCCTATTACAGAGAGGATTGGAAAAATCGTGAACCGAATAAGTTACCAACCAGTTTGGTAGAAGTCCATATTGTGTTTCATGTTTCTCATATTAGGAAGTATGTGCATAATCCAGAGACTACTACGGCACTGATTTAGCAGTAGATCCGAATCTAACTTTTGTGAGGCAACCATTTTCAGGTTATGGAGAGAGATGAGAAGAAGTTAATAAACAGGAAAATCAAATTGGTGAAAGTCCAGTGGAGCGACAACGAGAAAAACTGTACTTGGGAGCATGTAACACCCCAATTTCTAGTTAAACATTATTCAAGAAATTTAATTGGATAGACTAAATAGAATAATGTAAAAAGTTAAGGAGAATGATATTTGAAACTTAATAAGTTCGTGCCATACTTAATTAGTTAAGTAAGATTGTTTAAACTTAACATATAAAAGAATATATGAGAGGGGCAATTTGGAAAATAGGCCTATCCTTTGCTTGAAACCCTCTCCCACTCATATCATTCTCCCTTTACTCATTTACAAAATAATCCAAGAAAAACCTAAGGAGGCCGACAATTCTAAGGGTAAGAAGATCACAAAATCAAGAAGATTACAAGTTAAAGCTTAAGGAAGCACAATGCTAATCAAATCTCAATTCCACCATCAATTTTAAAGGTGAATAATATAAGATCCATCTCTTTTATTTATCTCAAATTCAGTTATGGATGTTGCCCGAATTATTGTTGTTTTTTTGCCAAAATATAGTTGTTTAATCATTGTTTGGATAGAATAATGATTATTGAAATTTTAAGGAATTGTTTAAATAGGTTTAAAGGGTAAACCCTAAGATTTTAATCTCTAAATGATTTATTTTCCGATATGATGTATCAAACATTATTTTGGAGATGGACTTTTAAGTTCATAATTTTTCAAGTTATATAGATTATTTTATGAATTTCCTAAAAAGGAAATAGTACCATTTCGGGTCCTAATTATTTAAAAAATTAAATATGGTTTTTGGTTTTGAAATTTTTATATTATAAAGAGAAAGATATTCTCTACTTTCTATGAATCGTTAGGATATTTTGCAAGTGATTTCAATTTATTGTGAATTTATTATGCTAGATAAGCATTTAAAATGATTGAAGATATTAATTAATTATTTTGAATGTGTTTGGGAACTTGAAATTTTAGTGTTGCATTAATTTCTTAAAAGGATTTGTAAAGTAATTTCTTAAAAGGATTTCTTAAACGGATTTGTAAAAAATTACGATAATGCCATGCCACCATATGTCGTCGAGCCTAACGATGAGGCTGCATCATTGAAAGTCGACGTCGATGAAGGAGGAAGCACATGATAGCTACCTAAGTATCTATGGAGTGATTCCTTCGGCATCGATGTAGATAACGGCGATAATGGATGATTGGCGGCATGGTGTCTTCATGATTCATCTAAAGGTCTTAAATGCTTAATTTCGATGTCAACGACGTCGCATGTCTTCACCACTATTTTCAATGATGCCCGCCTAATCACCTTGATTGTTTTCAAGACTAAGGTAATGATGCAGCTTTTATTAACTTCGACTTTATATATGAAGCGGCATAATAGTTGAAGTAACTTAAGTATAAAAGTTTTATAATGCCGTCGCGGGTCTTGGGGTCGATGTGCATCAAGGTTGGCAACCTTATGTTTTGGCATCAATGCCTCTTGTCCATGACATCGCACTTCATCTTTTCAATGTCGAAGAGGCTTGCTTTTGTTGAAATGGTTTTAAAGGGGCGAAGAGGCCTACGTTTTAGAGGATTAATGATGCTATGTTTTCGGCAGTTAGCCATATAACTTATAAAGGTTTTAAGTTTTGCTTTAATAGGAGGATGGCCAATGGTTATTGAAGGTCGACAATACCAATTTCGACATGAATATTTCTTAAGCTTAAAAGAATTTAAGTTTTGTCCACGACCTTGGATAGAGGTCGATATTGATTTAAACTACACGTGTTATGCTTTATTTTATTAAACGTGTTTCTACTTCGACATCGTCATTGGGGATACCAATGCCAATTTAAATTGTACGCTTCGACACTATCATTGTGGACACCAATGTAGATGAACTTCGACATTTTATCTAAATTTTAATTAGTTAATGGTGGAACGCCGTATTTTTTTGACTTCGACTTTGAACTTTGGGGATACCGTTGTTTATTTTTAATAATTTCTAAATGAAACAATTGGGGATACCAATATATGTCACTTTGAAATGTTATAACTTTAAGAGAAGACAACCTAATTGGGGATACCTATAGACATAGGTTAAACATATGAGTAACATGAATTAAATTATTAAATGATGGGTTATAGTTATCCTAGGAAAAGTATGAGTGTGAGATGGATAGTCCACATCATACCGAAGATGGGTAGTCTCTATGAGGTGAATGAAGAGTTCATAGTCATCCTAGGAAAACTATGAGATGTGCGATAGATAGTCCACATCATTCTAAATTAAATGTAATCTATGATGGATAGTCCATATAATTTAAACAATGGAACCATATGTGATGGGTAATCAATATGGTAGGGTATAGGTAATCCTAATAATAATTACATGTGAGATAGATAGTCCACAAAATATGAATATATCCAAATGTTAGGTTGGTAGTCCATAAAATTATAAGACGAGTAGTCGGATAAAAATAAGATGGATAGTCAATTTAAATTATGATGGGAAGTCATTTGAAACTAAGATAGGTAATCCGATAAATTGGGATGGGTAATCCAGTTTATGTTGCATAACTATAAATGTTATTTTTGTTCTAACCATTGTGGTTGCAGGAGAACAATAATGGTTAATTAGTTTTGGTTAATATACTAGTAAGGGGAAAACCCATTTCGCTCAGAGTCGTGGTCTCACTAAATATCTATTTGGTTCGAGATGGTAGGTTATTATTCACACTAGACAGTTTGTCTGACCCGAAGTTTTTGTTTTTTCACTTAAACTCTCGGGTACCCATTTGAGTAGGTCGGGAAGGGATTTCAGGTTCCAGTTGGATGAAAAAGCTTCCAGAGACGTGCAGGAGGCAATCTAGTTATTAGGAGCTTTACCTATTTCCACTATGTATTTTGGTTTTGTCTACTTGGATGTAGTGGAAAAGTTGTATAATTGCCAAATATTTGACTATGATCATCCGGGAGCATCTTTATATGTCGCTCTTGGAGTATTTTGTAATAATTATATTTTCTCAGGATGTGGAATTATGAATGGGGTTATGTAATGAATATGAAATCATATCTTGAAGTGTAGTGTAAAAGTTATTTCTAACTTGTGTTTGAAAAAATTTCATATTCATGTGCTTCTAATTATTGATATGTTTAACATAGTCGCATTTTGTCGCAATGAAATAATAACTATGGATGACTGTAGCATCCATAGCGATTAGTTTTGGACCTTAGTATTGGGGATGTTACACTTCTCCAAAAACATAGAGACAAAGTTAGATACCTATAAAGACAAGATGATAAACTAGTCATTTAATAAACTTAGTCATTCTCCCTTATTGTATGAATTTCTCAATGATTTGAGAAAGTCTCTGACACATGTCTGTTTCATGTCCATTCACTTAATGGTAAACACAATAATCCTTTTCTTTTGGGTTTTCCTTAGTGGATGGGAGATAATTTAGCTAATGAAGCTCTCTAGGTGCTTCAAGGATAATCTGAGACACTTTAATTAAGGCGAGTAAAGATTCGGTCTTGTTTGATCTTCTTCTAGGGTAAAAGAGCAGGGACAACTGGGGAGCTCCTTTAATTAGGAGAGGTAAACCTTTATTTCTCATTACCATGATACTTAAATATTTTATATTGTTTGCCATCGCTTTATCCTTTCCTTTAAGTTGAGCAGATTCTTGGAGGGACTCCTAAGGATACTCTGAAAGCTGCCTAATCTAGAGAGCTTGAAATTCAAAAAGGGTTCATATTCCTGACTATTCTCTTTCTTCGAAACGAAGTTGACTAATCTTTTATTATTGTCTTCTTCAATGAGCTGAATGCGGAACTTGAAATTCATAAATGGAGGCCCAAGGTTGGTCATGGCCGGAAGGATGATGTTGTTGGACCTTTCGAGAGGTAACAAATGATGCAAAAATTGTTAGTGCAGAATTTCATCAATACCAACACCTCGAGGTCTGAAGGCCTAGCTCTGGACATTGGTTGTTTATAGGTTCTGAGTATAAGAATACCGAGATGAGATGTTTTATTGCTGGAATCACTATACGTTGGACTATTGGATTGAGACGAGGGATGGAAAGGAAGTAAAGTGCTGAAAGTAAATAACATCGGGACTTTTATAGTGGTTCATGCGGGAAGTCCCTACATCCATTTTCCTAGTTACCTTTATGTAGCCGAGAGCTTATTATATTGAATCTAAGTGTTTCCATCATTAATGATTTTTTAATTAGAGTTCAAATATAGAAAAGTGTTATCTAGTTTTTATTCTTTTTATGCATTAGAGGATCCCATGTGCCTTGGAATGGCCACCCATTTATGGCCAGCATGCCATAACGCCATTGGTCGAGCGCCTTTTCTTTGAATTGATGATGTGGCTAACTATGAGCGATGTTGATTCGAATGCATATCATCGTCTAGTTGAGTGTGGCTTGTGCATATTGTTGTCTTGATGCTTTTATATATAGCTTTTGGGTGTCTTTCATTCATATTGACCATTGGTCTTAGCTTGGGCTATCTAAGTCATTGATTGTTATTGTTTGTTAAGTTATTTTAGGCTTCGACAGTCGATGCTCTTGGCTAGGCTTCTTACATCAGTTGAATTGGGATCTGATCCTAGTTGACACATTGCTTCATGCTCTTGGATTACATATTTTCATTAGAAACCGAAAGATAGGTCTTGGAATTACAAGCCAAAGAGCTCTCCTTTCGATTATTAGCAATTTGTATTTTGTAGAAATTATAGGGTAACATGGGTAAATTTGTGTGTTGCTTTTATTTCCATATTTATTCTATTATTATCCATGCTGTGATTTTTATTATTCTTGTGAATTTATAATAAACCTTATTATCCCCTTAGGGTTAATTCAATCCAACACACTCTGGAATAGTGCTTCACTTCCAATAGTTTCACTCGATCCAGCCATAGTCACTCGATGGACGCTGTGCCACGATTTGACTATAATCAAATCAGAGCTTTCATACTGAAGATTGATAATATTCTTAAGTCGAGAAAACACTATAAATTTGTCACATTTATATTTTCTATTGGACCTTAGTTAATTAACCAATAGAAAACTATCGAGTGAGTCATTTCATAGTTATCCAATAACTACCAGTACGTAACTCCATGGTGTCTCCAACAACCTTGAGTAATACACTGACCAACATTTGGAGAGAGTTAAGTTCTCTTGTCTCAACGATATATCGATATCCAATCTCGATCATCTTGACTAAGAATATTTAAAATGGTATATTTATTTTCATTGTGATAAATTATCCACGGTTATAACATGTAACTACTATCAAAAAACATATCATTTATTGATTTTCTGTTAAATGTACTTCTAAGTAAATTAACTAATTAATATAGCATATAATATCAAGTATATAATAGAAAGAAAATACCTTTTATTTCGAATAAGATTGATTATCGAGTTAGATATATGTAACAAATTATATAATTACATATAGCGTATATCTTTAACTCTATCAAAACATCCCTTCGGCTAAGTGTATTTTCGTTCAAAAATTACTTGAAATATTCCCTGAAAACCTAATAAAAATATATATGTATTTTTTCACAAGATTTCTAAAAATCCATATTTCTAGCCATTTTCTATAATAAACAATTCTTAGATTATTCATATCTAATTACTTGTTTACAAGAAAATTATACAAATCAAAGTACATTTCTAGTAATGTGTTCGTAACATTATATTAAAGTATCAGATTATTTAAATCACAATGAGCATAATAAATAAACATATTTTATTTCAATCATGTTTAGTTACAAAGGAAAATGAGGATTAAGAGGTATATTGTGATGACCCGGAATTTTTAGGCAAATATTTATGTGATAAACTTCTTTTATAATTATTTAAAATGTGCCAAAATTATTCTTTTAAAACAAATAAAATATGTATCTGTTATGTGTGTGTGTGTGTGTGTGTGTGTGTGTATTAGTAGATTGTAAATAAGAATTTGGATTTGAAATTCAAAGGTAAATATCTTAAAAATAAATTGGATTTAAAACTATATATTTTAAAACTAGTATATATATATATATATATATATGATTATTTATTAATGTATAGTTATATTTTAAATCATTTTCTTTAAATTTATATAAATATAAATAAAGGAAATGTATTAATAAAAATTGAAAATATAATATAAAAACATATTAAATCATAAAGGCATGCAAATTAACAAGTGTAAACATTTCAACATGCAATTTAACACGTGCCATATTATTAATTTACTTTCCATTTTTTTTAAATAATAAATAAAAGGTTTACAAGGTTATATATACCTCTTTACCCTTTCTCTTCTCATTTTTCTTTCATATATTCAAAATCAGAAAAAATAAAATCCAAAATAAAGCAACTCTTTCAAATCTCAAACCTGAAGCTAGCAATTCAAGATCCAGATACAACACAACTAAGTACAAGATTCAAGTTTCCAGTTTTCAAAGATCAAAGCATTTCTGGTTTTCAAGTTTTAAAGCTAATCCTCTGTTCAACATCAAAACAGTGAGTAAACATTTTTTTTGATTGCATGTGATAAATACTTAAAGTATGTTGTGAAAAATGTTTATATGGATGCAAAATATGCCTGCATGCCTGTATATTTTGTGTGCATGTCCGTGTACAGGCAAATATGTCTATGTTCTAAATTACAGGCTTTAAACAATTTCAAAATTCAAATCCTCATCCCCCAATTCTTTTTGGGCTTTGATGTTTAAACAAAAAGTGTTTAGATTAACAAGATCTTAATTTTAAAAATATTTTTAAGTATAATAAGTTTGAGTTTTTCTGAAAAATCAAGAAATACAGATAAACCCAAAACATATCAAAATTTTGACCAGTAAGATTTCAAGTTTCACTTACATTACCTGATTCATTTTCAAAAATCATGAATTTTAAAAGAAAAATCAAGATTTTTATGTAAGTATTGATTGAGAATTTTGGGGTTGAACGGGAACTTTGTTTTTGGCAATTACTGGTAATCGGAGCAAGGTGGGTGGTCGGGCTCATGGCTGAAGCTTGCTCGGACGTCAGGGGTTCTGGCAAAAATGATCAGTGAATTTATAGTTCACCATGGTGGCTAAACGATGACGATCTAGGGTTTTAAGACAGGTTTTGGTCGGCTTGGGTTTCCAGGCTGCTGCATCGTCATCAAAGCACCTGAGATGATCGGAGTGAGGGAGATCGAAGCGTGGGACTGCGGCGAGGCTTTGGTCAGAGTGTTGAGCTTTCTGGTGGTCTGAGGCGACGGGTCAAGGGGATTTTTTGGTGATAGTTTCTGTTCCAGTAGGTACCTATGTTGCTCATTTTCGATTTCGAGTTTGTTTCGAAATTTTGGTGGTCCGGCGATGGCAATGGTGATCGGAGCGTTGGCATTCATGCCTGCACATGCACATGGTTCAGCGTGTATTAGTAGTTGTTTTGGTTGTTGTAGGTTTTGAGAAGATGGAGTTGTCTCGAGAGAGCTCGGGGAGGTTTCGTGTTTGGCTCGAGTGTGTTTTATAACAGGTTTTTAAAATTGAAACAAAAAAAGTCTAAAAGAAAAGAAGAAGAAAGAAGATTTTTCACTCTGGTTTGAGTAAGGGGAGAACACAGGTTAGTCTCGGGTTTCTAAAGTATATTAACAGTTTTTAAAAAAAACAAGTTTTTAAAATCCTTTCTTAACCAACTCTTTTAAATAATAAATGTTTGTTTAAGTTTTGGGTTAGTTAAAGGTTTTAAATTAAATTATTTAAATTAGTTAAGTTTAAAATATTTTATTATGTGTCCATAATTAATTCTTAAAGTTCATTTAAATAAATTTAATAATGTAATTAAGTAGTTAATTAAAGAAAGGTAAAATATTAATTATTAAATAACTTAGAGGTCTTAAGTTAATTCATATTTAAATGATAAATTAATTTCAAAGGTTTATTAAATAAAATTTAATAATGTAATTAAGTAATTAATTAAGATATATGGTTTACCTTTAATTAATTGAGGTCTTGGGTAATTAAAGATTAATTAATCAATGAAAGTAATTAAAGAATAATTAATTAATGAAATTAATTAAAGAATAATTAAAGGTTAATTAATTAATAATTAAAGGATAATTAATCAGTAATCATAGGATAATTAATTAATGTAAGTAATTAAAGATGATTAATTAATTAAAATAATAATAATAAATGGATTGAAATTAATTAATGTTAATTAAGCAGGATTATAAGTAATTAATTCATAAATAATTAATTTATTTTGTGTTAATTAAATTAATTATAAATTATGTGATTAACTAATCTTGCTTAGGGATAATTAATTATATTGAATGTTTGGATTGATTAATATCTCTAGTCTGTTACAAGTTCTGTGATGTGCAATGCTTTGGATTGAGCTGTGATAAATGTGAGTTATTTATCTGTGATGAATTGTTGTGTTTTGAATTGGATTAAATTGTTTTACTTAAACAACTTGACATTAAAAGAAACGTTTGGATTTCGATGAGACCGGGATCGGATTCCAAATGGTTATCCGAAATCCACATCGATCCAAATTAAACGATAGGTCATGAAATCTCAAGTAAAGATCAAGATGAAGGCTCAGAATGCAAGGGCTATTGGTCGTTAACTCTGAGTGTGATTCCAAAACGAGTGTAACGGAGATAGTGCATTCGGTTCCGTTCGAACCCGGAATGGACTTGTATGGATGAATGCTATTAGACCATCATCAATGGAGGACGATAAGCATTCCAAGATATGTGTTCTAAAAAAGTAATCGTAGCCTCAAGCCTCATCAACCGAGAATGGCTAAAACAGGGAAGGTGCAGAAAGGCTAAGTGGGTAGCACCCAAGTAGGATAAGATTTTTCCCTGTCTAAAGGCCCCTTTATTCGGCTGTGTGGGCGGTTGTTGGCCACAACCGTGGGGTTGTCTTATTCGGACTATCCAGTAAGGTCTAGCTCTGGTCTTGTGTAGCAGGGGATCAGGGTGGATCCTCGATACAGTGATCTAGACCACGTACTGTGATAGGCAGTACCCAGTAGCCCTGTCATTGAATCCAATCTCCAATAAGTGATCTCGGACTTAATTGTATACCTATTTATGTTGGAATTTAATGAATGTAACAATTTCGGCTATGTGAATAATTTATTTGAAAACCCTAGACACTATTATAACATAACAGAATTTCTTATCAAATGTTTTGGTTATCATAAGGGAAAAGCTTGTCCGTCTTTATTTGCAAAGAGTCTTACGAGATACCTTTTATTTCAAAGGTTTTTCAAGTTAAACAACTTAACCATTTACTCACACTAGACCCATGTATGACCCAAAGTTTCTTTTATTTTTTTCTTAAACTCTTGGGTACTCAAATTTTTATGAGTAGCCAATTGATCAGGTTGGCTTGACGAGTTTTGGAAGGACTTGGAGCAGGATACTTGGTGTATCTGTATATATTTATTCCGCTGTGTTGGTATCATCAGTTTGTATTTTGGGATGTAATGAATAGACTGGTCTTCACGACTGTCTAATGTGATGTTGTAACTGAATGTCTCTGATGTATGATGAATACTATGTATCTATGTGATGTAATATTATTTTCTGTTTCCGCTGTGAGATTCGGATGTTGTTTAATTCTTTCTTTCTATTTTCTTTTCTACCTATTTCTTTCTAACCTATGATACGTCTTTCTATGGCATGAAAGGCGGGTCGTCGCAGTTGGTATCGGAGCGCTAGGTTGAGATAATACCTATGCTTTTGGGTTAATACCCATCTTGAGAGAGCGTACTCGTAAATTTTTATATATCTATATACCTATCTGATTGTTGGGTTACCTGTCTAGGTTGCCAACATGAGTTCTTAAGGAAGGAGAGGTAGAGGTGTGAGCAGCACGACGACCACAAATGGAAGAGGTCTGAATGCTGATGGAGGAAGGGTAACAGGCGAGGCTGTGAATCCAACACCGCCTCGAGTAAGTTTTACTACATTGTGTAAGGATTTCACCAATCTCGGAGGAAAACCCTTTAAAGGAACAGAGTCCATCATTAAAGTTCAGGTTTGGTTACGCTCGTGCAAGCAGATTTTTAAGAGTTTGGATCTGTCAGTTGAGCAAAAGCGTGTCATGGCATCTTGGCAACTTCAAGAAGGAGCAGCTGCATGGTGGGATGCGGTTACAATGAATATTTCCGAGGATGATATCTCTTGGAGAAAGTTTAAAGAACTGTTTGAGGAATAGTTTATGCCTACATCTGGGAAGACTCGTCTGTATAGAAATTTTCTAGATCTTAAGCAAGGAAGTATGTCGATATCAGAATATGAGACTAAGTTCAACGAATTGTCACGCTACGGACCTGATCTTATTGATACACCCCTCAAGAAGAACGAGATGTTTGTGCTTGGAATGAGGCCCGAGTTTCATGAGATGATGACTGCGCATCTTAAGGGATCATTCGTGGAATTGATAGATATGGCATTGAGATATGAGGAGCTTATGGAAAAGAAACCTCTTGCAACTGTGTCAGCACCGAGTGGGAATTCTTCCAATCCAAACAAAAGGAAATTCAACTCGAATTAGAAGAAGCAAGGTAAAGGGAAACCAGGAGGCAACAATGGAGCTCGGAAGTGTTATGTGCGCTAACAAGAAGGTCATTTGGCTCAGCAGTGTCCTAGAGGTGGAGCTCAGCAGCAGCAGCGTCAGAATGGACCCGGTTCCGCGATGGTTCAGAAGTCTTTGTGTTTCAACTGTCAACAGCTAGGGCATATAGTGAAAGCTTGCCCCTTCTTCAGAGAGCTTAACTGACTAAGGTGTTTGCTATTCAAGGAGGACCATCAACTTCTCCGGATGGGAAAGGCAAAGGCGTTCTTGAAGGTACTTTGCTTTTAGATGGCATTTGTGTTAGAGTTTTGTTTGATTCTGGTGTTTCCCTTAGTTTTATTTCTTTGGAAACGGTAGAGAAATTTCATCTTACCCCTAGTATCATAGACCGCCCTATTTTTGTATCTAATCCCATAAGGGGAGTGACCAAGTTAGATATGATCTGTAGAGGTCTAAGAATTTCTTATCTGTCCCATAGTTTCTCGTGCGACCCATTTGTATCGGATTTTAAAGGATTTGACCTTATTTTGGGAATGGATTGGTTGGACAAACATAAGGCTGTTCTGACTTGTGAAGAGAGAATTGTGTCATTGGAAACTGTGCTGGGTAGGATTGCAAAAGTGACTTGCGATAGTCCAGGAATTCATTTGAGCAGTCTTTTGCTTGGAAACGAGGCATCTCTATAAGACGTAGGATCCATCAAAGTGGTCAGAGATTTTCCGGACGTCTTTGAAGAAGTCAAAGGTTTGCCCTTGTATCGGGAGATCGAGTTTCGTATCGACTTAGTTCTAGGAGCGATACTAGTTGTTTTATCCAGTAGAAGGATGGTGCCGAGAGAGAGAGAGAAGAATTGGTGAAGCAGACTCAGGATTTCTTGGAAAAAGATTTGATCCAGTCTAGTCGTTCTTGTTGGGGTTCTGCTATAGTTTTTGTGACCAAGTCAGATGGATCTTTAAGATTCTATGTAGATTATCGGGAGTTGAATAAGGTGACTATTAGGAATAAGTATCCCTTGCCTCGTATAGATGATCTTTTTGATCAACTTCGTGGAGCTTCTGTTTTCTTTCAGTTGGATCTAGCTTTGGGTTTTCACCAGCTAAGGGTGGTTGAAGACAGTATACCGTTGATTGCATTCAGAGGACCCAACTGTTTTTATGAGTGGCTGGTTATGCCTTTTGGGCTAACCAACGCTCCAGCTTATTTTGTGGATCTGATGAACCGTGTCTTTCGGGATGTGCTGAACAAGTTTATGCTCATGTTCATCGAAGACATTCTCATCTACTCCAAATCTGAGGAAGAGTATAAGCGTCATTTGGAGATAGTGTTAGAGACATTGAGGAGGCATGTCCTGAAAACTAAGTTTTCGAAGTGCCATTTCTGGAAGTCGGAAGTAAGATTTTTAGGACACATTATATCTGGAGAAGGTATTTCTGTGGATCCGACCAGGGTAGCAGCTGTTCATGAGTGGAAGCAACCGCAGACTCCTACGGGAGTTTGCAGTTTTCTTGGTTTGGCAGGGTACTACAGGAAATTTATTCTGGGCTACTCTAAGATTTCTTCACACTTGACCAAATTGACTAGGAAAGGAGCGAAGTTTAAATGGATCCCTAAGTGTGAAGAAGCATTTCATGGTTTGAAGGCGAGTGTGACGACCCGACTTTTTCTCCACAGAAAAGTCGTATCATCTAGAAGAAAGAAAGGGATAGAAAAGAGAAAAGAAAGAGAAGAAAGAAGAACAACATCAGAATCTCAACAGCGGAACGAATAGATTATATTAATAACATAAATATTACATAGTATACAACACTAATCAGAGTTACACAGAAAATCATCTCATACTAGACAGTTATAGACACCTGTCTAGTTATAAAATTCAATACAACTCAACAAAGAAATACCAACACAGAGAACACACAGCGGAACTATATATCTACAACGAAGAAGCCTCCTGCTCCATTGCTCCTCTATAATTCGTCAAAAGCTAACCTGAATCCCTTGGCTACTCATAAAAATTTGAGTACCTAAGAGTTTAAGAAAACAGAAGATAAATTCTAGGTCAGACATGGGTCTGGTGTGAGTAACAGGTTAAAGTTGCTTAACTTTGAAAATCCTTTGAAAAGAAAAGAAGTATCACGTAAGACTTCCCACACATAAACATGGAAAAGTTTTTACCTTACGCTAACCAAAACATTTGATAGGAAATCCAGTGATATTATAATAGGTCTAGGGTTTTCAAATAAATATGAAATAGCTGAAATTGTTACATCTATTAAATTCCAGCTACTAGCCACAAAAGTGGGTAATACAATCAAAACCGTTGGCACTTATTGGATTTTGGATTCCATACAAAGGCAGGGCTACTGGGGTACCGTCCGTCATAGTACGTGGCCTAGATCAACGTACCGAGGAGTACGCCCGCTCCCCTACAACACAAGACCGAAACCATCCCTTACTGAACAGTCCCGAACAAGACAACCCCGCAGTTGGCTTACGTTCCAACCTCCCACACAATCGAAATAAAAAGGGACCTCTAGACAGGGGAAAATCTCGTCCTACTTGGGTATGACCCACTTAGCCTTGCTGCACCTCCCCTGTTTTAGCCATTCCCAGTTGACGAGGCTTGAGGCTACGATTACCTTTAGAGAACACATCTCTTAGAATGATCATCGTCCACCTGAAGATGTTCTGAAAGAATTTAATCCATACAAGTTCGTTCCAGGTTCGAACGAAATCGAAGGCATTATCTCGTTACACTCATTTTGGAATCACCCTCAGAGTTAACGACGATAACCCTTGCACTCTGAATCACCATCTCGAACCTATAAGAACTATCTCCGTCAAACTCATCACGGAAGCACCCCCAGAGTTATACTGACGTATAGTCCTTACACCTCGAGTCTTCACTCTTCACAAGAGATTCACGGCCTATCGTTAATTTGGATCGATGTGGTCTTCGGATATCCAAATATGGAAACCCGATCCCGTTCTCATCGAAATCCAAAGCGTGTATTTTAAGGCCAAGTTGTTTTAAAGGTTTAAAACAATTCAATTATCCATATATCCAAATAGATAAATCACATATTCACAACAGATAATCAACATTATCATCACATCAGATAAACCATATTATCATTATCCAAAAAGATAATCTATATCAACATCACAATGCATCCAATGCATCCAAATCACTCAACATTATCTATCTCATATCTGAGATTCAAACCATCTAAGGCAAACAACATCACCCAACCATATAAGCCATGATTTATAATCATACCAAATATAATTAATTTAAAATGAATTAAATTAATTAAATTATTTCTAATTAATTTAAAATAAATTAAATTAATTATTTCTTCAATATCAACTTGCTTATATCATTATTGATTAATTATCGATCAATTAATTAATCATCAACCAATTATTTATTTTAATCAATCATCCCTGATTAATTAATCTTTAATTATATTCAAGTAATTATTCACTAAATAATTTCTCAACTTAACCAAATACAGTAATTAATCTTTAATTACGTTCTTAATTAATTAATTATAATTAATTACATTACTTCTTAATTAATTACATTAATTAATTCCTTCATTTATTAATTATTTCTAAATAAATCCATTCTTAATTACATCATTAATTATAATAATTAATGATCTCTAATTTCATTTTCTTATTTAAATTTTGACATTGAAAATCATATTTTTGAGATTGACAATAATAGTTTTTTTCTGAGCGAATTCAAAACTTTAATTACATTGAGTAATTAATCTACAATTAAACCATAATTGTTAATCACCTTTGATTAACTCCATTTAGTAATTAACTACCCTTAATTACTTCACCAAGTAAATTAATTACTTCATAATTGATTATCTCTAATTAATCCCTTGATTAATTCACAGAGTGATTATACTCAAATTACTTCATCACCAAATTACTTTCAATTAATTACATACAGTAATTACCCATTAATTACTTCCCTAAGTAATTCTCTTCATTAAGTAATTATACCTCACAATTCATCAAATGATTATTTAAAATTAATTAAACTGAATTAATTAACTTAATCAAATCAAATTAACCTCAATTAATTACAATAAGTAATTAATTCCTTAATTACTTCCCTAAGTAATTATACTTCATAATTTACACAGATGATTATCTTTAAATTAATTAATCTAATTAATAATTGAAATTAATCACATTAAATAATTATTAAATAATCCTTAGTAAATGAACTTCATTAACTATTAACAATTCATTAATTATTTTTCTAAAATAATTAACTTATTTTAATCATTATTAATTACAAATTAATTAATTAACACATTAATTAATCCTTAATTAATTAAATAATTAAGTGTTAACTACAACTTAATTAATCCATTATTACTGGATTAATTAATTATTAATCATTAATTAAAACAAATCTTATTTATTAATGATTCATAAATTATAAGTTAATTATTCTAAGAATAATTAAATCTCAAACTTTTAAGATTAAACCCTTAATTATCATTTCATTAACTTATTAAATAAATTAATTATTCATTTAATTACTCTAATAATTAAATGCATGACAAATCATTAAATTATAATTTAACTTTTACAAGTTTTAAAATCAATTTAAAACCCTTAAATGGTAAATAATACTTTTCTTATAAAAGAGATTTTACAAAAGTTAAAACAAATTTCTTTTTAAATTCAAACATTTTCTTTATCATTCAAATTTGTTAAAATACTTAAATTTATAAAACTTAAATCTATCTTGAAACAAAGATTCAAAATCTAAATTTGAATCAAATTTAAACTTTGTTTAAACATTACTTTATATTTAAATTTCCAAATTTAAATTCAAATTCCTTTAAAAACATTTTTAAACAATAAAACTCTTTTAAAATTATTTTACACAAATTTGAATTTAAAATCTTAGTCATTTCCAGCTATGATTCAAAATGAAATTTGAATTCATAATTTAATCTTAGATTTAAAACTCATTTTAAAATCTTGCTTAACAATTTAAATTCAATTTAAAATTGAAAACAAGACAGTTTTCCAACCTGAAATGAATCCAACTCGAGCAATCACAAAATTCACTCAAGCCTCATCCTATCCTAACCTGAGCAAAATTCAAAACAAACTCGAGTAAACTCGAGTAACTTTCATTTGCACCTATTCAAAAATTACAAAACTGTCAGGTTTTAACCAAAAACCTGCAACAACCATATTACCCGAGCCCACAAACAATATACTTCGAGTTCCAAACCCCATTGCTTCGAGCAAATCACAAATTAACCCGTTATAACACGAGTAGATATCTCTTCTTCCCCAAAACACAACCGACACACCAAGATTCACCTGTGCACCTGCAACACCACGGCAACTAATTCTGACCTCTCGCGACCATTCATGCACGTCGATGGTCAACACCCAACGCCAATTCGACCTTCAAACCAACTGCAGAAACCCCAAACAAAAATTGAGCCTTCGAGCTCAAAACAGAAAACCATGTCGAAACAGGTAAATGCCTTAATCTCAACATTCTGATCATCGGCGAATCTACGCCTCCGGCCACTACTTCCTTTATACCCCATCTACTCAAAACAGGGCAAGCTCGATCACCTATTTTGATCGCGGTGATCAATTTTCTTGAACATAGGAAAACTAGGGTTAATTATTTAAATCCCTAATCACCACTGCCTCCATGCTTTAAACCACCTTCAACTATTTTTCTTTTAAACTACGATCATCACTCTATCACTAGAAATGATTCTGGCCAATCCAACCTTCTAGATTGACAGATCCAACTCAAAACAGAATTTCTGGTTAAACCAAAAATACCAAATTCTATTCAAACTAAAAATTAAAATTTTAGTTTTAAAATTCATATCTTTGATAATGTAACATGTTTATATTCTTAAATCAAAGAATTTAGACGATTAAATTCTTATTTTCAAAGGATTGCTCTGTTGACTTATGTTTTCCAGAGACACTACAGGTTTTCCCTTAATATTTTTTTAAATAAAATTTAAACTTAATTTACATTACATAACCAAATTTGTTTTGAATCTTAAAACTTAACACATATTTAATCATCTGAAATGGAAATTCAAGCAAATTCTATAACCTGACACTTAAGATCAGGAAACAGTTTACACTACAGCATGCATTACACATACATTCATCTACATACTAATATAGGCTTGAAAAAACATACGAACATTTCATTTCTAAAGTAAAACGGCAACTAAATATTTAAGTTTATAAAATTTTACTCACGTTAATTTTAGGAGCAGAGCATCCATTGTTACTTGAAAAGCTTTGAATCCTGAACTTGAATTGTGCTTTAAATTTGAAAGCTTCAGATTCTACTTTTATTTTTGGTTATGACTTGAACTTCAATTTGCTTTTTCAACTGCAGATGCTTTTAATACATACATCTTGCTTTTGTAATGCTTTCCTTGATTTCATTTGCAAGCTTTCCAGAAAAATGCAGGCATGGATGTTTTTCAAAACAGAAATGCAGGACTTTGAAGTTGCAAATGAATTTCAGGTGCATGCAGGTTAATGAATTGAAGTGCTATAGGTTTTGAGGATGTTGCATGCAGGTTTGGTTGAAGTTTTTTAAAAACAGAAAAGATCTGTAGAACTTTGTATTGTAAATTGGTCTCAGGTAAATGCTTTTGAAGAGCTACAGATAATTTACATTTCAATTTTGAAAACGGTTTCAGATAGTTTTGGTTTTGAGGGGAACAGGGGTTTCAGTTTAAATTTGAGGGAAAACAGATTTTGCAGATTGTGGTTTTGATTATGGATTTCAGATTCTTTTACAGCTGAAGATTTCTCATGCTTTTGAAAAAAAAAGAATAGAAAAAGAATAAGATGAGGAGTATTGTGTTTGTATAAGAGAAATTTTTGATTTCATTAAACTAAAAGAAAAATAAAAATAAAATTGGACACTTGTTTCAATTTTAACATTTGTCACTAATTTAGTTTAGGCTTTAACACATGTCATTTTAAGTGTTAATAAACTTACATATGTAAATTAAGAGTATTTTAATTTAAATTAAATTGTTTATAAAACTCTAACTTATTTTATAAGAGCTTTTATATCTTATTTTATTTCTTATGTAATATAGAAATGAATTTTATTTCTTTTTAAATCAAAAAGAAATGGAAACAATCAAATTATAAATATAAGCTTATTCTAATATTTTTAAAATACTTATCCTTTAAATTTCAAAACACTGAATTCAAATTTTAAATTAATTTATCAAATCCAATTTTAAAATCAAGTTATATATATAGATGCATATATAACTCTTGTTAAAATTAAAAATAACAAATCCTATTTCTAAAAATCTATTTATATTTTATGAAAAACTAAGTATTATCATTTTTATTTAAAAATAACAAATTAAACAATATTAAATAATTTATAAAAGAGATTATAAACAAATTAAGATCATTTGTAATTTGTATTTTAAATTCTTATATATAATTACAAGTAATATTTAAAAATAAAATAAAACAAAGCTTTTAATGTTAATCAAATTTAAATTCCTTTTTAAGATAGTTAAAAATATAAATTTAAACAAATAAGATTTATCATAAGTATAAACCACATAATTATTTATTAAATTGCTTTGAAAAGCCAATTCTCAAATTTAAATCAAATTTCAAATTTACCAAATATAAATTAAAATTAGAAAATTGATTCATTTACTAAATTCCAAATCAAAGTTTATTCAATTTACAATATATACAATTATATATATTATAAACAGAAAACAATTTATTTGCTTTAAAAAGATAAAATCTACCAATTTAAATATTTACTAAAGAAGATTATTAAATCAATTCAAATTTGTTATTAAAAATTATTAAATCAATTAAATTTTTAACACAGATTATTGTATTTATATTGCCCAATTTTTTGGGATATCACAGCGAGGTTGACCAGCGCACCTGTTCTGGCTATTCTTGATGGAAGAAGTAAGTTCGAAGTATACCCTGATGCTTATGGAGTAGGGCTTGGTGTTGTTGATGCAAAATGGAAAAGTGATTGCATACGCTAGTAGGCAGTTGAAGCCACATGAGAAGAACTACGCTACCCATGATTTGGAATTGTTGGCCATCATCTTTGCTTTAAAGATTTGGAGGCATTATCTGTTGGGAGAGAAGTTCGAGCTTTTCACTGATCATAAACCTTTAAAGTATCTTTTCTCCCAAAAGATCTGAATTTGAGGCAGCAAAGATGGGTGGAATTTTTAGCATCATATGATCCAGAAATTCTCTATACTTCGGGGAAAGCAAATACTGTGGCGGATGCTTTAAGTAGAAATGCAGTTTTGTCTATTTTGGAAGTTATTCTGTCTCTACTTGACAGGATTGCAAGTAAGCAAGGATCGAATAGAAGTTTGAAAGCAATCATTAGGAAAGTTAAGAATGGGTAGTGCACCAGTTTCAAGATTGATGACCAGGGAACTTTGAGGATCAACGGGAGAATCTGTGTTCCGAATATCAAGGATCTGAAGCAAGAAGTTTTGTCAGAGAGTCATCGCACCAGGTTGAGTATCCATCCGGGGATTTCGAAGATGTATAGGGATATGAAGAGAGTCTTCTGGTGGAAAGGAGTGAAGATGGATATTGCTACCTTCGTCAATGGATGTGCGATCTGCCAATAAGTGAAGGGTGATCAACAGAAGTCCGCAGGATTGTTGCAGCCTCTGGAAGTCCCAAAATGGAAATGGGAATGATATCAATGGATTTCGTCGACGGGTTGCCAAGGACCAAGAAAGAAAATGAGGGAGTGTGGATAATCGTAGACAGGCTGACCAAGAGCTCCCACTTTATCCCAGTTAAGATAACCAGAACTACGGCGTCTTTAGCGGAGATTTTCTTGAAAGAGATCGTAAGGTTGCACGGAGTTCCTGTCAGCATAGTAAGTGACCGTGACACAATCTTTACCGATAAATTTTGGGAAGCACTGCAGACAGCTCTGGGAACAAGTTCAGTTAAGTACAGCTTATCATCCCCAAACCGATGGTCAAACAAAAAGGCTCAATCGTATTCTTGAGGATACGTTGAGGGCTTATGTTCTGGATTTTGGCGGATCTTAGGAGGACCATCTGCACTTGGTGGAATTCTCGTACAACAATAGTTATCATGCGAGTATTAAGATGGCACCCTATGAAGTTTTATATGAAAGACCTTGTAGATCACCATCTTGTTGGGTAGAATCTGGAGATTGTCTTATTCTTGGTACAGACTTGATTCGAGAGGCATCTACGAAGGTGGAGCTAATCAAGAAGAGAATGAAAGCAGCCCAGGATCGACAGAAGAGTTATGCAAACAAGAGACGAAGGCAATTGGAATTTGAAGTCGGACATTTGGTTTTTGTCAAAGTTTCCCTGATAAAAGGAGCGATCAGATTTAGTAAGACGGGAAAGCTTTCCCCAAGATATATTGGACCTTTTCGTATGCTCGAGAGAATTGGTGCTTTGGCTCATAAGGTTGAATTTCCAAATGGGATGGCTGGAATTCACAATGATTTTCATGTATCTCATCTAAGGAAGTACGTGTACGACCCATCGCTAGTCAAAGAACCGGCAGTGCAGGAAGATTTAGATGTCGAACTGGACTTAACTGTGGTCAGACATCCAGTCCAGATAGTAGATCAAGATGAGAAGCAGTTCAGGAACAAAATGGTGAAGCTGGTCAAGATTCGGTGGAGCGAGGATCCCAGAGATTATACCTGGGAAATTCTAGAAAGTGTCAGGAAAGCCTATCCGGATTTGTGTCAGGATAGTTAGGAATGTTTGTTTGAATGAATTATTTTCTTTGGTTGTTAGTGTATAGCCGATATGTATGCTCGATTGTTTGAAATAAAGCTTTTGGATTATCTTTGCTTTTAAATTTTGGGGATGAAAATCTTTTAAGGATGGAGGAACGTGATGACCCGGAATTTTTAGGCAAATATTTATGTGATAAACTTCTTTTATAATTATTTAAAATGTGCCAAAATTATTCTTTTAAAACAAATAAAATATGTATTTGTTATGTATGTGTGTATATATATATATTAGTAGATTGTAAATAAGAATTTGGATTTTAAATTCAAAGGTAAATATCTTACAAATAAATTGGATTTAAAACTCTATATTTTAAAACTAGTATATATATATATATATGATTATGTATTAATGTATAATTAGATTTTAAATCATTTTCTTTAAAGTTATATAAATATAAATAAAAGGAAGTGTATTAATAAAAATTGAAAATATAATATAAAAACATATTAAATCATAATGGCATGCAAATTAACAAGTGTAAACATTTCAACATGCAATTTAACAAGTGTCATATTATTAATTTACTTTCATTTTTTTAAAATAATAAATAAAAGTTTTACAAGGTTATATATACCTCTTTACCCCTTCTCTTCTCGTTTTTCTTTCATATATTCAAAATCAAAAAAAAAACAGAGAAGAATAAAATCCAAAACAACTCTTTCAAATCTCAAACCTGAAGCTAGCAATTAAAGATCCAGATACAACACAACTAAGTACAAGATTCAAGTTTCCAGTTTTCAAAGATAAAAGCATTTTCGGTTTTCAAGTTTTAAAGCTAATCCTCTGTTCAACATCAAAACCGTGAGTAAACATTTTTTTGATAGCATGTGATAAATATTTAAAGTATGTTGTGAAAAATGTTTGTATGGATGTAAAATATGCCTGCATGTCTGTATATTTTGTGTGCATGTCTGTGTACAGGCAAATATGCCTCTGTTCTAGATTACAGGCTTTAAACAATTTCAAAATTCAAATCCTCATCCCCTAATTCTTTTTGGGCTTTGATGTTAAACAAAAGGTATTTAGATTAACAAGATCTTAATTTTAAAAATATTTTAAGTATAATAAGTTTGAGTTTTTCTAGAAAATCAAGAAATGTAGATAAACCCAAAACATATCAAAATTTTGACCAGTAAGATTTCAAGTTTCACTTACATCACCTGATTCGTTTTCAAAAATCATGAATTTTAAAAGAAAAATCAAGAATTTTATGTAATTATTGATTGAGAATTTTGGGGTTGAATGGGAACTTTGTTTTTGGCAATTACTGGTGATCGGAGCAAGGTGGGTGGTCGGGATCGTGGCTGAAGCTTGCTCGGAGGTCGGCGGTTATGGCAAAAATGATCGGTGAATTTATAGTTCACCTTGGTGGCTGAACGATGGCGATCTAGGGTTTTAAGACCGGTTTTGGTAGACGTGGGTTTCCAGGCTACTACATCGTCGTCAAAGCACCGGAGATGATCAGAGTAAGGGGGATTGAAGCATGGGACTACGGCGAGGTTTCGGTCGAAGTGTTGATGTAACGATCCCAAATTTTTAAGCTAAATTTAAATTAGTAATTTATTTAGTTTTGAAAATTTTATTGTGAATTAATTTGATTTTTTCTAATTTAAGTGAGATATTCGTTTGTTTATTTACTTATAAATACAAATTGATTATAAATTGGATTCTTGAAATTGAAATGAAAAATGTAAAATAAAAAGTCAATAAGAAGTAAGAACCTAAACAAAGTATAAAATATAATAAGAATAGTATAATCTTTGTACAAAATATATATGTATGAACAAATACACAACACATTTACATCATTTCAGCTGAGAAAAAGTAATAGAACAAGAGCATAGCAAATAAAATACATTCACATATGTATGCAAGGCAAGAACAAAGTTTAAAAGAAATAAGATACAAGTATGTAGGCTGTAAACAAAAATGGGAAGTAGGACAAAGGTTATGCGGGCAAATGAAAAGTAAGTAAATAAACAAAACAAAATAAATGCAAAGAAATCTCTAACACACCACAAAATCTTCTCAACACATACAATAAATAGGTGTGCAGCGGAGTAAAAAAGGTACCAAGGCAATTAATGCCACATCTCTAGCATCAAACCAGCAAAGACTAAAACAACTTTATCTATATACATTAAGTTTTGAAAGCAACCAGGCAAAAGAATAAACAAAGTATATTTGTACATGAAGTAAAAAAAAGCAACCTGGCAAAAATAAAATAAACAAACCAAAGTAAAAATATAAACATCTTTTGTACAACTAAGATAAGCATGTAAACATAAAGGACTTGAGTAATTAATGCAACATACTTCATGCATTTAATGCAAGCATATCAACCATGCCTATTATACTAAATAATATAATCAACCTGTACAAGTATGTCTCATGTAAACTTCCTTATATATCAACCAACTCTCCTCAGTTCATAATCATCAACCTGAGAAAAGAAAAAAAAGAAAACAAAATAGCAACCTGAAAATAACAGCAACTAAAACAAATCAACAACAACCAGAGATTAAAAGCAGGGAGGAGTTACAGGAAATTCAAACTGCTGTTTCAACATAAATGCAACTCTGTTCTTTCTCCTGGAAGTACGGTGAGTAACATCATTTAAAATTTAAGTATATGAATCTACATTTTTTTGGTTTAAATCTGAAATAAGTAAGCTTTGTTTATATGTATGTTTCTGTATATAGATGAATTGTTTTGTGAAATACCATTTACAGTCTTATAGTTTAAAACAGAACAAGTTGCTTAATCACAAACTAAGATAAAAAAATTTGTTTTAAACAGGTTAGTGGAATATTTTTACTGAAAGCTTTGATTACAGTTAATCAAGCAATACATTGATAAATCCAATTGTTATAGAAAGCTAATTCAAGTTGACAACTTGGATTCCTACTGAAATTTATGATTATTAAAACTAGAATGAAGATTTTTAGCTCAGTATTTCAAGAGAAATTAGTATTTGAACCAAAACTGCACTTTTACAAATTTCTAGTGATTTAATCAATAATTGATGTTGAAATTTGTTGTGGAGTTAGATTATTGATCCAGGAATATAGGAAAATTATTGAATGATTTTTCTAATGCAAATTTTTTTAAGTCGAATCAAATTTAGGGTTTTGGTTCATATTTTTGGGGTCTGCTTACTCGATGATATCGTCGCCGTGATTTAACCGAGCTTCACGAGGTTTTGGGAGGTGGTAGAGGGAGATGATGGCGAGGTGAGGCCAGAATCACTAAGCAAATGGTGGTCGAGGTTGTGTGGACGTGGTGATTTTCTCTGACGCGTTCGAGTTGCAGTTCGTTCGATCACGCATATTTTGATTTCGTGAATTTTGCATCGAACTGGGTTTGGATTTTGAACATGGGGTCGTTATGTGGTTTATTGGGGGCGTCGTGGGTCGTCGAAGTGGTGGCGAACCACCATGCACATGCACGGTGGCGTGGAAATGTCAAGGGTTGTCGAGTTGGTGGTTGTCGCGAGTTATCACTCGAGGGAATGGAGGGGATGCTTCGAGTCGACCTGGTGCCTGCGTGCGTATGTTTGTATAATACAGCAGCATTTAATTTAAGCTAAAAATAAAAAGGAGGAAGGAGAAAAAGAACAGGTAGAAGAGGAAATTCTCGCGTTGGGCTTGAGTGATTCGAGTAGTATACTCGAAGCAAGGATGGGAAGTCTCGGGTCAAATGTTTGCTTCAGGTTTACAAACCTGTTTGGTTGCCCGAGTTTAAAACTGAGATTTAAATTTATAAAATAAGATTTAAATTAAATTTTAAATCAAAGTTAAGTTAGAATTCGAGTGAAGTTTAAATCCCAGTTTTGAAATAGATTAAGTTTTAAATTTAATTTTTTTTTTTGTAAACAACCTTAAGTGGTTTAAATAGTTTGAATTTGGAAGAAATAAAGTTTTAAATTATAAATAAGTTTAAAGTCAAATCTAAATTTGGATTCAAATATAATTTGAATCCTAGTTCTGAAATCAAAGAAGTTTTAAAATTTAAATTGTTTAAATAACTTAAAAGTGTTTAAGCAAGTAAGTGAAAATAAAAGATTTGTATTTAAAATGAATTTGATGTGTGTAAAAGAAAGATTTAAAACAAGTTAAATTAAAAACTTGAAACTGGACCTGAATTTAAATTGAATTCTAGACTTTGAAATATAAACAAAGTTTTATAGATTTATATTTTTAAATAAGTAAAATGTTCAAGTATACTTAATTTGATTTTTGCTCCTTTAAAATTTCTTTATAATAAAAATATTACTTCAACAAGTAAGTTAAAGGATTCTAAAAATTAGTTTTTAACTTTATTAAAGATAAATAAGGGTTCATTTTAAATCTTGGATTTCAAATGGAATTTAAAAGACAAGTTTGAAAATAAAAGTTTCAAAAATATTGGTAAATGATATTTAAATCATTTATAAGAATGAGTTTATCTTAAAAGTTAATTCATGATTAAGGATTAACTATTTAAGAAATTAATTATGGATTAATAATTGATTAAATAAGTAATTAGGGATAATTACTTATTATGATAAATTAAGGATAATTAGTCAAATGGTAATTAATTAAGAATTAATTAATAAATGTGGTTAATTAAGATTAATTAAATAATCAAGAGGTAAAGATTTATTAAGTAAGGAATAATTAATTTATAAATTAAGGATTATTAATTAGATATTAATTAATAATTAAAGTTGATAAATCAAGTGATTAAGCAATAATTAATTTAAGAATAATGTGATAAATTAACCAAAGCAATTAATTTGAGAATAATTAATTTATTAAAAGTTAATAAGTTAAGGAAAGTGATTAAGAAATAATTATTACTTAAGGAGTGGTTAATTTGTTATTAATTAAGAAAATTAATTAAGGATTTATTTTTAACTAAGGGTTAATTAATAATTAATTAAAGGATAATTTATTAAATGTTTTTGTGACGCCCCACCTCTATACACACGCTAGCCAAGAACACTACGGTGTAATGCTGTCAACTAGCACGGAGAATAAGGCTGTTGAGGAGCGACCATCCGTGTAATTGCTTTGCGCGAGCACCGATATGTCAGATAATATAACATGCATTCTATTTCAAGAGGAAATCCGACATACCGACACAAACTCAAAGCTACTACACGGTGGCTATATAAAATCTTCGGAAACAAATATAGAAATAAACATAACATAAATCAGTCACAGATAATTCATATCACAAAGGCGGAAATAGATATGAATATTACACATGAAAGTGTACATCAGAGTAGTGGTCAAGAAGATCCACAACATCACAAAAGAATAGATACAAGTGCAAGACAAAAATATGTATACATCAAGGAGTCTGTATCTCAAATGTATACAACAAAAACACTACCAAACTAGAGTAGTTAGCCAAAAGTCAGATGATAGTCCGATAAGGAGTCAAGCAGAAGCACCTGTAAAATCTCAGTCTGACCCGAGTATTATTTAAGAAGAAAATAATAAACGGATCGGTCTGGCTATAAATATCAGATGAAGTGATATATAATAAGAGATATGACATAAACATATAATAATCACAACGCCAAGCTGTGATAAATAGGTAATTGAAAATCAACAAGAGATTAATCAATATCACAATAATCTACACAAGATAAAAAGGAATGTCATACTCCTAATTTCATTCACCAAGCCACAATAAACGACATATATATCAATGTCCATCGTAAAAGTTGGTGAAACATAAATTCCAGAAATCAACACACGAAATCCAGAAATCACAAAAAGGTATGTGTGAGTGGAATCACACAAGTGGTGTCTAGGCTAACCGAAAAGGTATGTGCGAATGGAATCGCACAAGTGGTGTCTAGCCTAACCAAAAAAGCAAAAAGGTATGTGTGAACGAAATCACACAAGTGGTGTCTAGGCTAACCGAAAAGGTATGTGCGAATGGAATCGCACAAGTGGTGTCTAGGCTAACCGAAAAGGTATGTGCGAACGGAATCACACAAGTGGTGTCTAGGCTAACCGAAAAGGTATGTGCGAATGGAATCGCACAAGTGGTGTCTAGCCTAACCAAAAAGCAAAAAGGTATGTGTGAACGGAATCACACAAGTGGTGTCTAGGCTAACCGAAAAGGTATGTGCGAATGGAATCGCACAAGTGGTGTCTAGCCTAACCAAAAAGCAAAAAGGTACGTGTGAACAGAATCACACAAGTGGTGTCTAGGCTAACCGAAAAGGTATGTGCGAATGGAATCGCACAAGTGGTGTCTAGCCTAACCAAAAAGCAAAAAGGTATGTGTGAACGGAATCACACAAGTGGTGTCTAGGCTAAACGAAAAGGTATGTGCGAATGGAATCACACAAGTGGTGTCTAGCCTAACCTCGCAAACAAAGAGACATCGCACATTGCTAGTCTAAACCACAAAGATGATCGTCATGATCAACGAGAAGTGTCAATTACACTAAGCTAGTAAATATAAAAGTTTAGCTTCATGTCCCATAACCACTTGCTTAATTTAAACATTTACGAACAAACTGTAAATCTCCACTAGAAAAATGTCACAAGAGGTTCAATCGAACAAGTCCAAGAATTAACCGACGAAGTAAACGCAAGCGTTTCATACCACTCGTTTTACTAAGCCGTTTAATTAGATTTCTCATACGAGTGAGGTAAAGGTTTGTATATACTAATAGATTAGAAATCGGTTTGAGAAAACGAGCTTTGTAATAAAATAGTGCTGAAATCATTTGAAGAAAGAGTTTTGATATTTACTACTAGTATAGAAAACCTTTATATTTTTGAAGTGAAAAATCACAAAGAAGATTGTAAGAACAATTAATCACTAAAATTCACATACGAAGATGTGAATAAAATCCAAGGAAACCGATAAAGAATCCATCGAAATGGATATTCAAAAATCCCTAAAAAGAGTCATCAAAGTCATAATAAATGATAACAACAAATAGGATTATCACGAATCGATTTAAATTGGAATTCTCAAACAAATAGGCAAATAGGAAAAATAGTGCTGATTCAGACGTCTGAAATCAAGGATTCAGACGTTTGAATCTGGAAAATAAATAGTTTCCAAAGACAGAATTCAGACGTCTGAATCCCTGGATCCAGACGTCTGAAATAGGCACTTTTTAGCCTATTTCCTTTCTGGTTCCAAACGAACCAATTCAGACGTCTGAAACCATATATTCAGACGTCTGAATCTGAGAATAGAAATCTTCCCAGAACAATATTCAGACGTCTGAATATTACGTTTCAGACGTCTGAATCTGGGGTTCAGGGCATTCCCTGAACCTAGGCCAAAAATGGCCAAACGAATATCGGAAACGATCGATCGAGCAAAAGGCGATGACTAAGGAATTACGTCGAACGACAACCCAGCCTAAACGGCTCTTCGATACGCCTCAAATATCAATGTCCAAATATCCATAATAGGATTTTCATAAAATTAGACCAAAACACCAAAAATTGGAATATACACGAAATCAATCCAAAACAAAATCAATTGCACACAAATAAGTGTTAGGAATTCATACCTAACAATCGAAGATAATTATAGACTAAGATGTGAGATAAAAATCTCACCTTTGAACTAAAATTTATGAAGATGAAGCTTGAAAGCAAATGGAAATCAACCACACTTCAATCTCACACTAGAAGCTTGAATCAAAGCTTAAAAGAAGAACATTCCCTAAGTTAGGTTTAGGAAATTTCAGAAATTCAAAGAGAGAATGAGTTGGAGAAGAAGAAGAGGAAGCTTACCAATGGGTTCTCTTTGATTATGGAGCAAGAACTTGGATTTGCAAAGCAAGCTAGGGCTTAGGAATTTCTATTTCCCATTCTCCTCCTCCATTTTTGCTTGAGCTTGAGTGCTAGGAAAATAGAAAAGAAGTGAATGAAGAGGAGAGGGGTTGGGACTGAATACATAAGTGGGGTTATTGGGCTCAGCCCAAACCAAAGCCTTAAGTAAAAAGTGGCAAAAATCAACTTTCTCCAAACATATCGAAGCTTATACTCAAAAAGGTCGCAAATGGCATTTTAAACTCAATGGGAGTGGTCCCGAGTCCTAATTCGACCGTTTGCAAAAAGTAGCTTTTCGGACCAAAATCCGATGAACGGTAAAATATTTAAATAAAATATTTAAATATAAAATCGATAAATATGCGGGTTGTTACAGTTTTGTAATTAATTGATTATTAATTTACCACGACTAGCAAATTTATCCATAGAAATTATTTGAGTTAAATTTAATCAGATAATTTAAATTGGTCCTACTTATGGATGTTTGAATTGCATTGGATGTTGAATTGTTTGATATTTCCAATGTCTGATGCTTTGTGATATATCCTGATTTATGTTGTGATTTGTAATGTAGTTTATTATCTGGGATGACCGTAATTTATTATCTGTTATATATATCTGTGATCTGTAAGATAAGCATTGTAGTTTATACCGCTTATCAACTATATTTCTGTGTTTTAATCTGTGATGATTGAATGATGATGCACTTTTGTGTTAAACCCCTGGACCACACTTATACACACACAAATATGGATTTCACGAGGGAATCGATTAAGTCATGGATTTTTGAAGTGATTTTTAAATAGACAATTTGAATTCAAATGTTTTGGAAATGGGTTGGGTTTAAAGTGAAAAGCTATTGAAATGGAATTTCAAAGATGAAATATATTTTCAATAACTTAATTAAGTTTTGAAATTTAAATAATTTGATTTAAACTTAAATTCAAATTTTGAAATTGAATTCTATGATTTGGAAACTAGGTCTTAGAAAGGCTATTCACCTTATAAATGAGTTTATATGGGTTGAACCATTTTTTAATGTATTGATTTGGAAATTTGAATGTATATTGGAAGACTTTAACTCGTGCAAATATAATCCGATTTTTCTGAAACGAAAACTGTTTGTTTTCAAAGAATAAAAGCTTTCACATAAGTAATGAACTTCCAAATTGTGATAAAAAAGGATTTCAAGTTAGAAATGAAAATGATTTTCCAAGTTATGGAAACAGTTTGAAAGCTATAAGTTAAATCTTTAATTTAAAGATTTTAAATGAATTAATCCAATTGAAATGGAATTGTTTCGAAATCCGAAAATGAATCTTTGTGAAACTGGGTGAACTTTGTGAAATAAATATTTTTGTTTAAAGGATTTGAAATGGTAATTGGTTTAAACCATTTGAAAGAAAGTTTTGAATTATTAAATTGTGACTTAATTAAAATCCCATATCCATATGTTTTAAATGTTGCGCTCACTATTCGGGTTAGCCGGGAAAGGACCTTTATGTCGTATAACCCATTCCGAATATGTGATTCGACGTATATGGATAGCATTTGAAGACCGGTGGTGAAGACCGGATATTTGCGAGAATGATAGGATGACCTACCGATTGTCTCTGCACCGAGTGGCTACGGTATAGAGATCTCCATATGTGACGGGGAGTCCGATCGGGATTGTGAATACCCGGATTTGCAAGGGCTTCTTTGGAAGTTCCTTCGGTTCTGTTCGAACCCAGAACAGACTTGTGTGGATTGTATGTTTGATATTACAAATTGAGATATAAAGCAGATTTCTTTCAAATACATTTCTGTTGGTGGCAGAGAATTTATTCTCTTAGCTTAACACCCTTCTCTGAGACGTATGAGCTTAGAGGTTATGTAGTTGAAGGTTATCAGTGATATGTTCCCAATTTGGTAATGTGGCATGCTGAGTGTTGCTGATCATTTGTCGATCAAAGCATGGCTTTTGTGAAAAGCGTAGCTTTGTGGACGAGACTGCGTCGAACCTCACACCCCGAAATGGTCAAAACAGGAAAGATGCGGCAAGGTTATTGGGGGTAGTGCCCCTTAGGGTATGTGCATTTCCTTCTGGATAGAGATGGTATCATGGTATGGAGCCCAGATATTTAACCTATGTGGTTACTGCGAATTTATTACTTTGTGGTTGTTGGTTATCAGGATCCCGGGAAAGGTCGGTTGCGACCGGGGGATGGCATACTCGTGTCAGTAGTTACCCAGTTAGGGGTAACCCGGCCTTGTGTTGGCAGAGATCCGGTTAGGTTCTCGGGGCGTCCTTCCAGAGGCGTACCCATGTGGCAATGGGAAGTTCCTTGGCCTGACCATTTGTTGGAAATCCAAAGAAACAATATGAACCCTTTACGATTGCAAATTGTATAACCTGTCTCCTCAGGAAGTAGCTATAGCAGGCATAATATAATGGTACCTATGCTGGCTAAGATTTATATTATACTTTCGAAATGGTTTTTCACATTTTACACTTATAGTAATAATATCAAAGAAATTCGCGTATCAAGCATGTTTGACTATCATAAGAAGAAATCTCCTCTAAGTCTACGTTTGCATTGTGTGTGTGGCGGGAGGTTTTATGGTAGTTACATTTTCTAAAAGCATTGCGGATCTATTTTTAATTCTTTCTTTGTTGTTTTTAAAAGATAAACTGTTTTTGTTACTCATACCAGTCCCATGACTGATCCGGAGTTTATTGTTTCTTCCCTAAACTCTGGGTGCTCAAAATTTTTCCATACGGGCAGTCTAGAGTTGGGTTTTTCAGATAGTTAGGTTCAGTAGATTATCTGGAGCTAGTTCAATCTTTAGATGCGGATGAGACTTGCTTATTTTTGTTTATCGTGATGTTGGTTCGAGTTTCTGCTGGAGTTCTTCTTTGAAGACTATCTTAGAGTTATGTGTTCCGTTGCTGATGTTACCTATTTTCTTTTCCGCTGCTATTTTATTGTATCATATCTCTGATGTATATTGATATCTATTGTATCATCTGTTGTATCAGATATTGTATCAATGTTGTATATCAATGTATTATTCTTTTTCTTCCGCTGTGTTGTTGCACTTAATTGTGTTATAAGCTCCGGCGAACCGGATTTGATGTTTGGATCTGCGGCATTTGAATATGAGTGTCGTATTCGGTGTCGATTTTCGAAGGTCAAGTCAGGATCGCTACATTTGGTATCAGAGCTAAGGTTGAACTTTACCTCAAGAGTATAACACATTAAGTAGCTCATTAGAGATAGGGTGAAGTATACCCAAGAATGAGTATATCCCTAAGATATCCATTTGAATGCCTCGGTAAATTCTTTTACTATCCACTGATAGTGAGTATGAGTGCAAGAAGAAGATGAGATAGGGGACGGGGGAATACGACTATAAATGGTCAATACCCTGCAACAGTGGAGACAATTTTCTTTATCAATCTTCTTTGATTCGTCTTTCCAAATTCTTTTGTTTGCTTCGTACCAGCTACAAGAAGTCTCAGTGTGATGGTGGCCCTAAGAATCGTTGTAGGAAATTTTTTACTTTGTATCTTCACCGGTTTCTTACCAGTTTTTGACTTAAACTCTAATAAATATGAATTTGAAATTGCAAATTGCAAATATTAAATTGAGTTAAATTGATTAATAGAATATGAAGCTAAATTTGAATTGTATCGATAAAACGATTTCGTTTAAAATCGAATTTGAAATTCTATTAAAATTTCTTGGGTAGATCAATGTCTGAAGAGGGACAAATTGGTATATATTTTGGGGTATTCTGACTTGAATTTGGAATCCATATCTAATGTTAGGGAGTTGTGGAAAATTAAATCCATTTATCTATTGTTTGGGTTTCGATATATTCTACGGACGGTTAGTTATCCATCGGACTAACCAGTGCCTTGCATATTTCGTAGATTTGATGACCCGAGTACCCTGTGTAGTATTGTATGAGTTGTTCACATATTGGTGATATTCTGATTTGGTAAGCCAAATGCAGAGTTGATATTCAGTTTGATTTGATGAAATATTCTTCATCTATCTTGTTGTTTTCGTTCCTACAAATTTCGGGGACGAAATTTCTTAAGGAGGGGAATTTGTAACGATCCCGAATTTTTAAGCTAAATTTAAATTAGTAATTTATTTAATTTTGAAAATTTAATTGTGAATTAATTTGATTTTTTCTAATTTAAGTGAGATATTCGTTTGTTTATTTACTTATAAATACAAATTGATTATAAATTGGATTCTTGAAATTGAAATGCAAAATGTAAAATAAAAAGTCAGTAAGAAGTAAGAACCTAAACAAAGTATAAAATATAATAAGAATAGTATAATCTTTGTACAAAATATATATGTATGAACAAATACACAACACATTTACATCATTTCAGCTGAGACAAAGTAATAGAACAAGAGCATAGCAAATAAAATACATTCGCATATGTATGCAAGGCAAGAACAAAGTTTAAAAGAAATAAGATACAAGTATGTAGGCTGTAAACAAAAATGGGAAGTAGGACAAAGGTTATGCAGGCAAAACAAAAGTAAGTAAATAAACAAAACAAAATAAATGCAAAGAAATCTCAAGCACACCACAAAATCTTCTCAACACATACAATAAATAGGTGTGCAGCCGAGTAAAAAGGGTACCAAGGCAATTAATGCCACATCTCTAACATCAAACCAGCAAAGATTAAAACAACTTTATCTATATACATTAAGTTTTGAAAGCAACCAGGCAAAAGAATAAACAAAGTATATTTATACATGAAGTAAAAAAAAAGCAACCTGGCAAAAATAAAATAAACAAACCAAAGTAAAAAATATAAACATCTTTTGTACAACTAAGATAAGCATGTAAACATAAAGGACTTGAGTAATTAATGCAACATACTTCATGCATTTAATGCAAGCATATCAACCATGCCTATTATTCTAAATAACATAATCAACCTGTACAAGTATGTCTCATGTAAACTTCCTTATATATCAACCAACTCTCCTCAGTTCATAATCATCAACCTGAGAAAAGAAAGAAAAAAAGAAAAAAAAATAGCAACCTGAAAACAACGGCAACTAAAATAAATCAACAACAACTAGAGATTAAAAGCAGGGAGGAGTTACAGGAAATTCAAACTGCTGTTTCAACATAAATGCAACTCTGTTCTTTCTCCTGGAAGTACGGTGAGTAACATCATTTAAAATTTAAGTATATGAATCTGGAATTTTTTTTGGTTTAAATCTGAAATAAGTAAGCTTTGTTTATATGTATGTTTTTGTATATAGATGAATTGTTTTGTGAAAATTTTATCTACTTGTTCTCCTCTGTTTGAGTTACATAGTTAAATAGTTGTTAAAAATTTAAAAACTTCTTCATCATACCATTTACAGTCTTATAGTTTAAAAAGAACAAGTTGCTTAATCACAAACTAAGATAAACAAATTTGTTTTAAATAGGTTAGTAGAATACTTTTACTGAAAGCTTTGATTACAGTTAATCAAGCAATACATTTATAAATCCAATTGTTATAGAAAGCTAATTCAAGTTGATAACTTGGATTCCTACTGAAATTTATGATTTTTAAAACTAGAATGAAGATTTTTAGCTCAGTATTTCAAGAGAAATTTTTATTTGAACCAAAACTGCACTTTTACAAATTTCTAGTGATTTAATCAATAATTGATGTTGAAATTTATTATGGAGTTAGATTATTGATTCAGGAATATAGGAAAAATATTGAAAGATTTTTCTAATGCAAATTTTTTTAAGTCGAATCAAATTTAGGGTTTTTGGTTCATATTTTTGGGGTCTGCTTACTTGATGATATCGTCGCCGTGATTCAACCGAGCTTCACGAGGTTTTGGGAGGTCGTAGAGGGAGATGATGGCGAGGTGAGGCCGGAATCGCTAAGCAAATGGAGGTCGAGGTTATGTGGACGTGGTGATTTTCTCTGACGCGTTCGAGTTGTAGTTCGTTCGATCGCGCATATTTTGATTTCGTGAATTTTGTGTCGAACTGGGTTTGGATTTCGAACATGGGGTCGTTATGTGGTTTGCTGGGGGCGTCGTGGGTAGCTGAAGTGGTGGCGAACCACCGTGCATGTGCACGGTGGCGTGGAAATGTCAGGGGTTGTCGAGTTGGTGGTTGTCACGAGTTATCACTCGAGGGAATGGAGGGGATGCTTCGTGTCGACCTGCTGCTTGCGTGCGTATGTTTGTATAATACAGCAGTATTTAATTTAAGCTAAAAATAAAAAGGAGGAAGGAGAAAAAGAACAGGTAGAAGAGGAAATTCTCGCGTTGGGATCGAGTGATTCGAGTAGTATACTCGAAGCAAGGATGGGAAGTCTCGGGTCAAATGTTTGCTTCAGGTTTACAAACTGTTTGGTTGCCTGAATTTAAAACAGAGATTTAAATTTATAAAATAATATTTAAATTAAATTTTAAATCAAAGTTAAGTTTGAATTCGAGTGAAGTTTAAATCCCAGTTTTGAAATAAGATTAAGTTTTAAATTTAATTTTTTTTGGTAAACAACCGTAAAAGGTTTAAATAGTTTGAATTTGGAAGAAATAAAGTTTTAAATTATAAATAAGTTAAAAGTCAAATCTAAATTTGGATTCAAATATAATTTGAATCCTAGTTTTGAAATCAAAGAAGTTTTAAAATTTAAATTGTTTAAATAACTTAAAAGTGTTTAAGCAAGTAAGTGAAAATAAAAGATTTGTATTTAAAATGAATTTGAAATGTGTAAAAGAAAGATTTAAAACAAGTTAAATTAAAAACTTGAAACTGGACCTGAATTTAAATTGAATTCTAGACTTTGAAATATAAACTAAGTTTTATAGATTTATATTATTAAATAAGTAAAATGTTCAACTATACTTAATTTGATTTTTACTCTTTTAAAATTTCTTTATAATAAAAATATTACTTCAACAAGTAAGTTAAAGGATTCTAAAAATTAGTTTTTAACTTTATTAAAGATAAATAAGGGTTCATTTTAAATCTTGGATTTTAAATGGAATTCAAAAGACAAGTTTGAAAATAAAAGTTTCAAACATATTGGTAAATGATATTTAAATCATTTATAAGAATGAGTTTATCTTAAAAGTTAATTCATGATTAAGGATTAGCTATTTAAGAAATTAATTATGGATTAATAATTGATTAAATAAATAATTAGGGATAATTACTTATTATGATAAATTAAGGATAATTAGTCAAATGGTAATTAATTAAGAATTAATTAATAAATGTGATTAATTAAGATTAATTAAATGATCAAGAGGTAAAGATTTATTAAGTAAGGAATAATTAATTTATAAATTAAGGATTATTAATTAGATATTGATTAATAATTAAAGTTGATAAATCAAGTGATTAAGCAATAATTAATTTAAGAATAAAGTGATAAATTAACCAAAGCAATTAATTTGAGAATAATTAATTTATTAAAAGTTAATAAGTTAAGGAAAGTGATTAAGAAATAATTATTACTTAAGGAGTGGTTAATTTTTTATTAATTAAGAAAATTAATTAAGGATTTATTTTTAACTAATGGTTAATTAATAATTAATTAAAGGACAATTTATTAAATGTTTTGTAATTAATTGATTATTAATTTACCATGACTAGCAAATTTATCCATAGAAATTAATCTGAGTTAAATTTAATCAGATAATTTAAACTGATCCTACTTATGGATGTTTGAATTGCATTGGATGTTGAATTGTTTGATATTTCTAATGTCTAATGCTTTGTGATATATCCTGATTTGTGTTGTGATTTGTAATGTAGTTTATTTATCTAGGATGGCCGTAATTTATTATCTGTTATATATATCTGTGATCTGTAAGATAAGCGTTGTAATTTATACCGCTTATCAACTATATTTCTGTGTTTTAATCTGTGATGATTGAATGATGATGCACTTTTGTGTTAAACCCCTGGACCACACTTATACACAAATAAATATGGATTTCACGAGGGAATCGATTAAGTCACAGATTTTTGAAGTGATTTTTAAATAGACAATTTGAATTCAAATGTTTTGGAAATAGGTTGGGTTTAAAGTGAAAAGCTATTGAAATGGAATTTCAAAGATGAAATATATTTTGAATAACTTAATTAAGTTTTGTAGTTTAAATAATTTGATTTAAACTTAAATTCAAATTTTGAAATTGAATTCTATGATTTGGAAACTAGGTCTTAGAAAGGCTATTCAACTTATAAATGTGTTTATATGGGTTAAACCATTTTTTAATGTATTGATTTGGAAATTTAAATGTATATTGGAAGACTTTAACTCGTGCAAATATAATCGGATTTTTCTGAGACGAAAACTGTTTGTTTTCAAAGAATAAAAGCTTTCACATAAGTAATGAACTTCCAAATTATGTTAAAAAGGGATTTCAAGTTAAAAATGAAAATGATTTTCCAAGTTATGGAAACGGTTTGAAAGCTATAAGTTAAATCTTTAATTTAAAGATTTTAAATGAATTAATCCAATTGAAATGGAATTGTTTTGAAATTCGAAAATGAATCTTTATGAAACTGGGTGAACTTTGTGAAATAAATCTTTTTGTTTAAAGGATTCGAAATGGTAATTGGTTTAAACCATTTGAAAGAAATTTTTGAATTATTAAGTTGTGACTTAATTGAAATCACATATCCATATGTTTTAAATGTTGCGCTCACTATTCGGGTTAGCCAGGAAAGGACCTTTGTGTCGTATAACCCATTCCGAATATGTGATTCAACGTATATGGATAGCATTTGAAGACCGGTGGTGAAGACCGGATATTTGCGAGAACGATAGGATGACCTATCGATTGTCTCTGCACCGAGTAGCTACGGTATAGAGATCTCCATATGTGATGAGGAGTCCGATCGAGATTGTGAATACCCGGATTTGCAAGGGCTTCTTTGGAAGTGCCTTCGGCTCTGTTCGAACCCAGAACAGACTTGTATAGATTGTATGTTTGATATTACAAATTGAGATATAAAGCAGATTTCTTTCAAATACATTTCTGTTGGTGGCGGATAATTTATTCTCTTAGCTTAACACCCTTCTCTGAGACGTATGAGCTCAGAGGTTATGTAGTTGAAGGTTATCAGTGATATGTTCCCAATTTGGTAATGTGGCATGCTAAGTGCTGCTGATCATTTGTTGATCAAAGTGTGGCTTTTGTGAAAAGCGTAGCTTTGTGGATGAGACTTCGTCGAACCTCACACCCCGAAATGGTCAAAACAGGAAAGATGCGGCAAGGTTATTAGGGGTAGCGCCCCTTAGGGTATATGCATTTTCTTCTGGATAGAGGTGGTATCATGGTATGGAGCCCAGATATTTAACCTATGTGGTTACTGCGAATTTATTACTTTGTGGTTTTTGGTTATCGGGATCCCGAGAAAGGTCGGTTGCGACCGAGGGATGGCATACTCGTGTCAGTAGTTACCCAGTTAGGGGTAACCCGGCCTTGTGTTGGCAAAGATCCGGTTAGGTTCTCGGGGCGTCCTTTTAGAGGCGTACCCATGTGGCAATAGGAAGTTCATTAACCTGACCATTTGTTGCAAATCCAAAGAAACAATACGAACCCTTTACGATTGCAAATTGTATAACCTGTCTCCTCAGGAGGTAGCTATAGCAGGCATAATATAATGGTACCTATGCTGGCTAAGATTTATATTATACTTTCGAAATGGTTTTTCACATTCTGCACTTATAGTAATAATATCAAAGAAATTCGCATATCAAGCATGTTTGACTATCATAAGAAGAAATCTCCTCCAAGTCTGCGTTTGCATTGTGTGTGTGGCGGGAGGTCTTATGGTAGTTACAATTTCTAAAAGCATTGCGGATCTATTTTTAATTCTTTCTTTGTTGTTTTTAAAAGATGAAATATTTTTTTTTACTCATACCAGTCCCACGACTGATCTGGAGTTTATTGTTTCTTTCCTAAACTCTGGGTGCTCAAAATTTTTCCACACGGGCAGTCTACAGTTGGATTTTTCAGATAGTTAGGTTCAGTAGATTATCTGGAGCTAGTTCAATCTTTGGATGCGGACGAGACTTGCTTATCTTTGTGTATCATGATGTTGGTTCAAGCTGCTGCTGGAGTTCTTCTTTGAAGACTATCTTAGAGTTATGTGTTCCGTTGCTGATGTTACCTATTTTCTTTTCCGCTGCTATTTTATTGTATCATATCTTTGATGTATATTGATATCTATTGTATCATCTGTTGTATCAAATATTGTATCAATGTTGTATATCACTGTGTTATTCTTTTTCTTTCCCTGTGTTGTTGTACTTAATTGTGTTATAAGCTTCGGCGGACCGGATTTGACGTTTGGATCTGCGGAATTTGAATATGAGTGTCGTATTCGGTGCCGATTTTCGAAGGTCAAGTCAGGATCGCTACAGTTGAGCTTTCTGGTTGTCTAAGGCGGAGGGTTGAGGGGATTTTTAGGTGATCGTTTCTGTTCTACTAGGTACCCACGTTGCTCGTTTTTTATTTCGAGTTTGTTTCAAAATTTTGGTGGTCGGAATCGAAGGGGAAGGCCGTGGTCGACTTGTTGGCGATGGCAATGGTGATCGGAGCGTTGGCCATCATGCATGCACGTGCACATGGTTCGACGTGTATCAGTAGTTGTTTTGGTTGTTGTAGGTCTTGAGAAGATAGAGTTGTCGAGAGAGAGAGAGAGCTCGGGGAGGTTTCGTGTTTGGCTCGAGTGTGTTTTTATAACAGTTTTTAAAATTTTAAAAAAAACAAAGTTCAAAAGAAAAGAAGAAGAAAGAAGATTTTTTACTCGGGTTTGAGTAAGAGGAGAACACGGGTTAGTCTCGGGTTTTCTAAAGTATATTAACAGTTTTTAAAAAAAGTTTAAATAAAACAAGTTTTTAAAACCCTTTCTTAACCAACTCTTTTAAATAATAAATGTTTATTTAAGTTTTGGGTTAGTTAAAGGTTTTAAATTAAATTATTTAAATTAATTAAGTTTGAAATATTTTATTATGTGTCCATAATTAATTCTTAAAGTTTATTTAAATAAAATTTAATAATGTAATTAAGTAGTTAATTAAATAAAGGTAAAATGTTTTTAATTATTAATTAACTTAAAGGTATTAAGTTAATTCATACGTTAATGATAAATTAATTTCAAAGGTTTATTAAATAAAAATTAATAATGTAATTAAGTAATTAATTAAGATATATGGTTTATCTTTAATTAATTAAGGTCTTGGGTAATTAAAGATTAATTAATTAATGAAATAATTAAAGAATAATTAATTAATGGAAGTAATTAAAGAATAATTAAAGGTTAATTAATTAATAATTAAAGGATAATTAATCAGTAATCATAGGATAATTAATTAATGTAAGTAATTAAAGATGATTAATTAATTAAAATAATAATAATAAATGGATTGAAATTAATTAATGTTAATTAAGCAGGATTATAAGTAATTAACTCATAAATAATTAATTTATTTTGTGTTAATTAAATTAATTATAAATTATGTGATTAACTAATCTTGCTTAGGGATGATTAATTATTTTGAATGTTTGGATTGATTAATATCTCTAATCTGTTAACTTGTAATTGTTCTGTGATGTGCAATGCTTTGTATTGAGCTCTGATAAATGTGAGTTATTTATCTGTGATGAATTGTTGTGTTTTGAATTGAATTAAATTGTTTTACTTAAACAACTTGGAATTAAAAGAAATGTTTGGATTTCGATAATACCGGGATTAGATTCCAAATGGTTATCCAAAAACCACATTGATTCAAATTAAACGATAGGTCGTGAAATCTCAAGTGAAGATCAAGATGAAGGTTCAGAGTGCAAGGGCTATTGGTCTTTAACTCTGAGGGTGATTCCAAAACGAGTGTAATGGAGATAGTGCCTTCGGTTCCGTTCGGACCCGGAACGAACTTGTATGGATGAATGCTATCAGACCATCGTCAACGGAGGATGAAGAGCATTCCAAGATATGTGTTCTAAAAAGGTAATCGTAGCCTCAAGCCTCATCAATCTGGAATGGCTAAAATAGGGGAGGTGCAGCAGGGCTAAGTGGGTAGCACCCAAGTAGGATAAGATTTTCCTCTGTCTAGAGGTCCCTTTATTCGGTTGTGTGAGCGGTTGTTGGCCACAACCGTGGGGTTGTCTTATTCGGACTATCCAGTAACGGGTAGCTTCGTTCTTGTATAGCAGGGGATCAGGGTGGATCCTTCGTACAGCGATCTAGACCACGTACTATGACGGACGGTGCCCTAGTAGCCCTGCCATTGTATGAAATCCAATCTCCAATAAGTGATCTCGGACTTAATTGTATACCTATTTATGCTGGAATTTAATGAATGTAACAATTTCGGCTATGTGAATAATTTATTTGAAAACCCTAGACACTATTATAATATAACAGGATTTCCTATCAAATGTTTGGTTATCGTAAGGGAAAAACTTATTCGTGTTTATTTGCGGAGAGTCTTACGAGATACCTTTAATTTCAAAGGTTTTTCAAGTTAAACAACTTAACCGTTTACTCACACCAGACCCATGTCTGACCCGGAGTTTATTTTCTGTTTTTTTAACTCTTGGGCACTCAATTTTTTATGAGTAGCCAAGTGATAAGGTTGGCTTGACAAGTTTTGGAAGGACTAAAGAGCAGGAGACTTGGCGTATCTGTATATATCTATTTCGTTGTGTTGGTATCATCTGTTTGTGTTTTGGGATGTAATGAATAGACGGGTCTTCACGACTGTCTAATGTGATGTTGTAACTGGATGACTCTAATGTATGATGAATACTATGTATATCTATGTGATGTAATATATTTTTCCGTTTCCGCTGTGAGATTATGATGTTGTTTAGTTCTTTCTTTCTATTTCCTTTCCTACCTATTTCTTTCTATTTTCTTTTCTACCTATTTCTTTCTAACCTACGATACGTCTTTCTATGGAATGAAAGGCCGGTCGTCACATATATTATTCACCAAGATTCTTAGTTGAATGATGTTTCCAGTTCCATTGGCTTTGATCTTCTGCTTTTTCTCATTCCTATCTTAGGCTGCTGCTACCATTAAAATGCTTTAAACCTTTTATTTTAATTTAAGTGCGGAATGAAATGGGAAGAGAGTGATGAACTTTGAAAAGGCTTATAATATCCTCTGTATTGGCCATTGGCCCACTATTTCTCTTTCTCATTTAATTCATTTTAGTTAGTTTCATTAAGTAACAACATTAGTAAGTAATTGTACATCCAAATACTTATCATGTTATATTATTTTTTAATTTCATAATTGAAGTATTAATATCTTTATTATATAGTTAATTGTTAAATTAATTATATATTAGTTTATAGGGTGTTGCATGTGGCTTCACGCTTCTTGTTGAAAATGATAACCTGATAAGCCGCCATCTAGGCCCAACAAATGACGAGGCGTCATCATCTCATGGGCTGAGATATCTTAGTTACATATGTAAGTGGCGGGCCAGACTAGCTGTTAGTGAGGCAATGTGTCATGGCCTACGATGTTGGGTGCTTAACCAGTGAGCTGAATATCTATTGCGAGAAAATTTATCAGCGGTATATATTATTGTTATGTTATTACAATAATATTATTATAGTTTTTAATGGGCAATATAATTTCGAAAATTAATGTTATTAGTTTAATTAAAATAAAATTACGTGCCAACAGGGTTGGTGTACTTGGTTGATGATCCAGATTGCGAGAACAGAGTCAACAGTTTGAACGCCGAAACTGACATTCATGCAACAAATAACCAAAGTATGTGTTTGGCAAGCGCATGCTTCCTTAGAGTTTACAAGCGAAGTTTGATTCTTTGGATAATTAACAAAAACAAATTAGGTCTATAAATATTACTATTGGTTAGTAGCGAGCTTAATATTATTAATATTGTTTTATGTATATTGTCTGTGTGAAATGATATTTTCTTATTTTACTTGTACAAATTTTACTGAATAATATAATTTATAAAAATATGTTTGACATCGTAGAAAGGGTCGGGATGACAATCCTTAAGGTGTGGGTGTAAATGCAACGTTGTATCCATGCTCGTTGACCTGGTTGGTCAGGTCATGATAATCTAACAGGAAATGCCACCTAACTTTAAAGAAAAGGTAAATGTTACATGTGCATGCAATTTGATGTTTTTTAATAAATTTACGTTCGCACTGTTTGAATATTTTTTTAAAACACTAATAAATTATTATTAATAATATTTTATTTCTTACGAATTAATGCCTTTCTTCTCTTTGAAAAATAATTAGTTTTATAGATTGTAATTAATTTTTGTAATTGTCGGATGTCAAAGGGGATAATTTTCAACTTTATAAGTAGGCATGTAAACAGATACTTTCAAATATGGATAGCGTCGAATCTGCACCAGTATCCGAAATCATTTTTGGATACCGGATATCCATGATGTGGATACAAACAGATATCGAATGATTATCCTATCCATTAAGAATCGATAAATTGAGAAATATGAACAGAAAATTTTAGTTTAGAATAATTTTTCTTCTTCAATCCATTGATTATAAAAGTGTGAAAAATAAAAAATTATGATGGTATTAAATAGTTTTAAGTAATTAATATGCATTGAATTCATATAATACCAACTTTTAACTTAATCAAAAAGTATACACAAGTTTATCGTTGTATTAAATTTCAGATGTGCATACCTTCATATCTACATCTTTATCTATTTTTTTGAATATCAAATATTTATCAACTTTTCGGATACGGATGCAGACGGATTTTGGATTTTTTGGATATCCGTTAACTGGCTTATTTATTAGAAAGGATAATTTTATCCCATTATTATATTCCTACATCTGCCTTGAGAGAAAGAGGTACAAATGTCTTGAGCGCACACAAAATCTTACATACTGGTTCACCTCGGTTATTCAACGTGTACCTGTGCAGTTAAAGCGCTCGGCAAATTCAAAGCGGTGGAGGTGCAAAAATTCATAGCGGGGTTACAACGAGGATATAGCGGCATATAGTGGATGACTCTAAAATAGCATATAAAACTCATACTTAATGTTTTTACAAATATATAAATGGTAATTAAATGAAAAATTATCATTCAATTGAATTATAATTAATACATAAATAATTTGAATAAAAACGTGTGTGAATATACTTTAAACAAACGTAAAATTGTTATATAACATAACTGAATTTGGTAGAATATTAGAGTATTTTCATTTCTGAAAATATATGTATAATTAAATGCAATTTTTCAATTCATTTTATTAAAAAAGATATTGCGGAAATAGCGGAATATAGCGGGAATAACGGGATATAGCAGAAATAGCGAGGCTTAAAGTGGAAAGGCTGTATTTTAGGGCTATATGGAAAAATCGTAGCGGTAGAAATCCGCTATGAGATATAGCGGGGTTATAGCAGGGTAATAGTGGGGCATTAATTACACAGGCGTGTACTGCCATTGGGATATCTATTATATAATAGCAAAGTAGAAGAATTCAAAGCTCACTTATTAATTTTAGAACATTCCTCCACTCTCCTTAATTCTCTTTAGATATTTTATTTTCACATCCTCACAATTTATTGTTATTATAATTATTATAATATTTCTACCAGTTCTTTCTTCTATCCTTAAAATTTAATGCTAATTTTTATAATTATTTAGATATTTCTTCCAAGTTTTTTATGTTATTTTACGTTTAAGTCTATAAATATTAGATTCAGTTAGGTGATCATAAATTTAAGCTTTTTAAATAAATACAGTTAACGAATATTCATTAATTAATCTAGTAATTTTTTTAAAAATGACAGTTCAATATGTGTACTGCATTAATATTGATAAAAATGGTAAAATTAATTTTTCATTCAAGTCCAGATAGTTTTACATTTCCACAATTATATACAAACTATTACAATGTTCTACTAATATTATCTCCTACATTTTGCATTGAAATGCCAACATTCAATAATTTTTACAATTATTTACGGATTTCTACTAAGTTTTCTTATATTATTTTACATTGAAGTTCAAATATTTGAATTTGTTAATTGATCTTGAATTTAAATTTTTTGACTAAATCCAATTAATAAATATTTATTAACTAATCTAGTAAATCATAAAAAATGATAATTCAATGTGTATACCGCATTTGTACTAACATAAATGGTAAAACTATATTTTCATTAAAGTCCATATAATTTAATATTTTCACAATTATATACAAAATTATATTTGATACTCTTACATTTTTCTACATTTAAGTTCATAAAATTTATTTCTTTCTAAAAATTAGTTATTTAACATAAAAAAAAATATACATAATTTTTTGTTCCTAAAGTTGATATCTTATTACAAACAAACAAATATATATATATATATATATATATATAATTTATTTTCAAAATTGGTAGATCATTACAAACATATATAACGTTTTTCCTTCATAAAATTGGTACGTTAAACGGACACTTTATCTGTATTAAATGGTATTTTGTGAGGAATAATATTACAATTAACGATAAGTGATGAATGTTTGTATTCTGTAATATTAAAAAAAATTCCAATTAGTATGTTTTTTTTTACAAAAAGTTACATTTTTATTATTTATATTCGTAATCTAAGTTAATCAATGGACAAAAATTATATTGTATTTTGATTAGAAATATTTTCCTCTAATATATTTTTTATCTTAATTTACGTAAACGTTAAATATTTTCTGAAAAGTTTTCTTACAAAATAAAAGTAGTAAAGTATGAAACAATGGATTAAAAATCATTTTTTTACATAATTGAAATGACAATGTGATTTATAACGTTTCAGGTCTTATTTTCACTTAATATTGTTTTTAATAGTTAAATAAATATATTTTTATCAGTATGATAATATCATATAATTATTTTGATAAATATGTGTTATAAGAACTATAAATGCATATAAATACATTAGGTCTTTGGTATTACACTTCTATTTGTAGGTATTTGTCGTTATTTTCTCAAGTAATATTTGAAATTTAATGTATATATCATTTAACTTTTAGCCAAATGTATTAAAATCGAAATGTCAATTTTAAAATATATGTACATAAATAATATTTAGGAAATTTTATAAAAATATTAATTTCAAAATTTATTAAGAATACTTATTTTCATTTATTTGATTGATAAACAATGAATGCTAAAAAATAATAAATCAATATATAACTCATTTTTATGAACAAAAATGATAGTTTAATTTTTATTCAAACGTAAAATTATACGAATCTCATAACAGAAGTACACGGTTACCCATATAGTAATTTCCATTTATAACTTATTTAATCAGATATTGCATAATAAATTATATTCATCAAAAAATGGTTATAATGTTATTTTTTTACAACATATCTTGTGCAACGCATGGGTTACACACTAGTAAACAGTAGAAAGAAAAACTTGCTATGATAAGCTATAGAACAAAAAAAAACATTGGGCGTGCACACGACAATTCGTACAAGTGGCATGCCAAGAAATCACCGGTGCTTATTGTTCCAATCCAAAGACTCCCTCCAACTCACAACATAAATCCGTATCAAGAAATGTACTAAACTGGACTTTGAAAACGCAAATCAGAACCAAAGAAATGCATATATGTTTTGGTCAAATTCAGTTAGTACGAAAACGCACCAAACCAATTTAAATTAGGTATCTTCTTTTCATAACGCTCCATTTGGCAAACAACTTTCCTTTAATTAAAAACACAACCAAACATTTGACAAATTTCAGTTTAGCTGTATTTGCAAAGTGCTTTTTTGCTTGTTTTAGACGACAGGTTGTTAGGATAAATCACCAACTCGGTGGTAACTTTGGCAATACAAATGCGCAAAATGCAATACAATCCATTGGAAAACGTTGTGCATGCAGTAGTATCTGTAGTACAAATGGAAAAATCAGCCTTCTGTAAAGTAGTAGGTCAATAATTCATGGCCGGTACAATTTTGTACTGCAATAACAATCTTATTTTTATTGTGCATTCTAATGGCGTCAATGTCCTAATTCGTTGTGCATTGCTCGAATCAGATGCTAATCTATAGATCGAATAAGAATGATAAAAATTGATAGTCACAATTTGATTATTGTTAATAACCGATGATAAGTTATAAACTAATATGAAGGAACGTAAATAAATAAAACGATACGCTGCATTTTTTTATATAAAAACTAATACACTGTAACTTTTTTTGGAAGTACATAAACAACAACGCCAATAAACTACTGATGGCTATAGGGGAAGACGCCACTTGAAAATATAGGAACTCTCTGAAGCCCGTAAACCATAGTACGGACTAGCGTGTAATGCGTTTCCTAATGGGCGAAAATACAGAAAAAATTCTTGGCTCGTGTAAAGTCATCAAGTTTCGTCAGCGCCACACTGTGAAATGGTCTACTGAAACTCTGATGTCATTAGGCCTGTCAAATGGGTTGGGTCGAGTTCGACCCAACCCATTAATGACTCATTCTCTTTTACCTATTTATGACCCAACTCATTTATGACCCAACCCACTTAATAAGCGGGTTGCCCATTTAACCCATTTAAAGATTTAAATTTAATTTGACTAATAAAAACAAATAAATATAAAATAATTCTAATTTCAAGTTTTATGTTTTAAGATCCGACAAAAATTTAAAATTTAATTCTACTTTTCATAAAAATTCAAATATGGGGATGAGATAACTTATTATTTTCTAAGTACAACTGTCGGTTTCCATGAAGAACTAAAGTGTGCGTTCACACGAAAAAGTGACCGAGTGTTCCATACTATCCGTAATTTAGGTGGTATTTAATCGGTCGAAGTCCCGCCTGATTCTGAGTTAGAACGAAGGAGTTATTGCAGTCTGAACAAAAAAAATAGCGGCTTCTGCACTAGGCAGAGTTCAACATGCAGAGGTGGCAACCTGTTATTTTTTAAGTACGACTGTCAGTCCCATTGGAGAACTACATTATACGTTCATACGATAAAGTATCCGAGTGTTGCATACTATCCGTAATTTAGGTGGGAGTTGATCGGTCGAAGTCTCGCCTGATTCCAAGTTAGAATGAAGGAGTTATTGCAGTCTGAACAAAAAAAATAGCGGCGTCTGCACTAGGCGGAGTTCAATATGCAGGTGTGGTAGCCAGTTATATTCTGAGTACAACTGTCAGTCCCCTTGGAGAACTACAGTGTGCGTTCACACGATCAAGTATCCGAGTGTTACATACTGTCCGTAATTTAGGTGGGAGTTGATCGGTCGAAGTCTCGTCTGATTCCGAGTTAGAACGAAGGAGTTATTGTAGTCCAAACAAAAAAATAGCGACTTCTGCACTAGGCGGAGTTCAAATATAGGGATGTAGTAGCCTGTTATTTTCTAAGTACAACTGTCAGTCTCCTTGAAGAACTACAATGTGCGTTCACACGATGAAGTATCCGAGTGTTCTATATTGTCTGTAATTTAAGTTGGAGTTGATCGGTCGAAGTCTCATTTGATTCCGAGTTAGAACGAAAAAGTTATTGCAGTCTGAACAAAAAAAATAGCGGCTTCTGCACTAGGTGGATTCAAATATAGGGACGTGGTGGCCTGTTATTTTCTAAGTACAACTGTCAGTTTTCATGAAAAAATATAATGTATGTTCAAAATTCTTATTTTTTAAATTTGTATAAAAATTTAATATTTTTAATAAATGGGTTACCCATTTATGACCCTTTTAAAAATGGATCAACCCAACCCATAACCTATTTTATGATATTCATAAATGGGTTGACCCAACCCATTTATAAGTAGAGTAAATGGGTTGGGTTAATGGGTTGGGTCAAATTTTGACAGGTCTAGATGTCATGTAGTGGAGCAATGGACATCATTCTAGATTATCTAAGCCTATATGATGAAGAAGCATCAATTGGTCATCTCAGTGGTATTGTGTGAGGGCTAGTAATTCCTAGTTCAATCTCCAATCCATTAAGGATGTAGCCGTATAACTAAGTTTTAAATTGGTTGAAGGAGATAAAAGAGATGTTATATTGGCATTGTGATGCCTCTAAACAATCCTGTAGGTACATTGTGTTCATCTCCTTGAACTTTGGTGGAGATTGAATGTAACAATCTTGGTTTGAAGATTACCTGTCAATATTAAATTATAGTTAATATTGATAGGTAATCTCCAAATCAGGGTTGTTACATTGAAGCCTACATTTTTTTGAGGTGTTTGGCCAAGGTATTCTACTACTCCTCATATCCATATACGATGTCTTTCTCTACATTCCAGAGACTGCCTTCAATTTGAACAAGCTTGTTCCACGAAGACCGGATTCATTTGAGGTTGTCCAATTTGTACTATTTCCATCCATTTAAGTCAAAGTCATCTTCGGCATTAAAAGCGATTACAACCCAACTGTTCCAAACCTCGGTATCTTCAAAACGGCCATCGATCATATAAACATACATATCAATGAGAATTACCGTCTGTTCTAGAGTCCAACAGCGATTGCTCTAGAGGTAGCAGAATCTGAGGTTTCGCATAATATGCCGTAAAGTAAAGATTAAATTAGAAAAATTCTCAAAAAATCAAAAAAGTATGTTCTAAAGAAAATCAAAATAAACTCAAAAATATATTAAAAAATATGAAATTACGATCGAGAATGCTTGAACTATCATGAAGAAGCTTGGGTTTGGTGTGAAGATAATGGTCATGATGGAGAAGGAGAACGATTATATAAGGGAGAAGGAGGGCATTGAAAAATGAAATGTTAGTGTACGACTCGTTATATGTGTTCAATGCGTCAAACACCAACGTTTTATTTTTACAATTTGCCCCCAAACAGTCCAAATTCAACAGTTACCGTTCAAATGTCTAACGCGAGAATGGAGTCGCTGTTGTCCGCAAACGCACCCCTGATGTTGTTTAGCTCGTCCATTAAGACCATCCAATTGCATGGTATTTTTCTCCTCCAAAACCAAATTTCCATTCCACTTTTATAACATTTAAACTGCATTTAAATTAAATTTGCACTATTTTCAATTAAATTTGAATGGATAAACTAACAACCTTATTTTCAAACTTAATACACAAAAAACTTTCTAAAAAACAAGTTTTAGATTACATTTCTAAAATTATTTTTATAGTACCGTTTTCAAAAAAATTTAAAAAATCGAATTTACACTTAAGCGTGGGTTATTACGACCAAATTAAGCATTTTTTATAATTTTTAGTTTTTTTGAAGGTGCAAATATTTTCAATTTTTAAGGGAATAAATACTTGCAATTTGATTGAATAAAAAATATGAGTGTTTTTTGAAACATTTTTCTTAAAAGGAAATGTCATGTATTTTGAAACTTAAATATGATATGGGATTTAACAAAAGTTCCCTATTTTAATTAAATATTCTAAATTTTGATTTATATTTAACGTAATACATTTTTAATAATAGTTGTAATACATTTGGTGTTACACTTTTTTGGTATTAATGTGAACTACCAAAAACGCCACTTTACAAACATAACAAATTTAAATATCGCTTAAAAATATGATTCAACAATTAAACTTTCTTTATATTCAAATATTATCAAATTTTAATATCACTTAAAAAGAATATCTAATAAATAAACTTCTTGTTGAATTTATGTGATTCAAATATTTTCCAAAGAAGACAGGAATATAATTAATTGATTCAATCAATCAATTAATTCGGCTTGCATATGGAAAGATATGAGAGGATATTTGGAAAGAAAACTAACTAATTAGCCAATCAATTAATTAGTCAATACATTTGTTATATGAAGATATAAATGATTAGGCATGGAGAATCAATCAATCAAAGAAAAGATATGGAAACCAAGATTACGCCATCTATTTGTACTAAAATCAAATCATGCAATTTGAAAAGATATTTGGGTAATCAGGAAATTGATTTTCTTAATCTCCAAGCAACCATTCATGCTCAAGCCTATTTAAATGAAGGAAGTTCATCTTCATATGAAAGCGTGAGAGAGCATCCATCATTATCCTCTTCTTCGATAAACCTTTATTTATGCAGTTAATCAATTAAGGGTTTTGAGCGTAAACAAGTATTTCAATAAATTGATTATTCAATTTGTAATTATAGGTTAGTCTCTCCACTACTGCCTATAATTTTGTAATCTCTCTCTTTTGTACTCTCTTTCTTCAGTGAAATAAAGAATAGTTGTTGGGTCCTTGGACGTAGGCAATCTATTCGAACCACGTTAAATCTCCGTGTTCTCCGCTCTTCTGTTTTTTTCTTTGTTTGGTGATTATTTTTCATTGAACTTGTGGTTGATAATTAATCGACAAGCTAGATCTTTCTTTTGATTGTTTCTACGCTTTAGCATTCCGCTGCAGTTTTGGAGTTTGTGCAAATTATTTAAAATACTTCTACACAACAGATTGGTATCAGAGCTAGTTGTCTTTTTCTAGATTAGTTATCAATGGCAAATTCTTTTAGTAGTAGTATGAAAAATTATGGCATCATCAAATTTGTTAGAAAATGAGTTTTTAGGACATGGAAGGTGAAGTTTAATGACGTTGTTCTTCGGCAACAACTTCATTCATTTAGAGGAAGAGATAAAAGCCAGAAGCATCTTGGAGGTAGAAAAGATATGCGTAGGTCTCATTCATGGGTCCTAGAAGGAGTGCTTGCTATTATTGTAAGAAGAAAAGACATTTCATACGGAATTGTTCAGCTCTTAGAAACAAGAGAGAGAAGAAGGAGAAAGCTTCAATTTTGCCAACGGTTAGATCAGATGCGGATAGAAATGATTGTAATACATCATTACTTTCAGCCAGTATTTAACCTTTAAAGCATAATAGTTGGGTGATTGATTCTGAAGCCTCTTGTCATATGACGCCAAATAGGAGCTGTTTTGTCAATTACAAGAAAATTGATGGCGGAGCAGTTCATATGGGTAATGACACATCTTGTCATGTTGTGGACGTTGAAAGTGTGAGGTTTAGGATGCATGATGGTGTTGTTAGGAGTACCATGGATGTTAGACATGTTCCGATGCTGCGTAGAAGTTTGTTATCAGTTGGAGCTTTAAGTAGACTTGGTATGAGGATAATAATAGATGGAGAGAATTTGAGAGTGGCGAAGGATTCCTTGGTAGTGATGAAAGGGGTACGAATTAATGATATTTATGTGCTTCATGGAGAGACTGTCTTAGAAGAGTTGGTAGTTTCTACTGATTCTAGTATTTCAAATTCTACTCAGTTATGGCATTTTCATTTAGATCATGTTGATGAGGAAAGTCTTGAAGTACTAAAGAAACGTGGGTTGATTGATGTTGTTTGTCAGTCGAGGCCTAGCTCTGTGGAGATTCTTCTTTTGGAAAGAAGAAGCATGTCACATTTGATGTTGGAAGACCTAGAGCTGCATAGTTTCCAGAGTATGTTTATTCTTATATGCGGGGACCCACCCCAGTTGCATCTTTTGGTGGAGCCAGTTACTTCGTCTTATTTGTGGATGATTTCTCACGTAAGGTCTGGGTCTATTTCTTAAAGGCCAAAGACGAAATGTTTGCCCAGTTTTATAAGTGGAAGGCCTTGGTAGAGAAGCAGTCAAGGAAGTGTTTGAAGGTTTTCAAAGTTGGAAATGGTAGTGAATTCATGTCACAAGAATTCACTAACTATTGTGCGTCCAAGCATGTAATTAAAGAATTTTCTATTTCTGTTGAGTCACATTGTTATGGAGTGGCGGAGAGCATGTGTTAGATATTATGGAAGAGGGCTATAAGCTTGAGATCGACTGCTGGTCTAGAAGAGGGATTCTGGGTAGAAGCAATATCCATGGCAGTATTTCTCATCAACCACACACCCTCTATTGCCATAGATACGAAGATCCCAGAAGAGATATAGAAAAGAGAACATGTTGATTATTCATCCCTTAAAGTATTTGGTTGTTCGGCTTATCTAGAAGATGAAAGATATGATAAGTTGAAGCCTAGAGAAAGCAAGCATATTTTGTTAGGCTATAGAGAAGGACTGAAGAGGTGTTGGTTATGGTGTAAAAAAAATTAGGAGAATTGTGACTAGCAGACATGCGATATTTAATGAAAGATCTTTGTTTAAGATGGAGCCTTTATCAAGTGATGACATTGGGAGGACAGAAAATTGTCAAACATACTTGGAATCATCAGATTGTTTCCATATTCGGAGAGATTTTCGATAATACCATGGTTGATGAGAAGATTACAAAGGTTCAGACTCTAGGTGGAACTCACTTGCTGGAAAGGCCTTTTGGTTCAGTTGGCCCTATTTGTAAGCATATTTGTAGCGATGATTCTTCATCTTATGCTTTGAATGTTGTGGAGTTTGTTGGTGAGTCTGCTGATGTTAACTTAGGAAAGTCTACCAAAATTCTTGTGCAGGAGATTGAAGTAGATAATGTTGACTTTGTCTTCACTTAATTTGGAATGGAAAAGGTGAAGCGCGCTGTAAAATCTCCATTGGTCTCTCAAAACTTGGCATCTACAGTTTCATCTCCTACATCGGATATGTTGAAGAATTCTGGTATTTTCTCGTATGCATTATGTTTGTTGATGTGCATACTATCTTTCTTGTGCTTGGGAAAGATTTGGAAGCTTTATTTGGGAAATATTTTCCAAAATAGTTCACATTGAGCTTGTTGACGTAAATCTAACAATTTGTTGAGATGTGTTGATGTAGAGAGATTGTTATATTTGAATCAAAATAGAGTGTTGAATTTATATGATTCAAATATTTTCCACAAAAGACAAGAATGTAATTAACTGATCCAGTCGATCAATTAATTTGGCTTGCACATGGAAAGATATGAAAGAATATTTTAAAAGGAAACTTATTAATTAGCCAATCAATTAATTAGTCAATGCATTTGTTATATGAAAATATAAATGATTAGGCATGGAGAATCAATCAATCAAAGAAAAGATGCGGAAATCAAGATTACTCCATCTATTTGTACTAAAATCAAATTATGTAATTTGGAAAGATATTTGGATAATCAAAAAATTGATTTTCTTAAGCTCTAAGCAACCCTTCATTCTCAAGCCTATTTAAATGAAGGAAGTTCATCTTCAAATGAGAGTGTTAGAGAGCATCCACCAATATCCTCTTCTTCAGTAAACCCTAATTTCTGCAGCTAATCAATTAAGTGTTTTGAGCGTAAACAAGTCTTTCGATAAATTGATCGTTTAGTTTGTAATTAAGGTTAGTCTCTCCACTACTACCTATAATTTTGTAATCTCTCTCTTTTGTACTCTCTTTCTTTAGTAAAATAAAGAATAGTTGTTGGGCCCGTGGACGTAGGCAATCTAGCCGAATCACGTTAAATCTCTATGTTCCCCGCTCTTCTGTTTTTTCTTTGTTTGGTGATTATTTTTCATTGAATTTATGGTTGATAATTAATCGACAAGTTAGATCATTCTTTTGATTGTTTCAACGCTTCAACATTCCGCTGCAATTTTGGAGTTTGTGCAAATTAATTGAAAATTTTCCGCACAACACTTCTTTTACAAATTCTTTTTTTATAACTAATATTATAAATAATAGTTCAAACTAAAAAAAATTGAATGTTGCAACTTAGAAACAAAAATGCAAACTAATTACGCACGATTTCAATTCAAAGTATGACTAAATATTTGTATAAATCATTTTCTTTTGGATGTGTTAAACCTATGCGATTTGTAGAAAAATAAATTCACATGCGGATTGCATGTCTTCATCTTCGGTGTGCCATAACGCTTGTAATATAAAATACAACTAGTATGAACCCGTGCTTCGCACACGGTTTTTGTTTAAAATTTTAAAATTAAAAAGTAATCTATAGGTAACATGAATCAAGAAGCAATTAGCAATCCAATGATAATTCACTCATGATTTCATTTTTGTGCTTGTGCAGATTAATCATTGAATGACACATTTAGTTGCAGCGTAAATTTATAGCAAATTAGACATTTACTGCTTATAAGAAAATAACATAGGCATAACAAATTCAATATCTAAGACCAATAAGGTAACAAATAAAAATAGAAACATGTCTACAACCATTAACGGACAGTAAAGAAAATCTACCTCCAATAATAGAGCTAATACAACAAAGTTTTTAAAAATGAATGCTTAAAACCAAGCTCTCTCATCTTCAATTAGTTCCTCGATAATCAAGGAATTTAACAAAAGATGATCAAATATAATATAAATGAAAACCAATGCTGAATCGATAATGTCCTCACACATAATACCTCAGTCAACCTCAATGAAAAATTGGCTTATAAATCAGGCATGATATAGATGAAATGGAATATTTTCATTAGTCAATCAATTATATGAATTCAAAGCTTCAAACGGTGCAAGAGTGTCCAGCATATTAACCAAAGTCAAAATGAACATTAGTTTATTGTTCTTTGACGAAGAGCCAAATGAAGGCTACAAACGTATTCTGCATAAAATCTGGTTGCCTTTGCATTCTGTCAAAACATAGAAACAATGTTAGCTACATTTGCTGAGTATTCATATATATAAAGTTACTCTTTGAAAACGTAGAAACTTCAGTTATATATAGTGAGAAAATATGTAAACATGATAGATTTCTGTCTGTCTATTAAAATAAATACTCAAGATGGAAAGATGAAAAATGAAGATATTAATCTCTTACAACTCATATTTAGATGTGTGGAATAAACCTTAACCTATTGAAAAATGGTACAATCCTCTCATATGTAGCTTACTTTCCTAAAATGTTATCTACTAACATTACAAATACAAATGTATATAATGGACAAAAGCCCTGTACACAAAAAAAAAAAAAATTAAACAAAATAATATTGTTCCATCCAAGTTTATTGTACTCATAAAAAAATTTGTATGCAGAAAATTAAACTAATTATATCAAGTTTTAATTAAGCTAAGGAATCTTGATCAAACTAAGATAAAATTAACATCTGTATTTTAGATTAGTGTTGAAGGAAATTTAAAATGTATAAATAAGATACATGGAATTCACCTACCACCCTTTGGAGTTGAAGCTCAACTGAAAATGTGCACCATCACTTTGAATCAAAAAGGCTTTAGACTGATATGGTACATAAGTCATATTGGTTTACTGTGAAGAAATTCCAGAGATGGAACTGTAATACAAAAAGTAACGATTACAGTATTAGTTATTTATGCCCAATCTTTCATTTTTACACAAAAAGGGTAACAAAAAAAAGGGAAAATTGCGAAATCAATCTCCTTTTCAGTTACATGATTATTAAAAAGTGCTTCTAGTACGTATAGATGACTGATAGCTAGCAATACATCATACATCATAATCTGCATCAAAGAACAGAGAACTTTAGTATGGTAAAATAACCGAAAACTATATCAACAGAACAATCTTACCAAAGCTTAGCATATTAAAATTATTCTTGATAACGTTGATATGTTCACATATTATAATCACAATATTATGATATTGGAAAACAATACCGAATTGCCTAATTATAGCCACATTGGTAAGTCTACGAATTTCATTATACTCTTAGGAGGCTAGTAGGCTTTAGATTATGATTTAATAAACTAATACATTAAGGAACAATGAGTATTACATGAAATGAGAATTGCAAAAGAGGTCACTATTTACAAACGAAAAGGAAGTTAAGACTAAAACAAATTAAAGCGAATAAAATAAAAACAATAATCCATGTCGCGTATAATTAATAAGACCCAAAAGTAATTAATAAAATGTTTTCTATCGAAATCCCAACGTATGCATGTAAAAAAATCAGACTACAATTCAAAATTTAAAGTTATAACTGCTAACTCTAAAAATACACTGATATATTAGACAAAATCATTACTTATAATGCATAAAAAAATTGTGAAGATATATGTAATACATAATAATATAGACGCATAAGAAACTAATTAACTGTTAAATTGATATGCCTCATATTAACTCATTTCTTTCATATTCACTCTAGCACATGGATACAAAATAACTTTGCTTAAGGAAAATGTAGCATACACGAAATCTGGCATAAAGCATTCATTTCTATTTTCTTACATATGATCGTTTTTCTTTTATGGAACATTTAAAGCAAAATAAATTCTACTTATTTAATGTATGGTAAATATTACCATGACAAAAAATAAAAATATGGATGACCTTAACCGTATCCTTTTACGCTATGGTTTCATTCATACTATATCAATTATGCTAACAGCTAACCCATCTAAAGCTTTTGCATAGACATGCAAAATTATATAACAGCTACCTTTTAAATTTAAACCGGTTGAATTTTTGTGCCCTCCCTTGTTGTTAGCCTTTTTTTTCCCTGTTTGACTTTAAAAATGCAATTCTGGATATATGACTATAAAATATTCGATTTGATTTACTCCTGTTTTAATGTCAAAAAAAAGATTTTATTACTGGAATCAAAGCAAATTACCAATGAGCACCCAACCTTTTGTAATATCTTTATAATAAATGGGCAGTTGACACTTTCAGAAAATATAGCCAATTTTGACAAACATCTACATGATGTAAATCATAGGTGGACCAACTTTCAGGATAATTCGACAGTTTATACTGCAAAAAACATAGATAGTGAAATTCAGTCAATCACATAAACACAGTAAATTTTCCATGCACTGACTAAATTTAAAGACAAAAACGTGACACTCAAACGCAAAGGAAGATTATATACTGACTCAATAGCATTAATGTAACCTTGAAACGTGACACTTTTGAAGTGACTCATCTATAATTAATAATTAGGTTGAAGTTTCAGAGCTCGACTAACAAAATCATACCAATATATGTGAAACATAACATCTTCATTGAAACATAACATGGTTTATAATAATAACATAGTACTTGTAATAAAAAATAATAATATGAGTTTACATGTAACCTGTTTCTAAATAGAATAACAACAATGATATACAAAAATAGAATTGACTTAAAGCAGAAAAATGCACCTGGTGTTGGTGAATTATTCGAATCATAAGCATTATGCCAATCGCATCATAACAATTTGAAAGTAATGTGTTAAAGTGTTCATCAATCACTCCAAAAGGGCCTAAAAAAATTTAAATAGTATTATATAATTATCATACTCTAAAGTGTGAAGATTCTGGTTACCCATAATCCTTTTCCCAATATCTGTGAAGTAAGCAATAAGATCTAACATTTCGGTAAAAAAAAGCCAAACACGGCATACTCTCATGGAAGTTGCAGCTACTTCCCAGAAGCTGTAAGGTATTAAGGTGTACCATTGTGGGTGGGAATAATCAAGTCCAAAAGAAAGTTGTCACCATCAACTAAGAAATCATGTTTCCAACGTAATACCAAGGATAACATACAAATGAAAACACAGCTAAGTAACATAGATACACCTGAAAAAATATCATAAAAGATTGAATCTTCCCCAAAGAAATCATCACAAAATAGGTACCTGCAGAAATAAAAATCCATTAAACACACATATCCGAGAATCAAAATGAGGAGGCCAGTTTTAATAGCAATACCTCGCAGCTCAAACGTTAGAAGGAATGGTAGTGAAGCTAGCGGCTCTATTGTATATTCCACTATATTCTAGACCTTGCTAGATGATAAGAAAATAGAATATTAGATATATAGAACTCATGCCTTTCCTAATCATTAAACTCTATATAGAAATTCGATCAAAAGTCAAAAGCAAATGTCAATTTAGACTTCAAACAAATCAGGAAATTCATGACTTTAAATTGTCGTAACAGTTGGAATTGTAAGTTAAATTCAGTATTCATACATATGTAAGAAAACCACTTGCTTATTAATCGGTCCAAATTAATCCACCTATATATAATTATTTTTATCTCTAACCTCCACTAAAAAATCATTTATCATATGCTAACAAACTATAGATAAAAGGGCATGAATCTGAATTTGACTTGAATCTTTCAACCAAAAACCCAAGGTTTCCTTACTTGCCTTATATGTTTATCTTTCCTCATTGTTCAAAACCCACCAACATTTGCTGCACACCCCAAGATTTCCTGAAGCAAAAACATAATTTAGTACAGTTCCATTACCTTTTCAAAATTCCTGCCATTCTATTTTGACTGTAACACAGATGTTAAACTGGTAGTGGAATTTGGAAAAGCATGTAGAGTGAAAAGACTAAAGATTAAAAAACATATGAATTTAAAAGCACTATAACAACATCTTAACAAAATCAATGTTCTTCAAGGAGGATTGCAAAGAACAAGATATCATAAGATATCAAATTAAATTAACAATTTCACATTTGCAGCAAATCCAAAACTATCATATCCATCGATTATCATATCCAACCATCATGAAGAAAATTGCTCGACATATTTAAGATGTCTTATCCATGGTACCAGGGAAGACAAACTTTCGCAAAGGATTCAAAAATCAAATAAAAGCACGTTGCCGACACAGCGAAACGAAAACCATAACCAAAGCGAAACAAACAGAGAGGGAGCCAATCCCAAACTGATCGGCGAAAAGAAAGAGTGAAGAGGTGCTTACATCAACTTAGCTTCTAGCAACCGCGCCATAGCACATACGTCGAACCTATTCTGACCACTCTCTAGAGGGGAGGCGCCACCGATAGAACAACGCAAGGAAGGAGGATGGAGTGGATAAGTAGAACCGAGAGGGACATTATCAGGTGATTATGGGATTATGCTTATGGGAAGGAGGAGAGAAGACAGCCGAAAGTGGAAGATGAAAAAGGGGAAAAATAAGTAACGGAGAGCTGCGACGTTTGGATTTGAGATTTTAGGAAAAAGAATTAGTGGCTTCTGCGTCCATGAATTGCAGCTCCCAATAATATAAATAATATAAAAGTATAGATATAAATTTGGTGACTATTCAGTTGTCAAAATTCAAGAGGGCTTGTGTGCTTTTAAAATTGAACTCGCTAATAATATAATAGTATAGATAATCTAAAGTTTGCGCGGTCGACAACGAGCGCCTATTTTACTACTTTTCACCCAACCCAAAAATCTTGTGTTATGGCCATCCCCTAGGTTTGTGAAATTTATTGTCTATAATTTGTCTGACGGTGGTTGCATCCGTTCTACAAACTGGATCTCCTGCTCAATCCTTGAATATGCTAAATATGCATATGTAACGTCATACCATACAAGTCTAGTGGAGTCCCACGTGGCAGAAGTTCCAACGATGCATTATTACATTCTCTACTGAAACAGTTTGGTAAGATCATTTCTCAATCTAAAGCGAAAGTCTTTAGATTATTGTATGTTTAATATCGTGATGTTTTGGAAAGATTGTGTAACACCCTGTTTTTTTAACAAAATTAAACGATTAATTAAAAATGATATTTTGGTAATTTTTCATAAAGTTGATAACATAAACTTTTGCTAATAGAGGAATTTGGAAAATATTATTTTTTCTATTGGATCAATTGGATTTTTCTGTCCTAAATTCATATATAAAATGTCGAAAATTGGTATTGGATAAAAAAGATACGAAATGTGTACCGTAGTGTGCATTTCACTTTTGCGCCTATTTTAAAATTAAGTTTAAGATTTAACCACAGTATTAAATCAAAATTTATTTAATAAGCACTAAATTGAACATGTTTGAATTACTTTAAAAAGGGCACACTTTTTATATGTGCATTAAGAGAAAACAAGGAAATATATATATGTGCACAACTTGAAACCGCTTTAGAGGGAAACGTCGGCTACCACGATAATGAAATTGATTGATATAATTAATGAAATGACATGCTAAGTATTTTAGAAAGGTGAGTTAGCAATATAATTATTATGAAAAGAATGCATTTCTTAAGGAAATGCATGTAATCTCTTTCTTTATAAAAAATAAGAGAAAATTTGATTTTTGAATTTGAAAAGATAAATGCGATTTAATTACAATTGATTTAGAATTAATGATAAAAGTAAAGTTCCTAATCAGTGTCAATATATTTTCATATATTTATGCTTATGCACGTATGTATGTATACATGTATGTGTGTGTGTGTATGATATCGATTAATGATATTGATTTGAATTACAATTATTGACATTTATTTGAATTATAATTAATTTATTTATATGATTAATGACATTAATTGAGATAGAATAAACATTATTTTAACAAAGTAAAAGGAAAAGAGTTTTGAATATATGCAAGGGTAAAGAAACAATGTTTCCTTGCCTTGACCGCTTCTAATTTCCTACCTATAAATACATGCTTAACCATCACCCCACTTTCATGTTAAAGCTCAATTAAATGAAAAGAAAAGAGAGGTCAAGCCAAAAGGCTTAGAAAAGAAGATAAAAGAAGCAAGACAAATTTATAAATCAAATTAAAGTAAGAAAGCATAAAGGTTTCAATTGGATATCTCTTCAAATCGAATTTAAGGAGAGTGGATCTATCTGCAACATGATTATAATGGAGATGATTTGTTAAGTTCCAATTATTTATTTATCTAGAATTAAAGATGTGATTTTTATTTGAAAAGATAATTTTATTGAAGGCTTTTGTGATTTTAAAAACCCTAGTTAATGATTTTAATAACATAATTGTTGTAAAATGGGGGAGGGTAAGTTAGATAAGAATTCACCTCTAAAGCTCAATTAACATAGTTTATTGTAATAGGTTTGAATTAAACCGAATAAATAGAAACAGATCTATACGTATAACTGTGAAATCATATGGATCCGACCATTGTGAATGGTTTGAATTAATTTAATGAAGAGCGAATCTATTTATATATTTTTTGGAAAAAAATCTTCGAGTTCAATTCTCTCACCTTTGAATAAAATAAAATGTACAAATAATAATCGAATAGCTATAAACAATCAATGAGCTAAGCTACGTATAAAGATTGGAGATGAATAAAGATAAAACTAGACATAAATACTTGGTTAAAAATGAACATTACTGTTATACTTAAAACCATAATAAATACAAACATATGAAAAAGGGAACAATAACAAATACACTAGTTCAGACTCTACAAATACAACCAGACTTTCAAATAATGTCTGAAACTAAAAGTAAACAAAACAAAAGGTAATATGTTGAAATCTGACTAGGTATAGACCTTTGGAAAATAAATCAGACGTTTGAAAAGTAAGGTAGATGACTGAATATGTTATTCGGACGCCTGAATGGTTGAAGTAAGCCCAGGTTGAACCTGGACTGGTACATGCCAAGTAGGACGGATCAAGAAACTCGTGCCCATTAGCGGGTCGATTTCACACTTGGTGACATGCCCAGTCCACACTTCAGGCATGCGTTACATGACACTCAACGAAGCATGTGATTGTATCACAATTAGATGCTCTTGTTGTTACTGTAGCGCACTCGACCACATATTTTAACGTATTGGACTGCGAGGGAAGAGTGATGAAGACGTCTGCAATAGTACGGTATACGACCGAGGAAGGCGGTTAAATCTGCGGAGGAGTAATATTGTCAAACGACTTTTTTAGCTTCAAGATAAATGACATAAAGCATAAGACAAGTCTACCATGGAAAAGGTTACCCGAATGCTTTGGTAGGCCATAAATCATTGTGGTTGTATACTCGATGCATGCTTAGGCATTGCGATGTATGCTTTGAGCATATGTGCGGTTTAATCGATTTACCATTAAGAATATTAACTCGATGTATAGTTATGTGGTTTATTATCGAGACCGTATGCTAGGCATGTGTATAGGTTTACTTAATTTTTGGATATCCAACCTTTGGGTGGAAACCTTCGTAAGTCATTGTTGCATTCAGGTGCATTAAGAACTATTACCCTATAATGCATAAAGTGACCAATCCTTTGTATAGAGTAAACGCATACAAATGAACAATCCTAGGTTGCATAGATTATAAATGAAATATAATTACTTGTCAGCATCATACCATTATTAGTATAATTCACTTGCTAGATCTTATCTGATCCCCTTCGTTCCTCTCTCTTTATATATATTACAAGAGGACAGGACAGTAGATAAGGTAAGTTGGAAAAATGCATGGAGAAGGCGACCTAATCTTGGAGAAATATTTATGTATAGTCATTTTCCCTATGTATCTTATTTATCGGTCAAACTTTGTTGTATTTTTATTTAGAGACACTATTATACATTCCTTGTATGGGCTACTATTGCTTCCTAGACGACAACGAATATGGAATATTTTTTATATTTATATTTTATTCTTTCCACTCTGAGATATAAATGTATATAATGTCTAAATTTATATTTATCTTCATATCGTATGATCCGTCAAAACTGATTCGCACTTCTTGGCATTACATGAGTTCAAATGCCATTTTTGAGCTTTGGATCTGTCTGTCAAGAGGTGTAGGTTGTTATTTAGTATTAAAGCACATGTTAAGTTATTCATACAAAATTGGAGCATATGAAAGAATGTATTTGTAATTTTATATTATATATACACACATACGCATATCTATTTATATGCCAACCCTTTATATTTTGACTTATAAGATTGTCATTGGCTTGTTTTTTATTTAAGCAAATAATTGTGAGTTAAAATAAAGGCTAAGATTATAGTAGTTGTGGTGAAACATAAATCCATCCCAAATTTTATAATTTACTCCACAGGGAGATGTAATAGACATTCCCCATACAAACTAGTCGTATTGGATAAATTGCAGGTTTAAGGTTGAAGAAAAGGGAGAGTAGCACTCTTGGACTCATAGAAAATAAGTATGACGTTGATAAGTCAAAATGAAGAAATAAAACAATGACTCTTCCAGTCTAGAGTAAACCTCGGTTAGAGGAAATAGTTGTAGAAACCCCAATTGCTTTGAACCGAATTACTAAAGTACTCATACATTGGAGTTGGATACTGTATTGAAGGATAAACTTGAGATAAACTTGAGTTAACCATTTTGAATAAGAGGAGCTAAAACCCGATGCATTTAAGGCATTGTTAGATTGCATGATGTAGTTGGGCTTGCGTAATTAGGTTGTTCTCATCTACTCTGATTTAAGTGTTAAACCATTGGAAAACTTCTCAGAAAAGTTAGAAACATCAGATATCTGATATTTTTAAAGAAAATAAATTAGTTTATGATAGTCTATTAAATGTTCTGACAAACTTTATGAAAATTTATTTAAAAAGTAAAATTAAGAGAATAAATAAATAAATAAAATGAGTTAAAAACACAAAGTGCTTGAAATATTTGAAAAACTATAGAAGTTGAAGTTTGAACTAGCAACTCCTTATTTTAAGCTTCAAACATGAGAAAATTTTAACAAAAGATAATTTTCCATACTATTCTCAAGCTGTTATTTTTGTAAAATTTTTAATGTAAGGCGCATCATTGCACTTATCTTTTGATGTATACTTTACTTTTAAAAATAAAACTTCTGAAAGGAAAATTGAGGAATATGTAAAACTCATCTTTTGAATGTCTTTTATTTTATGAATATTTTCTTCACACTTTTGAAAAAAAAGGAGTTAAAATATCACATTCCCTTTTAAAATACACTTTTTTGAATATTTAGTATTTATAAAAAGAAAATTTTAGAAAGATATGTTTACATTCCACTTTTTCAAGTTAATTTGAAACGTTTTGTTTAAAATTTTAATTGAACAAAATATCACAATTTTTGTCAAAAGAAATGTTTGTTGAAATTACAAGGGATTTTTCAATCATAAAAGCTTGATAATTTTGTGAAAGTGATAATAAAATCAAAGATTTTCATAATTATTATTATCACTTAAACTCAAAATTTTTGATTTAAAAAGAAAAATGAAAGCATCATTATTATTATCACTTAAACTCAAAACTTTTGATTGCAGTTAGACAAAAAGTATTACACGGCCTATGAAATTTTAAATCAATTACGGTAAACTAGTTAGAATAGTCAATTTGCATGTGTTCTAAAGACTAGCCAATATTGAACATTACAGAATTGTGACACATTGGAAGATTTAGGATAAAGAAAAAAATTTAAAATAGGGATTTGGTGGTCTTTTAAATTGATCTTCAAATTAGAAGGGTAGAGTAAGAAATCGAATTTCCTGTAATAATAAAGGGTTACACCCACTGTAACAACCCACATATTTTACGATTAAATATTTTAATATTTTATTTTAATATTTTACCGTTAGTCGGATTTTAGTCCGAAAAGTTACTTTTTGCGTACGGTCAAATTTGGACTCGGAACCACTTCCATTGAGTTCAAAACACCGTTTGCGATCTTTTTGAGTATTAACTTTGGTATGTTTGGAGTTAGTGGAATTTTGTTACTTTTCCACTTTGGGTTTTGGGTTTGGTTTAACCCATTAGCCTAAACTATTTACTCTAGCTCAACCCCATTCCCTTCATAACTTTACTTTCATTTCCTAACACTCAAGCTTCATCAAAAATGGAGGAAGAAATGGGAAATTAAAACTCCAAGCCCTAGTTCATTTACAAATTCAACATCCAACTCCAAATTCAAGGAGAAGCCATTGATTCAAGCTTCTTGTGTAGAGATTCAAGTGTTGTTGGTCCCTCCTTTGCTTTTAGGCTTCTCCTTCATTGATTTTGTGTAAAGGTGAGATTTTTATCTCACATCTTTGTCTATAACTATCTTTGATTGTTGGGTATGAATTCCTAACACTTTTACATATGCATTTGTCATTGATTTGGATTGAATTGGTGAAAAATCCTAGTTTTTAGTGTTTTGGGTTCAAATCTTTAAAAATCCCAACTTTGATGTTTGAACACGTTTTGGGTGATGAATCAAGGATCCAATAGGACCGAGTAGCCGATAGGCGTAATCCCCTAGCGTTCGTGCTCGAAAGATTGCAAATGGAGTGAGTTTTGAGCTTCAAACCCCTTAGGTCGCTCGGCCTGTACCATATAAGCCCCTCGGCCTGCATATGAAGGATTCTCGGCCTGCATTTAGGTCGTTCCTCCCCCATAGGTCATTAGGTCGCTCGGCCTTAGGTCGTAACCCATAAGTCGCTAGGTCGCTCGGCTTTCTTCACTTCCTTAAGTCGCTCGGATTGGTTAGGTCGCGTGCACATTAGGTCGCTCCCATATGGGTCTCGTCGTGTTAGGTCGTTGCTCGGCCTTGTTTCCTTTAGGTCGTGCCCCGCTTAGGTCGCATCAAATTAGGTCGCTCGACCTGTTTGCACCGTAAGGTCACGCCACGCCTTAGGTCGCGCCATTCCTTAGGTCTCATGCACTTGAGTCGCGCCACCTTTTAAGTCGCCCTACACGTATGCCGCTACCACTTAGGTCGTTTTCGGCCAGCACTACGTCGCTCGCCTATGTGTTAGGTCGCGCCACACTTTGGGTCGTACCATGCTAGGTCGCTCGCCTGTTTTATGCCGCTACTAACTTAGGCCGCTCGGCAGTTAGGTCGCACCACTTCCTTAAGTCGCTCGGCTTGTACTTGCTCAGCTGCTAGGTCACGCTGTGTTGAGTCGCTAGGCTATTTCCACTTTGATGAATTTGGAATTGAATTCTTTGGATTTTATTCACGTCTTCGAATGTAAATTTTTGTGATTTATTGTTTTTACAATCATTTTTGTGATTTGTCACTTCATCTCACTCCTACGAGAAATCTAATTAAACGGCTTAGTAAAACAAATGGTATGAAACGCTTGCATTTACTTCGCCGGTTAATTTTTGGACTTGTTCGATTGAATCTCTTGTGACAATTTTTGAGTGAAGATCTACAATTTGTTCGTAAATATTTAAGTTGAGCCAGTGGTTATGGGACATGAAGCTAAGCTTATATATTTACTAGCTTACTGTAATTTACACTTCTTAATGATCGTTGATGATCATTTTTGTGATTTAGACTAGCAAATGTGTGATGTCTCTTTGTCTACGAGGGAGACTAAACCCCGTTTCTGTGGAGCTTCGGCTCAAATTGGTGGGGTAGCGGCCCATGGTCTTCGGGCCGTTTTATGGAGCTTCGGCTCAAAATTAATGGTGAGCAACCATGGAATAGCGTTCCATTTTGTGATACACATGTTGGTGAGTTTTCATGCTCCCGTTTTGTGATAGGCCTCCCCCTTTTTGTGATTTCTGGATTTCCATTGATGATTTCTAGAATTTTGTGTTTCACCAATTTTCGTGATTTACATTGATAAGTTTTATCAATATTTGTGCATTGGTGAATTTGTGTGTCATTAACTTTTGTGATTGACATTGATATTGTTGTCAATATTTATAGTTTGGTGATTTGGTAAATAAGGAGTATGACATTCCTTTTGATCTTTGAGAAGATTCTCGTGATATTGATTAATCCCTAGTTGATTTTTCACTTGCATGCTTATCATAGTATGGCTTTATGGTTATTATATATTTATGTCATATCTCTTATTCTATATCATTTTATCTGATATTTATAGCTAGACTGATCCGTTTATTATTTTCTTATTAAATAATACTCGGATCAGACCGAGATGTTACAGGTGCTTCTGCATGACTTCACATCTGGGATTATCACCATGACTTTTGGCTAACTACTTAGATTAGTGGTTTTTTGTTGTATACATTTGAGATATAGACTCATATATGTATCCATATTCTTTTGTCTAGCACTTGTAGCTATTCTTTTGTGTCATTGTGGATCTTGTTTGACCACTACTCTAATGTACACTTTCATGTGTTATATATTCATATCTATTTCCGCCCTTGTGATATGGATGTCTGTGACTGATTTGTGTTATGTTTACTTCTATATTTGTTTCTAAAGAATATATATAGCCACTTTGTAGTAGCTTTGAGTTTGTATCGGTATGTCGGATTTCCTCCTTAAACCAAATGCATGTTGTACTATCTGACATATCGTTGCTCGCACAAAGCAATTACGTGGATGGTCGCTCCTCAACAGCCTTATTCTCCGTGCTAGTTGACGGCATTACCCCTTAGTGTCCTTGGCTAGAGTGGGTAAAAAAAGATGGGGCGTCACACCCACGTTTTGTTTTTCAATCCAAATTGGGTTTGAGTTGTCGAATATTAGCACATGAAAGCTTTGAAACTGTGATTTGGCTAAGGATTACTTAATTTTAAGTAAATTTATTGTAGTAAAAGATAATTTCCTATACCAAAAAAATTGATACAGAGGTAAGAGATTTCTTTGTTTTGGTTGGGTATTATAGAAAGTTATTAAAAACCTCACAAAGATTTCTACACCATTGATGCACCTTACTAAGAACGATTTGGTTATCCCATGGACTTAGATGTGAGCATTCTTTTATTAAGCTAAAGGAATTATTGATTAGAGTGTTCATGTATGTGTGCGTGCTAGTACTCTCTGATGGTTCGAAGGCATTTGTTATGTATACAAATGCTTGTAGTGCAGGTCAGGGCATTGTTTTGCTGTAGAAAGTTAGAGTTTTTTGTTATACTAGTTGACGGTGGAAAGTACACTAGAATTATCCAATCCATCATCTTTAGATGATAGCTATTATTTTGCTCTCAAGTCTTGGAGGCGGTTTGAGTTGTTTATAGATCACAAGTCCCTGAAGTATTGGTGTTCGGGTTATCGTCACAACCGCAAGTAATTATTTGGGGATGAGGTGACATAAGTTTCATATCATGATCACTAGGCCGACGTCGTCCATTAGATATTCTCAAATGAGTTTTTAGGTACGTAGCTGTTTAAATATTGAATATTATTCCTATTAGATTAAATGGTAATATGTTGTTTCGTTATCTTCACCATAGTACGGTTGAAGTGTAAAGGTAAGAAGTTAAGTTTTGGATCGTTAATTGGGTTGCATTAAGGAATGGTAAATTTTAAAAGTTAGTTCGGCAAAAGATATCCTAGATGAAGTTGGAACTAAGATTATACAGGGAATGATTAATTCAAAATTTTGGGTTCTTATTAAATAGTCGATATTATAATTTGTATACATTGAGAATCCAAAGATGGTTTTCATGGAAAATGTGATTTGAAATTTGGTAAGACATTGTAAATAGAATGGTATAATTCTTTTCAATCATTCCTTAGATTGAAAGGAGAGTATTTATATAAGCAAGCTATTATGAAGCATTAACTTAAGGGTATATAGTTGTGATGAAAGATAGTTGTATGTGAATAATGTATCACCTAGTCCATTACTTTTAATACTTAAAAAATTCTAGGATTTCACTTAAATTCATGACTACACCAAGTTTTGGATTTTGGTTATTCTGCGAATAGATTAACTGAATCTGATTAACCTACTTGTATGAAAGTTAGGATAAAATTCTTGCTGAGTAGAAATATAATACCTCAATATCATAATTGTTAAAGGATCGGGGGTCGATATCATAAATGAAATAGTACAAGTTTAATTGAATCAAAATTATAAGAGAGTACTTGGAAAGTGAAGGAGAGAATCTGTTCTTTTCATTTCACCTCTTTACTGAAGTATTTCTCCCATTACTTGTTAATTAATGATTAGTTTATCTAGAATGGATGAATGATTGTTGTGGATTTTTGCTATTAAATTAGAAAATTGGATGGTGTGGCATGCTTTATTGCACGGATTATGTTTGATATATGACTTGACTCCTTATATGTCACATTTCCTGCATATAAAAATTATTAGTATATTTAAGGATGATTTGCATCCATGTCTATATGCCGTGATCATGCATTCATATAGGAGTTGCAATAGTATTATGCATTATTCGCAAGCCATATTCGTGACATATGTTGAATGATTGATGCGCATTATTATTCATGTTTATTTTATTATTGTTACGTATTGTTAAACACATATTTTGTCATTTCTTATATTGCTACCTGGGTTCAAATTATAGATGGTATTCGTATAGATATCATATCTTATATTACTAGAAATGTTAGAAAATGAGCATGTTTGATATGAATTGTTTGAATGATTTTTTTTGGATGTTTTTATGTATGGTGAGGTTTGAGTGTATGTACTTGCATATACACATGATTTCTATTGTATGGTTGAGTCTACAAGTTGCAATTTCCATATCTTGGAATTTCGAGGATGAAATTCTTTTTAAGTGGGGAGAATGTGAAACCCTATATTCTAAAAAAAAATGAATAAGTAATTGAAAAGAACATTTCGGTAATTTTATATAAAATTGAAAAACTAAAATTTTGAAAATGAAGGAATTTGTAAAATCTGATATTTTTTTTCACTGGGTCAATTAGATTTTTCTACCCCCAAATTCATATGTAAAATATCAAAAATGGATATTGGATAAAGATGATACAGAATGTTTACATAGTCCGTATTTCAGTTTGCGCCTATTTTGGAATTAAGTTCAAGAATTAGTAACATGAATAAATCAAAATTAATTTAGTAAGTAGCTAATTGAATATGTTTGAATTACTTTAAAAAGAGCACAATTGTTTTAATATGCATTAAGAGAAAAGAAGAAAAAATATCTACGTGCACATTCATAATACCACTTTAAGGGGAAAGCATCGATTACCAAGATAATGAAATTTATGGCTATAATTAATTAAAGAATTTGTTACATATTTTTTGGAAGGGTGGTTAACAATATAATTATGAAGAGAATGCATTTCTTAAGGAAAAGATATGTTATCTCTTTCTTCATAAAGTATAAGAGAAATTTTGATTTATGAATTTAAAAAAATAAATACCAATCATCACAATTTATTTAGAAATTACTGATAAAAGGTAAGTTCCTAATTAATGTCAATATATATATATATATATATATATATAACATCAATTAATGACATTGATTTGAATTATAATTAATTAATTTGTATGATCACTGACATTAATTGAGATAGAATAAACCTTATCTTGACAAAGTAAAAGGAAAAGAGTTTTGCGTATATGCAAGGGTAAGGGATATGGATAAAGAAATAATTTTTCCCAACCTAGGCCGCTTCTAATTTCCTACCTATAAATACATTCTTAACTACCACTCCTCTCTCATTCTATACCCTAGCCTCCATTTGGTAAACTTTTCTTCCATTTCTACATTTCTTAATTTAAATTCTTCACTATAAATCTCAATTAAATGAAAAGAAAAGAGTGGTTAAGCCAGAAGGCTTAGCCAAGAAGATAAAAGACGCGAGCGGAATTTATGAATCAAATCAAAGTAAGATAGCTTAAAGGTTTCAATTGGATGTCTCTTCAAATCGAATATAAGGTGAGTGGATTTATCTATGACATGATTATGATGGAGATGGTTAGTTAAATTTCAACTATATATCTATTTATGATTAAAGTTGTGATTTTTATTTAAAAAGATAACTTTTATTGAAGGCTTTTGTCATTTGAAAAGCCTTAAGTGATGATTTTAACAACATAGTTGTTGTAAACTTAGGGGAGGGTAAGTTGGATAAGAATTCACCTCTAAAACACTATAAATCTAGTTTATTATAACAAATTTGAATTAAATCGAATAAATAGAAATGAATCTATGCATATAATTGTGAGATCATATGGATCTGACTGCTGCGATAAGTTTGAATCAATTTAATAAATAAGAGCGAATCTATGTATATATCCTTAAAAAAATCTTTTAGATTCAAATATATCACCTTTGAATAAAATAGAATACAAGATGAATAGTCAAATAACAATATGCAATAATATGATAAGCTATGTAGAAAGTTTGAAGATGAATAAAGATAAAATTTGATATAAGTACTTGGTTAAATATGAAGGTTACAACTGTACTTAAACTTGGAATAAATATAAAACATGAAAAAGAGAACAACAAGAAATATACTAGTTCATACATCTGAAAATACAACTATACGTCTGAATAATATCTAAAACAAAAAAGAAACAAAACAGAAAGGAATACATTGTAATCTGACTAGGTTCAGACTTCTGAATGGCTTAGGCAAGCCCCGATTAAACCTTGACCTGATACAGGCCAAATATGATGGATTATGAAAATTTGTTCCCGCATTCTTGACTTTCGAGAGTTCACATGATTGCATGAAACTGTGTAACAAGAGGGATTGATTTTACACTTGGTGACATACCTAGGTCCATACCTCATGCATAACATTAAACTAAACGAGGCATGCGATCGTATTGCAATTAATGCTCCAGTTGTTACCGTAACACACTCGGTTGCATGTATTAATGTGCTAGACTACTGGGAAGGGTGACAGAGACATCTGCAATAGTAGGGTTGTACGATTGAGTAAGTTAGTTGAACCTACAAAAAAGATGTATTGTTAAACAACTTCTTTAACTTCAGGTTGAATGACATAAAGCATAGGACACGTTTGCTATTGAGAAGGTTACCCAAATGTTTTGGTAGACCATAAATCATTGGGGTTGTATACCTAGCGCGTGCTCAGGCATTACGATGTATACTCCGTATGTATACCGGGAAGGATGACGGAGACGTCTGCAATATTAGGGTTATACGATCAGGTAAGGTAGTTGAATCTTTTGGGGAGTCGTATTGTTAAACGACTTCTTTAACTTCATGTTGAATGACATAGAGCGTGCGACACATTTAGCACCGAGAAGGTTACCCGAATGCTTTAGTAGGCTATAAATCATCGGGGTTGTATATCTGGCATGTGCTCAGGGATTGCGATGTATACTCAATGTATACATGCGATTCAAATGTTTTACCACTGAGAATGTTAACTTAATTTACAGTTGGACGGTTTATTATAGAGACTATATGTTAGGGTATTCCTAGATTTATTTAGTTTCTAGATGTCCAACCTTCAGTTGGAAACCATCATTGGTCATTATTGAATTTAGGGACATTAAGAATTATTACCCTATAATGAGTAAAATGACATATCCTTTATCTGTAGTACATGCAAAAAAATGAACAACCTTAGGTTATTTAAATTATAACTGAAATTTAATTACTTCTCAACACTATACCACCAATGATATAATTCACACACTAGACCTTGTCTAATCCCCTTCATTTCTCCCGCTTTATATCTATTATAGGAGGATAGGGCAGTAGGTAAGGTAACTTGGATAAGATGCATGCAAAAGGTAACTTGACGCTTGGAGAAATATTAATTTATAGTCATTTCCCGTATGTATCTTGTTACATTTATCAGTCAGACTTTGTTGTGTTTTTATTTGACAATACTATTTAAACATTCCTGGCCTACTGTTGCTTTTGAAACCGTGATGAATTCGGAATATTTTCAGTATTTATATTTTATTCCTTCTGTCATGAGATCTGAAAGTGTAGAATGTATAAAGTTGTATTTATCTTTGAATCATATGAACCATCAAAACCTAATAATTCATATTTCGTGGCACGACATGAGTATCAATACCATGGCATTGGATCGGTGTGTCCGAAGATGTGGGTTGTTACAGGTCATCGTGAAAAGGAATGTTAACTCCCTACCTAAAAGTGTTAGAATCTATCACATGATGTTAGTGCACTACATGTTGCAAAGAATTTTTACCAGTGCATTGCATAATTCTCCAATTCATAACAGAATAAGTTTCCTCCACCATGTGTGTAGTTTAGCCATTGTTGGTGCGATTTAATTGTACACTTGAAACATATTTTTATTTAATCAAACATTTATTTATACCTAGTAGACACTTCTTAAAAAACAACGATATGAATACCTTATTAAAAGAGGTTTTAGGATAAGGGTCTTCAGAAATCGCGTCTTTATTAAACATTTGTCAATAGATTCTCTCTTGAAGATACCATTTGTGTCTTAATGATCAGGGAGATGATCCGAAAGGTGCTCATTTGGTACTCAAAGGTAAAATGTATGCACAGACTGGGATATTGGGCAATCCCATTTGAGTGTAATAAAGCAAAGAGGAAAAACCATTGCATTTATCGGAGTTTCAAAAATTCGATCAAGTATCAATTCAATTTTTTGAAACTTGGATAAGTCGAGTATATAATACCACTGTTAGGGAAGCAATCTGTATTAACAGCACTACATAGGCAAAACACAAAAGAATTATAATGAATCAATGGGGATTCTCTAAGATTAAAAATTCATTACTCAATATATGCCCAAGTAATATTAAATGTGATCTAACCTACTAATTTATCGTAATTGGAAGTTTACAACGGTACCTAGAAACTAGACACCAATCTTTTTCATCCAACCTCTTTCAACGCCACTCAAATATTATTTCATTATTATATAAAACTAGGCTTTCTTTCTAACTTTATTGTACATATGTCACACACATCATCATTTTTTATCCATGAAATTATAAATACCTTGTGCTGGAAATATGGTAATGAAATTTCCTCTTTACCATAGAATTGCATTTTTTTCTCTTTTTAGCCAATATCCATTTATCATAGTTAACAACTAAATCAAAATAATTATTTATGGGTTTTTATTTCATATTGCATATTTTCCTTTATTAAAGTTCGTCTACATATATGACATATGAATCCCACCGAAAGATTATAAATTTCTGATTTTAATTAAAAAAATGTGATCAGATGTTTCAACAATCATTATTCAAAAAAAATTATAGTGAATAATTTTCAATATGTAACATTCGAATTGCAAATATTTGCATCAACAAATTCTTAACAAAATATGTGATAAAAGAATCTAACTGGAAAATTAAAAAATTTGTGGTCTATTGGTAAAAAGACTCCAACTTAATATTTCAAAATTTGTACAAGAGCACATTTTTATCTATCTATATCAAGGTGATGTAAATTACAAATATTTGCAATTTCAGATTGTAAATACTTTTACTGATATTTGCAATAAGAGACAAAATCTGTGCTTCGATAGAGTAAATGAAATGAAATTCAATGTTTTAAATGATATGCATCATTTTCTATCATGAATTAGTTCGAATGTAAATTAATATTAGTGAAGATAGTATTAAGATAGGAACACAAAACTTAATGATGTTAAAGGTATTAAGTTTAGATATTGGAAAGAGAACCAAATTTCCTCTGTAAATAAAATGGTAGTTTTACAAGGGTGCTAATATGTACACCAACTTTTATCCTTCTCTCACCCACTAGTATTGTGTAAAACATTTCTTTCACCCCTATATATCCACTTCTTATTTTCTTGATTATTTTTTAAAAAAAACAACCACTTTCGTATTTTTAAAATAACAGTTGTAAACAACAATTGTGAATTCAAATCTCATTAACTCCAATCCTATTTTCAACAGATTTCTAAAGTTTGAAATTTGACTAGAAAATTATAGTTAATATGATAACTTTTGAACTTTAGTATACAAGGATGCAAAATGATTTCATTTGAAATCTTTTTCCAAGGAATAAAAACTAAAAATATGGCAACAACAACCTGCAAAGAAGAAATTGCTCGTTTGATAAATAAATTTAAAGTGAGACTCTCTATAAAGTTTGTAGAAATTTAAACATTTTGCATTGACAACAAAGATGGGTGTTTGACGTGATTTTAAAATTCTCTTAGTATATCTTTATTTGGAATTAGGAAGTAATTATAGAGTATGTATAGTATCACTATTTTATAAAATATTAGTACAAGTTTAACCTTAGAAAAAGATCACAACCATTAAATGTTGGGGAAAATCTCTTCAGAGGATTAGACTAAGGGAATAAAAACCTAACGTAGAGGAAAAAAACTGGATCGTGATTGTAGTGAGACGAAACAAACAGAGATAAACACTAGAACAGACAGTCACAGATCTATGCAATACATAAAAAAAAAAATAGCACTAGTATTTATAGTGGTTCCACTACTGCGAGGTAGTGTACGTCCACTTGGGGAGAGGAGATTTTATTAATCATTGAAAGATTAGAGTTACAAGATTGATTCACTTTTGGATGCTATACATAGGAAGAATTAACAATACAGACAAAAGTCTGTAGAGTTTCAGCTCTCTAGGATGACAGCCATTGTTGTCTAGAAGCTCCACTATTTATAGAGTGAAGAAAAGAGGAGGGGTAGCTGTATATAGCAGCCCTGAGGTTTGGTTCGGCACATCTGGTCTGGCAAATAGCACAATAACATTTGGACCGACAAACAACACTCAAGATCTGGACCGGCATGGTCCAATACCGAACCAAATATTTAGTGTGGCCTTAACTTGGTTCAGCATCACTTGTACCGGCAGTCCACATCAATGCTACTGGTTCGGTACAAGCCCGTTGTGACGACCCACGATTCTGTACCCTTGAACCGACAATAGACCACTCATATCCGACCCAAGTTGCATGGAAGTATGGATGATTAAGGGTAATAAAGAAAATAAGACAGAATATAATCCCACACGAATGGAATAAGGTATAATATTGGACAATATCTTTACAGCGGAAAACTTTTAAATACATCCATCAGAGTTTAACCTAAATTCAGCTTGGACAGTTATAAACATCTACCCTTACAATTGCAGACCAACATCAAACAAAACAACCAGCAGCGGATAATAAAATACGTAGATGAATATCTCCAGCTCTCCTATGGAAACTTCAACCCTCTTCGACTAAACCTGAAACTACTCGGATCTGGTCCGAGTATTGAAAATACCCGGATGTGGCTTGATAAACCAGCTTGAGAAAACTCAGTAATAAATGACAGTGTCATATATCAGCCTCTAAATAAAATCTTTCGAAAAGAAAGAGTATCTCATAAGACCATGCCCACACATAAACACAGACGGGTTTTTCCCTTATGATAACTAAAACATTTTTATATCAAAACATTTGATATTATTTCTAATGACATTATTTGAAAACATTTGCAAATAAACATATTAATCTTAGCTGAAATTGTTACAGTGAATAAATTTTAGCATAATAGGTTTATAATTAAGTCCGAAGATTCTTATTGGAGAATGGATTTCAATATAATGACCAGGTGAAGGGACTACCTTCCGATGGGCACAGCTCTAGATGGATGCCCTGAGGACCATCACAAAGGATCCTCTACCAACACAAGACCGACCTATCTCTATAACTAGATAGTACCGAATATATCAAACCCCCGTCGTTACCGACCTTTAAACCTGACGCCCGAGCATGCAACCACATTAATTTACATCCAAAACGTCATAGCAGGAAGAAATATATCTAGAAGGGGATGATCATACCCTAATTGGGAATACCCACTTGGCCTTGCCGCATCTAAGTCTGTTTCGGTCATCTTTGGTTAATGAGGCTTGAGGCAACGATTACCTTTTCACATAGCACATATCACATCTCTGAATGCCACATTGCCATTTCCATTGACTACCAATTGTTTTCCACAAAATACAACCCTTGAGCTACGTCTCAAGGAGGGTGTTAAGCTAAAAGAAGTTTCCTTCTCCGCCACCACTGATGTACGTTTGTAAAAACCAATGTACTTAATCTTTAGAAATGCAATGTCAGACAAACGTCCATACAAGTTGTCTAAGAATAGGACAAACCGAAGGCACTCTCCTACTACTACTAGGAGCGAATAGTCCTTGCAAGCCAAAAATTCTCTACAACGAGGAGACCACTACTATAAATAACTCTATAATGGGAGCTACCCAGAGTATGTCAACAAGTAGTCCTCATGCTATGAAGATCCATAGTCTTCAGTAATCATCATCTTCAACATTTCTTCACATTTAAACGTATACATTGGTTCGAAGTGGTTTTCGGACAAGAATCACCCAAATCCGACCCCAGTTCCTTCGAAATACAATTACCGATAAAAAGATGTTAAGTTTATATATGGATATCAATCATTAATCAATTACTTCATCTTTTATAAAATATCTTTCTTAGATATATACTTTTTAATTTATTCTATTTTATTTTCAAGAGTATATGAAATCATTAAGCCTCATTAATTAAATCATTTGGTTTATTTAAACCTTTCTTAAATCCCGGAATAATTCCAATTCATTTTCTCTTTTACTTAGGAAAACCTTTTCAAATCATTCATTAAATCTTAATAAAAGATTTCTTATATTCAAGCTATAAATTTTAACTTAGGGAATATATTCCCAAATCATTTATTAAATCTTAATAAAAAAATTCTTTCTTAACTTCAAATCATATTCTTGCAAATCGAAGATTTTCATAACGGAGTACTACTCCATTTTAAATATGGTAAATTTCATCTTTAGAGACTAATGGCAAGTGATCCTACATCATGAATATCTTTGTCTTTAATGATCTTTGTCTTAGAATAATTCTAAGCAATTCATTCTTTTCTTTTGGATAATATTTCAATTTCCCTCACTTAACTCTGGATCCAAATTCCTTAACTTTTAGGCGGGTTTAAAACAATGTTATTTATGACATCGTTTACGATAAACCCTATAATTAATCTTAGCAAACATTTTTGAGTAAATAGGATTATATAAATCATTCTAATTTTACTCAACATCAATTTCCATATTCAGCAAGTGCTATGGGCGGAATAAAGGTGAAATCACCTTTTAAATTCTACGAGTAAGACGAGTTTCCTCTTTGGATTTTAATACCAAGTATAAGAAGATTATCTCTATGTAATCCAAGTCGTAATTTATTAATTTTGGAGATTGCTTAAATTTTGGATACTAATCTTCTTCTATCTTGGAAACTTGATATAATCTTTTTATTTTTAGAGCATACGGGCTTTCTTTTCAATCTGTTCCACCCCTCGTCTAAGAAAAGAAAACATAGGACAAGTAAGTTCAGGGCACTGGTTGATCCATCCCTAACCATAGTTAAACACTTTATTTTATCGTTCCAGATCTCACAAGAAGGACAAATGTATTAGTCGTTTCCACATTACTAAGTTCGTTATTATATTCAATCTTTTTGTTTAAATGGTATAAACAATTCATCTTACCCATTTATTCAGACTCTCATTATAACTTTCAAATCGTCTTTAATTGGCTTAATTATTCTTTGAAAATCATTCATAAAATATATATGAAAGGATTGTTAAGTTTAAAACTACGTTTCAAAAGTTATTAAAAACTGCTGCAAAAAGCTTTGCGAAAAGTGTTGCAAATAGTGTTTTAAAAGGTATATTCCTCAAAACGACTTTTATATCATTTAGAAATCCATATTTTCAACTTAAATTACTTTAAAAACATTTGAAATATTTTTAGAATTTATTTCTTATTTTTAAAACATCTAAAATAACAATTTTAAACATTGGTCACTTTACTACAAAAAACGCGATTTTTATGGAAAATTGATTTGGACATATTTTAAAATATAGAAGATAAAATCCTGATTTTCTTTCTTTATTTCATTAAAAATATTAAATGGTTATAAAATATTTTTAACTCATTTTAAAACTATTTCCAAAAAGTTTAAGCATTCCATACACAATATTTCATATTCAAAAGGAAAGTGATTTCCTTTGTGCTTATCGACGTGTATTAACGTGAATTGGTAAAACAATTTAACAATCATATCAAACAATCAATATTTGATGATCAAAGCATATATAAACATCCATAGCAATCATAACACATCATCAAACATGTATATATATATAAACATAGATATTAAATAGAGTTTCTCATCCTAGTCCAAAGCGATTAACTTCCTACCAACATTTTAATCAATCAACACTTCACTAATTAATCCATACTCCATTAAAACACAAGCAAACAACTTTTCCTTCCTTCGAAGTGCTCAGCCAAGGATTGAGATGGAGGTGGGCTGAAAGTATAGAAAAGAAGTGGTAGAGCTTTTGAACTTGAAATCTCAAGATTAAACCCGAAAAATATGTCATCTTCTCTGTTGTTTTTGACTCTCTTACTCTCAAAAATTGAAAAACTTGTTAGTTGTAAAGTTGTTGAAAATTATTTTATATTGAATTTTTTTTAAAAAAGAATTACTTGATTTTGATTAGTTTTGAGGAAGATATGACAGAATGAAGAAGAGATATTGTTGGATTGACAAAAATGAAGCCCGAAAATGCACTTTAAAGAATTGAGTTTCAGGTAAAGCAAACCTTAAAACTGGAAAAAGTAATCAATATAAAAGTTATAGCCACTGGTATTTGGTATGGTTTGAAAAAAAATAATTTCCAAAATTGAATCTATTATGATCAAAACAAAATTATCTATTCTCTGGCTTAAAAATAGGGCCAGAGAGTGCATCGGAAAGAAGTACATTTTTGACATAGTTAACTTTAGAATGAGACAAAGTGGTCAACATGAAAGTTTTAGCCATTGAAAAAATACATAATTTGAAAAAAAAGTATTTTGCATTTTTCTTCTGTTTTGAAGAATTTATGGTCGAGAGAAGACGAGGTAAAATATGAAGAAAAAAAGAGTTTGATTCGAAGAGAATGAACATTAATTTCTTTTGAATATTTTGCAAATATTTTGACATTATTTATTTTTAGTTTTTTCTTTGTCTTGGATCCCATTAAAGAAGAGAGGAAGATGGTGAAGAAGCTTGAGAAAAGAAGAACAAGAAAATGTGAATGAAAGTAAAGAAGGAGGTGGGTATTTATAGAAAAAGAAAGAAGTGGTAATTTACCAAAATAACTTCTTACCACATTTTAAAACTAACCTTACTTCGATCTAAAGCAAACTCCATTTTTTCAAAACATAACATCATCCTTTCACTTCTTACTTTATGTCTTAGTCACTTAAATATTAAGTGAAGAATATCATAATTATGTTGGCTTTGATTTGATGTTTACTTTTTCTTACTTTTGTTAATTCTTCCTTACTTTTACTAATGACTTCTAGAAGTTTTCTAATCTTATTTAGTAAAAGTAAACATGTTTAGTTATCAAAATGTCTAATATATATGTTAAAACATGTTAACAAAGGTGCGACAACGTTGCGGCAACTTATTTTAAACAAAATGTTGATTTTCGACAAAACGTTGTTAAATTATTTATCTATGTAAACCAAACTTAAAATAAATTCTTATTATATTTAAATAATTAAAACAAGTATATTTGAATTATAAAATAATATAAAACAATATCCAAATCTATTTATAAAAGCACAACATTGATTTGTTGGTATGCGACGAAATTTGTCAACTTTATAAAACAAGTTTTATATATTTATCGAACCATTACAAATTAAATTACTATTATTATCAAATGAGTTTGATATCGATTATATATATTTAAAAGGAATTATTTATCCTTTAAACAAATTTCATGAATGTTTATCATATTTTATTGGAATCTGACTTTTGTCAATTTTACAATGAAAATCCAAAATCTTTATTCAATATCAAAAATGAGTTTACCACTCTTATTTATCATATAATACCTGGTTGATTAAGTTTGAAAATTCTATATTTTAATATTTAAAATAATTAAATCTCTCATTTCAAAGTGTTAAAATTATGGGTCATTACACACATAGATCTGGAGCGGCAATCATTGGTTTGTTCTTGCTTTTGCACCAAACGAAATATCTAGAGCGGCAAGTCTGTACCGACATCCCATCACCACCGGACGAGATATTTAGACCGGCAACCCCTAATCACCACTGAACCAAATCTTTGATCCGGCATCTCCCATCACCGAACGAGACTTCCTCTTGCGTTCACTGCCGATCGAAGCACTACCACCGAACCAAAATTCTAGTCCGATCTTCCACCGAACGAGGTCACATTCTCACCGAGCGAACTCCACCGGACCAAATCTTTGGTCCAGCATTTTCTCCACTTAACTAGACTTCTGGTTCGGTTTCCATGCTTCTCCGCAAAACCATGACTTCAAGGACTCCTACTTCTACCTTGTCATTCTCTTCTCCGATGAAATTGGTATCACATCTAACTATCTCCACCTTGATACCAAATTTCATACAGGCCTTCTGATTCCATCTACACCACTATGCTCCAAGCAATGGATACTTACCCAATGAGCTTCGGCAATGTCGTCACCCATTACACTTTGTTAACGAACTTCGGCAAGGCCACTGCCCGTCAACAAAGTGTTCGAAGTACCCAGTTCGTGTAAAACCTATCAATCTTCACCATGAAAACAAATGTATCCGTCATCTGACACAACTCCCCCCCAGTGCGACCCTGTGGCCCCTAGCACTTCATTAAGTGAATCAAGTCCGAGCATTGCTTGCACATAGCAACATGCAACGACTTGGTAAACATGTCTGCTGCATTCTCCTTTGTGCGAATTTTTTGAAGACGAACTAGCTTCTCTTCACTCACCGAGACAAGGAACGACTCTCTCACTCAATATGCTTCGTCCTTGAACTGAATGCCAGATTCTCAGCTAAGTGAATTGCACTCTGACTGTCACAGTACACATTCACGCCTTCATATACGAAGCCCAAATCATAAAATAGTCGCCTTAAATAAAGCGCCTCCTTAGCTGCTTCAATCGCAGCTATAAGCTCTGCCTCTGTAGTAGACAAAGCCACAATTGTCTGCAACCTCACTTTCCAACCGATCGCTGTCCCACTAATGGTGAACACATATCCAGAGGCTGACTTCCTTCGGTCTCTATCACTGGCATAGTATCCAACCAAGCTGAAATCTCTTCCTCTGCCGCCAAAGACAAGTCCATGGTTTGGAGTTCCTCTAAGGTATCTGAAGATACACTTCACTGCTTCCTAATGCGTCTTTTTTGAATTTTCTATGAACCTACTCACCAATCCAATTGCCTATGCAATGATAGGCCTAGTGCAGACCATGACGCAGATCAAGCTGGCAACTGCACTAGCATATGAGACCTTCATCATATAAACCTTGTCCTTTTCCGAGATCCTTTACTATAAAGTTGAATGTGCAAAGGCATGGGTGTGCTGATTGACTTTGCCCCTTCCATGCTAAACCGAGCAAGCACCTTTCGAATGTACTCCTTTTGAGTGGGCCTCAAAAGTCCTAACTTTATATCCCTTTGGATTTTCATGCCGAAAATTTTCTTTGCTTCTACAAGGTCTTTCATTTCGAAATCCGCTTTTAGCTTTCGCTTTAAACTATTGATTTCAGCCTTATCCTTGGAAGCAATCAACATCATCCATGTACATCATTAGGTACACCCATCTATCATTCTTTAAATGCTTGAAGTACAGACAAGTGTCTTTGATGCTACGATCAAAACCAAGTGAAGGCATAAAAGAGTCAAACCTCTTGTATCATTGTCTAAGCGACTGCTTAAGTCCATACAATGACTTCTTCAATCTGCAAACCCAATTATCATTCCCATCTACAACAAATCCTTCTGGCTGCTTCATATAGATGGTCTCATCGAAGTCTCCAGGGAAGAAAGCAGTATTCTTGTGACGACCAAGAATTTTGAACATTAGAAATTGAAATATTTAATTGATTCTAAATGTTTGAAAATTATTTTAACTTGAATTTCAAAATTAACTATGAATTTGGCAATTTAATTATTGAATTTAATTTATTGAAGTTGGATAAAAATTTGAATTTCAATTTTAAGCTTGTTAAAAATAATTTGATGGCTTAGAAAATTTATATTGATAATACTGAAGATAATGGAAGCTTCAGAATTTAATTTGGAAATGTTTTGTTAAGTTTTGAAAATATATCGTTTAAATCAATATCTAAAAATAGCTTTCTAAGGCACAGTCTCGGAATTCGACGAAATTAGTTCCGTTGGATCCGTAATATTGTTTTATTATCGGATTTCAATTTTTGTAATGTTTGGAATTGTCGTTTGGCCGTACGATAAGCAAACACGTTGAAATTTAAATCGAAGATTCAATATAATAACTGGTCAGAAAAGCTATCTTTTCCATACGATCGAATTAGGATTCGAAACCTTTTCCATTGCGTTCGGAATAGGGGTATAACATTATAAATGCCTAGCGGCATGCCTCGATTGGAGATTAAATTTTTGAGTTGCAAAATTTGAGACAAGTTAAATTTAAAATTTAAATATAATATATATTCCCCTGTCAAAATTCCTTTCCATCAGCCACCATTCTTTCATCTCAGCCATCCTATATTCCTGACCAAGCCGACCTATACCTCCCTGTTAAATCACGTATCCTCCTTCCTCCCCTTTATTCTCAATTCTTAATCGAGAAGCCAAAACCAAGGAAAGATAAAATAGAAATGGCCGAGCAAATTCGCAGCCTCTCATTTTCGTTCGATTTAATCGAGGTATGCCTCCCTCTATAAAAATCTAACAGCAAAAATTAATTTTGTTCAAAGCAAACATGGCCGCATTTCCCTCTTTATCTCAAATCGAACTCGGGAAATAAAAAATGGCTGCGAACTCGAAAGCGTGATGGGAGAAAGACGTGTTCTTCTCGGTCGATCGAGCTCGAGGCTTCAAGCTGGGGGAAAGGGAATGCGGTGGCGATTAGGGCTTAGGCAACATCGATTTGGGGCTCAAGTTAATCACCGAGAGAATTTTTGGTTTTGACGCTTGAACTAAAATCAAGGGCGAGGCTTCAAGCTGGGGGAAAGGGAATGCGTAGCGATTAGGGCTTGGGCAACATAGATTTGGGGCTCAAGTTAATCGTCGAGAGAATTTTTGGTTTTGACGCTTGAACTAAAATCAAGGGTGAGGCTAATGTAACGAGGCCGAGGATGAACTCAGGCGTGAGGCATTGGGTGGTTGTGCAGATTTATTCGGTGAGGAAGCGCGACATTGGGGAGCTCGAGACTAGGGTTCGGCGAGTCGATGGAGGTGAATTAGATCTGGGTGGCGGCCGCGTTCAATTGCAGTTCGAAGCTGCAGCATTTTAGGTTTACGGTTGCTCGTAGATTCGTGGTGGGGTCAGGCGAGCGTCGTTGCGGCCGCGGTTTCTACATCAGGAGCAGTCGATGGTGATTAAGGACTCAGCAGTTAGGTAGCAATTTCATCTTGTTCGTTTTAATTTAATTTATATATATTGTAGATTAAAAGAGAGAGAAAAAATATATGAGTGCAGAACAGTTTATAGTAATAAAATTACTACTTATGTTATTTACAGAAAATATACATATATGTTTAAAATATAGAATGTTTTATAAGTGTAACTTCATAGGAAAAATAAATATACAAGGATACGTTTTTATTTTACTAGCTTGGTTTAAATTAACTTATTTAATTTTTTTAGTGGTTAAAAATAATTTACTAAAGGGAATTTAGTTTCAAAATTTAAAATTTTAGTTAAATAAATTTATTAAAAAGGAATTTGTTTAAAATTAAAAGTATTAGTTTAAAAGTCAAAATTGTTAGTTTATTAAAGGAAAATGGGTTTAAGAAATTTAAATTATTAGTTTAAATTAAATAAATCTATTAAATGGTAATTTATTATTCGATTTATTTCGAATATTAATCAATTGTATAAATTGTTTATACAAGGTCAAAATTTGCACAGAAAACAAGTTGGGAACGGAAATGGATTGCATGCATTGTTAAAGGTGAGATCTTCTCACTCAATCAAATATTATTCTGATTTAAATTTTATATAGTTAGATTTAAACTGGTTGAGTATGTGCTTGAATGATTGATTTATAGTAATTTATTCGTTGGATGATATTATATATATAGTAGTATATAGTATATTGGAGTGATTGATTTCCCGCATTATATAGCGGATGAGACCCTATGCGTCGCATAATAGCGGATGATATTTTATAAATCCCATATACCGCGATATTCCACCTCGAAGTGGAGTTGGTATTTAATCTTTATGCTAACATCTATGGATGCAGGAAAACGAGTTGGAGGGATCCAACTGGATTCCTCAAATAATTGAATTTATTTCAATCTTGTGTGTTGATCATTTATAATCTGTGTGTGACTATTTGTGATTGAAACTGTTGAAGGCTATAATTTAGCCAAATATATTTTTGGTATTGTAGGATACCGGAAATAGATATAATTGAATTTTTGAAATTTAGTAGAAAATTTATAGTAAATTAATTTAGAAAATTGAATAAATTTAAAAGAAGTAATTTGTTTCAAAAGATAATAAATTTGGTGTTGAAATAAATTTGAAATCAATTTTGGAAATTGATTTGGTGTTTGAAAATAAATTTGGAAATCAATTTAGAATTTAATTCATTGCTGAAAATGAATATTTGGAAATCGATTTGAAAATCGTATATCAATGGATATTTAGAAGTTTAAATTCACAATGGGCATCTATAAAGGAAAGGGAAATTTGTTTTAAAAATAAACATTTGGTTATTTTTAAAAGTGTGAAAGGAATTTACGGATTCATAACGTAAATTTAAAATAAATCATGAAAGATTTATTAATTGATTTGAATGAACCATTTTGAAATGGAAAATGTATTTTCCCTGGAAAACTGAGTATGATTTCGGAGTAGCCTTAAATATAAACTGCAAATTTTTAAGGATGGTTTTAGAAAGGATACTTTGAATAAATTATTTTCTTAACTGGTTTCAAATCTTTAAAGTATGGATTTATTTAATTACTTATAGAAGGGATTATTTTAAAGATTAAAATTGATATTTGTTATAGGAAACGATTATTTAAATAGTTATACCTTATCTACTAATTTTATTTTAAAATTAGTTGGGACTTAAAATCTTATATGTGATAATTAGTATAATGTTTTCATAACTAATAGTTAAGCAAGCATTTTACAATATTTTTATTTTAAATGTTTCCAAGTATATTTTGGATAAGTATATTTAATTATTATTTTTCTAAAGTATTTGAACTCGGTAGATTTTCAATGGAAATAAATAAATATTTGAAAATGTATTCCGCGTAAGGAAAAGTGATTTGAAATTTGTTTTCAAAGTATTGAAATGTGGTAAGTAATTTGAAATTTGTTTTCAAATGGTGGAAGTGTGAAATATATCTTGCGAAGATATTTGAAAATAAATAATTGGAGAAAATTATTTAAATTTGGTAATTGCTGTGAATGTTGATTGATAGTTAAATAACCGACTATCAATATTTTCCTTTAAACGACATTTGAATTTCAATGCGACCGGGGGTCGAATTCCAAGTGGATATCCGAAAACCACATCGAACCTTTGTGATTGTGATAGATCTTTTGTTTAAAAGATCAAAGTGAAAATTGTTGTAATTTGTTGAAATCTGACTATTACACTTATTTTTTAAAATAAGCGCTCATTATTCGGATTTGCCGAGAGAGGACCTTGTATCATAAAACCCATTTCGAATAATGATACGAAGAAATGGGATGCATTTGAAGATGGTGTTGAAGACCGGGTATTTTCGAAAGCGAAAGGAGTACCTGTCGAATGTCTCTGCACCGAGTTGCTTCGGTGTAGAGATTTTATCACACTTTGTGATGGGGATTCCGGACATGGTTAGTGAATCCGGATTTGCAAGGGCTTCTTTGGAAGTGCCTTCGGTTCCGTTCGATCTCGGAACGGACTTGTATGGATGTGTGTCTGACGTTACACTTTGAGATGTAAAGCTGATTTCTATCAAATACATTTCTGTTGGTGGCAGAGAATTTATTCTCTTAGCTTAACACCCTTCTCTGAGAGGTACGAGCTCAGAGGTTATGTAGTTGATGGATATTAGTGATATATTCTCAATTTGGTAATGTGACATACGAAGTGCTGCTGATCATTTGTTGATCAAAGCATGACTTTTTGAAAAGTGTAGCTTTGTAGACGAGACCTCGTCGGACCTCACACCTCGAAAATGGTCAAAACAGGAAGGATGCGGCAAGGTTATTTGGGGGTAGCTCCGCCTGAGGGTATGTCATTTCCTTTTGGAAAAGGGTAGTATCATAGTATGGAGCCCAAATATTTTACCTATGTTGATGCTGCAAATTTATTACTTTGTTGGTTGTTGGTGTTGAGGATCCTCGGATAAAGGTCGCAAACGACCGGGGGATGGCATACTCGTGTAGTAGTTACCTAGTTACAGAGGTAACCCGGCCTTGTGTTGGCAGAGATCCGGTTAGGTTCTCGGGGCGTCCCTCCAGAGGCGTACCCATGTGGCAATAGGAAGTACCTTAGCCTGACCATTTGTTGGAAATCCAAAGAAACATTACGAGCCCTTTACGATTGCAATTGTATAACCTGCCTCCTCAGGAGGTAGCTATAGCCGGCATAATATAATGGAACATATGCTAGCTAAGATTAATATTGTACTTTCAAAATGGTTTTCTACACTATGCACTAATAATAATATTAAAAAGGATTTTTCATATCAAGTATGTTTGACTATCATAAGGAGAAATCTCCCCCAAGTCTGCGATTGCATTGTGTGTGTGCCAGGAGGCCTTATGGTAGTTTCATTATCCAAAAAGCATTGCGGATTTCTTTTTCTTTTTTGTGGAAATAATTGTTTTTAAGATCTCACACCAGTCTCATGACTGACATGGAGTTTATTGTTCCCTTTCTAAACTCTGGGTGCCCATAATTTTTCCACACGGGCAGCCTAGAGTCAGGTTATCATTATTCTGGAGCGAAGGTAAAAAAAGAGATATTGTGGAGATCAGGAGCAAGCTGGATGGCGAAGCGTATCACTAGTATATATTATATTATATTCCGCTGTTTGTTGTTGTAACACTCTGATAATATAATATGATGTAATGTAATAACTGATATAGTTCTTCATTTTAAAGATATTCATTTATCTATTATATTTGTTCCGCTGCAAAATGTGAGATTCTGTTATTGTTTCCTTTTCTTCTACTTCTACCTCTTTCTTCTTTAAACCCGAAGACTCGTACATTTGTTCCACTATTGGATAGAATTATTGTGGAACGTTGCTAGCTCAAAGGTGTATGGATTTTCGTGCCTTTACATTTCACGTCCAATTACTCCAGCTCCAAGTCATGAGTTACGATGATAGCGAGAAAAATGTGGATGGACGTATGCCTCACTACTGGAGAAAATATCTCATCACACTCCAATCTCTTTCCTTGTTAAAACCCTCTAGCAACTAGTCTAGCCTTGTATCTCAAATCACCCTTCACCTTGAGCACCCAATTGTAACCTATGGCTCGGCTTCCTTGAGGAGGTTGTACCAAATCCTAAGTCTTGTTCTTCTTCAACGACTCTAACTCCTATTCCGTAGCACACATCTACTTCGAACTGTCACAAAGACTTCAAAGCTTCATCAAGGTCAAACAGCTCCTCAAGAACCACATGTTGGGCATAGTCAAACTGATTATCAAGGCTAAGGTTTACAAACTGCCGATCACCATATCTTTCGGGTGGCCTAATAGTCCTACGACTGATCCGGGTAGGTATTGCTTCGTCTAAACTCCTTTCAGCTCTACCTTGAACCGAACTTCCTCTAGATTCATGCATATCACCAGCACTACTAGAAGGTACCTATGGACTATCCTATGATGTTTCATCAATTGCATTTTCCTCGACATCATCAACAACAACGCTACTATTTGGATGGAAGATGGGAACTTCTTCCATCTCCTTAGGCCTATCAGAATCTTATGATGTGGTAGGTAGCTTCTCCTTCGAATTAAACACAGTAGACTCATCAAAAGTAATATGTTTGCAATGAACAATCTTATGATCCACAGGGTTTCAAATTTGATACCCTTTGATACCATCGGTGTATCCCATTAGTATGCCCTTGTATGTTGTAGCCTCCAACTTGTCATCACCTGTATGGTGAACTCTAAAAGATACTTTAGTTTGCTTACCCAACACACACTCTTGGCAAAAGTCCATCTTGTCAAAGTTTTTTCCTTTGATCATCTTCCATCTTCGAAGAAACTCTAAGCCCTTCTCTGAAATATGACCCAACCTGAGATGTCAAAGGCTTGTGTCATCCAAAGCACGAGAACTGTCTACTCTAACACACGACACTCCAGGAACCGTGGTTCCTTTAAGCAAATACAGATTTCGGAACACATCTTCTTTCATAAGAACTAGTGCACATCTCGAAACCTTCAGACTATCCTTCTCGCAGGTTACCTTGCATTCCAAAAATGCTACTTGTCTTAAAGAAAATAAGGACTTCCTAAGACTTGGAACATACCAAACACCTGTCGAAGTGCGCATCGCTCCGTCAAACATCCTGATCCTCACTGTACCTTCACCCATTGCTCTACAACTAGTATCATTACCCATAAGAATAGAGCTTCCCTCTAGTCCAACGAAAGAACTGAAGTAATCCTTATTAGGCATCATATGGAAAGACGCCCCTGAGTCCAGCACCAAATGGTCTGTGACATTCGATATTGCTGCAGACAACACATCGTCAGATACAGACTTCTCCACTGCAAATGATGAAGATCCGTCTTCTTCCTTCTTCTTCAAATCTAGACAACCATTTCTCCAATGACCAGTTTTCTTGTAGATAAAGCGCTTTCCGTCCTTAGACTTTCCTCTCCTGCCATTACTGAGCTTTCCAGACTTGGAATGCCCTCTAGAGTGCTAATTCTTCTTATCTTCTCCACCTCTTTCAATAAATAGGTCGTGACTACTAGTTACACCTCTACTTCCTTCATTTGTCTCCTTCGTTTGATCTCTCAAGCCCTTAGATAGAAGATCTGACTTCACATCTTCCACTGTCAATAAGTCTCTAACGAAGATAAGGCTATTAGCGAAACCTGTGTAACACTCCGGAAGAGAACACAAAAGAATCATTGTCATTTACTCATCATCTATCTTCAAATCAACAGTCTTCATCTTTATCATGATATCATCAAAGAAATTAAGATGTTCCTTCTCTGAGTACCCTCTCTCATCTTCATGATGAAAAATATCTTTAGTAATATCAGATGGTTAGTCAGAGATTTTTTCAAGTAGAGATTTTCCAGCTTGGTCCAAAGCCCCTAGCAGTGATCTCGTTGCTAATATCTGAGATGACATTCTCTCATAGCTAGTTGTAAAGTAGTAAATGTCCATTTCTCCATCTCCTTCCATTCCACGACTGAGATGTCGGCCGTCAACTCCTCAAGGGCAAACACTACTGGATGGGCTTCATTCCTCATTAGAACAACCTGCATCCTCTATTGCCATTTCTCGAAGTCTTTATCCCCATTCCATTTCTCAATTACTAACTATGATCCTGTCGCGATATACATCCCTCTAGTATAAGATCTTGTAAAAACTGGAGTTCCTTCATCTCTTGCCATCTGTGTAGTTAATGCCCCGCTATTACCCCGCTACAACCCCACTATATCTCATAGCGGATTTCTACCGCTAGGATTTTTCCATATAGCCCCAGAATATAGCCTTTCCGCTTTAATCTCGCTATTTCCGCTATATCCCGTTATTTCCGCTATATTCCGTTATTCCCGCTATATCCCGTTATTTCCGCTATATTCCGTTATTCCCGCTATATCTTTTTTAATAAAATAAATTGAAAAATTGTATTTATACATTATAAAATTATGAACTAATTTATTTGATTTAATTTTTAATATATTTTCAGAAATGAAAATACTTTAATATTCTACCAAATTCAATTATGTTATATAACATTTTTTCATTTATTTAAAGTATATTCGCACATGTTTTTATTTAAAATTATTTATGTACTATTTATAATTCAATTGAATAATAATTTTTCATTTAATTACCATTTATATATTTGTAAAACCATCAAGTACGAGTTTTATATGCTATTTTAGAGCCATCCGCTATATCCCACTATATCCTCGCTGTATCCCCGCTATGACTTTTTGCACCTCCACCGCTTTGAATCTACCGCGCGCATTAACTGCACAACTTGCCATAGCGTTAACACTCTTCGGTCAACCTTGCAGCTCTTATAATAGACTGTTGGAGAAAATCTCTTCAGATGATCAGTCTAAGTGAATAAAAAACCTAACCCAGCGGAAAACAACCGGATCATGATTGTAGTGTGACGAAACAAACAGAGATCCAGAATTAACAGTCACAGATCTATATAATGTAGAAAAATAAATAACACCAGTATTTATAGTGGTTCCACTACCACGAGGCTTTGTACGTCCACTTGGAGAGATGAGGTTTTATTAATCACTGAAAGCTTAGAGTTACAAGATTGATTCACTTTTGGAGGCTATACATAAGAAGAATTAACAATACAGACAAAATTCTCTAAAGTTTCAGCTCTCTAGGATGGTTGTCATTGTTGTCCAGAAGCTTCACTATTTATAGAGTGAATAAATGAGAAAGGGTAGTTGCTATGTAGCAGCCCTGAGGTTTGGTTCTGTACATCTGGTCCGGCAAACAGCACAATAGCATTTGGTTCGGCAAACAACACTCAAGATTTGGACCGGCATGCTCCAATATTGAACCAAATATTTGGTTCAGCCTTAACTTGGTTCGGCATCACTGGGACCGATAGTCCACATCAATGCTACTGGTTCGGTACAAGCCCATAAATCTGGAGGGGTAATTATTGTTTCGGTTATGCTTCAGCACCGAACGAAATATCTAGAGCGGCAAGTCTGGACCGACACCACAACACCACCGGACGACACCACTGGACCAAATCTTTGGTCCGGCATCTCCCATCAACGAACGAGATTTCCACTTGCTTTCACTACCGATCGAAGCATTACCACTAGACCAAAATTCTGGTCTGGTCTTCCACCGAACGAGGTCACCTTCTCAACGAACGAACTCCACCAGACCAAATCTTTGGTCCGACATTTCCTCCACTGAACCAGACTTCTGGTTCTGCATCCAAGCTTCTCCGCGACACCGTGGCTTCAAGGACTCATACTTCTACCTTGGCATTCTCTTCTCCGATGAAATTAGTATCACATCTAACATTAGATTCTACCGTAGGTTGGGTAACAAAACTAGTTATTTTGTTAAATAAATTATAAATTTAGTAGACATTGGATCTATTAACACCTCAAGTTTGCCTTTCATTTTCCATTAAATATAAAATTTCCATTTGAAGGAAATATCCCTCAACACTGTAGCCCTAGTAAGTCACAGAATGTTAAAAACAAATCCATGCTCACGAGTAGAGCGAAAATGTATAAAAAGATACTCAATACAAGAGTACGTCTATTAAAAATCAAGCTTGAAGCCGGTGGAAAAACATAAGAAATCAAGGTCGGAGCGAGTGAGGAATATGAGAAACCAGATTTGGAGCGAGAGGAAACCTAATAAACCATGTCCACTTGAAGCGTAGTTCATATAGATTTTCAACCAGTAATACCATGCTTCACGTGTACATGGTTTCATATAAAACCCCACTCGATCCGAGCATGGTTTCACATAGAAATTTGCTTAACCTGAACGAGGTTTCATACAAACATTGACTTGGTGTAAGCGAGGTTTCATACAAAACCTCGTTCGGACTAAGCGTGGTTTCGTACAAAATCACATCCAACATGAGTGTGGTTTGTATTATAGAAAGTGTTACGTAGAAATTCAAAAAAAAAATTAATTATGAAATAAAACGGAAGGTTAAAAGAAAATAATGGGGAGTGTATTTCTTTTCCTCATACGGGGAAAAAGGACAAAAATTGAGATGTTAATAGCCTTTAGTAGATACATCATAACATACATCTAAAAATAGTTATTAAAAATTATACAATTTATGTTACAATTTAATAACACTTCGACACAATACATTTCAAGTGTTGAATTGCCTTTTAATTTCAATACTCAATGCGTCTGTAGTGGGATTCAACGTTTAAGATCTATTCACGTTTTATGTTTTATTTTATGTTCAAATAACCGCTCCATTTATATTATGTTGAAAAACGTTAGAAAATATATTTCTATCATAAAAGATAAATTTTGTCAAGATGTAAAAATAGTGTAATCGGAGGAATTCAGTTGCCAATATGTTAATCTGATGTATGATCCGTTCAGAATTTTTAGTTCAAATTGATTGTGCTAAAATATTATGTCATGGAATCATTTTTATTTTAGAAACACTTGGTCTGCGGTCAAATTATATCTCCTACGCTTTCCGATTTCACAGGTATTCTCAAGTTCATATCCGGAAAAAATATATATGCAATACGGGATAACTGACAGTGTGAGATTAAAATTGCTTAGGAGAAAAGGGTTAAAACGAAAAAACACGATATTAAGTTGTTAACAAACCTCTCCAACCAAATCCCTTTCTATTTCGCAAATTTATAATTGGAATAGTAATTTCTGTTTTAAGTGGCTGGGATTAGTTTATTAAACAGCAAATGATCTTTGTAACCGCATCGTGCAATCCTATATAAACCCCCGTCAACCACAGCGCTATTCATAACTTTGTCGCTTGGGTATTTTCAAGTCAATTTTTGCTTCAGTAAACGATTACAATGGCGGAGGTAATATTTTCTTCTTTTCTTAATCATTCCCTTGCTTAATCTACGACTATTTTCAAGACAATTCTTGCTTCATCCCTTTTTTCTGGATAATTTTTGTGCATCTAGACTTTTATACGCACGTCGGAATCGTTGAATACATATGAAAATAGGTTTCGAGAAACGATTTCTTTGAAGTAAAATTATTGATTAATGAGTCTGATTTGCTGCTCATTTGGTGAGGGTAGTTTCTGGACTTACAATTTGTTCGCTTGATCTTTCACAATTCTCTTTGCGCATAATATTTGTCACTGGATTTGCAGTCACACGTACCACTACGAGGTACGCCGTAGAACCTCGGTGGTCGAAAACATTAAAAAAAATAGTAGAAATTTAGTCCAATTAGTCTTTTTTTTTTTTTTTTTTTTTTTTTTTTAAATATAATTAGGGGGCTACACAGTATATACATGGGTCAAAATAAAATTTGCCTTGTATTTTTTTTATTTGCATTTATTGCTGTGTCTTAAATCTCGAACGTCTCATCCGAGATGATGAGATCCACATTTTGGACTTGGACGAAACAAGATTTCAAACAAGATTTTTAATTGTTTGATACTCATCTCCCCCGAAATCTGATTTCAATTCAAGATATAGACCGAGATGTTAATTCGAGATTTTGTATGGAAATCCGAGATTTGGAAGCTTGATATATTGTTTGTTAATGGATGCAGTAAATCATACGGTCAGTATCAGAATCCGATCTGAACCTTCTTATTCCTTACCAAAACTAGTTTTATGCAATAAAAATTGTGAATACATTTTGGCCCAATGGCCAATATTTTTGTGCCGAAATATTTAGCTTCAAGATCTGTCCCTGCAATTCAATAAAAATACAACAAAAGGGCCTGACCAAATACCACCTAAACCTATAAGTTAACAGTAGATGAGTCATTCTTCCTTATTTAAAATATATTGAAAACAGAAGTTCAAATTCAGAGTTTTCCCGATGATAATTTCATAAATGGAAGTGCTAAATTAGCAAACTACATAGATGGAAGACAATAGGTAATTCCAAATAAATTTTGTTCTATCGTTCAAAAAATTATATATACAATTATGTATGGAGAGAGTTGCCTGTCTGTAACAGAATTTTAATTTTCTAAACGTTTAAAAACTTCAACCATTTTTGGTAGGCTAGATTTATCTCAAGTATCATTATTACGTACTTTTATTTACTTCACATTCGTGTTCTATGAGTTCACAATTGAGTTGAGAACCTTTTCTTTTCCCCCTTTTACGCCCTTTTAAAAAGTATAAAAATATGATGTATAATCCCTACCATTTTGAACTGAATATATTTCCGTTGAATGAATGTGGTCTACATTAAGTTTGTACTGTATAAAATAAATGGTTATTTATTATTTATGCGAATCTAATTATTATATCTTAAGATGATAAATAACTTCAGGAAAAGTCTAAACTAATGCCCCATTATAAATTATTCTATCTATGTTATCACATTTATTCCCTTGGTTTTATTGATGATCATTGCGTTTTCACACACATGATTCTTTATAATGTTACATTTAATTATAATTTTGCCTAATGAATACTTTGTCAGTAAAAGTGCAATATATGTTTGCACTTGATTGTCAATGCAAATTCATTTAGTATTTTCTTGATTGACAGCTTAAATACGATTTCTTTGTAAATTTTGTTTTCATGTATTATATACTTTCATATGTATGTGAGTTTATTCTTAGAAGGTATCTTGCTTGTTTATTTTGTTTACCCATTGTAATGAATTTTTTATGGTTTCGTCATTGTTTGCATCGCAGGTGAAATATCTACTGTACAACTTAGCTTTGCCTTTCAACCCCCAACCCCCACCCACACCCCCCTCCCCCTCAAACAAACAACCCCCAATCCTCTGATTTACATGATAATGAAAATATTTAGTTTGTTTGCAACAAAGTCACTGTAAGACTTTCGGCTTATTGTGTAGATCTTACAGATTCACATGTTCTTACTGGATTTCATGTTTATAGTATATTCTCATATCTGTGTGTGCATGCTTCAATTCTTGACCAAAAAAATATATATTGTGGCTGCTAGTCTGGTTCACTATCCCGTAGGATAACTTTACTCTGCGAAATTCTGCAGCACAACCTCTTTATTTGTTTGTGTGTTATCACTACCATTAAGAGAAACTGAAGGATGTATCCAAATGTTAAGTAATCATCAAATATTAACTTCAAACTTTGTCTTTTTCACAACAATTAGTTTTTAGTTAGGTCTCCATCTCTTATAATATTTAAAGTTTGTTCTATGATGACAGGACATTCTACTGAACTGGCAAAGCACTGAATAGGGTTAATTTATCATTTTATACCAAATTTTATCGTGCTCTCATTTAAATGTGTACATAATATATAGGAGTTTGTGGGTGCATACGGCATTCTTGAATAATTAGTGTAAACAAGTTTACTGCTCTAGAAATATTTCTGAAAAGAATCAAATATTTGTTTTGCTGCAGACAGTTGTGCTCAAGGTTGCGATGTCATGCCAAGGTTGTGTTGGTGCTGTTAACAGGGTGCTCACAAAGATGGAAGGTCAGTCATATTATTTCAATTTATTTATTTTTTCATGCTATTTTTCGGTATTGACATTCTCAATTGATTAATCCTTGTCAAAGTAGAATATAACCGTAATTTGCAATGTGATTTTTCGGTATTGACATGCACTAATAATAATATTAAAAAGGATTTTTCATATCAAGTATGTTTGACTATCATAAGGAGAAATCTCCCCCAAGTCTGCGATTGCATTGTGTGTGTGCCAGGAGGCCTTATGGTAGTTTCATTATCCAAAAAGCATTGCGGATTTCTTTTTCTTTTTTGTGGAAATAATTGTTTTTAAGATCTCACACCAGTCTCATGACTGACATGGAGTTTATTGTTCCCTTTCTAAACTCTGGGTGCCCATAATTTTTCCACACGGGCAGCCTAGAGTCAGGTTATCATTATTCTGGAGCGAAGGTAAAAAAAGAGATATTGTGGAGATCAGGAGCAAGCTGGATGGCGAAGCGTATCACTAGTATATATTATATTATATTCCGCTGTTTGTTGTTGTAACACTCTGATAATATAATATGATGTAATGTAATAACTGATATAGTTCTTCATTTTAAAGATATTCATTTATCTATTATATTTGTTCCGCTGCAAAATGTGAGATTCTGTTATTGTTTCCTTTTCTTCTACTTCTACCTCTTTCTTCTTTAAACCCGAAGACTCGTACATTTGTTCCACTATTGGATAGAATTATTGTGGAACGTTGCTAGCTCAAAGGTGTATGGATTTTCGTGCCTTTACATTTCACGTCCAATTACTCCAGCTCCAAGTCATGAGTTACGATGATAGCGAGAAAAATGTGGATGGACGTATGCCTCACTACTGGAGAAAATATCTCATCACACTCCAATCTCTTTCCTTGTTAAAACCCTCTAGCAACTAGTCTAGCCTTGTATCTCAAATCACCCTTCACCTTGAGCACCCAATTGTAACCTATGGCTCGGCTTCCTTGAGGAGGTTGTACCAAATCCTAAGTCTTGTTCTTCTTCAACGACTCTAACTCCTATTCCGTAGCACACATCTACTTCGAACTGTCACAAAGACTTCAAAGCTTCATCAAGGTCAAACAGCTCCTCAAGAACCACATGTTGGGCATAGTCAAACTGATTATCAAGGCTAAGGTTTACAAACTGCCGATCACCATATCTTTCGGGTGGCCTAATAGTCCTACGACTGATCCGGGTAGGTATTGCTTCGTCTAAACTCCTTTCAGCTCTACCTTGAACCGAACTTCCTCTAGATTCATGCATATCACCAGCACTACTAGAAGGTACCTATGGACTATCCTATGATGTTTCATCAATTGCATTTTCCTCGACATCATCAACAACAACGCTACTATTTGGATGGAAGATGGGAACTTCTTCCATCTCCTTAGGCCTATCAGAATCTTATGATGTGGTAGGTAGCTTCTCCTTCGAATTAAACACAGTAGACTCATCAAAAGTAATATGTTTGCAATGAACAATCTTATGATCCACAGGGTTTCAAATTTGATACCCTTTGATACCATCGGTGTATCCCATTAGTATGCCCTTGTATGTTGTAGCCTCCAACTTGTCATCACCTGTATGGTGAACTCTAAAAGATACTTTAGTTTGCTTACCCAACACACACTCTTGGCAAAAGTCCATCTTGTCAAAGTTTTTTCCTTTGATCATCTTCCATCTTCGAAGAAACTCTAAGCCCTTCTCTGAAATATGACCCAACCTGAGATGTCAAAGGCTTGTGTCATCCAAAGCACGAGAACTGTCTACTCTAACACACGACACTCCAGGAACCGTGGTTCCTTTAAGCAAATACAGATTTCGAAACACATCTTCTTTCATAAGAACTAGTGCACATCTCGAAACCTTCAGACTATCCTTCTCGCAGGTTACCTTGCATTCCAAAAATGCTACTTGTCTTAAAGAAAATAAGGACTTCCTAAGACTTGGAACATACCAAACACCTGTCGAAGTGCGCATCGCTCCGTCAAACATCCTGATCCTCACTGTACCTTCACCCATTGCTCTACAACTAGTATCATTACCCATAAGAATAGAGCTTCCCTCTAGTCCAACGAAAGAACTGAAGTAATCCTTATTAGGCATCATATGGAAAGACGCCCCTGAGTCCAGCACCAAATGGTCTGTGACATTCGATATTGCTGCAGACAACACATCGTCAGATACAGACTTCTCCACTGCAAATGATGAAGATCCGTCTTCTTCCTTCTTCTTCAAATCTAGACAACCATTTCTCCAATGACCAGTTTTCTTGTAGATAAAGCGCTTTCCGTCCTTAGACTTTCCTCTCCTGCCATTACTGAGCTTTCCAGACTTGGAATGCCCTCTAGAGTGCTAATTCTTCTTATCTTCTCCACCTCTTTCAATAAATAGGTCGTGACTACTAGTTACACCTCTACTTCCTTCATTTGTCTCCTTCGTTTGATCTCTCAAGCCCTTAGATAGAAGATCTGACTTCACATCTTCCACTGTCAATAAGTCTCTAACGAAGATAAGGCTATTAGCGAAACCTGTGTAACACTCCGGAAGAGAACACAAAAGAATCATTGTCATTTACTCATCATCTATCTTCAAATCAACAGTCTTCATCTTTATCATGATATCATCAAAGAAATTAAGATGTTCCTTCTCTGAGTACCCTCTCTCATCTTCATGATGAAAAATATCTTTAGTAATATCAGATGGTTAGTCAGAGATTTTTTCAAGTAGAGATTTTCCAGCTTGGTCCAAAGCCCCTAGCAGTGATCTCGTTGCTAATATCTGAGATGACATTCTCTCATAGCTAGTTGTAAAGTAGTAAATGTCCATTTCTCCATCTCCTTCCATTCCACGACTGAGATGTCGGCCGTCAACTCCTCAAGGGCAAACACTACTGGATGGGCTTCATTCCTCATTAGAACAACCTGCATCCTCTATTGCCATTTCTCGAAGTCTTTATCCCCATTCCATTTCTCAATTACTAACTATGATCCTGTCGCGATATACATCCCTCTAGTATAAGATCTTGTAAAAACTGGAGTTCCTTCATCTCTTGCCATCTGTGTAGTTAATGCCCCGCTATTACCCCGCTACAACCCCACTATATCTCATAGCGGATTTCTACCGCTAGGATTTTTCCATATAGCCCCAGAATATAGCCTTTCCGCTTTAATCTCGCTATTTCCGCTATATCCCGTTATTTCCGCTATATTCCGTTATTCCCGCTATATCCCGTTATTTCCGCTATATTCCGTTATTCCCGCTATATCTTTTTTAATAAAATAAATTGAAAAATTGTATTTATACATTATAAAATTATGAACTAATTTATTTGATTTAATTTTTAATATATTTTCAGAAATGAAAATACTTTAATATTCTACCAAATTCAATTATGTTATATAACATTTTTTCATTTATTTAAAGTATATTCGCACATGTTTTTATTTAAAATTATTTATGTACTATTTATAATTCAATTGAATAATAATTTTTCATTTAATTACCATTTATATATTTGTAAAACCATCAAGTACGAGTTTTATATGCTATTTTAGAGCCATCCGCTATATCCCACTATATCCTCGCTGTATCCCCGCTATGACTTTTTGCACCTCCACCGCTTTGAATCTACCGCGCGCATTAACTGCACAACTTGCCATAGCGTTAACACTCTTCGGTCAACCTTGCAGCTCTTATAATAGACTGTTGGAGAAAATCTCTTCAGATGATCAGTCTAAGTGAATAAAAAACCTAACCCAGCGGAAAACAACCGGATCATGATTGTAGTGTGACGAAACAAACAGAGATCCAGAATTAACAGTCACAGATCTATATAATGTAGAAAAATAAATAACACCAGTATTTATAGTGGTTCCACTACCACGAGGCTTTGTACGTCCACTTGGAGAGATGAGGTTTTATTAATCACTGAAAGCTTAGAGTTACAAGATTGATTCACTTTTGGAGGCTATACATAAGAAGAATTAACAATACAGACAAAATTCTCTAAAGTTTCAGCTCTCTAGGATGGTTGTCATTGTTGTCCAGAAGCTTCACTATTTATAGAGTGAATAAATGAGAAAGGGTAGTTGCTATGTAGCAGCCCTGAGGTTTGGTTCTGTACATCTGGTCCGGCAAACAGCACAATAGCATTTGGTTCGGCAAACAACACTCAAGATTTGGACCGGCATGCTCCAATATTGAACCAAATATTTGGTTCAGCCTTAACTTGGTTCGGCATCACTGGGACCGATAGTCCACATCAATGCTACTGGTTCGGTACAAGCCCATAAATCTGGAGGGGTAATTATTGTTTCGGTTATGCTTCAGCACCGAACGAAATATCTAGAGCGGCAAGTCTGGACCGACACCACAACACCACCGGACGACACCACTGGACCAAATCTTTGGTCCGGCATCTCCCATCAACGAACGAGATTTCCACTTGCTTTCACTACCGATCGAAGCATTACCACTAGACCAAAATTCTGGTCTGGTCTTCCACCGAACGAGGTCACCTTCTCAACGAACGAACTCCACCAGACCAAATCTTTGGTCCGACATTTCCTCCACTGAACCAGACTTCTGGTTCTGCATCCAAGCTTCTCCGCGACACCGTGGCTTCAAGGACTCATACTTCTACCTTGGCATTCTCTTCTCCGATGAAATTAGTATCACATCTAACATTAGATTCTACCGTAGGTTGGGTAACAAAACTAGTTATTTTGTTAAATAAATTATAAATTTAGTAGACATTGGATCTATTAACACCTCAAGTTTGCCTTTCATTTTCCATTAAATATAAAATTTCCATTTGAAGGAAATATCCCTCAACACTGTAGCCCTAGTAAGTCACAGAATGTTAAAAACAAATCCATGCTCACGAGTAGAGCGAAAATGTATAAAAAGATACTCAATACAAGAGTACGTCTATTAAAAATCAAGCTTGAAGCCGGTGGAAAAACATAAGAAATCAAGGTCGGAGCGAGTGAGGAATATGAGAAACCAGATTTGGAGCGAGAGGAAACCTAATAAACCATGTCCACTTGAAGCGTAGTTCATATAGATTTTCAACCAGTAATACCATGCTTCACGTGTACATGGTTTCATATAAAACCCCACTCGATCCGAGCATGGTTTCACATAGAAATTTGCTTAACCTGAACGAGGTTTCATACAAACATTGACTTGGTGTAAGCGAGGTTTCATACAAAACCTCGTTCGGACTAAGCGTGGTTTCGTACAAAATCACATCCAACATGAGTGTGGTTTGTATTATAGAAAGTGTTACGTAGAAATTCAAAAAAAAAATTAATTATGAAATAAAACGGAAGGTTAAAAGAAAATAATGGGGAGTGTATTTCTTTTCCTCATACGGGGAAAAAGGACAAAAATTGAGATGTTAATAGCCTTTAGTAGATACATCATAACATACATCTAAAAATAGTTATTAAAAATTATACAATTTATGTTACAATTTAATAACACTTCGACACAATACATTTCAAGTGTTGAATTGCCTTTTAATTTCAATACTCAATGCGTCTGTAGTGGGATTCAACGTTTAAGATCTATTCACGTTTTATGTTTTATTTTATGTTCAAATAACCGCTCCATTTATATTATGTTGAAAAACGTTAGAAAATATATTTCTATCATAAAAGATAAATTTTGTCAAGATGTAAAAATAGTGTAATCGGAGGAATTCAGTTGCCAATATGTTAATCTGATGTATGATCCGTTCAGAATTTTTAGTTCAAATTGATTGTGCTAAAATATTATGTCATGGAATCATTTTTATTTTAGAAACACTTGGTCTGCGGTCAAATTATATCTCCTACGCTTTCCGATTTCACAGGTATTCTCAAGTTCATATCCGGAAAAAATATATATGCAATACGGGATAACTGACAGTGTGAGATTAAAATTGCTTAGGAGAAAAGGGTTAAAACGAAAAAACACGATATTAAGTTGTTAACAAACCTCTCCAACCAAATCCCTTTCTATTTCGCAAATTTATAATTGGAATAGTAATTTCTGTTTTAAGTGGCTGGGATTAGTTTATTAAACAGCAAATGATCTTTGTAACCGCATCGTGCAATCCTATATAAACCCCCGTCAACCACAGCGCTATTCATAACTTTGTCGCTTGGGTATTTTCAAGTCAATTTTTGCTTCAGTAAACGATTACAATGGCGGAGGTAATATTTTCTTCTTTTCTTAATCATTCCCTTGCTTAATCTACGACTATTTTCAAGACAATTCTTGCTTCATCCCTTTTTTCTGGATAATTTTTGTGCATCTAGACTTTTATACGCACGTCGGAATCGTTGAATACATATGAAAATAGGTTTCGAGAAACGATTTCTTTGAAGTAAAATTATTGATTAATGAGTCTGATTTGCTGCTCATTTGGTGAGGGTAGTTTCTGGACTTACAATTTGTTCGCTTGATCTTTCACAATTCTCTTTGCGCATAATATTTGTCACTGGATTTGCAGTCACACGTACCACTACGAGGTACGCCGTAGAACCTCGGTGGTCGAAAACATTAAAAAAAATAGTAGAAATTTAGTCCAATTAGTCTTTTTTTTTTTTTTTTTTTTTTTTTTAAATATAATTAGGGGGCTACACAGTATATACATGGGTCAAAATAAAATTTGCCTTGTATTTTTTTTATTTGCATTTATTGCTGTGTCTTAAATCTCGAACTTCTCATCCGAGATGATGAGATCCACATTTTGAACTTGGACGAAACAAGATTTCAAACAAGATTTTTAATTGTTTGATACTCATCTCCCCCGAAATCTGATTTCAATTCAAGATATAGACCGAGATGTTAATTCGAGATTTTGTATGGAAATCCGAGATTTGGAAGCTTGATATATTGTTTGTTAATGGATGCAGTAAATCATACGGTCAGTATCAGAATCCGATCTGAACCTTCTTATTCCTTACCAAAACTAGTTTTATGCAATAAAAATTGTGAATACATTTTGGCCCAATGGCCAATATTTTTGTGCCGAAATATTTAGCTTCAAGATCTGTCCCTGCAATTCAATAAAAATACAACAAAAGGGCCTGACCAAATACCACCTAAACCTATAAGTTAACAGTAGATGAGTCATTCTTCCTTATTTAAAATATATTGAAAACAGAAGTTCAAATTCAGAGTTTTCCCGATGATAATTTCATAAATGGAAGTGCTAAATTAGCAAACTACATAGATGGAAGACAATAGGTAATTCCAAATAAATTTTGTTCTATCGTTCAAAAAATTATATATACAATTATGTATGGAGAGAGTTGCCTGTCTGTAACAGAATTTTAATTTTCTAAACGTTTAAAAACTTCAACCATTTTTGGTAGGCTAGATTTATCTCAAGTATCATTATTACGTACTTTTATTTACTTCACATTCGTGTTCTATGAGTTCACAATTGAGTTGAGAACCTTTTCTTTTCCCCCTTTTACGCCCTTTTAAAAAGTATAAAAATATGATGTATAATCCCTACCATTTTGAACTGAATATATTTCCGTTGAATGAATGTGGTCTACATTAAGTTTGTACTGTATAAAATAAATGGTTATTTATTATTTATGCGAATCTAATTATTATATCTTAAGATGATAAATAACTTCAGGAAAAGTCTAAACTAATGCCCCATTATAAATTATTCTATCTATGTTATCACATTTATTCCCTTGGTTTTATTGATGATCATTGCGTTTTCACACACATGATTCTTTATAATGTTACATTTAATTATAATTTTGCCTAATGAATACTTTGTCAGTAAAAGTGCAATATATGTTTGCACTTGATTGTCAATGCAAATTCATTTAGTATTTTCTTGATTGACAGCTTAAATACGATTTCTTTGTAAATTTTGTTTTCATGTATTATATACTTTCATATGTATGTGAGTTTATTCTTAGAAGGTATCTTGCTTGTTTATTTTGTTTACCCATTGTAATGAATTTTTTATGGTTTCGTCATTGTTTGCATCGCAGGTGAAATATCTACTGTACAACTTAGCTTTGCCTTTCAACCCCCAACCCCCACCCACACCCCCCTCCCCCTCAAACAAACAACCCCCAATCCTCTGATTTACATGATAATGAAAATATTTAGTTTGTTTGCAACAAAGTCACTGTAAGACTTTCGGCTTATTGTGTAGATCTTACAGATTCACATGTTCTTACTGGATTTCATGTTTATAGTATATTCTCATATCTGTGTGTGCATGCTTCAATTCTTGACCAAAAAAATATATATTGTGGCTGCTAGTCTGGTTCACTATCCCGTAGGATAACTTTACTCTGCGAAATTCTGCAGCACAACCTCTTTATTTGTTTGTGTGTTATCACTACCATTAAGAGAAACTGAAGGATGTATCCAAATGTTAAGTAATCATCAAATATTAACTTCAAACTTTGTCTTTTTCACAACAATTAGTTTTTAGTTAGGTCTCCATCTCTTATAATATTTAAAGTTTGTTCTATGATGACAGGACATTCTACTGAACTGGCAAAGCACTGAATAGGGTTAATTTATCATTTTATACCAAATTTTATCGTGCTCTCATTTAAATGTGTACATAATATATAGGAGTTTGTGGGTGCATACGGCATTCTTGAATAATTAGTGTAAACAAGTTTACTGCTCTAGAAATATTTCTGAAAAGAATCAAATATTTGTTTTGCTGCAGACAGTTGTGCTCAAGGTTGCGATGTCATGCCAAGGTTGTGTTGGTGCTGTTAACAGGGTGCTCACAAAGATGGAAGGTCAGTCATATTATTTCAATTTATTTATTTTTTCATGCTATTTTTCGGTATTGACATTCTCAATTGATTAATCCTTGTCAAAGTAGAATATAACCGTAATTTGCAATCAATCTTTTGTTTGCGATACTTTAATAATAGTATTATGCCAAAGTTTATGTGTACTACAACATGAGTCACATTATTTGGTAGTTTCTTGAAGATAAAACTTTATAAAAGTTTTCTGAATATCGGTATAATTGAATTCCTTTCATTCAAGAACTTGGAAGAAAAATATATATGTTAAATTTGTTTAAAAAAATCAGTAGGAGGCTACTTGATAGATTAAACCACCATTATCTCTTTTTACTATGATAGAAACGTTTTTTTTTATTCTGATGATATATATTTATATCTGCAACTGTCCTACTATGTCAAAAAAATTTAGGTGTGACCTGTCAAGCTCCCATGATTTCTTTTAGGTCATTCTTAAAGTTACTCCACTTTTGGATAAGGGTTGGCAAAAATATTCTGTCATGCCCCATCGAATAAAGAAAAAAAAATTCACTATGCTGGGAAACTCACTACAGGAGAATTCACCCAAATTTGGCGACTTCTTGTCGAAAACCTCCTCTTATCCAAAAGTGGAGTCCCTTTAACGGTGCTCTTCTTATAAGCCTGCTTGCTAAATCCACATGCAATTTAATTTTGTGTTTATCCCTTTGAAGCATTTTCTAATTTTATTGGTTGCTTTCCTTAAATAATGTCCCAATCTTAATGGGAATATGGCTCTTAACTTTTTGTTATACGCCATTTGATATGATATTGCAAGCAATTTGAGTCTTAGCTATCCTTCACTGATGTCAAATCTTCAAGGAAAGTGATTGTTAACTTTGCATTTATGATTTGATACTCCAAGGAACATTATTGTGAGCTCTACATCACCGAAGCTTTAGCAATATATGTTAATCTTTAGCATTAAGCATTAGACACACTATGCATATATTTTATGAAAATTTTCCTTTACGAAAAAAAAAAAAACAGTAGGTTGAAGATGATTTCGAAGATAAATCCACTGCTTTATTGCATATATGATAGAAGAAAGCCTTTTTTTTCAGGAGTGGAGTCATTCAATGTGGACATTGAACAGCAAAAAGTGACGGTGAAAGGCAATGTGACACCTGATGCAGTTTTTCAGACAGTCTCAAAAACTGGAAAGAAAACTGCCTTCTGGGAAGATGCTGCTGTAGAAGAAGCATTGCCTGCTGCAGAAGCTCCTGCTGTAGAAGAACCACCACTTACTGTAGGAAATGCTGCACCTACTGCATGAAGAAACACCAATGTTTTCCACAATTGAATTTTACTTTTATCCATATTGATGTATAAGCACAGTGCTATATGTGATATAGGTGCCTCAACATTGAGAATCTTATTTCCAGTTGTAATAGCTCTCCCTTATATTCCATGAACATGTATACTGTATAAAGCTGCTACTGCTTAAAGAAATTTTCCTTCTTACTATTGGAATAAGTTTCAGGGTTGTGACTTGTTAGCGTGTTGTTTCAACTTTAGAAAAGAAAGTGCTACAAGCCTACAACCCACGGTTTAGGCACATGCTTTCGTAACATTTAGCTAATGCTTATGGTAGATTCAGTGTGTAATATTATAATCCCATAATCTGCACATAGGCAGGCATCAAAACATGAACACGACTTCTTTCTCGGCTTCTCTTGCCGAAATATACATCAATGCAACAGCTTTCATACTTGTCTGAACAAGACTTCAACCTAATACCATATTGTTGAACAATGCATGCAAAATACATCTAAAATCCATACAGCAATACACGTTCTTGAGCTGCTTTTTGACATAACTACCAATGTTTGATTTGTTGGAAATTTTTAAAATAGTTTTGGGTTTGTTTTTGAAGAGATAAGAAGTGGAAGAAGATGGGATGAATAATCCCACGTCTAGAAAATTAATAGAATGTATTGATTTATATATGGATTTCTCTAAAGAAGGTTGGGCTCTTTGGGTATCCAAAGTTTTGTTTTAACGTGAGAAGTGAAGTTATACATCACCGGGTGGATTTGAGTTTGAAAGGATATTTTTGACGGGTCATTTGAATGAAGAGACGCTACCGTTTAGTAACTGTTTTAAGCCGTTACGGAAAGTCGCGACCGTTTGTAATGGTTTCGGACTTGTTGGAAAGGATGCGACGCTTGACGAATGGACACTTCCTCTCTACTATAAATAGTGACGCCCAGGAACCATCACAGCAGAACAGTCTCTTTTCCGTGTACCTTCTTCTTCTTCCTCCAGATCTGCAACGCCCAGAAAGTGTTGCAGAACACTGCATTATCACCACAGTTTGTGACGCCTGTAGGGTGTTGCAAACGCAGAAACGTTGCAGATCAATTCTCTTCTTCTTCTTCATTCTGTTTTCTACTAATTACATCATCACAGATCAAATTTAAGTGTTCTTGACCGAATCAAAATCGTACAAGTTTTCAATCCGATTACGCTGTTTCAAGGCTTCATTGAATTGTGGAATCGATAGTTCAATAACATGTTTGCACCTGTTGGGTTGAACTGTCGTCTAAATGAATCTACACAGTAAATCCTTGAAGTCAGAAGTATAGCAGTTATAATCTTGATCTTTCTCGAATCATCATATCCAATAATTTTTAGACAATATTTCAACCATGGATTGTTCGAGTTCAATCAATCTCAATGCTCTTCAATTTATGAATCAACATTTAACGCGATTGGGACGGTTTGATGGTGAAAACTCACTTGTTGGCAAGAGACGATGAAATTCTTTTTGATCACGGTTAAATTGTTCTATATTCTTGAAGATAACTTAGACGAAATACCGGAGGAAACTCATAAAGATACGGACAAATTGAAAGCAAAATGTGCAAAGTGCAAAGAGGATGATTTTCTATGTAGAGGGCACATTCTGAATGCATTGTCTAGTCCTGTCTACAACGCATATAGGACTTTGGAAACTGCAAAGCCACTTTGGGCTGCACTAGAAAGCAAATATCGCATATCCTAGGCAAGTGACATAAAATTCCTTATTTGCAATTCTATGGATTTCAAAGTGGATGCCAATAAGTCCATAATTAGACAAGTAAGCGAAATTCTATTGTTGGTGAATCAATTTAAGGATGCTGGAATAAGTCCCCCTGAATCTTTTAATGTTGGAGCTATAATTTCAAGACTGTCTAATTCTTGGAATGATTATAAAAAAAAATTAAAACATGCGGAAACATATTATAATTTAGATGGTTTACAGCGCCATCTTCATGTTAAAGAGGACTCTCGTAAACGGGAACTAAATGATAATCCCCAAACCGAGTCTCATTTTAAGGTAAATAATGTTCAAATTACTAACAAGCTGAAGCCTAAGAATGAGACACGGTTTAAGAAGAAAAATTCCAACAACAAAAAGAAAGGTGCTTGTTACTACTGTAACAAGCCCGGCTACTATGCCCATGACTGCCATCAACGGAAGAAACAACAAAAGGTAAATGTGGTCGAAGACTCGCTTGTGGCTATAGTGCAAGAGGCGAACTCCGTTAGCGAAACTGATAATGATTCATGGTTTGATACTGGAGTAGCCATTCACATTTGCAAAGACCATAATCTGCTTAAGGTTTACGAAGAAAATAATGGAGAAGCCGACAAGGTTACTGGAGCAAATAAGGTTCCAAGCAAAGTTTTGGGAAAATGCACTATAGAACTTACATTTACTTCTGAAAAAGTTCTTACATTAGTTAATGTATTTTATATACCTGATATGTGTAAGAATTTGGTCTCTGGATACCTTCTTAACAAAGGAGGATTCAAGATGGTGTATGAGTCTGATAAGTTAGTGTTGTCCAAGAATGGTAAATTCATTGGACAGGTATACTCCTGTAACGACATGGTTAAGTTGAATCTAATAAAGAAATCTTCTATTTATATTGTTGATTCTACTAGCTTATGACATGGTAGGCTAGGACATGTTAATTATAATTCCTTTAAAAATATGCATAAATTAGGATTAATTTTTTATTATAATTTTGGTACTGTCTTTAAATGTGAAATATGTGTTCAAGCAAAAATACACCGAAAATCCTCTAAATCTGTAGAAAGAAAAACTGGCTTGCTTGATTTAGTGTATAGTGATGTTGGTGACTTAAAAAATCATATCACCTATGGTGGTAACCAATACTATATAACATTTATTAATGATTATACTAGATATGCAAATGTATATCTAATGAAAACCAAAGATGAAGCCTTTGATAAATTTAAAATTTACAAAGCAGATATCAAAACACAATTAGGAGTTAAAATAAAAGTATTACATTCAGAACAAGGTGGTGAATATTTCTCAAATGAATTCACCTTATTCTGTAAACAACACGGTTTAGTTCACCAATGCACTTCCCCATATACACCACAACAAAATGGTGTTGCTGAAAGGAAAAATAAAACTTTAATAGAAATGGTTAATGTCATGCTCATAAGTTCAAACTTACCTTTTAACCTATGGGGTGATGATGTGTTATCTGCATGTTATATCTTAAATAGAGTACCACTTAAAAAGAATATTGTTTCCCCTTATGAATTATGGTTTAATAGGAAACCTAATCTTACATGACTTAAAGTTTGGGGTTGTTTAGCATATGTTAGAAAACCAGACCCTAAACGACCAAAGTTAGGAAATAGGGCATTGAAATGTGTTTTCATAGGATATTCACTTAATAGTATAACTTATAGATTCCTAATTCTTGACATCTTAAAAGTTATATGATCCGTAGATATAGTGTTCTTTGAAAATCAAACTGTTGAGACTCCATTAAGATCATCTAGTCCAAAACCTAATACGATTGATGATATTAATGACGATGACTATGCTCCTGCTCAAAATAGCAAGGAAGTATTAGTACCAGATAATAGTACTGAATAAAGGAGAAGTAAAAGAGTAAGAATAGAGAAGGACTATGCTCCTAGCTTCATTACATATCTTATAGAAGGCAGTAAGGACCAAGTCCTTAATATGACTAGATATGTCATGAAAATGTCGATGATGACCCCAAAACTTGTTCTGAGGCTATGAGTTCCAAAGATTCAATATTTTGAAAAGAAGCTATTAATGATGAAATGAATTCCATATTGTTAAACCAAATTTGGGTTTTAAAATATTTACTCTAGTGCTAAACCTATAGGATGTTAATGGATATTTAAGTAAAATTTGAATACAAATGGATCCATTGATAAGTTTAAAGCCAGATTAATTGCTAAGGGATATAAGCAAAGATAATAAGTAGATCATTTTGATATATATGCTCCAATTGCTCCCATATTTGCTATACGCTATTTAATACCACATGCATCAATTCATAAATTGGTCATACATCAAATGGATGTAAAGACTGCGTTTCTAAATGGAGATTTAGAAGAAGAGATATATATGGAACAACCGGAAGGTTTCAAAACCTCATGTCAAGAAAAGAAAGTTTGCAAATTAGTAAAGTCTCTTTATGGCTTGAAGCATGCTCCTATGCAATGGCATGAGAAGTTTGATAAAATAGTATTGTCATATGGATTTATTGTTAATGATGTTGATAAATGTATTTATAGCAAATCAGACAACAACGATTATGTTACAATATGTTTATACGTTGATGATATGCTAATATTTTGTTCCAATATATCCTATGTGAATGAAACTAAGAAGTTTCTATCTTTTAAATTTGATATGAAAGATTTAGGAGAAGCTGATGTAATTCTGGAAATTAAAATTATTAGGAAAGAGGGGGAGCTATTGCTAATACAATCTCATTACATTGAGAAGTTCCTCCGAAAATATGGTCATTATAATGACAAACCAACACCTACTCCTTCAGATCCTAGTATTAAATTAGAAAAGAATACTGGACATACCATTTCTCAACTTGAGTATTCCAGTATTATTGGGAGTCTTATGTATGCTATGCATCGCACTAGACCATACATAGCACATGCTATAAGCATGTTATGTCGATTTACGAATAATCCGGGTTTCGAACATTGAAAAGCTATTTTCAAAGTTTTAGCTTATTTGAAAGGAGCCGTTACCTATGGTTTATCTTATAAAGGATATCCTGCTGTAATAGAAGGATATAGTGATGCAACCTATAACAATGTAGAATCAAAATCCAAGTCTACGACTGGATGGATCTTTACATTAGGAGGTGCTGCTGTGTCTTGGGTTTCCAAGAAACAGATCTGTATATATGACTCAACAATGTTGTCAGAGTTGATTGCATTAACAGATGCTTGTAAGGAAGCGGAACGGCTTAAGAATTTATTAATAGAAATCCCATTATGAAAGAAGCCATCTCCAACAGTCTTGATTAACTGTGATAATCGGGCTACAATATACAATATCTCTTATAAGACATATAATGGAAAGTCTAGACATGTAAGTCTTAGACATCAAATGAAAGACAGTTACTCAAAAGTGGAGTAATAACTGTTGATTACATAGAAACAAAGAAAAAAATTGGCTGACCCACTCACAAAGAGTCTTCCAAAGGCATTGGTTTCTATAAAATCAATGATAATGAGACTAAGGTTTGTGAATGAAGGTTGATCATCCCTAACAGAAACCCAAATTATGTTTTGAAAAGGATAGATAAAGTTCAATGGGTACCAACAAGTTAAAAGAACGATTATGGAACATTAAATCAATAATCTCATAATATTTAGTGTTGGATTCTACAAGAACAAAGGATGGATAATATATCCTTAATAAGTCTAGTTACCTTAAAAAGGTGTATCGTAGAAACACCTTAAGAGACTTACCTATATGAGTATGGTAATCAGGCTGTTTCCTAAGAAAGTAATGCCACTTTTTAAAGTAGACTCATGAACTCAGGATTTAAGCATATAGCCATTAATGTGCTGAGCATATAGAACACTCTATATACGAAAATCAGTATATATAACTGTTATGGTACTATCATTAGGGGTACTTGGTTCAAGATACGTTCACCATAGACCTCGATAGAACTTTGAATGGTTTACACTAAATGATGGTTCAAATCTGCAACAGCCCGCAAATCCGTACCCCTTGAGTCAACACTATTCTACCTAAATCAACTCAAGTTGTACAGAAATACGAACCATTTGGGTTAAAGAAGAAGAGGTAGAAGAAGAGAAAAAAAAATCAACATCAGAATCTAACCATCGCAGCGGAATAAAATATAATAGATAATAAATAATCTTTTACTCAAAATCAAATATATCCGTTTACATATATTACATCATCAGAGTACATCAATCACAGCTCACATCAATAACATGCAATGGATACACAACAACTCAACACAGCGGAAATATATATATACACAAGTACGAGAATACGTATCGTCATCCAGCTCGTCTCCCGAGCTCCACAGCATCATAACCTGTATCCTATAATACTCGGTCTGACCCGAGCATTACAGTTAAATAATGCCCGAGTCAGTCTGGAATACCAGCGTGAGAAAATCACACCCAATTGATTATTAAAGTTTCAAAAATCCTTTGAAAAACAAAAGCATCTCGTAAGACCACGCCACAAATAAACATGTCGGGTTTTTACCTTACGATAGCTAAAACAATTTTTTTATAGAAATCCTCTGATATTATAATAGGGTCTATATACAAATACTTATAAAATAGCCGAAATTGTTACATCTATTAAATTCCAGCAACTAGCCACAGAGTGGGTAATACAAACAAAACTCGTACAAGGCTCGTAGGGAGAATGGATTTCCGACTAATGACTAGGCACTGGGGTACCACCTGTCACAGTACGGGGCCTAGATCACCGTACCGAGGATTACTCCCTTCATCCCCTGCAACACAAGGTCGGAACCATTCCTTACCCCTGCAACACAAGGCCGGAACCATTCCTTACTGAACAGTCCCGAACAAGATAAACCCCATGGTTGGCGCGACCAACCACCCACTAAGCCGAAATAAAAAGGGACATCTAGACAGGGGAAATATCTTGTCCTGCTTGGGCATGACCCACCTAACCTTGCTGCAATCCCCTGATTTTCAGTCATTCCCGGTTGATGAGGCTTGAGGCTAAGCGTTACCTTTAGAACGTTTCACTTAGAATGCCCATCGCCCACCTGACGATGTTTCGCAAGAATTCGTCCATACAAGTCCGTCCCGGGTTCGAACGGAACCGAAGGCACTATTCCTACTACATCCATTTTGGAAATATCCTCAGGATTAGTAGCGACTAGCCCTTGCACTCCAATGCTCCATCTTCGAATCCAAAATCGTTTACACGAAACGTACAAACCGGATCGAAGTAGTTTTCGAGAAATAAATCTCGATCCCGGTCTCTTCGAAACGATCAACGCATTTGTCCAATATTGATAGTCGGTGATTTAACTATCAATTTCTATTCACAAACATCCATCAAACTATAAATAAATTTTCAAATTATTTATTAATTCCCAAAAATATCTTCACAGATATATTCCTATTTTCAATCCTTTGAAAATAGTTTCAAAACCATCCTTCTTTTCAGAATAAACTTTCCCAAATATTTTCTATCTCCACTGAAATTACCAAGCACAAAACTAGATTTTAAAAATAATTTAAAACACTTTACTTTGAAATATATACCTTCAAAACATTTAAATTAAAACTATTTCAATAATTTGTTAAAAACACATATTGAATGAATATTTGAAAATAAGGTTACTTAATAAATATAAAACTAGATTTATACTTTAAAAAAACATAATATGAAGACATTCTTTGAATAATTACTACTATAATAGATAAAGAGAAAATACTTACTTAAGAACTTAAATATTAGAAATAAGAAATTTTCCAACACTTGCTTTTAAACAACTTTTATCTTTTAACTTATATTTAAAAATTTACTTTGAAAACGTACTTGGCTATCCAGGGAGAATTCCAACTTCAATCACTTAAATCAATTTCCCAAATTGATTTCCAATTTATTTCCTTTTAATTCAGAATCTATTAATTTCAGATTTCATTTCTTGATTATATTTAAAAATACTTTAACTAAAAATTCCAATTTTTAGATTTCTCAATTACTTCTTTATTCTTTCAAATAAATTTAAACTTTGAATTTTTAAAATAATTCTTTATTCCTTTAATTGATATAACTTAAACTTTACAATTCATCAATTTCATGTTATTAAAAATTACATTTCTCTTCATACTCGAAGTTATTTATTATTATTTTCATATTACTTCTATTTCTTTTCAATTCATTCTTAATTTATTCAAACTTTCTATAATTATTTCGCTTACAAATTTACTTCCTTTTAATTTCCTTCAACAATCCAATTCATATATTTTGGTAATTCATGATACCCGAATATCCAATCAAACCATACATTCAATATACCAATATAGCTCATCATAGAGTATCAAATAATCAAAATAGAGAATATTGAATAATTTAAATAAATGTGAGGGGTCCAGTTGGATCCCTCCAACCTGTTTCCCTGCATCCACAAATGTTAGCACAATATAATATGTCAATTTCAAAATATCATACTATATCACATCAATCAATTCAGCTATTCAAACAATTATTTAAATTTAACCATTTAAATTTAAATTTAACTGAGTGAGATTAACTCACCTTTGCTTTTTGTTTTGCCATCTGATCCAATCTTGACTTGTTTTCCCACAGTATTAAACCTTGTATAACAATTTTTCGATTTATTAATATTTGAACTACTCGAACAATTTGTTATCATTTATTTAGTTAAAATTTTACCTAATAATTTTATCTAAACAAATTTCCTTTTTGAACTATATATATATATACACTTATAAAATAGATTATAGACTCTAAGAAATTATTTTATATATACTTCCAACATGTTTTATTTTTTATTTATATATATTCCTTTTTTTAAACCCCTATACATGTTTCCTGTCTATTTACCTAGTTATTACTTTTCAAACTAAGACAACATTTTATAACTCACTAGAAATATTAAAACAAATATTAAAACAAATATTTTCCCTTACTGTAAACAATAATTTGTTACAGTCGTTACATTTGATATCAACTGTAAGCTAAAACAATCAATTTCATTTTTAATTAAATTTGATACCAACTGTAAATTTTTAAAATATTATCAAATTTCATTATTTCAATTAGTTTCAATTTATCTTAAACTCAAAATTTTTAAACTTTATTTCCCCTTAATCACTAATTAATCTATTCCTAATCTGTAAATATAAATGAAAGAAAAACAAGACAGTTATACCTACTGCCTCCACACTCTTGTGCTTGACTTCGAGCCTCCGACCACCTCACTGTCGATGACGACTGCCAACCCATCCCCTGAAACCCCAGCTCGAAGCTTCTGCACCTCGACCTTGCGTCGACATCGTGCTCGAATCGAGCAGCCATCAACCACCGCCTCACACCCTCACGCGACGTCGCCGAGTACGCTCCCAAAACCCCACGAAGACCATGCCCTAATTCGAGCTTCGACCCCCAGCCACCAACGACGAACGCCTCGTGAACCGAACTCGAGCTACTCTTCGAAGCCCTGGTCGCCGCGATTCGAGATTCAGGTAACGCGATTCAGAGGCGATCGCCATTATATATATATTTTTCTTTTTCCTGAATGATTTGGGGATTCGAACAGAAGGAAGGGATTCGGCCCTTTTTGTGATGCTCGTTTTTTTTTCCTTATTTGAACGAAATCTGATTTGGGGTTGTCTTTTTATTCGAGAAAAGGAAAGGGAATTTGTTTGAGGAACTCGGCCATTAATGAATTTTTTTATCTGTTTGCTTCTTGAAGGAACAAAAAGGAACAGCTTGACATGAACAAAGGAATAGGTAGCGTGCTTAAACGAGTAAAGGATGGCGTATAAGAGAAGCTTGACTGAATAAATTATTATTAATTAAGTTTTTTTTTTCTTTTTTTCAGCGCGTTATTATATCGTACACACACACTAGCTCCAACCAATACGAAATTTGAAATCCGATAATAGTTCTATATTACGGACTCAATGAAACTGGTTTCGCCGAATTCCGAGACTGCCCCTCGGACGGCTATTTTAAATTCAATTTAAACTATATAAAAAAAATTAAAACTGAACAAATCACTGTTAAATTCAAATTTTAAAACTTCTATTATCTTCGGTACTATCAATATAAATTTTACAAGCCTTCAAATTATTTTTAATAGGCTTAAAACTCCAGATTCCATATTTCATTCAATTCAAATTAGTTAATTCAACAATTTAATTGTCAAATAAATTATGATATTCGTAAGTTAAGCCGATAATTAACTTTTAAATATTTAAAATCAATTAAATATTCTGATTTAAATTTCTTAAAAATTTCGGGTCGTCACAAAATCCAAAAGATACCTATCATTTATGTATTGGTTTTTACTATGATGCAAAACTTGATCTTGGAACTACATTGGCTTGATCCCACTTGGGTATGTAGGTAGTCACTCCAGTGAAGTAACTGTCTATTTTATTTATTTTACTTATTTTGAAAATGGAGGAAAATTTTTGAAAATTTTCAAAATAGTTTTGGGTTTAGTTTTGTTTTTGAAGAGGGAAGAAGTGGAAGAAGGAAGAAGAGGGGATGAATAGTCCCACATGTAGGAAATTAATAGAATGTATGGATTTCTCTAAGGAATGATGGGTCATTTGGGCGCCCAAAGCTTTGCTTTGTTGTAAGGAGGAAAGTTATGCATCACTACCACACGCGCGCGCCGCCGCCGACCGACCAGGTTCGGGTCTAAAGTGATGAATTAATTTTTGTTAACAGGATGGATCCAGAATTTGAGTTTGAATGGATATTTTTGGCAGTTCATTTGAATGAAGAGACGCGACCGCTTAGTAACAGTTTTAAATCTTTGCGAAAAGGTGCGACCATTTGTAACGGTTTTGGACTGTTGGAAAGAATACAACGCTTGATGAATGGATACTTCCTCACTACTGTAAACAGTGACGCCCAGGAACCATCACAACAGAACAGTCTATTTTCCTTGTACCTTCTTCTTCCTTCAGATCTATGACGCCCAGAAAATGTTGCAGAACACTGCATTATCACCACAGTTTGCGACGCATATAGGGTGTGCAAACGTAGAAACGTTGCAGATCAATTCTCTTCTTCTTCATTCTATTCTCTACTAAATTGCATCATCATAAATCAAATTTAAGTGTTCTTGATCGGATCAAAATCGTACAATTTTTCAATCCGATTACGTTGTTTCAAGGTTACATTGAACCCTGAAGTCGATAGTTCAATAACCCGTTTGTACATGTTGGGTTGAACTATTGTCTAAAATAATCTACACGGTAGATCCTTGAAGTCATAAGTACAGCAGTTATAATCTTCTTCTTCTTAAATCATCGATACAAATATCCAACGTGATTAAAATGAAAGACAGTTGAACGGATGAATAACACAACAGCACAAGTCCGCACAAGTCAACAGAGCAGTTCAGGAGTTATCACTCATTACATTAGCATCTTAGAAAAAGAAAAGCCTTGTGACGCTGTGAACAACAAAGCAGACAATGCTGCTTATATTATTTGCATATTATGTCAAATTGTACCAAAATAACAGTTTTTTCTTTTATTAGGTACTTCCTGATAAACCAATTGCACCACCCTACTTCTATTATTCTCAATTCTTTGATTCAAAGCCTCTAACCTTTTCCTGAGATTAAGCAAGGAAGAAAACGGATTAGATGTGAAATTACATCAAAGATGAAAAATAACACTTTACCTTTTTTGTTTATAAACATTTTATCGAACTTTTATATTTATATGATAAAAAAGAATGCAACGTACTAGCACTGACAGACCAATGTGAGGCGCGGCAGGGGTGGCCGTCCCTACTGGGTTGTGGTTTTTTTTATATGAAATAGGGTTTTGTGTGCAAAAAATTGTATATCGTCCAAAATATTGTATTTCGGCTTCACTAAGTTCAGCCCAAAAAATTGAATTTCGCCCCCCACTGGACAAAAAATTGTATTTTGCCTCCACTGGAATTAGTTCCTCGATCAGCCGTTGTGTACTTGGTATCTTCAATGCACCCATGTAAGCTCCAATGCTGGCGAAATCCTTCCATTCCTCCCATTCCACTTGAAAGAATCATGCGCCTATGCATTGTTGTAAATTTTCAAATAGCTTTAGGGTTTTGTTTTTTTTTGATTTGGAAGAGTAGAAGTAAAGAAAGAAGAACAAAAGAATGTCGCACATTGTAGAAAATCAAAGAAAATATTTGTATATATTTAGCCTTCTCATGTGGATGTTGGGGCCTTGGGGCTCCCACATGTTTGCTTTATTGTGAGGAGAGAAGACATGCAACACCACACGCGTGCCGTCGCCGTCCTTCCGTCCGACCGAACAAGGCTGGGTCGGGCCGGATCGGGTCGGGTACGTGTACGGGTTTCGGATTCAGATCTGAAAATATTTCTGAATCATATATGAGCAGTAACGGGCTAGATTTCGGTCCGTTAAGGACACAGAACCGAATTTCTGAAATTGAATAAAGGGCGGAAAATTGCAACGGTTTTCTGAACGTTGCAAATATGAAAGGACGCGACGTTTAAATTTGAACCCGTTCGTAATAGTTGCGAATCATTGCAAATGGTCGTAACGCTTCGCGAATGGACACCTCTTCACGTCTATAAATAGCGACGCCCAGAAACGTTGCACATAGTTTTTTCAATTCTGAACTCCTTCTTCTTCTTCCTCACAGAGCAATTTTGCCACGCTGGAAAGTGTTGCAAAACACTGCGCCACCATTACACTCTTTTGTGACGCTTCCAAAGTGTTGCAAACATAGAATACGTCGAAGAATTGCTCTCTTCTTTCTCTTCATTCTATTCTATATACATTGCATCATCAGAAACCGTTGCTAAAGTGTTCTTGGTCGGATCAAAGACGTACAAACTTTGAATCCGATTACGCTGTTATAAGGCTTCATTGAATCCTGAAAGTCGATAGTTCGGTAACCCGTTTGTACTTGGTGGGTTGAACTATTGTCTGAAAGAATCTATTCCATAGATCCTTGAAGTCGAAAGTACAGCATTATCTTCATCACAATCGCCATCAAATTCGTCTCGAACCGCAAAATCCCCAATAAAATTTCAGACAATATTCTTCAACCATGAAAGGTTCGAGCGCTGTACAAGTTATGAATCAGCATCTAACTCGATTGGAGCGTTTTGATGGCGACAATTTCACTCGTTGGTAAGAGACGATGAAATTTTTCCCGATCACCATCAAGTTGTTCTACATTTTGGAAGATGACTTGGAAGAAATACAGGAGGAAACTGATAAAGATGATGATGCTCTAAAGGCTAAACGTGCAAACCATAAAGATGACGATTTCCTATGCAGGGGCCATATTCTGAATGCGCTATCTACCCCAGTCTACAATGCTCATAGAACCTTGGAAACATCGAAGGCACTCTGGACTGCCTTGGAGAATAAGTACCGCATATCCGAGGCAAGTAGTAAAAAGTTTTTTATTTCTAATTTTATGGATTTCAAAATGGTCACCAATAAGTCCATAATTGGACAAGTAAGCGAAATCTTACTGTTGGTTAATCAACTTAAAGACGCTGTAATTGATCTCCCTGAATCTTTTGTTGTTGGAGTTATAATTTCTAGACTTTCGCATAGTTGGAATGATTATAAGAAAAATATGAAACATGCGGAAACATATTGTAATTTAGACAGTTTGCAGCGTCATCTTCGTATTGAAGAAGACTCTCGTAAACGCGATCTAGATGATAATTTGCAAACCGAGTCCCATTCTAAGGCGAATAATGTTGAAATTACTGATAAATTAAAGCCAAAGAATGAGACACGGTTTAAGAAGAAAAATCATTTCAAACCAACAACAAAAAGAAAGGTGCTTGTTATTTTTGTAACAAGCTTGGCCACTATGCCCGAGGCTGCCGTCTGCGGAAGAAACAACAAAAAGTGAATGTGGTCGAAGACTCGTTTGTGGCTTTAGTGCAAGAGGCAAACTCCGTTAGTGGCAATAATAATGATTGGTGGTTCGATATTGGAGCAACCATTCACATTTTCAAAGACCGTAATCTTTTCAAGAGTTATGAAGAAAATAAAGGAGAAGGCGACGAAGTTGCTGGAGCAAATAATCTTCCAAGCAAAGTTTTGGGAAAAGGAACTATAGAACTTCCTCTCACCTCTGGAAAAGTTCTTACATTAGTCAACGTATTTTATGTACCTGATGTGTAAGAATTTGATATTTGGATACTTTCTTAACAAAGGGGGATTCAAGATGGTGTATGAGTCTGATAAGCTAGTGTTGTCTAAGAATGGTAAATTCATTGGACAGAGATACTCTTGTAACGACATGATTAAGTTGAATCTAATAAAGAAATCTTCTGTTTATATTGTTGATTCTATTAATTTATGGCATGGGAGATTAGGACATGTTAATTATAATTCCATTAGAAATATGAATAAATTAGGATTAATTTCTGATTTTGATTTCGATACCATCTCTAAATGTGAAATATGTGTTCAAGCAAAAATACACCGAAAATCCTTTAAATCCGTAGAAAGGAAAACTGGTTTGCTTGATATGGTATATAGTGACGTGGGTGACTTAAAAAGTCATATCACCTATGGTGGTAACCAATACTATATAACATTCATTGATGATTATACTAGATATGCATATGTATATCTAATGAAAACTAAAGATGAGGCTTTTGATAAATTCAAAATTTACAAAGCAGAGGTCGAAACACAATTAGGAGTTAAAATTAAAATATTACATTCGGATTGTGGTGGTGAATATTTCTCAAATGAATTCATCTTGTTTTGTAAGCAACAAGGTATAGTTCACCAATGTACTGCTTCATATACACCACAACAAAATGGTGTTGCTGAAAGGAAGAATAGAACTTTAGTAGAAATGGTTAATGCCATGCTCATAAGTTCTAATTTACCTTATAACCTATGGGGTGATGCTATGTTATCTGCATGTTATATTTTAAATAAATACCACTTAAAAAGAATAATATTCCCCCTTATGAATTATGGTTTAATAGGAAACCTAACCTAACCAGACTTAAAGTTTGGGGTTGCTTAGCATATGTTAGAAAACCAGACCCTAAACGACCAAAGTTAGGAAATAGAGCATTTAAATGTGTTTTCATAGGATATTCACTTAATAGTATAACTTATAGATTTCTTATTCTTGACACCCTTGAAGTTATAGAATCTGTAGATGTAGAATTTTTTGAAAATCAAACTGTTGAGATCCCATTGAGATCATCTAGTCCAGAACCTAGTATGACTAATGATATCAATGACGATGATTATGCTCCTGCTCAAAACAACAAGTAAGTGTCAGTACCAGATAATAGTACTGAACAACGGAGAAGTAAAGGAGCGAGAATAGAGAAGGACTATGGTCCTGACTTCATTACATATCTTGTAGATGGCAGTAAGGACGAAGTCCTTAATGTGACTAAATATGTAATGAACGTCGATGACGATCCCAAAACTTATTCTGAGGCTATGAGTTCCAGAAATTCCAATTTCTGGAAAGTGTTGATATGCTAAGATTTTGATCAATGACAATGGGCTTCAACAAAGAGATATGTGCAAAGCTAAAGAAAGAACGATGAAGACATGGATAAACATAAGTATGATTTTTATAGGTCTTAGTTTAGGTTTATTGTTAAAATCTATCCTCAAGAGGCTTGCACAAACACTAGAACACATTTTATAAATTTCATTTTTTTAATACACATTCACTATGCACAGTTTAGCAGTTCAGTCGACTGAACAGGGATGAACAGTCGACTGAACCTGTTACACATATACAACATGTACAGTTTCAGTCGACTGAAAACCCTGTTCAGTCGACTGAATTTGTCCCTGAAAATTTTACTTCATATTTTCAGTTGACCGAATTATCTGTTCAGTCGACTGAATTTAAACCTGCGAATTTTCTATGAATGGACACCTTCTTCCTCTCAAGAGTTGCAACCATTCACCAATGGAAATGGAAGCATCTCTTGTCTGCATCCTTAGCCAACAGATGCATCTCCTCTACAAGTATAAATATATAATTTTAACATCTTCAATTCACCGAATTCTCTTGCTTTAATCTTACTATCTTCTTGAACATATTATCTAGAAATTCTCAAAGCACTCACAAATCTATTGCTTGAATCACTGCTTTGTCTTTAACTTTCTTTTGATTCATAGCAATTCACATTTCCTAAATCTTCACAAACACATTGCATACTCTTAACGATTAGATTATAGGAATATTGTACTACATTAGACTCATTAGAGTTGATAAGAACACAACAAGTCGAATATTGTTTTTGTAATTGAGTTGAAGTCCTCTTCGGTGTTTGAGGCAAGAAATCCTGTTCGGTTGTTCGGGTAAGTTGTAAACCTATTCCTCCGGGTTAAGTGAGGGTGTTAGTTAGTGAAATTCCTAAGTGAAGCTTAGGGACTGGACGTAGGACTAGAGGTCCGAACTAGTATAAAATTCTGGTGTCTCCTTGCTTTTACTTACTTTATCTATCTAGACTATTCCGTTATTCCATATTACATGATCCTACCGCATAGCCTCTTTCAATTGGTATCAGAGCAAGGCCGTCCTATAACCATAACACCGTTATTAGACATATTGATAATATGGAAAATAACGTAAGTACAAGCACAACATCTTCCTATAGTTCTACATTTGCGGAAGGACAATCTACCCAAAGACCTCCTCTATTTAATGGACTAAACTATAACTATTGGGCTACAAGGATGAGGATTTATATGCAAGCAACAAGTTTCGAAGCCTGGAATGCTAACCGATTATCCTACATGGACACAAACTCAAAACAATGAAGCTAGTGCAAATGCCAAAGCTATGAATATGCTATTTTATGCCCTGGATAGAAACGAATTCAACCGTGTTAGCATATGTACTATTGCATATCAGATATAAGAAACACTTAAAGTCATACATAAAGGCACAAACAAGGTTAAACAAACAAAGATATCCATGCTGAAGAATCAATTCCAAAACTTTAGAATGCAATAAATGAATCCATCAATGACATGTACTCGAGATTTCAAGACATTCATCATGCTTTAATCGGACTAGGAGAAAAATACACGGATTTTGACATTGTGTCTAAATTTCTAAATTCACTCACTGATGAATGGGAGAGAAAAGTACTAGCAATCGAGGAAGCAAATGATCTATCTATAATGAAACCAGAGGAATTGATTGGAAATCTTATGTCGTATGAAGTAAATATGCAAGCTAAGAAAGATCAAGCTCAAGAAAGAAAGAATGTAGCTTTTCATGTAGAAAAGGAAGAATCGGAGTCTGAAGATGAGGATTTAGCATTTATAGCCAAAAATTTCAAGAAATTCTTAAGATATAGAAAAGGAAATAGAAACAGATTCAATAAGAATTTCTTGAACAAACCTACATCCTCGAATATAGAATGTTTCAACTGTCACAAGAAAGGTCACATGCACAAGGATTGCCCAGAGCAAAAGAAGGAGAATCAAAAAGCTCTCAACAACAAAAACAAGAGAGAGAAATTCGAAAAGAAGGCATTCTATGTAACATGGGATGATTCGGATTCATCTTCATCTGAAAGTGAAAATGATAGCGACAATGAACAGGCAAATGTATGCTTCATGGCTCAAGAATCTGAACTTCCACTTAAAAAGAAGAAATGGATACTAGACAGCGGTTGCTCAAAACACATGACCGGAGACAAAGATATGCTTACAAACATCACATACTTTGATGGTGGCTCGGTTACCTTCGGAGACAATTCAAAAGGCTATATCATTGGCAAAGGAGATGCGAGCAATTAAGGGGGAGAAAATAATCTCTACACACATGAGTATTGTCATCAATAAAAAAGGGGAAGAATGTTGATACGCTAAGATTTTGATCAATGACAATGGACTTCAACAAAAAGGAAGAGATATGTGCAAAGCTAAAGAAAGAACGATGAAGACCAAGGATAAACATAAGTATGATTTTTATAGGTCTTAGTTTAGGTTTATTGTTAAAATCTATCCTCAAGAGGCTTGCACAAACACTAGAACACATTTTATAAATTTCATTTTTTTAATACACATTCACTGTGCACAGTTTAGTAGTTCAGTCGACTGAACAGGGATGACCAGTCGACTGAACCTGTTACGCATATACAACATGTATAGTTTCAGTCGACTGAAAACCCTGTTCAGTCGACTGAATTTGTCCCTGAAAATTTTACTTCATATTTTCAGTTGACTGAATTCTCTGTTCAGTCGACTGAATTTGAACCTGCGAATTTTCTATGAATGGACACCTTCTTCCTCTCAAGAGTTGCAACCATTCACCAATGGAAATGGAAGTATCTCTTGTCTGCATCCTTAGCCAACAGATGCATCTCCTCTACAAGTATAAATATATAATTTTAACATCTTCAATTCACCGAATTCTCTTGCTTTAATCTTACTATCTTCTTGAACATATTATCTAGAAATTCTCAAAGCACTCACAAATCTATTGCTTGAATCACTGCTTTGTATTTAACATTCTTTTGATTCATAGCAATTCACATTTCCTAAATCTTCACAAACACATTGCATACTCTTAAGGATAAAATTATAGGAATATTGTACTACATTAGACTCATTAGTGTTGATAAGAACACAACAAGTCGAATATTGTTTTTGTAATTGAGTTGAAGTCCTCTTCGGTGTTTGAGGCAAGAAATCCCATTCGGTTGTTCGGTTAAGTTGTAAACCTATTCCTCCGGGTTAAGTGAGGGTGTTAGTTAGTGAAATTCCTAAGTGAAGCTTAGGGACTGGACGTAGGACTAGAGGTCCGAACCAGTATAAAATTCTGGTGTCTCCTTTCTTTTACTTACTTTATCTACCTAGACTATTCCGTTCCATATTACACGATCCTACCGCATAGTCTCTTTTAGAAAGAAGCTATCAATGATGAAATGAATTCCATATTGTTAAACCAAACTTGGGTTTTAACCGATTTACCTCCTGGTGCTAAACCTATAGGATGTAAATAGATATTCAAGAAAAAAGTTGAATATAAATGGATCCATTGATAAGTTTAAAGCCAGATTAGTTGCTAAGGGATATAAGCAAAGATATGGAGTAGATTACTTTGATACATATGCTCCAGTTGTTCGCATATCTTCTATACGTTGTTTAATTGCACTTGCATCAATTCATAAATTAGTCATAAATCAAATGGATGTAAAGACTACTTTTCTAAATGGAGATTTAGAAGAAGAGATATATATGGACAACCTGAAGGTTTCAAAACCCCAGGCCAAGAAAAGAAAGTTTGCAAATTAGTGAAATCTCTTTATGGCCTGAAGCAAGCTCCCATGCAATGGCATGAGAAGTTTGATAAAGTTGCACTGTCATATGGATTCATTGTTAATGATGCTGATAAATGTATTTATAGAAAATCGGATAACAATAGTATTGTTATAATATGTTTATACGTTGATGACATGCTAATATTTGGTTCCAATATATCCTATGTGAATGAAACTAAAAAGTTTCTGTCTTCTAAATTCGATATGAAAGATCTAGGAGAGGCTGATGTAATTTTGAGAATTAAAATTGTTAGGAAAGAGGAGGAGTTATTACTAACTCAATCTCATAACATAGAGAAATTCCTACAAAAGTATGGTCATTACGATGACAAACCAGCACCAACTCTTTTAGATCCTAGTATTAAATTAGAAAAGAATACTGGACGTACTATCTCTCAACTAGAGTATTCCAGTGTTATTGGGAGTCTTATGTATGCTATGCATTGCACTAGTCCAGACATCGCACATGCTATAAGCGTATTGTGTCGATTTACGAGTAATCCAAGTTTCGAATATTGGAAAGCTATTTCCAGAGTTTTAGCTTAATTGAAAGGAACTATTGAATATGGTTTATCTTATAAAGGATATCCTGCTATAATAGAAGGATATAGTGATGCAATCTGGAACAATGTAGAATCCCAATCTAAGTCTACGCCTAGATGGATCTTTACATTTGGAGGCGATGCTATATCTTGGGCTTCCAAGAAGCGGACCTGTATTTCTGACTCAACAATGTTGACAGAATTGATTGCATTAGCAGATTCATGTAAAGAAGCGGAATGGCTTAGGAATTTATTAATGGAAATCCCTTTATGCAAGAAGCCATCTCCAGCAGTCTTGATTAACTGTGACAATGATTCAATGATATACAATGTGTCTAATAAGACATATAATGGAAAGTCTAGACATGTAAGTTTAAGACATCAAATGGTGAGACAGTTACTCAAAAGAGGAGTTATAACTTTTGACTACATAGAAACGAAGATAAACTTGGCCGACCTACTTACAAAGAGCCTTCCAAAGGCAATGGTTTCTATAAAGTCACAAGAAATGGGACTAAGGTCTGTGAATGAAGGTTGATCATTCTTAACAGAAACCCAACTTATGTCTTGAAAATGATAGACGAAGTTCAATGGGTACCAACAAGTTAAGAGAATGATTATGGAACACTAAATGGATAATCCCATAATATTTAGTATTGGATTCTGCAAGAACAAAGGATGGATATATATCCTTAGTAAATCTAGAAACCTTAAAAGGTGTATCGCAGAAACACCTTAAGAGACTTACCTATAGAATTCGGGCCGTTTTCTAGGAAAGTAAGACCGCTTTCTAAGTAGACTCATGAACCAGGATTTAAGCACATGGCCATTAACGTGCTGAGCAATGCAGAACACTTTACCTAAGAAAATCAACATGCGTGATCGTTTCGGTTTTATCATTAGGGACACTTGGTTCAAGATTCGTTCACCATAGAATCTCGATAAAGCTTTGAATGGTTTACACTAAGTAAAGGTTGAAATCCAAAAGATACCTTTTATTTATGTGTTGGTTTTCACGATGATGCAAAACTTGATCTTAGAACTACATAGGCTTGATCCCACTTGGGTATGTAGGAAGTCACTCTTGTGATACAGCCATCCTATTTATTTATTTTCTTATTTTGAAAATTGGGGGAGATTGTTGAAAATTTTCAAATAGCTTTGGGGTTTTGTTTTTTATGATTTGGAAGAGTAGAAGTAAAGAAAGAAGAAGAAAAGAAAGTCCCACATTGTAGAAAATCGAAGAAAATATTTGTATATATTTAGCCTTCTCATGTGGAATTTGGGGCCTTGGGGCTCGCACATGTTTGCTTTGTTGTAAGGATAGAAGATATGCAACACAACACGCGCGCCGATGCCGTCCGTCCGTCCGACCAAACCGAACCGGGCCGGGTCGGGTACGGGTTTCGGGTTCGGATCCGAGAATATTTTTGAATATATATGAATAGCAGCGGGCCAGATTTCAGCCCGTTAAGGACCCAGAACCGAATTTCTGAAATTGAATAAAGGGCGGAAAATTGCAACGGTTTTCTGAACGTTGCAAAATATGAAAGGACGCGACATTAAAATTTGAACCCATTCGTAACAGTTGCGAACCGTTGCAAACGGTCGTGACGCTTCGCGAATGGACACCTCTTCACGTCTATAAATAGCGACGCCCAGAAACGTTGCACATAGTTTTTTCCAATTCCGAACTCCTTCTTCTTCTTCCTCACAGAGCAATTTTGCGACGCTGGAAAGTGTTGCAAAACACTGCGCAACCATTACATTCTTTGTGACGCTTCTAAAGGGTTGCAAACACAGTATACGTCGAAGAATTGCTCTCTTCTATCTCTTCATTCTATTATATATACATTGCATCATCAGAAACCGTTGCTAAAGTGTTCTTGGTCGGATCAAAGACGTACAAACTTTGAATCCGATTACGCTGTTATAGGGCTTCATTGACTCCTGAAAGTCGATAGTTTGGTAACCCGTTTGTACCTGTTGGGTTGAACTATTATCTGAAAGAATCTATTTCACAGATCCTTGAAGTCGGAAGTACAACATTATCTTCATCACAATCGCCATCAAATTCGTCTCGAACCGCAAAATCCCCAATATGCATCATATAATTAGGAGATGTAAACCTTAATGGCTACAGACAGTACAGGAAACAGATTACAAGCCCCAAAACCCAGAACAATTAAGAAAATTGAAAGTAGGGAAAATAATCGTGAACGATATTATCCTAGAAAAATGTTAATCTATGATGCCTTGGGTAATGAGAAATTGCAAATAAAAAAATGTGCAAAATTCAGCAGTCCACGGTCTTCTTTATTTGTTATTGATTCATCATTTTGCACTCAAAGGTTTTATGCAATTCATGAAACAAACAAATAAACCATAGTTTGGAATGATTTCGAAACATGGATTGTAGTTTGATTCAAAAAATCACCATCCTTTGGTAATAGGAAAAACATATTGAAACTTGTAATTATGTTAATGCATTGACAAGTCAGTATCAAGTCCTAAGATACCGTATCCATCAAAATTAGCCAGCCTTGTCTAGATCGACTTGTATAAGTCGTTGTTTTTTTTTCTGAAGTTAAAATCAATTCATTTTGGCTTTTAGAAGGAAAAAATGCGGCTTATTGTCAATCCGAACAAGCACTTAATGATGCCAGAAACTGAGTAGCTCTTTCCTTTGCTTCTTTCATGGGCATTGACATCCCCAGCTTATATTTACTCTCTTGAAGTCGTTTTCGTAACTCATTATCTTATATAAACAATCATAGAGATCAAAGAATAACAAGCAACATGTAAAGTTAAGTAAAAACTTGTATGAAAATCAGATATCACAACAGATATAAGCTTGTACAACACGATCTATGTATCTAACCCTCTTTTCAGCACACTGCTTGTACAACACGATCTCATCTTGACAAAATGGCTCAATGTCGTTGATCTGCAGATCTAAAAAATGTTAGTCGCTCAATTATTACAACATGGGAGATTTTGTAAATGCCCACTAATTTACTGCCCCTAGGTAGAATAAAAGACAAGAGCTAATGGAGAACCAATTTACGCACATTTATGCATTGCTTCTAAAAGTATTGGTCACCAAGTAACGCCCCTACTTTATCTAGCTAGCTTTACAAAAAGTGGTTCCTTTTCTCTTGTCTTTATCTCCCAAACTAGCATAAATATGCATACATGTGTGGGTGTATGTTATACTTCTAGTATGCCAAAACAAAGAATAAACAATTATAAACTCGTCTCATAAGTTTATAAATCAGACTTCCACTACTTTGGAATTCGGATAACATCTGAGACTTGTCGTAACAATTTTCTTAACAATTTTATTTCAAAATTCTCTCAAGATAAAACAGACGTAAGCTGCTCGAGATTGTGGTGGGTATGTCACTCTATGATTGATAATTAAGATAGCAGTAGGAGAGAGAAGCAGAAGAAAATACCCGAATTGAATTCGACCGAGGATGTGATCATTATTCCCTCTATTTATATTTTCCTCTGCACCCCTTCAAACAGTCACATCCGCCTGACGGGTTGCCCCATTGCCTTTCGTTGCTGCTGTTCGTTAACGAACCGCACTCATTCGCTACTGGTTCCACGTTCGCACCCGCTTGCGTCTAACGGGTTGTATCCGCTTCCGTCTGCTAATTGATGCATCTGTTTGTCAAAAAACCCGCGCCTGCTTCGGAAGTCGCACCTCCTCATTCAAAAACCGTGTTTGCATCCTCACAATAGATCTGCACCTGTTTGCACAACCTGATATTGTTTTTTTAAAACCCGGCCCTATTTTAAATAAAAAAGGATCATATAAAACATAAGCCCGGGCCGGTTCAGTCAGACGGACGGCGGCGGTGGCGCATGCGGTGAAGCATGACTTACATCCTCATAACAAAGCATACATTTGGGAGCCTCAAGGCCCCAACCTCCTCAAGAGAAAGCTATTCATATACTTAGTTTTGTTTTTAGTTTTGATGATGTGGGACAAGTGTATTTCATTTACACTTGCATTGGGAAATCCAACAATCCCCCACATAAATGATAATATACTTTTCCCCCACACAAAGCGAAATATCATAGAGTACATATGGAATAATGTTTTATCGTAGATAAGTAGATATTTCACTTTGAACTTTCTCTAGTTAAAACTTATCGGATCTATTTGGCTAATCGATGAATTATTTCATCTTGAACCGTCGGCCTTTATTGTATATCTAGACAATAAGCTTTACGAAGCATTGATTCCCTTCTCATCCAATCTCTTGGTTGTGTTCATTTTGGTCCTGAATAATTTTTGGTTCTGCGAGTGTTTATAGAAAATATAAGCCTTTAATATTCTCATAGAGCGGACCCAGCTCACACTAATATAGGTGATCGCAATCATTAAGAGTATCCTACATATACCCCACTTGTTATATTCAAGATATGTTCATTATTAAAAAAACATAGTTTTTAACCTTTAAATACTTCTGTAGGCATGCATTTATATTGTGCATCATAGGAATAGAGTTGGACTATGTCCAAGCAAATGCATTACGTCTTGAGTTACTCAGAACTAGTTTGCCTATTGATCCTCGTCCGGGGGAGTCTCCAATCACTAGGATAGGTTTGCGTATAAAATAACTCTTGGTGGTTTAGGGTTTTAAATCCATTCCTCTCGATGCGCAGTCAATTTTCTCTCTTGATAAACCTTTAGTAAATGGATCCGCTAGGTAATCATTTGTTCTCACATAATCTATGAAAATAGTTCCATTTGAGAGTAACTGCCTAACTGTTTTATGGCATCGACGAATGTGTCGTGACTTTCCATTATACACAAAATTGTGCGCTCTGCTTAGCGCGGCTTGGTTATCACAGTGTATGCATATGGCCGGTACAGGTTTAGGCCAAAATGGAATATCTTCTAAAAAATTACGAAGCCATTCTGCTTCTTCGCTTGCTTTATCTAAAGCGATGAACTCTGATTCCATAGTGGATCGAGCTATGCATGTTTGTTTAGTTGATTTCCATGACACTGCTTCCCCTGCTAAGGTAAAGACATAACCACTCGTTGATTTGATTCTTTTGAATCAGCTATCCAGTTTGCATCACTATATCCTTCTGAGACGGTAGGATATTTTACATAATGTAAGGAATAATTTGTGGTATTTTTTAAATATCCAAGCACTCTCATTAGTGCTTTCCAGTGTTCATTTCCTGGATTGCTTGTATACCTGCTCAGTCGACTTACCGCATAAGCTACATATGGTCATGTGCAATTCATGAGATACATGAAACATCCTATTACACGAGAGTATTTTAGTTGCGTTACACTCTCATTAATGTTCTTATGCAGTAGTGCAGTACTTCTGATGGATTAAAAGGTGTTCTTACTCTTTTAATTCCAAAATTTTAAAAAAATTCAATCCCTTTGTCGACATAGTGTGACTAAGATAATTCAATTCCATTAGGTGTTCTTATTATTTTGATTCCCAACATAACGTTTGCAACTCTTATCGAAATTGCTAATTAACATCTTCTTTATGGTCTCTATTACCTGAGTATTTGGACCAAATATTAACATATCGTCTACATATAAACAAACCATCGCATATGATTATCCAATTTGTTTATAATAAACACACTTATCACATTCATTTATACGAATACCATTCTCATTATGACACTATCAAATTTTACGTGCCATTGTTTTGGAGCTTGTTTAAGTCCGTATAATGATTTTACTAATCTATAGACTTTGTTTTCATTTTCTTTGTAAACAAAATCTTTAGGTTGCTCCATGTAGATCTCCTCATCGAGATCTCCATTTAAGAATGATGTCTTTACATTCATTTGATGAATTTTTAGATTATAGATCGATGCAATTGCTATTAGCATTCTTATAGAGGTTATTCGTGTTACCGATGAATATGTATTAAAGAAGTCTACTCCTTCTTTTTGACGATATCGTTTAGCTACTAATCTGGCTTTATACTTGTCGATAGAGCCATCTGCTTTCATTTTCTTCTTGAAAATCCATTTACAGCCAATAGGTTTTATTCCAGGTGGAATGTCAACAATTTCCCAAGTTTTATTACTTAGAATTGAATCAATCTCACTTTGGATTGCTTCTTTCCAACATGAAGATTTAAAAGATGACATTGCTTCCTTGCATGTTTGAGGTTCGTGTTCTAACACATATGTAAAAAAATCCAAACCATATGTCTTGGAAGTCCTAGCCCTTACGCTTCTTCTTGGTTCAACTTCCTCAATCTCATGATGAGTTTCATCTTCATGTGAATTGCTTGATTCTTCTCTTGTCCTTTTAGGAACATTATTCCCTTTGTTTCTTTATGCGGAAACACGTCTTCAAAGAATGAGGCATCTCTAGATTCCATGATTGTATTTACATGAATATCAACTATATCAGACTTGAATACCAAAAATGTGTAGGCACTACTATTTTGGGCTGGCCCTAGATAGTAACAATCTATTGTTTTTGGTCCAAGTTTGACTCTCTTGGGAGGCGAAACTGGAACTTTTGCCAAGCACCCTACACTTTGATGTATTTAAATCTTGGTTTGTTTCCTTTCCAAATCTCATATGGAATTGTTCCTGTTTTATTGTGAGGGACTTTGTTTAATATGTGATTAGACATATTTAAGGCTTTCCCCCACAAGTTCGTTGGTAGACCAGAGGTTAAAAGCATGACATTAATCATGTCATTTAACGTTCTGTTCTTCCTCTCGGCTACACCATTTTTTTGTGGTGAATATGGAGCTGTTGTTTGATGAATTACACCATTTTCGGCACAGAACCGTTCAAATGGTGATTCATATTCTCCACCTCGATCAGATCTCAATATCTTGATCTTTTTATTTAACTAATTTTCTACCTCAGTCTTGTACTTTATAAATGATGTAATTGCTTCATCTTTACTATTCAAAAGATATACATAGCAATATCGCGTATAATCGTCAATAAACGTGATAAAGTACTTTTTCCCACCTCTTGTAGGTAACGATGTAAAATCACATAAATTTTTATGAATCAAACCTCGTGGTTCGGTGCTTCTATCAACAGATTGAAATGTTTTTTTAACCATTTTTTTCTACACATGTCTCACGTTTGTAGTTCTTATCTACTTGGAATTTCGGAATTAATCCCAAGTTTGATAATGTTTTCATTTTTTTGTAAAATTTATGTGTCTCAATCTATCATGCCATAGTAAAATTTCGTGCTCAAGCAAGTAAAAAACTTCTATTTTTTAATAGCATAATCAGAATACATAGTTTTATTGCCGATAACGGTTACATTTGCCTTAAATAGGCCATCGCATAAATATCCCCTTTCGATATACATTCCATCTTTGGAAAGAACCATCTTGTTTGACTCGAACACCATTTTGAATCCTTTCTTCGATAGTACTGCACCAGAGATGAGATTCTTGCGTATGTTTGGAACGTGGTGCACGTCATTCAACTTGATAGTTTTTCCAGAAGTAAACTTGAGGATTACTGTGCCACGACCTTCGATCATGGATACTGTAGAATTAACCATATAGAGTTTTTCTTCGTGATCGAATTTCCGGTATGTAGAAAACATGGATTTGTCAGAGCATACGTGACGAGTAGCGTCTGTGTCTACACACCATTGGTTAGGATTCTAAACCAAATTGCATTCAGATACAACTGCCGAGAAGTTGGACTCTTCCACTTCCATGTTGTCTACTATTTTTGCCCCTTTGTTGCATTTCTTTTTGTGTCTACAATCTCTAGCAGCATGTCCAACCTTTCCACAAACCCAACACTTGCCATTAAACTTCTTGGTACGTTTGTTGTCTTTTGGTTTGTTGTTTGGAGCTTTCCTTTTCTTTTGGAAATTCTTCTTTTTATTTTTAGTCTTTGACCCTTCAGCCACAAATGCCTCTTTGCTTGGTTTTGTAACGCCATGGTTATCTGCCTTAATTTTTAGTCGGACTATGAGATTTTGTAAAGAGATTTCCTTCTTCTTATGCTTTAGATAGTTGCGGTAATATCTTCATGACGGCGGTAGTTTCCCATGATGGCTTCAACCAAAAATGATTCTCCAACCTTATGACCTTCCGCTTCGAGTTCGTAAATGATTATTTGCAGTTCATGCAATTGAGCAATCACCGTTTTGGAGTCAACCATCTTGTAGTCCATGAATTTATCTACAATGAATTTATTAAGACTAATATTCTGCATCTTGTACTTCGTGGCAAGTGCGTTCCAAAGTGCTTTTGCTATCTTTAGAGGCTGATATACTTTGTGTAGCACCTTGTCGACATAATTCAGAATATAGTTTCTGCATAGAAAATCGAAAGGCTTCCACGTATCAACATCTGATTCCTTGCCTGGTGCAGGAATCAGTTCCTCCTCCTTGAGATACAGTTGTAGACCGAGTGTGGTGAGATAAAATAACATCTAATTCTGCCATGTTAGAAAGTCATCACCATCTCCTTTAAAAGGATCGGGCATGTTGTGTGTAGTAGCCTTTGTTGAGAGCTCTACTAAAAGTATATTATCATTTATATGAGGGATTGTTAGAATTCCTAATGTAAGTGTAAATGAAATACACTTATTCCACATCGCCAAAAATAAAAAACAAAGCTAAGTATATGAATAGCTTTCTCATGAGGTGGTTGGGACCTTGGGGCTCCCAAATGTGTGCTTTGTTGTGAGGAGGGAAGTCACGCTTCACCACACGCGCACGCCGCCGTCCGTCCGACCGAACTGAACACACGTAAGCTGCTCGAGATTGTGGTGAGTATGCCACTCTTTGATTGATAATTAAGATAGAGGTAGGAGAGAGAAGCAGAAGAAAATACTCGAATTGAATTCGATTGAGAATGTGATTTGGTATGATAAACAAGACTGTGTACTCCAACCATCACACACTAATGTGATTTGGTATGATAAACATACGACGAAATTTGGCATAACCAAATCCCAAAACATAAACTAGACTTTAATGTGATTTGGCATGATAAACAAGACTGTTTCCCAAAGAAAAAGAATTCATGGGCAAATTATAGCCAATTGAAACCTACTTACCATCCATTATTGCCTAATGACGAAATTTATGCCCGTCAATGATGCTAGAAGAGGAAGCAGTTAAATTAGAACGTTGCTACTTGCACTATAGTTTCCCCTGCATAACACGCAAATTAATTTACAGTTTATAGTATTGTATTATCCCCAAAACAAGTGGGCCAAAGTACGTGCTGTGAAGCTAGTTTTAGGATTTGGGCAACCCTTGAGCACATTTTCCAAACTTTAAATTGGAACATGATCCAAATTATAGATTAAAAGGATCCATATTTTAAGGTTTATTATACACATTTTAAAATTCATTTTGAGGTTTGAACTTATACAGTTGAATTTAAAACCCAATTTTCTCTCTTATTTCATTTTTATTTTATTTCAAAAATATTATTATTGAAATAGGGAATCAAAAATAAGTATGTAAAATATGTTAATCCGGGTTGAACGTTTTCGTGGTTGCAGTTAGAACTAAGTTCGAATCGAAATATAAATTGAATCATAAAAGGAGAGATTGACAACAATAGTACGAAGAAAACAATTTTTTGTTGCATTTTACGCAAAATAATAACTCTAAAAAAATCATATGTTAATAAAGTGGAATAAAAGATCTTGAATTATATAACAGAAATATAAATATATTGTGATATCTATCCATTTTGATGTAGCCAAGAATTATGACCGCCAAGGTCATAATTTGGATAATTACAGGGGTCGGCGGGCGATAACCTTCGTCTATATTTTAACAGTTAAAAAAAACAATGACAAATAATTACATAACCATAATTAATAGTTGATATAATATTCCATTACAGAAACTATTAATTATTGATCTTTTCAAATCGAACAATTGTAGTGTAGATGTGCTAACAATCTAAAGTTGCCCACGTTGAGTTTTCACAAGTTGAAAACGATCAATAATTGCATCATTGCTAATTTGACTAAATATGCCTTTTTCAATGTATGCATGAAACACTGCACCTCTATGCCTATTTATCCAAGAGTATTACTAAGTAATATTATAATGTAATACGGAGAATGAGACGGTATATGGTGGTCGCATATGAATATTTCTTTGGCCTAACATTGATACGTATTTCAAAATCAAATCAAATAACTCACCTCTACGTACTTAGTATTCACACAAAGTAATAAACGCGTGTAGTTCCAGGATAGAACAATACACAATGTATAATAAATAACAAAGAGAACATAGAGTCATCAAACGCGACGATAAATATAAGTTTAAATATGTTTGAATAAGATACAAAACCAAATTCCTACCGTGTCAAAAGTATACAATGCTTATCCAATATATACATCCCAATGTCATACATAAAGTAACATATGTTATACAATGATATACAATATTACTCTATTCTTCATCTACGCCCAGCATCCATAAACTGGTCATCTTGTCCCGAAACTTGAAATGTCTCAGACTGACCGAGTATTATATAAATAACGCATGGGTCAGACTATGTCTTAAATGTAGATGTCAAAATATTATAACAATTAGCATGGTATAACGAATATACACAAAGTGTCATGCGAATATCTCAATACACACACACACACACATGTATGTATGTATGTGTGTGTATGTGTCATCACATCTAATATCCTGCACATATGATCACCCAAAGCAAAAACATATCAAACTATGTGTTATGTGGAAGAATGTCCAACAGGTGAGACATCCAATTATACAAACATCATCAATGCAAGAGTAGTTGTCCAGTATAATTAGGCTAGCACACAGCAATCCCCAAGTACAACTATCAAATAATGATAAGGTCAACACTTCAGGGTCCATTGTACACATAAAGGTAAATTGAATGATCATCTGTACATTCAAACATACAAACGGCGACATACGCCAATAAAAAATAGTAGGCGACACACGTCAATGAAAATATGATTGGCGACATACGTTAAAGAAGTATACGAGGATTGACCATATGCTGGACACAGCAACAAGTATAATCATAGCACATCATCTCAAATAAAGTGTATAGATAATCCATGTCTATCTATAACACACAACAGAACAAGACTTGGTGACTGACAGCGCATGCTTGTTCCAAGAGAGTACCATAAGTCCGTTTGACATGGATCCTATAGTCTTTAGTTACCTCGACGGTCATCGTGGCCTATATCCATCTGTGTGCTCGCCAATGCGATGACAATGTCTCGATCCTACACATGCCCCTAATGGTAACAGACTCTAGCCTATGTGACACTGGGCAAATGCACACAGCGATAGTACATAGCTCTATAAATATAAAGGTGTCATAAATTCGGGATGCGACCCCACAATCAGGACGCTAGGATGAGTACTAGCCTAGTCTGATTCACTCGTGTACCATAATAGTAGACAAACACGTAATATCTATATATTTATATATATAATGACCAACATACATCCATAGATATATGCCAACATACATCATAGATATATTTATATATATAAAGCCTTGCTCATCGTAGCGAGTCCTACATCATAGTCTTATCATGCTTATCCTCGTATGAGTGTCATCCACAAGCAAAGGATAACCGAATAAATATCACGATGACGTGTCATACCATCACCTATTATCAGTCCGTTTATTTAGAGCTTGTATATCACATTCACTCCTCCATAATACTTTATATCATGAGTCATAGGAGTAACTTGAAAAATATTACTGAATGTTCCAAACCAAACGGTATTACTAATCCATTTACTTAAATTCTTCATAATTTGGAATCCCTACCTAACATTATTTTATCCAACGAGTCTAAAGAATAACAATAGAAATATTACTGAAAGTCTCGTACCAGATGATATTATAACTTCGTTTATTCGAATTTCTTGTTAAACAGAATTATAAACAAGTATAGCATATAAAAATGATTTTAGAAAAGAGATTTGATTTATATAAACATAATGAAACTTCTTAAATCAATCATATATTCTAAATAAAATAAATACCTCTAAAATATTTATATAGTAAATATACCCTTCATCTTGTTTATATAATATCAAATGAAGATCTAAATACTTAAAATTCACTTCTAAATCTACATGTTTATTGAAAACTTTCAATATTACTTTTCAACTCAAATATACATTATAGAAATCATCTCAAAATTTTCCATAATTAAATACTGTTTCAAAACAAATCTATAAACTTCAAAATAATTTATTTTTATTTTAAACCATAAGATATAATTCAAAATCTTTACTTTCACTATAAGAAAATGTTATATTGATAGCAAGCGAGGATTGCATGGGAGGTTACTTGCTATAGATAACTAGTTAATGGTTATATAAGGTAGTCTATAATGCCATCAATAATAAGTTAACGCTGCTGATAATAACGATTGAGAAATTTTCACGGTCTAAAATATTATTTCCCTCCATCATTTTTCTATGTCGCCTAAATCCCCTTTTCCTTTTTCACTTTCACTTCCTCTTTAGATTCTCCCTGTCGCTGTAATTCTTCATTAATCTCAATGCTCCGCAACCCTTTCCTTAAGACTCATCGTCACCGCAATTCTTCGATTCCTCAAGGCTCCGCAACCCTCAAAGCTCCGCAACCTTCAAGTCTCCGTAACCCTCAAAGCTCGATTCCTCAACTTATTCATTGGAATCCTTCTAGGCAGCTGAAGCGCGTCTTCTAGGCTCGATTCCTCAAGTGATTCCTCAAGCAGTTCTTCAAGGCAGTTGAAATAGTATTTCAACTTCGTGGTCCTGAAGTGGTTCTCGGTATTTTAACTTCACGAACTGGGTGCTGGTATGTTTTTTTTAAACTTAAGCACTTTATGATTTTTTATAAATTATGTTGATATATTTATGGTATATAATGATTATTTTGATTATTAAACTAATACATAAATATCGAAAATATACTAATTTTTAAAAATTATTTTGATTGTTAAAATTCAAGGCACACTGAAGGTTATAATCCATAAATACTAAAACTATATTTATGTGTATGAATTTTTATTTTGAATATAGAAGCTTTGAACATGTGGTAATTTTTGAAAACATATCAACTTCGAATATACTAAACTTCAGAGTATATAAGATTTTTTAAGTTGGTACAATTTCACAGATATGGATTTTAATATAAATCAATTTTATATTCATAACAAGTTTGTTTGGGAAGGATTAAATATATACATAAAATCGCGCTTCACTTTGTGCATGCACAAAACGAATTTTGGCTTAGGTAAATTTTTTTATTCTCCATCCTTGTTTTTATAATCATTTTATCTGTGAATACATTTCGGCATAGGTAAAAATTTATATTCTCTATCCTTGTAGGAAATCCCTATTCTCATGTTAGTACTTTATAGTCAGTTCGTCGAATAATTCAAATCTGAATGTAGAAACATCGCACATTCCCCTGTTTGTATCTTGCTAATATTGTTAACAACACCATCGCCAATATCTATTAGATTATTATTACTTTTTTAGTTTTTTCCTATCTGAAAATTTATGGAGATGTGATAGTGTATTATATATTTAAAGGAGATCTTACTCAGTGTACCCGCTGATATGACTAAAATAACACCAATAGAAAAAAAGAAATATACACAGGAAAATATTTAAATTGACACAGCCAATGCCTAACGATATTACTGCACGGCATGGGTTTATACCAGGCCCATTATCTTTGAATGGGAAATAGATGAAAAATAAAATAGTAGTGAAGAATCGAAATTACTTACACTAGCATTTTGCATGTGCACTGCACATGTATTTTCTGATATGCCTATCGCACATTATTAAAATGATAATTATTGTTTGCGTGTTTATTCTAATAGAAATTGCGATATGTTCTGCATACATGTGAATTCTAATAGGTAGAACAATCCTCATCACGTTCTTATGATTTACTTCTAAGAAAACTGGATAATGAATTTTGTGCAACAACTCTAATTTTTGAAAACTGTCTCTTTTGTGTCGATCTAGAATCTTGCATAGAATTCACTTCTTCAAGATTTATAGTGTCTTTAATAGTTTTATTCTAGATAATTAAGTGTTTAGTGCTTATGAGTTATGATGCACAATTTTAATAAGTCTGTGTTTGTAAATATTGTTTGTTAGATCATTTTCGTACAAAATTTTGGAGATTTCTAGGGTATTTTGATTCAACTATTTAAAAAATTAGATTCAAAAAGGACAATACGATTTTGCCTATACTTGTAAGTAGGAAGTCACAAATTGGAAGGAAATTCGATAAATTGTTTAATGGGCATTGTATTTCTAATTAAGAGCTTGTATTCTATGTGTACCAGAATTGTGACCGATTAACCAAATTTATTATGTTGTAAATTTTGTATACATGCATGATTAAATAATATGAACCAACACAATAAGCATGAAGTTCAGCTCATGCCTTTTCTTAAAATAACAATATAGAACCATCGATGCACAAATATTTCCTGGAATTAATGTCAACCTAGTTGGATGAATTTATTATGCCATTTTCTAATCAAATTTCTACTTCAAAATTGATAGTTATGATAATTATTGAGTTTTCTTTAACAGGGTTTTGAGACTGATTATATAGAACTTCTTTTCTACACTTACTTTGTGGATGTTTTCCACTATTTTCTTTTACCATTCATGTTTTATACATCATTAAAAAGAGATTTATCATGTCAGAAATTATATAGAGGCGCTCAGAAGAATGAGATGAACCTTGGTTTTGTTCAAGAAGTAATGATGTTGTGGAACCCATGGTGAAACCTCAGTGGTTCGTAAACTTCTCCATCATGGAAAAGGAAGCTCTTGATGCTGTTGTGGGAAGTGAGAGGAAAATAGAGATAATTCCAAAACAGTATAAAGCTGAGTGGAAGAGGTATTGATTGTTTTTCACTTTTTTCCAGTAACATGTTGTTCGTATCATTCCTTTTTCCATTGTTTTGAGGAACTTAGTGATTTTGTACGCACGCGTGTGTGTATATATATATAATACACTAAAATAATGGGTGCTAGTATATACGCACATTAAAGCATTCCCTAGCACCTCTTAAAGAGATATTTGAAATTAAATAAAAAACTCGATTCGAACACACTCTGTAATCAAGCATATAAAACATTTGAATGTCTATTAATTTTAGAGAGAAACTCACTTCAAGTTTCTAAATCGGCTTGAACTGTTGGTTCTCTATCCTTTATCCTTGCCATTGCTTCAATTTTGGCACTTAAACAAAGCTTTCAAATGAAATCTTCAACTACAAGTTTCAAAAATTATCAAATTAAGCATAATTTACTATATGGACTTCAGATTAATACATATTTGTGGAAAATTGGAGTTAACAAAAATTGGAGTTGACGAAATTAAGCATAATCAAAAAGGGGATATTTTAGATGGAATTTGACCTGAGAAGTTTCTTTTTGGCTCAAATCAATGTATATAAGTTATGTACAATATCATAGTGAGATTGGAATTGAACCTGAAAGTAAATTGCTAATAAGATCAAGTTTCACTAGCTTATGAAGTTAAGATATTGAACTATGTATTGTATCTTGGGAACTATTGTAACTAAGAATAAGTGATTTAAGTCGGAAAGTATTGAAATAGGATTAGGAATCAGACCTGAAAGTAAATTGTTTGGTGAGTTAAGTTAAGCTAATAGAGTCGGATTCTGATTAGAGTTCAAGTTTACGGACATAGACTTGATAGATAGTTGTTACAAACTCAAGTAAATTGAATTCGATCATGTAAATCAATATTATATCTTCTCAAAAGCTAACATTAGATGATAATACAATTGAATATTCCATCTGTGGTGTTGGGATAACAATTTGAACCGGTACCACCATGCAACTAACATTACTTAAAAAACCATTAGTTTCAGTACAACATAACTTTTTAACCCTACCGTTTTTTCTAGTTACGTTCCATTTTAAGTCGTGCTTGTGACAAGCTGTCTTTGGTTTATCATTGTGATTTTTATTGTAAATTTTGATTGATGTGGGATCTCCTTTTATATTGCAGATGATCATGGAGATGCAGTTTCAGCCTGTTTTTTTAGTTTTAACAGAAGGAAGTGTGAGCAACATGCTTTGTCTACGCCTAAACTTGACTTTAACACTGAAGAAGAAAAGGAAACAGTGAAAGATGTGTTCAAGAGAGCAATATTGTGCTTGAGTGAGGAAGATAAAACTCTTCTAGCTATTGAACTAATGCTCCCACTTCTTCGAAGGGGTATTGCTGTGCACCATTCAGGGCTTCTACCTACAATGATGGAATTGGTGGGGCTTCTCCTCTAAGAAGGCCTAGTAAAAGCACTTTTTGCTACTGAGACAGTAAGTTCACTGTAATCCATCTTGTCTAAAATATTAGTATTATTGCTTAAATGTTGTATCCCAGAAATATATAACGTTGATACTTAATCTATGTTACCACAATTCATATTTTAATAATCATATTCCATTATGATACGCGTGTTCCAAAACGTAGTACATTAGGATTTCACAACTTGTGCGCATACAATTTGGTATGTTGATTTTGACATTTCAAAACATAAAATTTGCATTCCAAAACATTTGACCTAACATTCCAAAACGTTGATCCCGACATATACGCTCTTTTCAAAAAATTTAAGTGTATTATATTAATATTCCTTAGGTACTAATGATTACTTGTGGAAACTGCAAACATATCATATTCCAAAACATCGATTCCGACGTTCGAATACGTTCTTTTTGATGATTTTAAGCATATAATTTTATGTTAAGTAATATCGATTACTAGTGAAAAACACAAACAGACATTGAATTATTATTTTAAATTAGTTTTGAGAATAATATACATATTTCTATGTAAGAAAGAATTTTACGAAAATGTTATGCATTTTGGTTAGGCATATTTCATTTTGGCTGTGCGTTCCAATTATGCATAATCCTAATGCGTGTTCCATAGTATGTGACTTTTTCCATTTTCATTTTTGTTTTGCATACTGCATAAGGGAGCATTGTACTTAATACAGTGATTTGATTTCAACTTATAGAATTCAACTTTTTCCAGATACTCTACTTGTCTTCATTACTTAATGAAGTTACGGCTTTAAAATAACTCAATTCTTTGTTGTTTTTGCTTCCTTCAGTTTGCTATGGGATTGAACATACCTGCAAAAACTGTTGTGTTTACATCAGTTAAAAAATGGGATGGTGACAACAATAGATACATTGGGTCAGGAGAATACATCCTAGTTTAAAAAATGAAGTTAAATATGTGCTGAACAAATATACATTTTATTGGTAATTTTCCTTTGTTCATCCATCTATCATATCGTAATACGTACAGATGAGTGGAAGAGCTGCTCATCGTGGTAAGGATGAGTGTGGCATTTGTCTGATAATGATTGATGAGAAGGTATATAAATACACATGTATATACATACATATGTATTTAAATTCTATGGGAATGTATGCTAGTACAATTGTTTGGCCAAGTATTATGTGTGTATGTGTCTCTATATATGTACACGCATGTGTGTGCGTGTGTATGTGTGTGTATATGGAAATGGAAATTGGTGATGAAACTTTCTTCAATGTTCTAATAACAGCCATAGTATACTTTTTTGCTTAGAACCGCAAACACAACTTCACCAGCCATAAAAGTGCAACACATATTTCTCCTTACTTATTCTAAGCAGTATTAAAATTATATACTCTACCGCATCTTCTTTGTAATAATTTTTGGTTTGTAGCTCAGTTTTAGTTGATATTTAATGTTGCTCGATGGTGTTAGATGGAAATGGATACACTCAAAGACATGGTTTTGGGAAAACCTCCTTCTTTAGTCGGTACATTTAGATTGAGCTATTATTCAATACTAATCTGTTGAGTCGTGCTGATGGTCAGTTTACTGCGGAACATGTCATCATACATTCATTTCACCAAATCTAGTATGAAAAGGTCCCTTTTTGATTGTACTTATTTAATTCTAGTCTTTAATTGCTCTTTGTTTGCTCATGAAGTATTGATATTTCATTCTAACTTTTTTGCATTAGTCATTACCAAGTATGAGCGAATGAATTTCATCTTTGGAATCAGAAGTTGCTATGCTTGATTCTCCAAGATAGGCGATGTATGAATTTTCCAAAAAAATTATATTGTGGTTCAGGTATGTGTAATGTTAAAGTGTAACTTCTTATTATCTATTTTCTATGCTGAACTTGCTGACTTTCATGCATTAGGCCTAAATTTAGCTCAGCTTGAAAGGAAGATTATGATGGAAATCACCAGATCTCAAAAGGTTCTATACTATTTGGTTCCTGGAAGATTGGTATGTGTTCTATTGTTATCTGCTTGCTTTCACTTTCTGGAAAGTGCTAATACTCTATCATGTTTGGAAAACTTGTTTTATTTTATACTACAAATGAAACGAAACTAAAAGCATTGATGTTCAGCTGCATAGATTCAGTTTTTTTCCACTAGATTTAAACCTCGTAAAAACAATGATCGAAAGAGTTGTACGCTAACAAACATTCTGTAGCATATGATTATGTAAGTGTAAGTACGACTTGGGGAGTGATGCTCCTATTTGCGTGAAAACGTAATAATGTGATCAGTTTCCAATCTATGAAGTTGGTACGACAAAAGTCAATTCCTCTACGTATCAAGAGATAAATAAGCCCAGACATTATATATGCATAACATTTGGTTTGGTTACAAGAGTAGCAACATAGAATCGTATTTGCATTTGTCCAATTGGGCATACAGTCCTTTCACGTTACAATGACCTTTCACTTACTATTATTGACCTTTATTTAAGTTTTTTTGTTTTAAATTTTACAGCATGTCGTATACTTTGTATTAGTCAATCGCCTAGTGAAATAGTGTGATGAATATTTAGTGTTTGCATTATGAATTTATTTTAACTTTGTGTATGCTTTTTTGATGAATTGATTCTCAGGCATTACTTTTGCTTTACAAGTAGATAGATGACTATGATGCAAAAAAAGGTTGCAACGAGTTATGGATTGAAGTTATTTTTATTGCTAGAACTACTTTTTGGTTTCAATGTATGTACTACTTGCTTTTATTTTGCTATTGCTACTTGTTCTGTATTTTGTTTTTAAACTACTGATGAATAACTATTTATGTTTGGTGTAAGAATATTGTATATTTTGATTATGAAATTTCATAAGTTTGTTATCAAATATGTGTCCAAAACGTGATATTGATACAATATGTTGATTTTGAAATGTGATATTGACATAATATGCTAATTTTAAAATGTGGTATATATACACATTGTGGCGGATGTTTACTGAAATGGAATTAAACCATTCCACAACATTTTTAAAACGTTGTTAAAATATTCCATAGTGTTTTTAAAACGACGTTGAAAGTTTTAACAGCTTTTTAAAAATGCCGTTAAATTGTATCTAAAAACATAAAGCACGATTTATAACAACAAGAAAACGCTGTAAATAAGTATCACAGTATTGAAAAAGGCTATAAAATCTTATCTTAGCATGAAACAAAGCTAAGAAAGATCTCTAACTGCACCCAACCAAACGCTGTTAAATAATTTTATGACACCAGGGAAACGCTGTTAAAAAGGACATTTAACCGCTTTTGTTTCTTGTCATTGTATATCCCTGACATATAACCGCATGTCGATATATAGCACATGCAAAAACGCTGTTAATAACTTTTATAGCGTTTTTAAAATGCTTTTAAAGGTCCTGTTTGTTGTAGTGTTTTTACCCAAAATCATAAAGAACTTATCTTATAAATCCTTAATACTACTTTGAAATCATTTCATAACTTTTTTAGAATCAACTAGGGTTTTTGAATGGATTTATAAATACTAAATCAAACATCTTTTTATTAAAAATTTAGAGATATATTTTCAAAACCCTTGCACATCTCATAAACCATGAAATACTCTTCAAAACACTTAAAATATTAATTAGAAAACTTTTCATATTTATATGAAATTATATAGATTTTTAAATAATTATTTTACATGATATATCATTTTTTACCTAATTAGTAAATATCATTTTATAATACTAAATTTAAAATAAAACTTTTATTGAATAAAACATAAAATTATTTTTTTAATTATATTTTAAGTTTATAAATATATATATATATATATGATATATATATATATAATATGTGTGTACACATTATTAATGTAATTACTTTTAAAATAGCAGGCATAGGCTGTAAAAAAAATCCCCACCGGTGGACCAGTGTGCAACGCACCGATGCATCGGTTGTTAGATTTTTTTTTGATGCCAAAACAATCCCCGTAAACTTAAAATCTCCTCCCTCCTCTTATTTCTTGATTACTCCTTACTTTTAATATACATATAATCCATTCACATGCTATAGAAATTCATGAACACTCAACTCCATCAACAATCATTAATGTATGCTTAATTTCAAAGTGAATATAAAAGTTCATACTTAATATAAACAAATTTGAAGTCTAAACTCATCAAAACACACATCTATTTCATGATGCACACATACTAAAACATAATAGACATAGAATTTGTGAGTATATTTACTTACCTTAGTTTGGAGAGACCATAACTCCCTCTTTTGCTTCATCTTTCTCCACTTTCTTTACTTTCTTGAAAATTTCCACCATTCTAAACTTGATCAAATTCTCAACCCCTTCATGTTGTTGGTGTAGTATGGTGTTGAGATATACATATATTAATTCAGGAATTTATTATTTCTATTTTATTTGGATTTTAAATGGACAAGAAGAAAGGTTTTGTTTAAACGTTTGTTCCATGAAGATAGAAGGTTACAAGTGGAAAAAATTTCATATGTTAATTGATTTTTATAAATGAAGGAGAGAACAAAGAATTTTTTAGATCCATGTTTCATAAAACAAGAGTTTTAGGCTTTGTTATTGGGCCTTACACAATTATTAATCATTCCATTTTAATTTTGTCTTTTTTCTTTCACAAAATTATTTTCTACTCAACTCAAAACACTATAAAATTTCAACTAAAAACCATATTTATACAACTCAAGTGTTTACTCAAATTTAAGAAATTTTATAGAATTTATTTTCCTCAAATATTTTTATTTTAATTAATTGTATTAAAACTATTATATTTGGCCTACTTTTAATTAAATTCATTTGTTGACCCAAATTAAAAACCATTTTTTACTCAAATCTTCATTTCTCATTCATTATACGATTTTTATAAAATATTAGTTCTATACTTTTGTTCATTTTACTTCGCAACACCGGGTTGTTGCAAACTTTTCCCTCTTAAGAAGATTGTGTTCTCATAATTTCTTCTTTGGGAATCATCTCTAACTAAGCTAATAACTTCTGGCTTATCTACATCATCAACAATTTACACTCGAATGCAATTACTCGACCGACCAAACATATCACAGTATGCTCTATTTTACCATCTCGAGTTAGCTCATATACTGATCTGATTTGACCAATCAAGTATCAATAAAGCAACCTAAACAATGAATAGACCTTTCATTGGTGGCTTTCCACAAGACTCAAATTACCTTCCTTTCCCATTATTTATAAATGTGGGCTTTGAGTTCAAAAAACTCATTTGGAAGATTAAATACTTGGACAAATAATTAAAATATTTTCCATATGTCGAAATTCTAGGAAGCATTAGAGTAAACTCTATGGCACGAAGTATATCCCAAAAATCCTCAACACTCAAAACAACACAAAACCATTATATATGTTATCAAACAAATTCTTTTATACTTACAAATAAAGAACATCTTGATTATTTATAAAATTTCATAATTCTTGATTCATGAATTACTTTTTGAAGATGTTAATAAATAAAAATCTATTAAATCTCTTTCTTCTTTTCAAAGTGTTTTACAAAATTTGAAATTGCTTTCCATAATTACAAAATACTTCATCTTGGACAATTTTTTCCCAATTACATTTCACAGAAATTCTAACTTTATAAATAATATAAATTCTTCCCAAGATATTCATTTCTAATAAATCGTTTTATAAAAAAAATTATTCATCACTTGTTAAATAATTTTGCTAACATACATTAATATTATAAAATATTATTCAAACTTCATAATACCATTTAATAGAATTATTTTTTCTTCAAATATCTTTTATTTATCATTTGAAAACTAATATGTACTAATACTTACATCTTTTGTAAAATAAACACCTTTACAAATTTAAAATACTAAAACTTCAAGGTGTTTAAACATTTAACTACGGTCAAAAAAATTTCAAACATAGTTACTAGAGACAATTTTAAACACGTTTATAAATTTTAACACTAAAAATTAGGAACAAAATTTCTTACCAAAGCAAGAATTCTAATAAATAACTTCATTAAATAAGATAAACGTCGTAATCTCAAAGTAATTTATCACAAAATTATTTCATAAAGAACTTCTTTTTTACTCAAAAGAAGGATCCTAAAAACTCAATCACTAGTTAACTTTTTAGTTTTCCAATCAAATTGCATTTCTTCTTCTGAAAATCAAGAACTGCGAAAATTCAATTTTCTGGTAGTTAGCGGAACACATAAAACATAAAGAGATTCTCTTTTCTGAAATAAAGCATTTCATCATTCCAAACTTCATTTTAAATTCAATGTACATATTTGTACCAAAATAATCATTTTGCAAAGCTCATTTCTCATGAATCACATTTATAAACCACCTTGATGAAAAATATCTACTAACACTTATCAATATGATCACACATGCTTTCTTTTTTAAAGTCTACTTAATTCCAAAGTATCAGATTCATCAAATTGTGTTTTTCTAAAATATTTCATATTAACAAAAATCAAAATATCCAAAGGTCTATAATTCAATACAAATGTAAATGAACTATAATTTTATTCCAACCTTCTTTTATTTGGAAATGCATATGCATATATATATATATATATATATATATATATATATATATATATATGAAGTTTATTTCTTACCACATACCAATTCAATCATATTTTTAACATCCATATAAACTATACCTAGTCACACATAATTATCCAAAATTTCACAAATAATTTATTTTAATATACATATCATATATATATTTTATCAAATTTTCAAGTCCTGTAAAATATAATGACATTGCCTCGCCATTAATTCTTAGTGGCACGCATCATCTATTGACTATAATGTTGGCTGTATGATCAACACTACCTCGCCAAGGATCTTAACTGTCCACTAATGTTTCATGGTTGCATCCATCGCTCAAAATATTCATAATTATAAAGTGTCTTTATTATTTTCAAAACAACACATAACTATGTAAAAAATAAAGAATAATTTCTCATCTCAAAATATTAACCAAAATATCATTCCTGTTGTAATATACATTAATAATAGGGATGAATATGCTAAATAAGAAAGGGCATCATTGTAATCTACACTGCATAAGGAGTCTATAAATGTGGAGCTTGACTGTATTGTAAGGTCTATCTCTCAATTCAATTAAATTGTTCTCTCTCTAATGGCCTTCATTCTCTTTATTCTGTAACACGTTATCAGCACGAAGGAATGCGAATTAATTATTGACCTCAACCTGTTCACCTTCAAACTTTCTAACTTCTCAGCAAGTAATTAAATATTAATTACTCTGACTGTTTCTCTTCTGACCATTCCAATTCTAAGGCTATTTATGTTCAAAATCCTATTATATATATTAGTGCAGACGAGTCTTTTATAATATATCTACATACATTCTATTTCTTATTTCCTTTAAAACAGCAGGTATGGAACGCCATTTGGGTGATGATATATGCTTACTAGATAGTGCAACTACTCATACAATTTTGAAAAACCAGAAGTTTTTCTCTGAACTATCTGAAAATTTCTCAGCTAAAGTCTCCACTATAGCTGGATCTGCTAATATAATTGACGGATCTGGAAGAGCCCATATAATATTACCAAATGGTACGCGTATCTTTATTCAGAATGCATTATACTCAAGCAACTCTAAAAGAAATTTGCTGAGTTTCAAAGATATAAGAATGAATGGATACCATATTGAAACTATAAATGAAAACAACAAAGAATATCTTTGTGTTATTTCTAGAATTGAAAGCCAGAAGCTTATCCTAGAAAAATTTGGTACAATTTCAACTGGTTTATATTTTACAAAAATTGGCATAGTTGATTCTCACTCTATTAACATGAGCCAAAAGCTCACAAATACAAAGACATTGATTCTTTGGCATGATCGCTTGGGTCATCCTGGATCAACTATGATGCGTAAAATTGCCAAAAACTCAAACGGACATAATTTATCAAACCAATTGAATTTACCACGTGATTACTTATGTGCCCCATGCGCATAAGGAAAATTAATCACTCGACCTTCATATAGTAAAATCACTTCTGGATCTCCAACATTTTTACAAAGAATTCAAGGTGATATATGTGGCCCAATCCACCCTGAATGTGGACCATTCAAATATTTTATGGTATTGATTGATACATCAACTCGTTGGTCACATGTTTGTTTACTTTCTACAAGAAATTTGGCATTTGTCAAGCTACTTGCTCAAAGAATAAAATTGAGAGCACACTTCTCTGATCATCAAATTAAATCGATTCGACTAGATAATGCTGGAGAATTTACTTCTCATGTATTTGATGATTATTGTCTATCATTGGGGATTGAAATTGAACATCCAGTAGCTCATGTTCATACTCAAAATGGTCTAGTAGAATTATTAATTAAGCGCTTGCAACTTATTGCAAGACCATTGCTTATGCAATCAAAACTACCCGTTTCAGCTTGGGGGCATGCAATTTTGCATGCATCGAAATTGGTTAAAATTAGACCAACAGCTTATCATCAGCTTTCACCATCACAGCTCTTAACTAGATTTCAACCAAATATTTCACATTTACGAAAATTTGGTTGTGCTGTGCATATACCTATTAATCCCCCACTTCATACTAAAATGGGTCCCCAACGACGGTTGGGAATTTATGTGGGATTTGATTCCCCATCGATAATTCGTTACCTTGAACCTCTTACAGGTGATGTCTTCACTGCAAGATTTGCAAACTGTAAATTTGATGAGACAATCTTTCCGCCGTTAGGTGGAGAAAAGACCGTTCCAGTAGAACGACGTGAAATATCAGGGAATAATCCATCTATGTCTTATTTGGATCCACGTACTAAACAATGGTAATATGAGGTACAAAGAATTTTGCATATTTAAAATATTGCAAATCAACCACCTGATGCATTTAGTGACACTGTAAAAATAACTAAATCTCACATTCCAGCAGCAAATGCACCAGCAAAAAATTGATGTCCCTGAAGGATCAACAGTAAATATAGCAGCAAATGAATCTAAAGCAAGACAAAAACGTGGAAGACCAATTGGTTCAAAAGACTTGGCGCCTAGAAAAAGAAAGTCTAATGAAAAATCATCAATTAAGGAACCTCCTGAAGAGGTTATAAATGATCAAAAAGATCACTCAAATGAAAATCCCAATTCTCCTAGAAGCGCGGAAGGAAATATTATCTCAGAAGAGATAAAAGAAGATTCCAACGATAAAATGGTACCTAATAATAATGAGATCTCAATATTTTATACGAACTACGAAGAAATATGGGATCGAAGTAAAATAATAATTGATGATGTATTCTCATTCGCAGTAGCTACTGAAATAATTGAAAGTCATGACCATAATGAGAATAATGAGAATGATGATAATGAACCAAATAGCATAAATGAATGTCGAAAAAGACACGATTGGCCAAAATGGAAAGATGCTATCCAAGTGAAACTAGATTTACTTCAAAAACATGGTGTATTTGGACCAATAGAGAAAACACCAGAAAATGTTAAACCAATAGGTTATAAATGGGTATTCGTTACAAAACGAAATGATAAAAATGAAGTCGTGAGGTACAAGGCACGACTTGTCGCACAAGGTTTCCTACAGAGACTAGGTTTTGACTTTAAGAAAACTTACTCCCCTGTTATGGATGTCATAACATTCCGATATTTGATAAGCCTTGTAGTTTCTAAAAAACTCGATATAAGATTAACGGATGTTGTGACAGCTTATCTTTACGGTGAATTAGATACCAACATTAACATGAAAATTCCAGATGGATATAAATTGCCTAAAGCAAATCAAAGTCCATGTACTCATTAAGACTAAGACGATCACTATATGGATTGAAACAATCTGGAAGGATGTGGTATAACTGTCTTAGTAAATATTTGGTAAAAGAAGGATACGAAAACAACCTCATTTGTCCATGTGTCTTTATAAAGAAATCGGTAAAGAGATTTGCTATCTTAGCAGTTTATGTTGATGGCATAAATTTGATTGGGACTCCAGAAGAGATTGATGAAACAATAAATTATTTAAAGAAGGAATTTGAAATTAAAGATCTTGGCAAAACTAAGCACTGTCTCGGTCTACAGATTGAGCATAGTACTAATGGCATATTAATCCATCAATCAAACTACATTGAGAAAATTCTAAAGCGTTTTCAAATGGATAAAGCATATCCACTTAGTGTGCCAATGGTTGTTAGATCTTTAGATATTAAAAAGGACCCTTACCGTCCAGAAGAAGAAGATGAGAATGTGCTTCGCCCGGAAGTGCCATATCTTAGTGTCATTGGTGCATTATTATATTTGGCCCAATGCACAAGACCAAATATTGCATTTTCAATAAACGTTCTAGCAAGGTACAGTTCAGAACCAACAAAAAGACACTGGAATGGTATAAAACATATCATGAGATATCTTCGTGGAACGACAAATTTGGGTTTGTTTTACTCTAACTCAGGCAATAATCCAAATCTAGTTGGCTATGCTGATGCAGCAATTTCATGGCGATCTACAAAACAAACATTAGTAACAACGTCATCCAATCACTCTGAGATACTAGCACTACATGAAGCAAGTAAAGAATGTATTTGGCTGAGATCACTAATTGAGCATATTCGAAAAAGCTGCCAGCTTCCATCAGTAACAGAAGGGTCAACCATCATTTATGAAGACAATGCAGCTTGTGTAGCTCAAATTCAAGCGGGTTACATTAAGGGTGATAGGACGAAACACATTTCTCCTAAATTTTTCTTCACACATGAGCTACAAAAGGATAATAAGATAGAAGTGAAACAAATCCGATCCCAAGAAAATCCTGCGGACTTATTCACAAAGGCGCTTCCAAACTCAACGTTTCAGAAGATGGTGTACAAAATTGGTATGCGTCGGCTGCATCAACATACTAATTGAATAATGCGTTATAATTCAGGGGGAGCGTATGAAATACGTTATAATGTACTCTTTTTCCTTCATTAATATTTTTTCCCACCGGGTTTTTATTAGTAAGGTTTTAGTGATGCATTATCTTGATCCAGAAGTATCAACCCTCATAGTAACATTATAAAATATATGTTACTTAAAGATGAAATCATGCTGTACTCTTTTCCTTGTTTATGATTTTTTCCCACTGAGTTTTTCATAACAAGGTTTTTAATGAGGCAAATACTCTTATCATCTTTACATACGTATATTCAAGGGGGAGTGTTGTAATATACATTAATAATAGGGATGAATATGCTAAATAAGAAAGGGCATTATTGTAATCTGCACTGCATAAGGAGTTTATAAATATGGAGTTTGATTGTATTGTAAGGTCTATCTCTCAATTCAATAAAATTGTTCTCTCTCTAATGGCCTTCATTCTCTTTATTCTGTAACAATTCCAAATAATGCTTTGTTTTTCCAAATACTATACGCTTTCATATCAAACTACTTTATATGATCTTACAAAACACTATATAATTTCTTCTTTCAAAATATAGCTCATAATATTTCTCTAAAATGTAACTCTTTCTTCAAAAGACCTTTTTTCCAAAATAATTACAATCCTCAAAACATTCAATTCTCAAAATAATTAAATTCCTCAAAATATATTTTTGGTAAAGTTAAAAATATTAATCCTTTAAGAGCATTGAAATGTTACTAAAACTTTGTCTTATACTAGTGTTTAGTAATCCCCATGGATAACATTTGCATTAAACAAAAAAATTTTAAGTACTCAGTGGACATATTAACACAAATCTATTTCAAAAAATTCTTTATATATTATATACACATACCCTATAACTAATCTTTCTATATAAAATAATTATTTACTTATATCAAAACTCAACTAAATACCTCATCTATAGACATATTTTATCAAAAAGATTTCTAGTTAAAACATTTACTTACTTTAATTAAACAGTTTCCAATACCATATATATTAGTCAAATGATTTTTAATTAATTACTTTGAAACATTTATAGATGGCCATTACTATCCACGCACCAAAATACCATCCTTCACCAACTTATTCCCACTACCAATCAAACACTGCTCGCACCCACCAAATCATTTATTTTTATTTTAGCACAAACTGTTTCCTCTTTCCAATAATATGGTAATTAATACAATCCTTCAAATCTCATTTCTTTAATTTCAGAAACTCTTTCAGTTACAACCTCATTAAATGTTTCTCACCTTCAAGTGTCGAATTGTTTGCAAAATTAAGATAGATTTCGCCAATTGCATTGACGTAGTTGAAGTCGGCGGGCATGATTAGGACGAAGGGAAAGCAAATAGCTAGTGAAGGATTGGCTCAACCTGAAAGTATGCAAATATTTTGTTCACGATTGATGACTTCATATGAAACTAGATCTGAAGAGTAGTATTGATTACGTTAGTAAATAAAGAAGTATTGTCTAATTATTGGTAAATTTGGCTAGTCAAATAGAACGGATTTAGGTTTTTCATGGGAAATTAATGACTCGGTCATTCAAAATAACACATTTAAATTTAATTCGGCTTTATATTACTGGTTGAAGTAGGAAAAAAATAATTTTCTATCAGTTTTTGTTTTATTGTTGATTAAGTCAATAATTACTTTTGAGTAACCGAGTAAACAGTTTTGGTGATTATTTTGGCAACGCCTTCCTAATCATAGTTTTAGATGTTGACAATTGAGTGTGCTGATCATTTGTGTTACCAAGAGATGGTAGGATTACTATGTGTATCATTATGTAGCTGTGGGTGTAGTAAGTTTAGCTTCGAAAGGAGATAATAGTAACTTTAATGCAAGCTTTTCATTGTTAATGTTAGTCATGTGAGAATTAAAACTGTTAGGAAGGGATGAAGTTGGAGCATAAATAGAAAATCGACATAAGATGTATGTTCTTTGAGGATCAAATGGTTAACTTTTAGTGTTAGTGCAACAAGAAAATAATATTAGTAAGGAATGGTGATAATCAGTATATTCCATAGTTTCCTCTTCTTATAAAACCTATTTATTTCTCACCCCCCACAAAATAAAAAAATCATTTATATGAAAATGTTAGATTCATAATCAGTTGTCTGGATTATTCACTTCTAATAAACAACACAATATAAACGTTAGTATATGCATTTTATAATATTGGATTCATGATTTCTTGTTATTATATATATATATATATATATATATATATATATATATATATATATATAAGATCAGAATATATTGTGTTGGGGGATATTAAGTATGAAACACCCTAAACTTGCATGCTCATCTCAATATTTCTGGATAGATTTACCAATTTAGAGCATCTCCAACGGATTCAGTACGTATTAAGGCATTGAATATTATGTCCTGATTGTTAAGGGAAAAGCCCAACAATAGGGCGTTGATTTAATCAGCGCTCTTTTGTGGGCATTGATTAAATCAGCACACAAACATATATATTAATTAGAATGTATTTTACCTTAAAATTTGTCAAAAGTAATAGATACATTTAGTTGTCAAAAGTAACAAACGATAAATCATTAATTGAATTAGTAGTTCATTAGCTTCTCTAAGAATGATCGTTACTTTAAAACATATGCTCAAATAACTATCTTGCATGTGTCATGAAATACTAAAATAACCGGGTGCTTATTTAATCAGCGCCTGACTTTGGGTGCTGATTTAATCAGTGCTCGTGGTCAATTCAGAATCCTGAATTGACCATTAAACATTTAGCTGAATATTAAGATGAATTACAACCGTTGAGTGAGATAAAATGTGTTGGTTGAATATAAAGGCTTAATTTAGAACCATAGGAGATGCTCTTAGTACATAAAAGCTTCCTTAGTTATAAATTCATCTTATAATCATGTTGGAAAATAATCTTTTAATCCATAAAAACCCACAAATACACACACACACACACACACATATACATACAGTTATGTATTATGTTATCTTGTGATAGATTAGAAAAAAGATGGGAACAAAATCTGACAAACTTAAAGATACCGAAGAGATGGTGTATGTATTGGTTTTAAGGCTAGTAGTTAGAGGAGATGGCTGAGCATGATGAAGGTTTTTAGGATGTAGATGAGGATGAAGATTTTGAAATTGGTTTAACTTATACATTGCTGGTCAGCATTTTGGGTGTGTTGAACAATGGTCCTGTTCTGCTGTTTTTATGAATGTTGAAGTCAGTTTGAAGTTTTGCCTAATTAAGAAAGTTGTTGTATGAAACGTTGGTTGCGTAACGTTTATTATGAAATTGTATATATGTATTTGTGGTTCAGAACTGTCGGTTATCAAAATTTGTCTATGTTCATCTTATTTTTGTCAAACCATTTATATCTGTAGTAAATTGTGTATCCTTATGGTTTACGTATAAAAAAACATTTCTGCCATCTAAACTATTTGGCGAATTCATAAAATTTATGAATGACATTGTTATAGGTTACCATCTACACTATACTATAGAAATTGAGAGCATTCATATTGGGCCAGTTTTGCATATCTGTCTTTATTTTCAAAGTCAAGGTTTTGAACCGATGTCGAAATTTTATTCTTTCGTTCGGTTATGCAAAACTGGATGGTTGTTTTTTCACTCAGTTTTGTATAACCACCAAAGCGGGTTTTTTAAATGTTCTTTCACAATTATTTTTAATGCACTTTGAAGTGGCATTAGTAACAGTTTAGGTGTGTGGATAGTAACACCTTTATAGATACTCTTTTAAAGTAAACCACCTTCAACAATTCAAACGTCAAATTTAAATTTATCTTTTAATTAATTATATTATTTTTCAAAGATACTATTCTTAATATTCCTAAGCATAACTTCGCCACTGTAGACCTTGCAAGGTCTTTATATCAATATTTAGGAATTTTCTAACCTTTAAGTGATGTTTCCTACTCAATATTGTTCTTAAACAATTATTTCAAATTCAATGCAATCAAACAGACATACACAAGAGACAACCAGTTAATAAGCTCAGTGGAAGGAAACCCATCAACTTCTGTGCCACTTCGACCACTAATGGATCAAAATACAATAATTCTATACCAAACCACTAGAGATCAATTATTCATTACCAATGCCAATGTTAGTAGTCAGACCAACTTCTTCCATTCTTACTACCACATCAACCATTTTATATTTCATATAGAAATGTATTTTCATAAGAATTAGAAGCAAAGATATTATATATGTATATAAATATGACAAATTACTCCCCAGATGATTACCAAATAAGTTTCACCTAAGGCCGTGACTCGTGTCCCATATATGCAATGTATTGTTCTAAACCTTCTCTGATACCAATTTGAACACCCCACCTCTATACCCATACTTTTTCAAGTGTTACTAAATAAAACTATCAGATAATACAAAGAATGAGGCAATATATGATGATTATATGTGAATATTCTCTTAGGCCAATACTGGTACGTATTTTGAAATCAAATAAATAACTCACCTATATTGTAACGACCCAGGATTTTTAGTAATTAAAATTTGAATATTTAATTAATATTTTTAGTAATTAAAATTTGAATATTTAATTAATTTTAAATATTCAAATTTTAATTACTAAAAATCCTGGGTCGTTACATATATGTACTCAATATCGACACAAAACAATAAATATGTGTAGTTCCTGAATAGAACAATACATAATGTATAATAAATGATAGAAAGAATAAAGATTCATTAAACATAACGATAAATATATAATTCATATTAAATTTACATATGTCTAAGTGGGATACATAATCAAATTCCCATTGTGCAAAAAATATACAATGTTTATCCAATACATACTTCCGAATGTCATACATACATAAAGTATACATAGTGATATAGAATATTAATCTATTCTCCATCTACGTCAACATCCATAAACTGGTTATCTTATCCCAGAATCAAAAATGTCTTTGACTGGCCTGAGTATTATAAAAATAACACGCGAGTCGGACTATGTCTATCAAACTATTATAAAACAATCATGGTATAACAAATATGTCACAAAATGTCATGTGAATATTTCAAAATATATATCATCGCATCTAATATCCTGCACATATGATCACCCAAAGCAAAAACATATCAAACTGTGTGTCATGTAGAAGAGTGTCCAATGGTTGAAACATCCAACATACAAACATCATTAATGCAAGAGTAATTGTCAAGTATAATTAGGCTATCTATAACAACCTGCACTTTAATGGGCTTAAATTTCGATTAAATCGAAAACCCAAGCTCATTAGCGTATGGCTCGTTGGTTTTGGTAACCGGTAGTGAACATAATTATATTAAAGATCTATCTATACGAACTCATAATGGGATAATAAAATCAATAGAATATATATACCTGCTAAGGCTACAACCTTAGAACCAATATTATTCCTTGGATATCTAGTCGTCTTGTCAGTGCAGAGCCTTGTGAGAAGACTTAATCCACCTACCATTTCCGCCTTGTACCAGTATCATGTTCCTCTAAATCTTTCCAATGGGTTGTAATGAGGAGGGAGTTAGAATAATATTTCGATGAATGATAAATTACATACTTTATCCATTACACTAATTTACGCCGATTAATTTTCATTTAAGTGTCATGTCTACTATTTATAGATTAGTCATTTAATTCTATATGCACGTATGATATGTCCAACCTTCTTTGATGTATAAAGATATACGTGCGTACACACACACACATACAAGCGTTGGTGCGATTTTTCGTCTCATAACACCAGATTTCAAATAAGGTGATTAATTCTCCTACTATCCTATTAGTTTGGAATTCACAAATTTAAGTAATATTAAACTTTCCTTTAATGTAGTACTTGTATTGTGGGATGCTTATAAAATTATGTACAGACTCTTTAACTGTTTGTTAAAATGCTTAGGTTAGTTTAGGTGCCAAATTTAGCAAAATAAAGCCTAAATAGAATCTACTAAAAATTGAAGTGTAGTAAATGCAATAAAGTAAAGGACATAAAAATTTATGTGGTTTGGATTTTAGAAAATCGCAGTTTCATGGGTCATATCCTTTATTATCTTTCTTCTTATTCATATAATAATTTTAATGGAAGAAAAGAGTACAAGAATAAAAAGTATTTTTCTAGAGAATTCATCCAAAAGTCCTTTTCTCTGCTATAGTACTTTTCTATTTATAGCAGGAATTCTCTTATGGGTTATTGACATCACCCCTCTACATCTTTGCCCACCATCCAGTATTGCCGCATGTCTTCTATATGTTGATTATTGCAATGTGTGTAGATTGTTGACGTGGCCATAGAAGGGAAAGTTTGCTTTTAGTTGGGAGATTTAGATTTAGGCGGATGATTTAAATTTGAAACGTTGTTGCTCAAAATTGGTAAATTGATAGGTTTGCGGTTGCTTTGGTGCTCTATGCATCCCAAGGGGTCAGTGTTATGCTTTGTGCTTAGATTTCTTAGGCTTTGTTTCAGTGTGAAAGGGTGATGCTGTAATTGTTGTGGAGGCAGTATTTAGGGTCGAGTCTGTGTGATGGACCTAGTTTCCTTATGGTGGTGTAGTTTCATCTTGAGGATGTTGCAGTGCGATATGCCTTCTTGGTCTAATTATGGTAACAAAGCTTTGACAGAATAATAGATGCATAGTTTTTTGTATTGGAACGGTTTCTGTTTTTGCAGTCAGATCGGTTAGTGAATGCAACACATTTTCTTTATCATGACCCTCATTTGAACTTTTTGTTCGACATGGTTGCTGCGTTATATACATCTAGGTGACCTGCTTATGCACTTGGATTTGGACAATTAAGCAGATAATGAAACTTAGTTATGTTGGTAGTTTTAGTTTTGTTTTGATAGTCAAATGGATCATATAAGTTTTTTGGCAGTAGGTCAGTGCCATCTTGCATCATAGGAGTTTTCTTACTTGCTTATTGTGACATGGTTTGTTTTTATGTTATGGAAGTTGTTTGGTATGTGTAACGCCGCCACTTCTATATCCATACTACTCAAGAGTATTATTAAATAATACTATCAAGTAATATGGAGAATGAAGTGATATGGGCACACACGTGAATATTCCCTATGACCAACACCAACATGTATCTCAAATAATGATGTTACTTACCATATCGCACTTGGACTCGGTACAAAGCAATAAACACATGTGCCTCCAAGATGAACAATACACAATCATAGATACATAAATATCATCAGAGAAAAATAAGTCAGTACGCAACAGGTAAAATATAATACATATCACATAATACAATACGTAAGTCCATGGGCTACAAAATGAAAGTCTCTAGCCCAATACATCATAAATTATCAACTATTACATAACAGATTTAATAATGAGGCTACAAAAATGTATAGGGAATGCATCATCCTATATCTCCGACTAGCCTCCCATAAGTCCATATTATGCTCCATCAACCTTGAGTACCTGCACTAGAAGTCGCTCGGACCGACCCAAGCATTAAAAAGATCACATGGGTCGGACTATGTCTAATAATAATACCATATAGTATAATGACAATGATGATAACCAATATAGCATAAAACATCATAAATAACAAAATATTAAGTGAGATAGCCTAACAAATCATATCATCTGAATTGACTTCAATAAACCACAACTTTGAATCAATCAAAATCACAAACAATAAACAAAGGCTATCTCAAAATATTAAATCAAAAAAGTATGAATATACGAGGACTGACTATACTTTAGACCTAGTCTCTAGCATATTAAACTCATCATAGGAATGAGAATAATATATGCCAATTCACTACACTCACATACATACCAAAACCAGACGGTAGACTGACAGCATGTCTGCTTGCTCCAGGAGCCACAGTGGTCCATATGACATGATTCATACAGTCATCTCGGTTACCCTAACCTCTTCTCTCTCGGTATCATGACAACGATCCACCATAGGCTTGACAACACATAGCCACTTCGGCCGCGACTATCGGAACATATGCCTCAAGGGTAATTGACTGCTGGCTTATGTGACACTAGGGGCATTACACATATAACACTAGCAATGGCTAAATATAAACAAGGTATCAGGGACTGGGGATGCGACCCCTCAATCAGGCCTCCAAGGTGGATGCAAGTCAATTTGGTTCACTCTCGAAACATAAAGAGAGCCGGACCCAAGGTGGATGGTCATATAGTAATCAACCTATAGCTATATAGATCTTTAACCGTTGGCTGACACACGACTCACATAAGTCAACACATGTCTATCATATACTCATAACAGTTGAGTATCACCACATATATACGAGCATATCTCCATGTGAGTGCATACATACAGTGTCCCATACCACTACATGTCACTCGAATAATTATTCAATGCTTATAAACTACAATCAATTCACACTAGATATCTCTATATGACAAGTCCGATGAATAAATGGAAAAGTGTTAACAAAGTCCCCTGCTAGACGTTATCACTAAACTGTTTATTCAAGTATCTCATCACATAGAAATGAAAACAATATCAAAAAATAAAAATATAATATTTTTGAAAGATATAACAAAAAATCTATAAAAAAATATAATATAATATTATTTGGTATTATAATAACATTCAATAATAATAATATATAAATATTTAAACTTTCTTTATCTATTTATTAACCTTTATAATATTTTTATTTATATATATAATATACTTATATATGAGTTGATAATTGTTTTAAGTATGTTAAATATAGGTCTATTTTAATTTATCATACATAAGATATATATTTACTTACTTAATTAAACACATAGAACACACAGAGAACCCACACGCCATCTCTCTGTACACACGCACATATATAATTATATTTATACAACACCACCTATACCCAGACCTCCCCACTTCACATAAACATTCACCTATACTTACGGAAATACACACACACATGTACAACTTAACACACACGTACATACATAACACTAGACAATCTGACATACACGCACATATAATTCCACAAGCATTTATATACTAACTCAAACTCATGTTTTAATACTTGAACACAGGCATCTATATATATGCTCTAACTTTTACAATTCACGCTCTAACACTATAAAACAACACATTATTTAAATACAATACACGTACACAAAATTCATAGCATTTGAACATGCACCGATGAATGAAATATGTGCTCCATTTATATAAATGCATAGGCCAGCACGTAATACAAGGTATACCTATTACAGATTTACATAATCTATATATATATATATATATATATATATATATATATATATATATATATATAATAGTAGAGAGTGAAAATATCAACAGAGGAATATATACCAATGTTCGTAGATATAGGTGCATAGAAAACAGTACACATAAAGTAATAAGGACTAATTATTAATTGGAACACTTCCTTGAAATATTAAAATGTCAACAGAAATAGTTTTCTGTAAATAACCATACAAAATAATAAGACTTGAATCAGTTGCTATATATATAAATATATATCTTTTGAACAACTTACCCTTCCTTGTATAACTGGACCTGCATACTTATGTGCACAGGCAGAAACACCCGCACACACTTACACAGCTATACACATAGGCATACATATATAACAACACACTCTCTCTCGCACACACACAATAGTTCATGCATGCAGGCACACATACGCACATAGTATTAGCATATGCTGATCAATAAACACAAATGTACCGACTAACTCACATGGAAATGCGTACACATAGTAAGAGGATGTTGTCAAATCTCTGATTAAATTGAAATATAAGGGCTTGATATATGTAACATTGTAACCATGACCAGTTATCACGGTAGCTCACTAGTTTAACATTTTCAAGTATATTGAGCAAGACTGGTATTTTTTTATTTTTGTTCACTACATGAAGAATTGCATAAATGTTGATTCAAACTCTCAACCTGCGACTGAAATAATGAACTTAGACACTATGGTGACTGTAAAACACTCACCTGGATTGAAGATAACACATTTCTTACTAGCTCCTTCTTACTCCCCTACCCATCGCTATAATATAACTTCCTTCTTATACTAATGAACAATTCTCGATTCTGAGCTTGATGATAGGTGTAGAGATCGTCGAGAGATGGTATTATTGATTGTTACCTGGTACCCTGGTCCGGCTACATTGGGCCGATCATGCAAGACGGATTCGACCATTGATGAAAGGAATGACCATGATACAATAGTTACAGGACCCAAATATAGAATCCGAATTGTTATACGAAGCCCGGGTTGAGCATAGTTGATAAACAGATAGTGCCAGATGTCAAAGAGATGAATGTCAGCTTAGATAAAATAGGGGTCAGTATGGTTGTTGTCTAATATGGATGAAGCACTTGAGGGTCGGCATAACTGTTAAAAGGGTCAAGGATCGGCATAGTAAGGATGGGCCGGTAGAATATGTTTGGGTCGGCATAATATGACGGGTCGGCATAATATAATGGGTTGGCATAATGTGATGGATCAACATAGTGTGTTCAGGCTGGCATAGAATATTTGGAAAGATGGGTCGGCATTAGCCTGGTGGCGTGACTCGTGGAGGGGTTGACAAGGCATGACTTGAGAAGGTTGGATCGACAGAACACTCTCATGAAAAATGGATCGGTATTACCTTGAAGAGGTTGAGGCTAGAACTAAAACATGATGAGAACTAAAGATCTACCGGTCCAAACGCTATGATATTTGGAGCAACATCAGTATAGACCATGAGAAAGTCATCATAGGGATCGCTAGCCCAAACTCAATCCACGGAGGGGTCAGCATCGACCTTTATCCATTAAGAACTGGGCTTAGTCCTACCTATGGTGGGCCTATATGGTTGAAAGGGTCCAAATGCCGAAGTTTCAATTAGATTGGAGGTTGCCTTCATCTATAATGCAGGCACAAGGGGCCATTTTGAGAGACTTTTCGGGTTGCAAGTGAAACTCTGACATTATTGTAATCAACTTCCTCTGTCCGTTTTTGATCTCTTACCATTTCTTACTGATTATAACTGCAATCAAGTGAATTGTGAAGCAATAAGGAGAATATTCAAAGTGGACGTAGGCAATCAACACCGAACCACTATAAATCTTGTTGTTTCTTATTTCTACTACATTTTCTTGATATTCAGTTTTTTTTCTCAGTTTTCATTTAATCTCTTCATTATTTTACTACTTAAATCTATTCTCGGGTATTTGTGGCCAATTTGGTTGCAAACATTTTGGTGCTTTCACCGAGAAAGTTGATTTTCAGGCTATTAGGATCATTTTGTTGTTACTAGATTGAAAAAAATCCCCCCATGGAGATCCGGGTTCATTTTTAGAAGATTGCATATACTATTCAGATTTTTCAAGATCCAAGCAAAGGAATCTAAGACGGTAAGGCACACCAGATCTACTTCCCACAATGTTGATCCCAATGAGATTGCCAGTGTCCAACAAGGGGTCCCAAGCAACCAACCTGCTAATGTGAATGTGGAGTCTGCTACAGTTTGGGACCCCGTTGATTCCATTACCCGAGCTGAATTTAATGACTTGATGAGGGAGTTAATGGAAAGTCGGGGGTAGCAAAACGAGCAAATTTAGGGTAACGCCAACCTGATGAATCAGATTGCTCAACATCAGCGCCAAAGCACTGGAGGAGGTCTTGCTTCATACTCAATGTATGATAGTTCGACTTCTTCGGATGAACATCATAGGCGAAGGCGCCGTAGAGTCAAAGAAGCACAAGCAGGAACGTCAGAGTAGCACTTGGTAGACCACCACGGCCTGCCAAGCCGGGTCGGTGTCGATCCCTCCTTTGGGGTCGGTATCGATCTCTCAACCAGGGGTACGACTCCTCAACTGCAGCTTGGGGGTTGTACTCGACTTGGGACCGGGAACTTGGACATTGGAGCACGCTTGGATGCTGACTGACTACCTCTCCAGAATGATAATGAAGTAAAAGCTTAAGATACACATTTGGAGGATGATAGACCAAGACGGCGTGAAATGCCCCAAGGACACTGGCCAGTATATTCACGCGGGATAGAGCACAACCACCACTTGGTGCCACCTATCCAGACACCGGATTTATCCATGATGGTCAGATAATTGATGAAAGAGAATTAGGGCTTGAAAAATGATGATTGGAGAGTCTCTAGGAGCCACACCCTATTTACCGATAGTATTTTACAGGCGTAGTATCCTAGAAGGTTTAACATGCCTACGATGCTTGCTTATTAAGGAAAAACTGACCTGAAGCAGCATGTCATGAGGTATGAATGGTTGATGAACTCGTCAAGGGAAAATGATGCTACCAAATGCAAATGTTTTCCCATAACCCTTTCTAGGATCGCTATGATGTGGTTCACAAGACTGCCCACATGATCAATCTCGAGATTTGATGAGCTGGCAATGAGATTTGTGAAGTAGTTCAGGATTCATGTTACTTGCCCCAAAGATGTGATGTCATTGTCCAATGTTATCCAAGCTTTGAGGGAATCGTTGAAGGACTACTTGTAGAGATTCACGTTGCTGCCACTGAAGTTAGTAACTCTAATGACCACGCGATACTTATGGCCATGACAAGAGGGGTTGACCCTGAATCCAAGTTCGGTGATTGGCTAGTTGGAAAATTGTCGGCCATGCTGGAGCGCTTCTACTCAAAGGAAAACTAGTTTATGAGAAAGGAGGAGGCCAGGTTGTCTAGAAGAAGCAATGCTACAGGACTAAGTGGAGAAGCGTATAGAGCAACATCGCAGTAAAGCGATCTGGCGAGAGTTCTGGAAAGGTTCAAGTCAATGTTCAAAACAAGCTGGGTCAACAAAAAAGGAGTGGAGAAGGAAATCCTAATCAAAAGAGGGAGCCCGAAAAGTGGAGGTCAAGGCTTCCTACATATAACCACTATACACCTCTGAATGCATCTCCGAAGAACATCTATCTGTCTAATTGTAATACTTTCCAATACAGGAAGCCACGTCCAAAAGAATCGACTGAGGAACAAAAGAAAACAAGGAAGTACTGTCGATTTCATGAATGGTACGAGCACAATACCGATGAGTGTAAGCATCTGCATGATGCCATTGAGAAATTGATTCGATAGAAAAAGTTGCAGCAGTTTGTCAAGAATCCATAGGAGGGTGGATAGGGAATGTCTGATCTCAATCGAGGGCAAGCTACACACTGGGCCGAGGAGTCCGCTAAGACCAGTGGGAGGTTGGTAATAAACACGATAGTTGGTGGACTGCACCTGGCGAACCGGAGTTGGTAGGAAATGGAGCACTATGCTAGTTCAATGAGAATGTGGACTTTGAATGTTTATACGGAGGATGGAACTCCGGCCAAGCAAAAACATACAATGGCGGATGATATAGTATTTAGAAGTAGAGATGCCGATAAAGTAGAGGCCCCTACTATTGATCTGATGTTTATCTCTGCCATGATTGTCCCCATTTTGGTGAGGAGAATTTTGATTGATTGCGGAAGCTCTATAAACATTATCTTTAAGAAGGCATATGATCAAATGAGGATGGAGGATAAATATTTGAAACTGTCTAAAGCTCGTATACATGGTTTCAATGGTGTGGCAACCGAAGCCATTGGTTATGTTGAATTGCCAGTAATATTTGAAAAAAGTGAGCGTAGGAGGGTACGGATCCTACCGTTCATTGTTTCGGATGCGGATTCATCGTACAATGTTTTCCTGGGCCGTCTTTCGGGCAGCATTGGCCCCGTGGTGTTTGACGTTAAAATTTCCAATAGATAATGGAGTATGTGTTGTGCATGGCGGTCAGGCAACTGGCCGTGCCTATTATATGGCTCAGTTGAGAGAGGCTCGACAGAAACAGAAGGGGAAGGGTGTGTACAAGTCTGTCCACATCCAAGTCTCTGAAGATTGACAACTAGCATCTAAGCCTTGGCTTGGGCACCACAATCGGTTCTATAAAGATATAGATCTGAGGGATGATGGGGAGGAGCCTAAGTAGACCAAGGCTGCGCCAGCTGAGCTAACAATTGATATCATAGTCAGCCATGACGACCCGTCGCGGGTGTTGAAGATTGAATCGCAACTTGGCCCATCGATGATGAGAGAACTTACTAATTTCCTCCGGGCGAATCTGGATGTATTCGCTTGGACTCATTCTGACATGTATGGGATCTCGCCTGCCATTGCTAGCCATGCATTAAACGTTGATCCAAAGCATGTTCCAGTGAACCAGAAAAGATGAGGCATGGATCCAGAGAGATCCTTTGCCCTTAAATAGGAGGTGGATAAACTTAACACCAACGGGTTTACTTACGACGCCCTTTATCCCAAATGGATATCTAACCCCGTGCCGGTGAAGAAGGAAAATGGAAAATGGAGAACGTGTATTGACTATTCAGACATGAATAAGGCATGCCTTAAGGATAGTTTTTCTTTTCTTACAATTGATCGGCTAGTTGATTCAACTATAGGGAACGAATTATTGTCATTTATGGATGCGTAATCGGGGTACAACCAAATCCCAATGCATGTCCTAGATCAGAAGCATACTAGTTTTGTCACGGACGTTAGGTTTTACTATTATGTAGTAAGAGCAGTTCGAATTAAAGAACGCAGGAGCGACCTATCAATGTGCGGTTAACTTAAAATTTAAAGATCAGATCGAGAGGACGATGAAATTTTATGTGGATGATATGATGGTGAAGTCACGATGATCAAAAGACCACATTCGAGACTTAGCTAAAATGTTCGATATCCTTCGATTTTATAGCATGAAAACCAACCCTCTGAAATGCTCATTCGGTGTTGCATCAGGAAAGTTCCTAAGCTTTATCGTTAATGCACGAGGAATTGAAGTGAATCCAGAGAAGATTCAATCCATTTGGGATATTCAAGCACCCAAAACTATTAAGCAAGTGCAGAGCTTGAATGGGAAGGTCGTTGCTTTGTGTCCGTTCATCTCCAGGGCGATCGATAAATGCGTTCCTTTCTTTAATTTGATAAAGAAAGGGAAGAGGAATTTTGAGTGGATGCAAGATTGTGAAGGCGCATTCCGAGCTTTGGTGAGTCATTTGGACAACTGTTTTGTAAAAACCGGTGGATCATGAGGAGTTGTACATTTACTTAGCTATATCGCCACATGCCATAAGTGGCGCATTGATTCGTGAGGAGAACCAGATCCAAAGACTAGTGTACTACGTCAGTAAACGATTAATGGGGGCAGAAAGAAACTACCCAATGGTAGAAAAATTGGCATATAGCTTGGTGTTCACGTCGCACAAACTTTGCCCGTACTTCCAAGCACATTCAATTAACGTCTACACCGATCAGCCTTTATGACAGGTCCTGCAGTGACCCGAGCCGTCTAGAAGGTTTCTTAAGTGGAACATCGAGCTCAGTCGGTTCGACATCACATATCTGCCTCGATGAGCTATCCAGGGACAAGCATTGGCAGACTTCATAGCAGAGTTTACCATGCAGGACGAGCCCCTAAAGAGTGGTGTAATCCCTACTATATGATGGAAGCTATATACCGATGGAGCGTCCAATGATCATTGTTCTAGAGTGGGCATCGTCCTTGTAACCCTTGAGAATTGGCCGATTTGCTACGCTTTGAAGCTTGATTTTCCCGCTACTAACAACGAAGCCGAGCATGAAGCATTGATTGTTGGACTTAAACTTGTTAGAGAGCTCGGGGTGAAATCTATCGAAATATTTTGCGACTCACAGCTGGTGGTGTACCAAGTTAGAAGGGACTACCAGGCAAAGGGACAACGACTTGCCCCGTATCTTACTCGATTTCAGGAGTTGTTGGCAGATATCGAATACCATGACATTTCGCATATCCTGCGTGAGCAGAACGGAGAAGCCGACTCGTTGGCAAAGCTCACTAGCACTGGTGATGTACAACAGATGGGCTTGGTTCTAGTTGAGACACTACAAACCCGAAGAATAAATGTGATGGAAGTTGATTAAGTACCGAAAATGGAACCCGAAAGGGAATCATGGATGACTTCATTTAAAGAATACCCATTGCATGGAATCTTACCTGAGAAGAGGAATGAAAAGCAACAAGTCCTTCGTAAAGCTTCGCGGTATATTATGCAAGAAGAAACCATGTATAGAAAGGGGTTCTCTGTTCCCTTACTTTGGTGTATCTCCCACGATGAGATAAAATGTGTCTTGAAAGAAGTACATGAGGGAGAATGTGGTGATCACACTGGGGGACAAATGCTAGCAAAAAAGATACTACTGGCCGATTATGAATCGTGATGCCGCCAATTATGTGAGATGATGCAGCACTGCTAGATATATGTGAAAGTCCCAAGAACACTGCCAACAGAGATTACACAAATGGTTAGTCCATGGCCATTTGCTATATGGGGAATCGATATCATCGGCTCTTTGCCAATTTCCAAAGGTGGTGCGAGATATGCAATCGTCGCAGTTGATAACTTCACCAAATGGGCCGAAGCGGAGCCGTTAGCTATGATCACAACCAAGAAAGTCATCAACTTCGTCATTCGAAACATTGTGTGTCGTTTCAATCTTCCGCGAACTATCATGACTGATAATGGGACTCAATTTGATAGTGCTGAGTTTAAGGAGTTTTGCTAGAGATACCACATTGAAAAAAGATTTGCGGCGGTCACTCACCCTCAGGCGAATGGACAAGTTGAAGCTGTAAACAAGATTATAAAGTCTATCCTGAAAAAGCGTTTGGAAAAGGCTAAAGGCAAGTGGGTAGATGAACTTCCTACGGCGCTTTGGGCCTATAGGACCACCCATAAGTTTGCGACTGGCCACACTCCATTTGCTCTCACTTATAGAGCCGAAGTAGTCACTCCCGTAGAACTCGAAGTCTCTTCCCATCGGGTGACTTACTACGATCCCACAACAAATCAAAATCTATTATTGGAGTCATTGGACTTTATCGATGAGAAACGTGAGGAGGCTAATTTAAGAGCAGATGCACATCGGTACCGAACCACCCGGTATTATAATAATAAAGTCAGACCGAGAACCTTTAAATTGGTGACCTAGTCCTGAAATGAATTTTTCCAGTCCCATCGCACATGAACCCAATATGGGAAGGGCCATACGTCATTTAATAGAGGCTTGGAGAAGGAACTTTCAAGCTAGCGACTGTTGATGGCAAGATGCTTCCAAATGCATGGAATAACGAGCATTTACGAGGCTATTTCACCTAGACTATTTCTTTCACATTTCAGTAGAATTTCTTTTAATATTTGCTTTGGTATTTGATTTTTTCTCTATGTAACAAGATAAGTTATTCTGTTCCTATCCATATGACGAATAAAAGCTTGAAGCTTCCTTTTGCATAAACTATTGTTGTTTCATGTTATGCTAAGTATGTGTTGGAACTGGTTGACATCGACATCTGCGATGTATGAACAGATGCGTAGAATTAAAAATCGACCAGTTACACCGTTCCTTAATGAGAATGAACAAAGTGGGGTTTTTGTAAGTTTGCTCGGGTGGAGATTTCCGTAGATGAATCAAAAGGAAATTTTCATAATGAGGAACAAAGGTCGCCGACGGTAGGAGAACGACAAAAAATCTCTAAGTCCATGAAGCAGACTAAAGTACTCTTGAGTCCCTGAAGCAGACTAGAGTATAAATGATTTGATAAAAATCTCTAAGTCTCTGAAGCAGACTAGAGTATTCTATGTCCCTAAAGCGGACTAGAGTAAATACGATTTGATAGAGTACTCTAAGTCCCTGATGCGCACTAGAGTACTCTAAGTCCCTGACGCGGACTAGAGTATAAACTATTTGACAAAAATCTCTAAGTGCCCAATGCGGATTAGAGTACTCGAAGTCCCTAAAGTGGACTAGAGTATAAATGATTTGAAAAAAACCTCTAAGTCCCTGATGCGGACTAGAGTATTTTAAGTCCCTGAAGCAGGTTGGAGTATAAATTATTTGATAGAAATATCTAAGTCCTTGATGCAGACTAGAGTACTCTAAGTCCTAGAAGCAGACTAGAGTATAACGATTTGAAAGAAATCTCTAAGTCCCTGATGTGGACTAGAGTACTCTAAGTCCCTGAAGTGGACTAGAGTATAAACGATTTGATAAAATTCTCTAAGTCTCCGATACGGACTAGAGTACTCTAAGTCCCTGAAGCGGACTAGAATACTCTAAGTCCCTGAAGCAGACTAGAGTATAAATGAGTTGATAAAAACCTCTAAGTCCCTAATTCGGACTAGAGTACTGTAAGTCCCTGAAGCAGACTAGAGTATAAATGATTTGATAGAAACCTCTAAGTCCCTGAAGCGGAATAGAGTATAAACGATTTGATAGAAATATCTAAGTCTCTGATGCAGATTAAAGTATTCTAAGTCCATAAAGTAGACTAGAGTATAAACGATTTGACGAAAATCTCTAAGTCCCTGATGCGGACTAGAGTACTCTAAGTCCTTGAAGTGGACTAGAATATAAACAAGTTTACAAAATCTCTAAGACCCTGATTTGAAAAAAATCTCTAAGTCCTCGATGCGGACTAGAGTACTCTAAGTCTGTTAACCCAAAAACTAGATCAACACCCTAGTTTGAGTTTGAAAGCACCAGTCCTATTCTAATAGAGCAATATCACAGACCACAGATATAGAAAAAGAACAACAAAAGAAAGAAGACAGGGAATTTTTATAGTGGTTCGGATGTTACTGAAGCCTACGCCTACTTTATTGTTTTATTATAGACTAATTTCTGTTACAAGAAGTATTTGACTATAAGACTTTGATTATCCTTAGGTAGATTGAATCCCTAGAGTTGGAATCATAGCGAATCCCTTTGAAGATTGTTATGAGGGAGGTAGAGAGTGAAGAATGTTTCCAACATAGCATCAACAACTAATCTGGAGAAGATCCTATTTATGTTGCATATAGGAAGATATATATAGGGATAGGAGAGTTTTTAGGTGATGCCACTTCATCAACTGCTCGCAGGTAGGTACAGAACGACCTAGGGAGGTCTAGCTCGCGATCCGAGTCAAAACCATGGATCATTAGCGATCCATGGTCTATGGATCGCTAGCGATCCATAGACTTGGCTCACTCACTCGCTGATGGCTTAGCTCTCCTTTCCATTGCCTTGCCAAGTTGTCTCATTGAAGACTCATGGGCAAGCATGGATCGCTGGTAATCCATGGTGAATGGATCGCTAGCGATCCATTTACTTAGCATTTTTCTTAAATCCTTCTACCTTTCTTCTGCTCTTCACTCCACCGTAGCGACCCACCATTTTTGTATGGATCGCTGGCGATCCAAGCACTTAGGCTATTTTGGAGTTTGGAGTTTGGGATGTTTCTATGGTCTTGTATCGTCGATGTTTGTGTAGTCTCGTATCACATTGCTCCTCTTGATGACGATCTACTAGCTGGTTTTGCTTTAACTGCTGACTGGGCTGAAAGAATGCTGGCCTCTTGGTTTTGTTGATCTCAGTCACTGCCTTAGTAATATAGCTTAGTTCTCGTTAACTCCTTAACTTAACCTCTTTGGTTAAGTTCTAAGTCATTCTGATGTTACAAATTGCTCATTTTCTAGTAGGTCTTGCTGGGTTAAAAATTCGGGTAACATTTGCCCCCCGGAGCACGTCTTCCTTGTAAAAAAGGTACGCTCTGGAAGTTATCGTTTTCAATATCTGTTCGTTGAATTCCAAGTAATCGCCTTAGAGTTTTACGTGTACGTGGCAGCTCATGCTGTTGATCACCTAACTTTGGTCTCGATTGCTATTGCTTGCCGTAATGGATCAAATTCCTTTATGGATCTCCTAGCTTCCCGGTATGCTTCGAAACGATGGATAAATATCGGTGGATGAGTTCGAGAAAAAATTTCCCCCACCTTATGGGTCGCTAGAGTTTCGACCACTTGATAAAAATAGCCTTCGAAAAGATGGGTCACTAGCGATCTATGATGGATCATAGGCGACCCAATGCCTTAGCAATAATTCCTTTGCTCTGTTCTCTTATTTCAGCCTATATACATATATATGCACTTACTCGAGTGGACCATTCCTTCCACTTTTACATGAGCCGAACCATTCCCTTGTGCGATCTGAAACCTTTAAGTGATTCAACCTAACTTGCTTGACTCGATCCATTGTTCCCTTAGATCCATCTTGTCTAAGCTCTCGGCCTTGATTTGCACTTGCGTCACGATGCCTCCTCAGTTCATCTCGGAATGAAACCCTAGCTTGACTTTGAATCGCCCCCAACCCATCATTAGCTCACTACCGACCCATCATTAGCTCGCCGCCGACCTGAATGATTGTCACTGGCTCACCTTTGGGACCGTTGATTCAAGTTTTTGACCAATTTCACGTTTAAAGTTTAATCCAAGGTGGGTTTGCTAATTAGTTTGCTAAATACAACGTTCGTGTAATGGTTTGATGGTGAGTTTGCAATGTTGGTCACGAGAAGTTTGAGCTATTGCGTTTTAATGGAGAAAGATAGTAAATCGAGTCTTGAGTTTTCCGCATCGCTGATCATTCTGGATGCGAGTTCTGTTGTTTAGAATGAAGCAGCCATCCTCATGCCATAAATCGATTGGAGGAAGCCCAACACTTTTTGCAGCCGAGTCGTCATCCGTTGTTCTTTCTCCCACCACTTCTCAAGCGGTATACAGTCAGTTGATCCCGATCAAGCCAATAGTGGATCGAATGCCTCCCAACTTTAGAGTTCTACTTAATCCGCCTGAGAGGGCTTCTTCAGTGGTTTCTGCTAAAGTTCTTCATAACATCTGTGTGCAACACGGTATTCCAGAAGAGGATGTATGTTTGCTAGAGAAGGATGAATTCGCTTATATGTCTCCTCTAGGGTACACCACTTGCCACTGGTATATGTGTTTGAATGGAGCTGTGCCTCCCTTTCAAGAATTTCTGCATGAGACTCTTTCGAACATGGGTTTTGCCCTAATCCGGATTCATCCTAATGGCTATGCCATCTTGACTTACCTACATGTTCTTTTCAAGTGGACATTCAACCATGCTCCAAGCTTTGATGAGTTGCGGTACTTTCTATCGTTCAAAAGTAGAGATGACTTCCCCTCCTTGATCGTAATCTAAGCCCAAAGAAACCAAAAAATCATCCTACGCCTGCAGAGCAACTTATTGCAATTCAAGATGCAAATTTTCTTCGTTAGATGCCCCGAGGGGTTCAATCGTCGGTGGGTGAGCGGGGGTAAGTTCCTTTTTCCATCTATCGAGCTCTGATGCATTACAATGGAGTTTCTAATCAGTCATATGTCTCTTGCAGTTATTTCAAGACCAAATAAAGACGTGGCTCTCGATGAAGTTTTTCAAACTTTAAAGGCTATTGATGCTGAGGAGAGATGCGTTAAAGTGTTCCTTACTGATGTAAACTTGCATCGATATGGATTACTATATCCGGGTAGATCTGTTGTTCAAGTTGAAGTCCCCTACCCTACCCGATCCAAAGTTCACACAAGGTCTACTTCTTCTTCCCATGGTTCCGAAGTAGGCGCCTTCTCATGGGGGAAAGAGCATGTCTGAAGGATCAACCGATGAGGCCCGCGAGTGAGGAGATGCTACTGCGACTGGATTTATCATACCGGTCAGAATGATCCAATTTCGGAGGAAGGAGAAGAAGAGGTCAAGCAAAGAGAAGGCAAGACCGCATTGGACTCAAAAAAGGAAGAGGGGGAGTTTGAGAGTAGTAGCAATGAGTCTATTGTAAGTGATGATCTCTACGTAGAATATGATGAAAAGGACTTGGAATCGTGTGACGAAACTCTAGATATGAGCCTCGTTCTTCCAAGCTCACACCTTCTAGATGCAGGCGATAAAGACAATGCTCCAGAGAATAGAGAGTGTTAGGATACCTCAGATAAAGACGTTGGTGCAGAGTTTGTAAATTTGAGCGACATCTACGTTGATTTTGATGCGCATATGAAAGAAAATTTTAAATTTGATGAGGTGCCTCCCCGCTCAAGCGATATCGCGCCAGGAGTTAGCCTGGTTCCGCCTACGATGGCTAAAGTTAGTTTGATTCCTCCAATGATGGCCATCCATTCCAGTTCGTGATGACATTTTAGGCCTACCTTAGAAACAAACTACATGTCTCGCTTGGATTACACTCACTTCCATTCGTTCCTTCATTTTTTTATTTTGTTTATTCTATACTTCTGAAACCTTTTATCTATGCTTCATGCTAGTAATGATGAGAGAACGAGGTTTCTATGATGACTTAGAAGAATTCACTGACTCGCAGTGGTATTCCAAGCATACCTCTGGCGGTCAACAACCCCAAGAAACAGAGGTAGAATATAGAAGGAGAAAAGAACAAAAAGCCGAAGCCTACCGTCAAGATGAAAGAGAGCGAGGCCTGTCATATAAAGGCGGATACAAGAAGAGGAGAAATTTTGAGGAAAGGGAGGAACCATCGAAAAGTCAAAGTTCGAATCTTGTCCCCATTCTTTAGAGTTTGCTCCAACACAATCTTCACCCGATTTTGCCTTCAACTCATATCTCGTCATCTTTTATTGTTACCCCCCCTGGTGCTTCTTGCCCCCACCGAAAACCTACTTGTACCCTTCCTTCGGGCCTTCCTAAACTTGAGGCAGCGTTTCGCGGATGGTTCTTGAAGGGGGTTAAGTTTGACCGCGGTCTGCACCCAGTTCGTAAAGATTCATACATGCCGCAGCTCCAGGCTATTCAGAGTGACTTAGAACAAGCTGAAGGATAGGAAAAACTCTGTAAACAACTGGCGGATATGAATTGATGTGCACGTAAATGTGCATATTTTTACCACCATATTTATTCTATTTAAATTAAATAAATGATCATATTAGGTATTTTAACTTGTTTTAACCAAAATCCGTATTATTTCAAATTGTCACATATCCATCTTCATATAGGGGCAAAACGGTCATTTGTGTGCATATATTTCTTTGAGAAAAATTAATTAGAAATTTCCATAATATTTTGTAGGAATTTGATTTAAATTACAGGTTGTTTCATGAAGAAGATATGCATGCACAAAATGAACACAAAGGAATGAATATGGAAATAATTCAAAGTGAAGATCATGGAGGACTCCACCTACCCACCACCTTAACGTACAAATTAGAGGCTAATGCGCATGTTTATGGAATTAATGGCTTTATGTACACTTAGATGGGGATTATGACATGCTAATGATTACTTGGTGGCCACACTACCTCAAGGGAATTTTGGGCATTCCCCGAAAATATGAATTAGGGTTTCAGACATGTATGAATACCCATATGTTTCATGTAATCTACACCTCTTACTAAGTCTTCCTCTTCATTAGTTTAGACTCAAAATAAAAGACTAGTTCTCTTTCTCTTTTCCATGGCTACTTTTCCATTTTGTTCATGTAATTTTTTATGCAATTTTAATATATTTCTCTTTTCTTCTCTTGTTTATTTTCCTTTCATGTTGTAGTGTAGATCTATTATACTTTATGCAAGTAGAATAATTTTTCCTTTCATTTTGCTCTCTTTTTCCTCTTCTTGTTTCATATTGCCTTCTACATTTGTTAATATGATAATAAATATGAGAGCTTTATCCCTTCAATTTAGGGGTAATGAAGCTCTCTAGTATGTAGATTTAATATTTTGATATTATTTCTCTCCTTTTGTGCTTAATGATAATGCTTGAAGGGGTTTAACCTGTTGTTTTTGTTTTGAATTTGATAGCATATATTGTTGACACCAAATGGGCTATGCTTAAACAATCACTAACACAAATGCCTCTTCATCAAAATATGATTAGGGCATAAGAAAGTGATTTGAAATTAAAATTTGATGGTCTATATTTCTAATTAATTGTTAATAAGCCACACTTAAAATAGATTTCATTTTCAACTTTGTTTTCATTTTCATTAGAGTTAGTAAGTGGTTTAAGTGGTGTGTTATAGTTTGATGGCTTAAGTTGAGCTAATTAATAGCACAAATAAACCATACTTATGATAAACACATCATTTAACTTCACTAATAACCAAAAAAGAGAGATCATAATTTCCTTTTTGTTGAACTATGTGATCTAGGGAGTGAATTTATCTCTAAATTGTTTTTCCACTCTCATATTTTTTATCATTTTCTTTTCCTCATTCTTCTACATTTTTAGTTAATCACACTTTCAACTTTGGTTAATTTGATTGAGTAGAAATTTAAAATCTACAATTCCTTACGGACTGACCCGTACTCGCCACGTACTACGATAGTACGCCGTGCGCTTGCGGTAAAATTTAATTTGGAATTTTTCGATAAATTTCTAAACTGATAGAAATTTTGTCGATTGATAAGTTTTTGAAAATTTTAAAAAAAATCCCAAAAACAAATTTTCTTTTGATTTATTTTTAAATGAAACACTATAAGATAAATATATGGTTTTGGTTTATTAAATTTAAAATTTTGAAAATTTATTTGTCTTAACAAAAATAAAATGAAGTTTGATTACAAATAATAATGGTTTAACTAGTATATAGGAAGATTCATACGTGTTAATTATAAAGTACATCCTAATTGAAAATCTTTGTTTTAAAAAGTGGTTGATTTAAAGTAAAGGATATAACATTTTTTTCTGTCTTCTAAGTTAATTGGTGCTAAAATGATTTTGCAAAGCTCTCTCTCTTTAAAAAAATTAAAATAATAATAATAATATCTACGTATTCACTCTCATTTAAAAGTCCTCATTGTTATGCATGGATGAATTACTTGGAATCTTTGATTATGTTCTTTCATACTTCTCACGGTTATGCATGTATGGAACACATGTAAAAAACAGACTTAATAAAAACCACCTACGGTCGATAGGTGTATGCACGAAAGTGTGTGCACTCGCCATGCTCTGCACTCCCCTTACATAAGCCTGAAAGGAAGTGCATGGGTGGTATATTTGGCCTCAGTTTACCGGAGCTAGGTGTGTAATTTTTCTTGCAAATAATGAGAAAGCAAGCAATTGAAATCCTAGTACTATTTTTACTTATTTGATTTGATTTATTATTGAAAAGAAATGAAAATACCACTTTGATAAACTTTGATAATCAACTAAGGATCCATTTCATAGTTACACTGTGCTATTAACCAAAATAACGAGTTAAGCTATAGTCTATTTGTTATGATAACTTCGTATTTATTGGAAATATTGACGAGTACATAACTTAAATTTCAAGATAATGACCATAACCTATGTTTAACTTATTCATGTCAATTTAAAAATAAATCCTTCATTTGTAAATATTTTCAAAAACTCACATTCATCTCTTTGTAAATAAATATTGCATTTTGTAAATATTTTCATCTTGCATTTGGATTTTGTGGGTAGTATCCGCTGAAAACCCTCACGAGACAACACTCATCCTATTGGGGACACCCAGAGGTTTAACAGCTTGTTGCATACGCTCAATGAAATCGTGCTCCCTACGAAAAAGGATTTATCTTAGTTTTAGTTTATTCGAGTACGAATAAAAAGATAAGTGTGGGGGTATTTGATGTGCACGTAAATGTGCATATTTTTACCACTATATTTATTCTATTTAAATTAAATAAATGACCATATTGGGTATTTTAACTTTTTTTAACCAAAATTCATATTAATTTCAAATTGTCACATATTTGTCTTCATATAGGGGCAAGACGGTCATTTGTGTGCATATATTTCTTTGAGAAAAATTAATTAGAAATTTCCATATTATTTTGTAGGAATTTGATTTAAATTAAAGGTTGTTTCATGAAGAAGATATGCATGCACAAAAAGAACACAAAGGAATGAAGATGGAAATAATTCAAAGTGAAGATCATGGAGGATCCCATATACCCACCACCTTAATGTACAAATTAGAGGCTAATACACTTGCTTATGGAATTGATGGATTCATGTACACTTAAATAGGGATTATGACATGCTAATGATTACTTGGTGGCCACACTACCTCAAGGGAATTTTGGGCATTCCTCAAAAATATAAATTAGGCTTTCATACATGTATAAATACCCATATGTTTCATGTAATATCTACCTTTTACTTAGTCTTCCTCTTCATTAGTTTAGACTCAAAATAAAAGACAAGTTCTCTTTCTCTTTTCCATGGCTACTTAGCCATTTTGTTTCATGTAATTTTTTTATGCAACTTTAATATATTTCTCTTTTCTTCTCTTGTTTATTTTCCTTTCATGTTGTAGTGTAGATCTATTTTACTTTATGCAAGTAGAATAATTTTTCCTTTCATTTTTCTCTCTTTTTCCTCTTTTTGTTTTATGTTGCTTTCTACATTTGTTCATATGATAACAAATATGAGAGCTTAATCCCTTCAATTTAGGGGAAATGAAGCTCTCTAGTATGTAGATTCAACATTTTGATATTATTTCTCTCTTTTTGTGCTTAATGACAATGCTTGAAGTGGTTTAACTTGTTGTTTTTGTTTTGAATTTAATAGCCTATATTGTTGACACCAAATAGGCTATTCTTAAACAATCAGTAACACAAATGCCTCTTCATTAAAATATGATTATGGCAAAAGAAAGTGAATTGAAATTCAAATTTGATGGTCTATATTTCTGATTAATCGTTAATAGGCCACACTTAAAATAGATTTCATTTTCAACTTTGTTGTCATTTTCATTAGAGTTAGTAAGTGGTTTAAGTGGTGTGTTATAGTTTGATGGATCAAGTTGAGCTAATTAATAGCACAAATAAGCCATACTTATGATAAGCACATCATTTAACTTCACTAATGACCAAAAAAGAGAGATCATAATTTCTTTTTTGTTGAACTATGTGATCTAGGAAGTGAATTTATCTCTAAATTGTTTTTCTACTCTCATATTTTTTTATCAATTTTCTTTTCCTCATTTTTCTACATTTTTAATTAATCTCACTTTCAACTTTGGTTAATTTGATTGAATAGAAAATTAAAATCTACAATTCCCTGTGGATCAACGCGTACTCGCCACGTACTACGATAGTACGCTGTGCGTTTGTGGTAAAATTTAATTTGAAATTTTTTGGCAAATTTCTAAACCGATAGAAATTTTGTCGATTAACATGAATCGTAATAATTTTCAGGAGATCCTCTCTTTTGAGTTAGAGAAGGACAACTTTGAGAGGGCATTGGCAGATCACGATGCCAAAATTAAGTAGTTGGAGGAGGAAAAGGAAGCATCCCTTCGCGAGTGTAAGAAAAACCCCAGCCTGATGAAGGAGATAAAGGAGGCATACACGAGAGTCGAGATCGTCTACAAGGACAAGATAAAGAAAACTCACGCAGAAGAGGCTAAGTTGAAAGGGGAGGTAGCTGCTTGTAATGCCACCATTGAGGCCCGAAGGAAAACTATCGCTAATCATAACCTTATTGTTGAGGGGCACAATAAGACTATCTTTGATCAGTATGAGATGATTGCTAGGTTACAAGCCCAGGTCGCGCAACTCGGTGCTGATAAGTCTGCTTTTGAAGTCGAGAGGGCCGCCGTGTGAGCGGATTTTCTAGAGCTTTAGGATGCTTTTGATAGAAAGATGGAGAAGCTAGACACAACCATTCTGAATTTCCACGTCAGCTCCCTATTACACCAGGGGAGTCTTAGCTATTTGGGTCTAAAGTTCTCATGCACCCTCGCTCTGGTTTGGGAAGAAATCTTGTCTCGTTTTGCCGATAGCAGCGACGTCTATACCGAGCGGGAGTTATAGGATGCCTACATCAATGACGAATCAAAAAAGGCGCTGCTCGAGGGTTGGGAAATTCTTCGAGTTGAAAGAGAGAAGGAGGCCACAGATGCTGCCTTAATGACCGCCATTGAAGCATTCACCAAGCCTTTTATTTTCGGCATGGGCAAATCATCAGAGCGGCCCTACGACCTGCTAGCAAGTTTAGGGCTTGAAACTCTTCCTTAGGTAGTAGAGCCATTGAAAGGGGGCAAAGGTTGTGAGTATGAAGTCGGCATTCTCGACCATTCCTTCCAGCCGTAAGTAATGTTCTTGGTTCCTTCGAATTTTGGAGCTTCCAACTTACGCCGCAAGAGCAGGAATAATTTAATGCTTTCATTTTTGATCTTATAGGTCTATCTACCTTTCCTGCTGACGCGCTAGCTTCCTCATCTCCCGGACCCACTGGTATTTATACAGCTCCGTGGTTGTCTCTGTTCCTATTCCTATTTCTACATCCATATCTAGCTCACACTTGGGGCCAGAGTCCGAAAAGATAGCCACGCTTCACTGCCTGGATGACCCTTCTGTTCCTTTAGAGGGAGATGTAACAATGACAGAAATTAAGGAGCAAGAAGTTCAAATAGAGTAGCCCCGTAAGACTCAGCACGAGCTGGTTGCCATCAAGAAGGAAAAGAATGAAGCAATCAAGGCCTCAAAGAGCTCCCGTATATCATAGAAACACAAAGGGAAGGGAGACTCTTCTGAGAAGGCTGTAGAGGAAGAGGAGGACATTGCCACTGAAGTGTTGGTTGACATTACCGGCATTGACAACACTCCTGAGATGAGGCAGAAGCTACCAATAAAGGGTTGAATGGGGAGCAGTGGAAGGAAGCGTTGTGAGGCTTGTGTAAAGACTGATTTGATTTTTGGTTCCTTTTGAGTTATTTTATTCAAGTTCAGAGTCCACATTTTAGTGTTTTTGCTGTGGAGTCTATATTTTCTTTTTTGTTGGTCGGTGCTGTATGGGTACGACCCCCACATTTTGACCCCGTGTGAAGAATATTATAAACAATATATTGATATTTTGACTGTATTATCATATATCTGCTCATATATGTTTTGTGCACTTGTGCTTGTTTTATTTTATACTTATCCAGTCATGTGATTACTGTCAAAATCCTTCGTCTGAAGTAACAGAAATTAAAAATTATCAGAGCTTTAAAATTCTTTATTTGAGAATTCTTTGTTTGGAATGACAGAACTTGTGAACTTATTATTTGACACATTTTTGTTCAAATACCGGTGTATGCCCCCAAGTTCATAGGGCTGTTTACTTTAAACAAACTTCAAATGACCGGTAACTTAGGGTTTAGATAATTTTCATATTGAACTTGAAATTTGGCTAAGTCGTAGCTTTATTTTCTTTTTTTTAGAAATTTTGCAAGTTTATCATGTAATCCAAGTTTCCTGTGATATTCCAGCATGTATGCAATATATGTGTATTTGAGAGGTGCATATTGCATGGGTTAACTGAGGGCAGTTTTTATCATTAAGTTCCTTAGCTGAAACTTTTCTGTTGGTTTGTAGAATTTTGTTGGAGTTAGGCTTATTATTCCTGATTGTAGATGTAGTTAGCGCTGGTTATGGGATGCGTGGTTTTTGGTGCTCCTTGGCATTGCCTATCTTCGGGCAATGCGAGAAGCATATATTTTAGTGCACCCCGATGCTTCCTATCTTTAGGCAGGGTGAGGAGTTTAAGTTTTAAACGATTTTTCATGCTCCTCGGAAGTTGCCTATTTTCGAGCAACGTGAGGATTTAGTGTTTTGGAACTTACTGCGTGGCTTATGGAGTGCGTGGCTTTTCACGCTCCTCGATGTTACCTATCTTCAGGCAATGTGAGGAGTTAGTATTGTGGTGCTCCTCGGCATTGCCTATCTCCAAGCAATGCAAGTAGATAGTTTTTGGTGCTACTTGGCGTTGCCAATCTCCAGGCAACGCGGGGAGTTAGTTTTTGGTGCTCCTCGATGTTGCCTATCTTCGGGAAACACGAGGAGTTAGTTTTTGGCGCTTCTCGACGTTTCCTATCTCCAAGCAATGTTTTGATGCTCTTTAATATTGCCTATCTTCGAGCAATACGAGGAGTTAGATTTTGGTGCTTCTTGGCGTTGCCTATCTCCAGGCAATGCGAGGAGTTTGTTTTTGGTGCTCCTTGGCGTTGCGTATTTCCAGGCAACACGAGGAGCATAAATATTGGGCCTTCCTGATGTTGCTAGAGCAACACTGATTTTTAGAAGGCAAGGATCGAGTTCTGTCGATCCAATGATTTGAGTCGATTTGCTTCCGTCGACCCAACGGATATTTATTATGGAGACAATTTTATCGGATCGAAAGAGCAAATCAAATTTTATTAAGGAAAGCAGGGCAGATTCTTTGCCTATTTAAAATGCCCCCAGCATTTCTGGGACGGCTTATTTGCTAAAAAATAGAGAATACATGAAATAGTTTTCAAATGAAATAACGACGGAGTGATTCGCTGTTCCAGGCTCTGGGAATCTGAATTCCATCGACGGTTGTTAGCTTGAAAGTCTCGTCTTTGAGCTTTTGATTTATGATGTACGATCATTCCCAGTTTGGGCCGAAGGCCCTCGGAATGGGGTAAACTCGCTTGAGCACAAGATCTACCACCTCAAAGGTTTGGTTATGGACTTTGGAGTTGAAGTACCGTGCTACCCGTTTTCGGTGGGCGGCAGTTCTCAACTCAATTTCTTCCTTTTTTCTTTGATCATACCTAGCGATTCGAGTAGGAGCTGCTCATTTTAATTTTGGTTAAAATTTTGCCTTCGGTGCGAGGGGGCTTCGAACTCAATAAGTACCATTGCTTCTGAACCATATGCCAGAGCGAATGAAGTGTGATCGGTTACCGCTTTATGGGTGGTTTGATAAGCCCATAGTGCGAGTGGAAGTTCATCGACCCAGTTTCCTTTGGCTTTAGTTAGTCGCTTCTTGATCATATATTTGATGATCTTGTTTATTGCTTTCACTTGCCCATTTGCCTACGAATGAGCTACCGCTGAGAAGCTCTTTTCAATCTGGAAGCGTTTGCAAAAGCTCTTGAAATAAGCGCTTTCAAATTGGGTTCTGTTGTCAGTGATGATTTTTTATGGCACGCCAAACCAGCAAATAATGTTTTTAGTAACAAAATTAATGACTTTCTTTGTGGTTATTGTGGTCAGCGGTTCCACTTTGGCCCATTTTGTGAAATTATCTACAACAATTATAGCTTATTCGACCCCTCCTTTTACTATCACTAGGATGGCAATCAAGTCTATCCCCCATATAGCGAATGACCACGGGCTAACCATCTGCGTTAACTCATTTGACGGAGTCCTTTTAACTTTGCTGAATCTCTTACAGCGATCACATCGCTTGGCATAATCTGCAGCATCGTAGTTTATTGTTGGTCAGAAATATCTATATCGAATGACTTTTTTGCAAGGGTTTGCCCCCCAATATGATCTCCGCATTCGCCCCCGTGCATTTCCTTTAGGATTCATCTGGCTTTGACATCGAACACGCACCTAAGGAGGGCGGTAGAGAACCCTCTTCGATAGAGTATTCCATCTTGTATCATGAATCAGGGTGCTTTTCGAAGAAGCTTCTTTCGTTGATTCCAGTCAGTTGGAAGAGTCCCTGCGAGTAAATATTATTTTGTCGGTGTCATCCACATTTCTGTTCGATGGTGATTTCGTGAATCCAATCAACATCCATTTCGTCTATGCTTGGGTTGGTTAGACTTTCAACTGGGATTAATCCCATTGACCGAGCTTCTCTAAAACTTGCAATTTGGCCAAATAATCTACCTTGGTGTTTTGCTCCCGCGGAATGTGAGTTATGGTGTAATGTTCGATGTCACTGGCAGTTCTTGTACTTTGAACAGGTACGGGGCCTGATTCTTTCCCCATGCCTGATATTCCCACTTTACTTGAAAGACGACCAACTAGGAGTCATTGTATATGTGAATATATTTTACCTTGAGTTCCTTCACAACTTGTAGTCCGGCAATTAATGCTTCGTATTCCGCTTCGTTATTTGTTATAGGGAATTCTAAGTGTAAGGCATAGCAAATGGCTCTCCCTTTAGGGGTTTCGAGCACTACGCCTGCCTCTAAACAGAGATTGTTAGATGCACCATCTACAAAGAGTTTCCATTGAGTCTCCACCTCCAGCGGTGCCTCTTCTTCGTCATCCCATGTGGTAAACTTGGCGATGAAGCCTGCTAATGCCTGCCCATTGATATCTTTCCTAGGATGGTATGCAGTATCATATTGACTTAGCTCTACATTCCATTTGAGGAGTCGCTCAGAAATTTCGGGTTGGTACAACACTCATATCAAGGTCTAGTCGGTTAATACTTTGTTTGAATGCGCCTGAAATTGTGGTCATACCTTCGGGGATGCAATCAAGAGGCCACACGCTAGATTTTCTAGTTTTGGGCAATTCTTCTCAACTTTGATGAACCGTTTGCTAATTTAGTACACGGATCGCTGGATTTTCGCTTCCTCCTACACGAGAACGGCGCTCAGTGCATGTGGTGAGACTACCAAGTAAATGAATAAGTCTTCTCCATCCACTAGCTTAGACAAGATTGGTGGAGCTTCGATGTGTCGTAGCAATTATTCGAAGGCTGTTTGACAAGCTTCCGTCCATTCAAAGTTTTTCTTTCCTTTCTTCAGCGCATCGAAGAATGGTATACACTTGTATCTTTTAAGATAAAGCAACTTAGCGTTGCAACTTTTCCATTTAAACTTTGCAGTTCCTTCTTATTTTTTGGATCTTGGACTTCTCGTAGTGTAGTGATTTGTCCAAGATTTTCTTTGATGCCCTTAGCACTTACGATGAACCCTAGGAATTTTTCGAAGGCCATTCCTAAGTGGAACTTGAGTGGATTAAGTTTCGTCCCATACTTTCGTAGTATTTCGATCATTTCAGCAAAGTTGTCCGTGGTTAACAGCTGCCCACGATTTGACTAACATGTCTTTTGCATAAACCTTCATCAATTTCTCGATCTACCGCTTGAACATGGTATTTACCAACCTTTCATAAGTTGCCCCTGCATTCTTCAAACCAAATGGCATTACTCTGTAATAGTATAGGTCCAGGTCGGTGATGAAGCTGGTATTTTCTTGATCGGGTTCGTGCATCATAATTTAGTTGTACCCGGAGTATGCATCCATGAATGATAGAAACTCGTGCCCTGTCGCTCCGTCCATAGTTGGTCTATTTTAGGGAGAGAGAAACTGTCTTTTGGGCAAGTCTGGTTTAAATCTGAGTAGTTGATATAGGTTTGCCACTTCCAGTTAGACTTTTTGACTAAGACCGAATTAGTTACCTACTCTAGGTAGGTAGCATCTCGGGTAAAATCGTTGGCCATTAACTTGTCCACTTCTTCTCTTAGTGCTTGGATCGTTCGACACCTAGCCTGTGCCTTTTTTGCTTTACCGGTGTGAACTTCGGGTCTATGTTGATGGCGTGACACACGATTTTCATGGACACCCCACACATATTGGGATGCATCTAAACGAACATATCCAATGGTGTGGACAAATTTGATAAGCTCCATACGCATTTCGTTTTCAAGATGCGATCCAATTTTCAAAACTTTAGTTGGGTCATCCATGTTGACTAGGACAAACACCGTCAATTCTACTGGTGCCGCCCGTTCCCTCCCGAGCTCTTCTTCCTAAGGTCCAAAGCCTTGTTGAATCGGCTATGTTCCCTAAGCTAGGGGTGGTTCTGTAGTTGCTATTCGAAGGGCTCATGGATGTGGAGGGTTCTCCCCACATTCTTCCCTGTTTCCTTTCTTTTAGATTTGCGTAACTCTGCAATGTAACATTCTCTGACAGCACACTGATCTTCTTTCATTAATTCGATTCCATTTGCAGTAGGTAACTTCATTGCAAGGCACTATTAGGCCAATGCTATTTTGAAGTTGGCTAGTGCGGGCCATTCCAAGAAGGCATTGTATGCTGACATTTCATCCACAATCAAAAATTTTTGAATGAGGGTAACACTTCGCTCACCCTCTCCAAGCTCCACTGGCAGGTCAATTATTTCTACAGGCTGCTTGGGTTTGCCAATGAACCCTTGGATCTTTGTTTGGCGTGTAGGCATGCTTTTCATGCCGATTTTCATCTGGTCAAAAGTACGCTTGAAAAGTATGTTAATAAACTGCCACTATCGACCCACACCAGTCGAACTACGGCGGGTCCGATTCCTACTGTCACCACCATCGGTTCGAGAGTCGGAGCTTCAACTCCTTCGGCGTTCCGATCGCAGAACATTACATCATCACTCAAAACCTTGTGCGGCTTGACTGAAGTTTCATCATCTATTGTTAAACATGATTAATTTGGAGCATGCTTCAACAAGCTTGCATATCACTCCATCTCTACCCAACTTCTTTACATGGGATGTGGTCCCCCAAATATCATTCCAGTAATAAGTCACTGATCGGTTCGTTTGACCCTTCGTCACAAGTTCCAGCTTGATTTTTTTGTTCTCTATGAGGCTGAGAGGTTGTAGGTTGATTGGGTTTTTGTGGCTTTTCTACGTACTGCTGAAACTTATTATCTAAGATCAACCCTTCAATGAGGTCCTTTAGGTGGTGGCATTTGTTTGTATTGTGGCCATGCGTCTCGTGGAAGGGGCGGAATTTCCATAAGCGCTTATGCTGCTCAGTTGCCTCTTTTCTAGGAGGTTTCTTGTATTCTTCCGTTTCTTGTGTTGTGAGATAAATATTCTCCGGAGTGTCATTTAGAGGGGTGTAATCTTTCTGTCTGAACTCCTTAAATCTTTTATTGATGCCATTGCTATTTCTTCTACTAGAGTTTTGATTTCTCCTCTTTTGATTCCCTTTTTTTCCCATGGCTCCTTGAGCAGTTCCAGAATCGCGCATGTTTTGGTTCGTCGCTACATCGCTCAGTCCGACGTCCATCGGTTGCATACCAACTGACTTTCTTTCAATCTCCTATGCTTCCTCTAATCTTAAGTACTGGCTTTCTTTACGATTGAAGTCAATACTAGTGGTAGGCTGCTTCATTTTAATCCATTTTCCGAACACAGTCTCCGGATGAATGACACAGACTAATTCCATAAAAACCATGTCCTCATTGGGGATGCTTACTTCCGTCACCGCAGTATTGAATCGGTTCATGAAAAATTTCAACTACTCATTGCGTCTCTAGAACAATCCCGATTGGGACATGACATCCTTCGATTGCGCTATATAGAGCCTGAACTGGTCAAGGAATTTTGTTGCAAGTTGGTCAAAGGTAGATATAGATCTCGTGGGAAGTCTGAACCACATAGATGCAACTCCTTTTAGAAAGATAGGGAACATCAACAGCGAACGGCCTCTAGAGCATTGGTTCCATCCATGTACCAACTGTACTTGTATAGATAGGGTTTTGGGTCCTTTGTCCCATTGTGGGAGGGGATAGCTGGCATAGTGAATTTGTCTGGATACCTTTCATTGAAGATTTCATCAATAAAGAGAGTCCAACTTGAAGCAGAACCCCATTCATCATCTCTTCCGTTTTTATTCTCGTCTATCAATCGTTTGACCATGTTTGCTATGTGTATCTCTGATGTCCAGTAGTCCTAGGGATGGCAATCAGTCACTATACCAAGTGTTTGGCTCTGAAAATGGTCTTGGCGTGTGCGTTGAAGTCTGGGGATCTCCTGTCTTCAGGAGAGCCACTCCCGCAGGACCCTGTTGGCTCGTAGTTGGCCTGATTGGAGGCAGTTTGGACATTTCTAGCATCATCGAATGCATTGGAATTTTATTCCATTTGGTTGTCTTACTCTCCATCTTATGAATCAGAGAGATGTATAGTTAGCTATGTCTTCTAAGGAGGTCTTCACTCCTTGATTCAAGTTCAGAATAGGCTGCCTTGTGGCGAATGAAGTGCTTGCATTTCCATCCACGTTAAGTCCCATTGTCACCCTTTTCTGTAGCCGTTTTTTATTTCTTCTATTTACATCAGAAATGGAAGAATTCTCTTATTCTATAGCAGCCGCGGGTTCAGGCATAGTCCTTGTAGTAGGATTTGATCGTAGGGTTATGATAGCATTAAGCTTATCCGATAGAGCCTTCTGGCTACTTTCCATTTTTTTGGATGATCTCATCAACCATTTTATTTAACTCATCCCTGGTGACAACTTCGTGCTAAATGGAGGATGCTGGCGCTTTGTTTCCTAATTTAGCACCACTTACTTCAATTTGTTGGAGATTAACTTCTTCTCCAGCTACTATCGCCCCTATGGATCTTCTAAAGGCAGTTCTTCTTTTCTTCTAGGGGCTATTGATTCCCAAACATCGAGTTCCTCAAGCAAAGATTGAGGATCTAACTTCTAGACTTATGGGATCTAAAGTAGATAGCTAGATCTGGATCCTAAGTTGGGGTTCTCAGTGAAAGAACCAAAATGTTAACCTAAAAAATTGATCAACACATTGGTTTAAGTTTGACAACACTAGCCCTGTTCTGACAGAGCAATATCATAGATCACAAATATGGAAAAAGAACAACAAAGGAAAGAACACATGGAATTTTTGTAATGGTTCGGTTGTTAATGAACTACGTCCACTTTATAGTTTTATTATAGACTGATTACTGTTATAAGAAGTATTTGATTACAAGGCTTTGATTGTCACTAGGTAGATTGAATCCCTAGAGATGGAATCCACTGAGAATCATAGTAAATCCCTTTGGAGATTGTTGTGAGGGAGGTAGAGAGTGAAGAATGTTTTTAGCAGAGCTTCAGCAACCAGTTCGGAGAAGATCATGTTGTAGGTCGGATGGTATTTATAAGGTTCGGAGAGTTTCTGAGCCAGGCCACTTCGTTAATTTCTCGCAGGTAGGTACAGAACGACCTAGGGAGGTCTAGCTCACGATCCGAGCCAAAACCATGGATCACTAGCGATCCATAGACTTGGCTCGCTCGTGGGTTATCGACTTAGCTCTCCTTTCCATTGCCTCGCCTAGTTAGCTCATTGAAGACTCACGGGCAAGCATGGATCGCCGGCGATCCATGGCAAACTGTTCACTTTGCATTTTTCCCAAATCCTTCTGCCTTTCTTCTCCTCTTCCATGCACCGTAGTGACCCACTATTTTTGTATGTATTGCTAGCGATCCACAGGGTATGGATCGCTGGCGATCCAAGCACTTAGACTATTTTGGACTTTGGAGTTTGAGATGTTTCTATGGTCTTGTATCGTCATTGTTTGCATAGTCTCATTGCATGTTGCTTCATCTTGATGACTATCTACTAGCTGGTTGTGCTTTGACTGTTGATTGGGTTGAAAGAATGCTGGCCTTTTGATTGAGTTGATCTCAGTCGCTACCTTAGTAATATAGCTTGGCTCTCGTTAATTCCTTAACTTAACCTCTTTGGTTAAGTTTAAGTCATTATGATGTCACGAAATTGCTCTGTTTTCTAGTGGGTCCTGGTGGGTTAAAAACTCAAATAACAAAGTCCATGAAGTGGACTAGAGTATAAATGATTTGATGAAAATCTCTAAGTCCTTGATGCGAACTAGAGTACTCTAAGTCCCTGAAGTGGACTTGAGTATAAACGAGTTGACAAAAATATCTAAGTCCCTAATGCGAATTAGAGTACTTTAAGTCCCTGAAGTGGACCAAAGTATAAATGATTTGATAGAAATTTTAAGTCCCCAAATCATAGGCTAACTCGAAACCCAATAGGTGGACATACGAGCTTTTAGTCATGTGCTATCTAATGGGTTCCGATCTCAAATCAACGGAAGAGGCCAAGCTGTCAACAGTGAGATACAACCTTTAGTTATAGCTTCAGCTTGGCATGGCCTGTTGGGTGCGTTTCCACCACCGAACCAAAGAAGGAAAGCATCGACCGAACCAAAAGGGGGAAGGCCGTACCGAACCAATCCACTAACTACCGAATCAACTCACCACCGGATTCACCTCCACCGGACCAAGATACGCCTCCATCACCGAACCAAACACTCCCTAAGCACTGCCGAACCAAGCACATATCCTCACCACTGCCGAACCAACCCCTAGCCGAACCAACCAACTTCCCATGATTAGCCGAACCAACTCCACCCATTGCCGAACCAAAGCACTACCGAACCAACTCACACTCACCCCTCTCCACCGAACCAAGGCCTCACCGATCCAACATTGCCAGGCCAGATTGCTTCAGCCCAGGCCCATCAGCAGCTATATACATCCAGGACCCCTGCTCTCAGCCTCACTCTATAAATAGAGGGGCAGGGGTACAACAAGGGAGACAACTTTGAGAGCTCAAGCACGGATAGAACTTTCAAACAACTTTCAGATGCTTTTAATCAAAGCTTTGTACTTGTAATCTGAACAGAAAAGGAGAATAACATATAAAGTGGACGTAGGCACATTCTGGCCGAACCACTATAAATCTGTGTGTCTTTTACAGTTTAGTCCATCTATTTTATATATTTGCATAAATCACCCAAATCACTAAGAACAACATATAATCAACTAAATCATACGACTTGGAGGTGTTTGCCCATTTTTTGTGCAAACATTTTTGGTGCTTTCACTGAGAACTCGAGCTAGAAGCTTCAGCTTCTCCCACTCAACCTTCTTCCCAACAGCATCGGTCATTGCTTGGAAAACATGCCTCCCAGGCAGAGGAAAGATGCTAGCAAAGGAAAGAACATCGCAACTAGCAGTATCCCAGATCCAGTAATCAGAGATCAAGAGAATCGTCATGTTCCAACAGCAAATGGAAATCAGGCAAATTCGACAGCCCCTGCTACGGAACAACCAATTACTAGGGCAGATCTGGACAGGGTTGTGGCTGAAGTAACTAACCGCTTCGCTTCTCAACAAGAAGCCTTGGTGGACCAACTCATGTCACGCTTAAGGGATGCTGAAGAATCCAACCGCAACACCGAATCATGGGGTGAGTCACAGTCTGGTATAGTGGCAGTCGACTATTTCGCCAAATGGGTGGAAGCAGAACCTCTAAATAAAATATCTTCGGCAAAAGTTATTAACTTCTTGATCAAAAATGTTCTATGCAGGTACGGGGTTCCACTCAAAATCATATCGGACAATGGACTTCAGTTTAACAGCGAGGAGTTCGCCAACTGGTGCCAAGAGCACGGAATTCACAAAAGCTTCTCATCTGTGGCTTATCCCCAGGCAAAAGGTCAAGTCGAAGCTGCCAACAAAATTCTTAAAACTCTAATCAAGAAGAAGCTTGAAAAGTCAAAAGGCGCTTGGATGGATGAACTTCCTACGGCACTTTGGGCCCACCGCACGTCTTTCAGAACATCAACAGGGCATACTCCTTTCTCTTTGGCATACGGATCGGAGGCTATGCTCCCAGTCGAAACTGTAGTGTCATCCCACCGTAGGATCCACTACAACCCAAAAGAGAACGAAGAACTCCTCCACATGTCTTTGGATCTAATCGAAGAAAGAAGAAATGATGCAGTACTCAAAGCAGCATCTCACAAGAAAAAAGTGGCAGCACAATACAACTCCAAAGTCAAGCATCGCATCTTACAAGAAGGAGATCTTGTCCTCAAGCGAATCTTCCCGCGCCTCGGAGCGCTAGATCCCATCTGGGACGGACCATATGTAATTCATAAAGATCTCCACAACAGAGTTTATATTTTGTCAACAGTAGACGGAGAGGTGTTACAGAGGGCATGGAACATCCAACACCTTCGTCGATACTTTTCTTAACTTGTACTGCCCATATAAAGTGGATTAACAAAGAGAATCAGTGGACGTAGGCATTTTCGTGCCGAACCACTTTAAAAATCTTGTCTCTTTTTAACTTGTTCCTTTATATCTTGGCTGCTTGTTAAGCTTTATCCTTTTCTGTTGAACAAAATCCTGTGTAATGGCATCTCCATTCTAGACACTTCACGGTGCAACCTCACCTGGACAAGACCTAACAGGCACTATATGAATCTATGCCCTCGCCAATGAGACACTTTTGCTCCAACATCCCTCTGCTGCGGGTTAAATCATTTCTCGCGACGGCCCTCAAAGCCAACTGTAATGAGCCAATTATAAGCCACCGAGGAGGCCGAAAATAGCCTAGGCAGCTCATTACGGCGTTCGGCTCACCGGCAACTGTGAACCGATTATAAGCCCCAACATAAGTTGTGGCCAGCCAGGGGTAGTTCACAATTGACGATCGGCACCCGCGCTAGCCGGCCACGGTAAATCGAATAATACCCACAATTACGGGCCATAATGGCCTGGGTAGTTACCGTGCGCGATCTCGGCTCCGATGTGTCTTAAGTACGGCTGTGGTAAAAAAGAAAACTCCTCGCGGAGGCGTAAGATGGGTGACAAATGTCTCCAAGACTCACAGCTAGGGAAAGTGACTACAAAGCCCGTTTGCCATGAACTTAAGCGCGTCGAAGGCCTTCCGTGATTGGAAGTTTTACTATTTCTTGTATTTCCATTTTATTTATAAAAACTTTCCTCCTATCCTCTATAACGATCGCTAAAGTACAAGACACAAAATGGGAGACACTCGCTAATGGGAATAAGAACTCACAGCTGGATGGCAGGTCACTCAGCTGCATTCCACATCCGATTACACAAGGCATTCAAAGCTACCGTCTACAGCTAAAACTTAAAGGGCGGTACTTTCTTCTCTTGTACATAAATATGTGACCATAATTTATTCACACATCACACTAACATTGCAAGACATGGAATTATATTTTTAGCAAGAACTTAGCGTCAAACACAATTGAATTACTAACACATGCACAACTATATTTTATGCAACACATTGAAATAACGACAGCATTCAAACATGTCAAAATCAGCTTATGTTATAAAGTTACATGCCAAAAATCAAGTTGTTCGTTACATAATCACAGCCTGAAAATTACATTAATATTTTAAGACTAACATAGACAGCGATGTCAAGTAAACTGAAAAATGTTCAGATCAAGCCAAGGAGCCGATTGCATCAGGGCTTCACCTCTATCCTGCTGGCCCTCCGAGGTCTACTTAACCGCCGGATCAGGACTCCCAGCATGCTGACCAGAGGTAGTTGGCTCTTCAGAGGTCCCGCCTGTCCAATTCAGGAGAAGAATTCATTGAACGAACAATAAGCAACCAAGCTATGAAAAGACTAAAAGGGAAGACTTACCAGTATCTGTTCCTTGATCATCATCCCCCAACAGCACGCCTACCTCCTCAGCAGCAAGCATCCGCATGCCCTCCTTCACCGCCACTTTCTCCTCCTTAGTGAATTAGGCCGTAACCCATCCATTCTGAAGGCCATGCCACCCTCCTTATCCGCATCAGCCTTGGCCTCCTCCAGAGCCCGGAGATAAATCCTGGCCATGATCCGGGGATAATCATCCATCCAGGATAAGTTGCCCTGCTTCCAAGTACGAAAATACATATCCTGAAGCATCTCATCCATCATCCCCTCGTTCTCCTCAAACTCCCTCATTCGGACCTCAGAAGCCAACAGCTTTGCAACGGCATCAACCCTCTCCGATCGGTATCGCGAGCGGTCAGCCTGAAGGGATTTCCTCATTGCCTCCATCTCCTCCTTCAGCTTGGCTTGAGCAAGCTCCGTGGCTTCAAGCTTCCCAGATAACTCCTCTACCCGCTTGAGATCCGCTTTCCGAACCTCATCCACCATTGCAATGGCCATATCGATCCGTTCCTTGCAGATGGCCTCCATTTTCCGCAGCTCGGCTCTGCTAGCCTCTTCCATAGTTTTCTTTAGCCGTTTGGAGGCAGCCTCATGCTGAGAGTTCTGGATGGCCTGATCGGCAAGTTGCTTGGCCTGGTCGGCAACCACTAGCCGCAATCTTATGTTGGCACTCCCAATTTCCTCCCTGGCCTTGACCAGTCAGGCGTGATGCCCCATCAACTTCCTAGTCTCCTCAGCAACCCGATTATATTTGCCTTGGCTTCATCCCCCATAGTTACAATTCGAGTAGTAAGCAAATCAAGGTCCAGGGACTTGGCCTCATCAAGCACCCTTACCATAGGATTGCGAGGGAGAAGGTGCTCACCAGTAACCTCGTCAAAGGAAATATCATAAGAACCCGGATCTAGATCTAGATGACCCGCAAATGGATTACGAGCCAAGCCGCGACGATCAATGTGAGTAACGGTAGGATTCTCTGATGGATGCGGAGAGGGTATGAACTCAGTATCCTCCTCCATGATATCATGAATAGGCTGGGTTGGGGGCTGAGGTCCAGGTGAAGGTTCGAATAAGGAGCGCCTCCTCCTTTTCTTTTGAATATCCTCTTCAATAACTCTGAGAAGAGGACGGTAGCCGACTACGTCCCTGGAACGGTTGGTCGGAGGCTTTGGTTTAGCAGAAGCTTTGAGGAGTTTGAATTGTTCGAGACGGTGCCGAATGTCTGATGTCTTGGCCACCCTACCCGTTCCTGGAATAAAAACCAAGTGTTACAAGCATGCATGGGACTATAATCCAAGGAACCTGTGAAGTTAAAAGAGGAGTCAAAAATTCACCTTGAGTCGCCGGAGTTACCCTAGCTGAAATGATCGTGGAAGATGGATCGGCACCATTCCTGGCCTTATCAGTTTTCTTTGGCTTCTCCACCAAGGCTGATCCTTCCTCCAACCCCTCAAAAGCCTGGCGGAAATCATCATCTGTCCACTCTTGGATCTCCCCTGCTTGCCCAGAAGACAAAGCCCCGGCGCCATCACCGCTCTGTCCTTCGCCACCATCACCATTATCACCTTCTCCATCACCTCCGCTCTCCTCCTCGCATCTTTCCTCCTCTACATTTTCCTCCTCCGAAACATCTGGACATGTGCTATGGGAGGGTCCATCGAATTTCTTGAGCTTCTTTCCCCGACGACTGGAGGTATCGAGAAGGGTTTCCTCTTGCTGCTCTTCGTCGTGGCCCCTCCTTTAGCTTTGACAGCCCTCTCCTCAGCTGTGTCTCTCTGCTTGACCACAGACTGATGCGGTAGAATCAAGTTGTGCTGCAGAAGAGTAGCATTCCTGATCAGGTAAGAAGCTGACCTCTCCCTTCCCGAAATGGCTTCTATCTCCGCAGCCATCTGAACCAGGCGATCTTTCTCCACGACCGCAATGCCACCTGTCGCTAGCAAGGAATAAAAACGCATAAGAAAAAGCATTGCAGTTAGAATGGAGATTATAAATAAGCTTCAACTTACAGCCAGAGGTAAATCGACGGATAGAAACAGAGTCATCCTTGACGAAAAACCATTCTTTATTGAACATGCTGAACTTCAAATATAAGTCCAGGACCGGCTTGAAGGACAAGGCCGATTCCAAGCTGATGTATGGAGACCCCTTCTTATAACCCCTCAAGTTGTACAAATACCAGATCTTCCGGTTGGAAGAGGGACGCCCGTATTTTCTCTGGAAAATGATGAATAGACTCACCAAGATAGCATAGGAATTGGGCTGAAGCTGGAAAGGGGCCACCTTCAAGTAGGTAATGAAGCTGACTATCCAAGCATTGATCGGGGAAATGGCCCCGCACATGCAATGGTACCTACTATAAGCGAAATATCCTTCAGGGGGGTTGTACGGCATCACTCCCTCCCACTGCAATAGCATACATGCTCTATCAATCCCAAAAGAGCGAGAAATAACATCAAGCTGCTCCTCTTTGAGGGAGCTAGGAAAGCAGTCAGGAGGAGAGTTTAAGAGCTCCTGAGGGCCATATCCATCCACTAGTGATCTCGGTGTGGGCCCACGTCGCCCTGGGTCCGGCTGAACTGGGGGCACAACGGCGGACTCTCTTCTGTCCATAGATTTCTTTTTATCAAATCGAGTTTCCACTTTATGAGACATTTATCTGCAACACCGGAAAAACATATTGTTAGAACAAGGAGTATGGAATCATAAACAAACAAGTACATGCAGCCTAGAATCTCATTCGCAATTCAAAACGTAAAAGACTGATCAGTAGTTTGAGACTAAAAGCCCATTCGGCCTCGTACTTCTCAAACTCATCCGGTAGTTCAAGGCACGAAGGATCATTCGGCACACAAACTGTCGAATTCATTCGGTAAAACAAGGCAAAAAGTTCACTCGGTACTAAGAGTCTCCGGGTTCATTCGGCACTCGACTCATTCGGTAGTCCGAAACGTAAAAGCCATTCGGCGAAAGAAGGCTAAATCACCTGGTTCGGTAATCTAACGTGATTCGACAGTGAGTTTGATTCGGCAGTGAGTTTGATTCGGCAGGAGAGAATCTGATTCGGCTATCAAACTTGGTAGGGAATAAAGAAGGCATAACACCCATACTTATAGGCAAATAGAAGTGACCGGACCAACTGGTCCGGCGCTCGTGATCGAATGAGGATGATAAGGTTAGACGGCATAAACAAAGCACGGCATATGCCCCGCTTTGGGGGGCAAGTGTTGGGCGCGTTTTCCACCACCGAACCAAAGAAGGAAAGCATCGACCGAACCAAAAGGGGGAAGGCCGTACCGAACCAATCTAACTACCGAATCAACTCACCACCGGATTCACCTCCACCGGACCAAGATACGCCCCCATCACCGAACCAAACACTCCCTAAGCACTGCCGAACCAAGCACATATCATCACCACTGCGGAACCAACCCCTAGCCGAACCAACCCACTTCCCATGATTAGCCGAACCAACTCCACCCATTGCCGAACCAAAGCACCACCGAACTAACTCACACTCACCCCTCTCCACCGAACCAAGGCCTCACCGATCCAACATTGTCAGGCCAGATTGCTTCAGCCCAGGCCCATCAGCAGCTATATACATCCAGGACCCCTGCTCCCAGCCTCACTCTATAAATAGAGGGGCAGGGGTACAACAAGGGAGACAAGTTTGAGAGCTCAAGCACGGATAGAACTTTCAAACAACTTTCAGATGCTTGTAATCAAAGCTTTGTACTTGTAATCTGACAGAAAAGGAGAATAACATATAAAGTGGACGTAGGCACATTCTGGCCGAACCACTATAAATCTGTGTGTCTTTTACAGTTTAGTCCATCTATTTTATATATTTGCATAAATCACCCAAATCACTAAGAACAACATATAATCAACTAAATCATGCGACTTGGAGGTGTTTGCCCATTTTTTGTGCAAACATGGCCTATAACTTAAGGTGGAGCTTATGGAGAGGCTTCGAGATCTTGATAGTGAATTATCAATGAAACTTGTGAAAATTATTACAAGTACTTGAAATGGGATGAAATTACTTTGCTATTGAAGTAATGATTCGCTCGATGATTAATCAAGAATCAATAAACTTTTATTCATAATCTCAAAAATTCCCTACAAATTATTCGAAAGTTTGGGATCCATGCCCATGCATCTGCTACTAAGAATAAAAAAACAAAAGAAACACATGTCTAACTTGTCCAAATTATGTACACTGACACAAGACGCAAACTATTTCTTTGATTTCTTCTCCCTCTTTGGTTTTTCAGGAGTTGAATCGGTCGAGCGTCTTTTCGAGATCCTTTGCCGCCCTTAGTAGAGGCACTTGAGGAAGGAGGAGGAACCTTAATAGAAGTTGTCTCGCCAGGTAGGATGAATTATAGAGGCCTGAGGTGAGGATCTTCAACCGCCACCACATCGGGATCGCACTTGACTTCACGTTTCGACTTTTCCTCCTCTTTAACGTTTTCTCCTTGCTGAGTTTAGTGGTATGCTCCGAAGCACCTGTGACTACAATGTCATCAAGCTCTTCAAAAAATGATGGGTTTTCAGGCTTGTCCTCATCGAGTACCCCAATTACTTGAGCATCAAGCCTTAGAGTATATGTAGCAGCCGGATCCTCGGCCATTTTTCCTTAATGCTCCATAGCGACATTGCTCCTAGGAGTTAATTCAGAACCAGGATGACCTTCAAAAATTCATTAAAATGCGAGTATTAGTCTATAGTCGTTATATGCCACATAACTTTTTTGATTTTAAGGAGCTCAATATGGTACAGGCATCCAATTGGCTCTCAGTAGTCATCGGGGTACTCACTCCAATGACGGGAGACAACATGTGTGGGCCAAGTCCGTGCCTGTCTAGATCATAGCCGACGTGTTGCCCTATGGGTTGGGAGGATGACGTTTCGGTCGATTGAATAGGAGGAGGACCCTGGCGTTGTGTTCTGGAAGGCCCTATGATATCTTCTTTTTTCTTAAGCGGTGCAGTAACTTTGCAGAATTGAAGTTTTGTGGCAGCCAAATCAGACGGCTTGTTTCCCTGGAGCACTTCCTGCGCAAGTGCCTCTTCATCAAGCTCTACCGCTCCTAACTCTTCTTACTTGATTTTTGTGATGATCTCCCAAGCTTTGACAACCAATTCGAGATAGCTTGCGCCTAGAAAAGTCGAGTCGCAGTGAAGGAGAACTTGTGCATTGTATCCAGCGATGAGCGGATCGAACAAGCACTTGATCTCTTCCCTGCTGGACTCAGTCGCTGCCTCAACTCGTGAGTTGGCTTCTACAAGTACCTCTTTACTACCCTATTCATGGGCGACTTCTTTCAAGACTTCAAATTGGGTGAGTTTTTCATCGAATTTCATCTTTAAGTTCCTTTTTTCAACAAACTCTTCACAGTATTTCTACGACTCTTCTTATGCCTTAATTTTTTCTTCCCTCTCTTTGAACAATATTTTTTCTAGACCCTCGACGCGATGGGCTAAGACCTCTTTTTTCTTTTGTAAGGAGTCTTTCTCTAAAGCAAAGGTGCCACTGCGTTGAAGTGCAGCATCCAGTTCCCTATTATGCGAAGTCTCCAGGCGACTTATTGCCTCAACCGTTTCCTTCACATTTTTCTTTGCCTCGGCAAGTCGAGCCATACATTTGAGCAGATCAGTGTCTTGATGTTGGATAATATATTTTTCATGAATAGCCTCTGCCTTAAGGCGAGCAATATCATGCTGGTGCTCGATGGAACTTTTAAGACTTTATCAGCTAAATGGATGAAACTTCATGCTGGACATACACGTCATTCATGCATACTAACGAACTTTCTTTGGAACTTCCAAGAATGATGTGTATAGAGGAAAGAAACTTGAGCCCGTCGAAGAAGCTTTTAGGGAAAGTAGCTTTGAGTTCAGCTAGTTTCTCTGCTGTGGTAGAATCTTGGGAAGGAACCGGGGGGATCTGTTCAGATGCAACCAGTGGATGTTTGTGATGCTCGAGAGATTGCCATATGCTTGATGACCCGGAGTGTTGGCCATGGGGAGCAGAAGCTTGGGAACCTCTATGTGAAGATTTTCCTCCGCTATGAGCATAAGGGTTTGATGGATCGCCTTAGCGTGAAGCGTGTGTATGAGACTTCCTTCCAGACGAAGAAGAAGATTCTCGAGAATAATAGTCTCTATCCCGTCCTTCATCTTTGTCTCATTGTCTTCTAGATTCAGAATCCTAACTTGAGTGGTAGTAAGCGGAAGATCCACGGAGACGATTGAAAGCATGCAAGTGAGACATTGCACTTGTAAAAGACAAATAGGAGCAATTAGGAGTTGTTATGTGAAGAGTTAATCACAAGTGGATGGAGGAGTGCAAGTGCTTGTGTGTGTCATAGTGTTTTCCCCCGAGGGACCAGTAACATTAGCTTTACTTATTGGAATTTTTTCTCCTCTGTTAGAAGGTTGCACTCCTTCGCCGCTTCTCGCAGGTGAGTTAAGCCCTTCGATGTCAAGATTGGTGAAGCTGTAATTTAATAAATCGTCCGGATCGGAATATCGGAGAGTCCCTTCAACGATCTCTCCATCTGTTGAGAAGACGTTTCCTTTTCAACCGAAGTTATGATGAGTCTTGGGGTTTGCCCGGCCATCCCTTTTCGTATCTTATAGCTAAACTTTTTCTCTTCTTCGAGGGAGGTTGCGAGTGGCTAGGGTATGGCACTTCAACTGCTGGCATTTTTCCAAGGTCTTTTCTAGGCCCTAAATCTTGCGATTCCTTTATCTTCCCCTCTTCGGTGTTTTCTTGGGTTCCCCTAGCAGGGGCACTGTAGGGTCATTTATTTCTTCCCTTCACTCGAATACAGTCTTCGAAATCTCTTTGCTTCTAGGGAGACCAATTTTGCAGCCGTCTTCTAACAGTCCGAATAATAAGAGCAACTCATCGGTGACGAGGAGTTTGATGTCCCGATCCTCCACAGGAGTAGCGCAAACGGCCGCAACAGCCATGGATTACCCAATGCCATTAGGTTAAGGGTGGACACCTAAAAGAATTTAAGATATTGGTACGATTAAGGAAGAAGCCGCGACTTGAATCTTTGAACTAAAGACGAAGGCAGAAAAGGAACTTACGTTCTTCCAGCCATCTTCATACGAAGCCAGGAGCCAACGTACATAGAACCATTCATGTTTGATTAGGGAAAGCTTATTCCATACGCCCATTAAGAACTGGCATTTAGGCAGGGGTTCAAGAAAGACATACGAAGAACTATCAGTCCATCTTCTAAAATTGTAAATGTATCGGATGTCTTCAGGAGTAAAGGACGAAATAGAACATTCATGAAGAGAGAAAAAGTTCCATCGATAAAAGCATAACCGTTAGGGTATAGTTGAGTAGAAGCGATCCCTAAATATCTCGATATTTCTCGAACATCAGAATGGAAGGGAGGCACACATCCGGCCTAGCACATGAACTTGTTACATGCAGTATATCCGGCTAGGGGAAAGTGAGATCTGTTTGATGTCGACAGAACTAGGATGTCTTCGAAAGGAACCCCATGGATATAACATAATCGACGAAGAGTGGCTTCTCGATTCTGGACACTTATGAGTCCGTCGGATTTTTCAGAATGATGGCATCCTCTACAGCATCAGGAGCTGGATCACTAACATCCATAGGAAGAACTGGGATTTGGAAAAAAAATTGCTTGTAGGTCAAGTGTCTGTACTTGTTATGTTCGCTGACTTGGTCCACGTTTATCAGATAATGTAGCAGAACTTGATCTCGCGGCCGATTCAGTAGACATTATAGTTGATTGCTTCGTGTAACCTATGGTTTGTGGTAGCTATACTTAGCAGACAATCAATATTAGAAATAATAACCTGTTCCCCTATGTCGTGTGTGAACTAGTGCATTGCAATATGAAATAAACATAAGCAGTTTGGAACTGAAGAAACAAAAGTAAAATTTCGAAGCTTGGAAGCTTCAACCAGAGAGATAGTCATCGCTGACCATCTGAATCGATGTGAAAAATAATCAGCAACCGAAGTTTTAAGACTGGATGTTAACATTCTGAGTTATGAAGTCCATTGTTCAAGTGTATTTGGATTTTATACTAAGTTCATGTTAACCAGATTGGAAACTTGTTTGATCAAACTTAAGTCCATTGGTCCAAGTATGCAAGTCACTTATTCTTAGTCATTTTATGTTCGGGCAAGGCAGTATGTAGTTAAATGTTTGAACGACTTAAGTTAAGATTGCCATTATAGTCAACATCGATCCCTGCCTTAGATGCTGATCCCTATGCTTTACTCTCGTAGCCGACCCCTACACTCAGACTCACTTGACAATACTAACCCCTTCCCATTGGCCTACATAGTGAACCCACTATTTTAACCTTTGTTAGCGATCCCTGAAATCCCTTCTAGCCTAGATGTCGATCCCCATACTTAACTTTTTAGGACGAACCTACTTTTTAATTATTGGACCGACCCATATTTATAAGCCTCTATACTGATCCCTCAAGTAAATGAATTCCTTACGACCCTTCCCATCTCTAATACCGACCTCATTATGGCTACCTCACACTGATCCCTCACCTGACAAAATCACAATATCATGCTGATCCACCTCCTTATTTTTTATCCCCTTATCCCTTTCCTTCCCCTTCTTCCTTCTCCTACTCCTTCTCCTCCTCTCCCGCATGGCATAACTAGCCCCGCTAGGTAATACGCCTAATAAACACTCAAATGCATCTAAGCATGAGATTCACGATCTAATCACACAAATACGAAGAGATTATACCTATTCGATTTGGATTGTAAGGCTGAATCTTAGGTTAGGAATGAATGGATGGTAATTGAGGTCGTAGATGTGGATTCGCACTTGTAAAAGAGTGGCCTATCCTGTTTCAGAGCATTCGGCTAAGGGATGGATGAGAAAATTAAAAAGAGTTTAAGTGTTGGGAATATAAAATGAAAGGAGAGGAGGAGAAGACGCGAGTTTTTATATGAGAGAAAGAAGGGGAAGAGGAACCGGTCACTCCCCAGTGACCCTGTCATAATATTAAAAAGGGATCGACCTTAAGGTATGCTGATCCCTATCCATATAGATTCACCAAGAGATCGGCATACCAAATGCCGGTCCCTCCTACATAATAATAATAATAATAATAATAATAATAATAATATATAAATATATATAAGTAGAAAATAATAAAAGAATAAAAATATATATATTAGAAGACAGGGGGAGATGTCCATAAACGATGGATGCAAGTGAAATAGAAAGGTGAACAGAAGATAATGGCAGATGTTTGAAAACTAAATGGCAACTAGTATCATGAAGATTAAATTATGAACAGAAAAATACAAAATGAAACAACTTGGCGAAGACTAACAAACATCCAAACACATCCTGGAGCTAATAACATAAACGTGTATGTGAGTGTGCTCGAAATTGATTCAAGAATTTGACCTTTTGAAATTAACTAATGTCACGGTCATGCCTAAGACAGTCGAGTTCGAAGACGAATTAGATGAAGGAAAATCTTTAGGCCCTACATGATTAAGTTTGTGTATGCTAATCGAATATGAGGCAGTTTTGCATTATTGAAGATCGATATGGGAATAGAGACATCCAAAAGGTTGGATGAACTTCCTTCCGACGACTCAGACTTTTCTATTTCAAAGCACGTCATGTTACTTACAAGACGTACTTTGGGAAGCAAGTGTTACCGATACCTTGGCGTAGCTGCATTGGGTCAATCGTGCAAGATAGATTCGATTGTTGATGAAAGGAACGACCGTGAGGCAATGGTTACAAGACCCAGATATATAGTCCTGATAGTTATACGAAGCTCGGGTTGAGCATAGTTGATAAACAGATAGTGCCAGATGTCAAAGAGATGAATGTCAGCTTGGATAAAATAGGGGTCGGTATGAACGTCAAAGGATGGGTCGGCATTAGCCTAGTGGCGTGACTCATGGAGGGGTTGGCAGGGCGTGACTTGAGAAGGTTGGACCAGCAAAGCACTCATATGAAAAATGGATCGGTATTACCTTCTCTAGGTTGAGGCTAGAACTAGAACATTATGAGAACTAAAGATCTACCAGTCCGAACGCTATGATATTTGGAGCAACATCAATATATACCACAAGAAACTCATTATAGGGATCGCTAGCCCAAATTCAACCCATGGAGGGGTTGGTAGCGACCCCTATCCATTGAGAGTTGGGCCCAGTCATGCCCATGGTAGGCTCATATGTTTGAGAGGGTCCAAATGCTGAAGTTTCAGTCAGATTGGAGGCTACCTTCATCTATAAATACAGGCACAGGGGACCATTTTGAGGGACTTTTCAGGTTGCAAGTGAAATTCTGTAATTATTGTAATCAACTTCTTTTGTTATTTTTTGATCTCTTACTATTTCTTAGTGATTATAACTATAATTAAGTGAATTATGAAGAAATAAAGAGAGTATTCAAGGTGGACGTAGGCAATCAACGTCGAACCATTATAAATCTCGCTGTATTTGCTTTCTACTGTATTTTTCTTGGTATTCGGTGTCGTTCCACAGTTTTCATTTAATTTCTTCATTTATTTCAATACTTAAAACTATTCTTGGGTGTTTGTGGCCAATTTGGTTGCGAACATTGATTATAAGGATCTATGTTTTTTATTTTGATCCTTAGTTGAATTTATGACATGGTAGACTTAGGATAACTTGATCAGTTCTCTTCCTTTCTAAAATGTAAATGGTAAATGTTGATACTATGTTTATAGATTGGGTAGAAAAATCTAGAATTAGCAACCTCTAGAAATGAAGAAATTGCATTATTTGATTTTTAAGGGTGGACTTGTGCTATTGGGCCTTGTTTATTCTTTTCTTTACTTTAGTTTATATAATATAAATTATGTATGCAATTCAAATTCAAGCCCAACAACAACCAAAAATCAATTCTACCACATAAATCAATTTTCAATAACCCTTTTATTAATTACTTCCTGATCTATATTAATAAATTTATTTATCAACATAACTTTATGTTAATAAAATTCAGTTTGTCATTACTTTCAACAGAACATTTCTTATCAAATTCTAAACCAATAGTTAATTTTAAATAATCAATGCTAATCTCACTTTATTTATCATTTAATCAATAATTAATTACTTCTCGACAATGGGTTATTGCAGGCTCCTCCCTTAAGAAAACTGTGTCCTCGCAATTACTTATAAGGGAAAATATATAACCAACTAGATCAATTCTAGCTCTCTACACCATCAATTAATAATAAAAAAAATTTAGGATAATATCATTCCATGTGCTCTTGAGTCTCCTACGTACAATCTAGTGGATTATCATACCATTGCACCATTACCAGAGGGACTCTTTTACTCCTGAGCTATTTGATTTCAGAGTCAACTATCTTGACTGTTTATTGCATGTAAGTTGTTAACAAGAAATCTCGCTAACCTCCCAAAGCTAAGTTATTGCTAACACCTCAAAGGAAAATGTTAAAAGTAATCGATCTATTCAAAACCTCTTTCAAATGAGTTGGTTTGAGCAAAACATCTTCAAAAGGCTGTTTCATGGAAATGTTAATTATAGATAAGAAGATCAATCAACTCATTCAAACAGAAATTAAAAAGAGTACAACTTATTCATGAACCTTTTCGATTGGGTCGAAAGGGTCATTCATATCCCCTTTTAAATGAGTCGAAAAGACCATTTTGTCTTTTAAAGGAGAATTCACTTTCACTTTCAAAATAATAGTTTCTGCTGCCATGGAAAGTATTTCTTCGAAAGGGTTATATATGTTGAAATATCCTAGCCCCTATCGAAGATATCCAACCAACAAACATAACTCAATATTCATGCATCGAGTCCTTTTCGAAACGCCCCTTTCGATCAGGTCGAAAGGGTGTTTACTCTTTCAAAGTGGGCTCAATGTACAATATACAAGTTCTATATTCAATATGCAATGGAATAACATTTTGGACAATATAAATTTCATGAACTTATTAATGTCGAAACATCATCATCTTAATTTAACATTGATATCATGAAACATGATGATAGTATGATTTGAATACACATTGTCTAAGTTGATCCCATTGCATCACATAAGTCAAATAGGAGTTAAGAAGATAAGTAAGCATCGTGTACAATTGGTCATTAGTCAAGCTAACGGTCGAAATGATCTTTCTCATATATAAAATCTATACTGAATCCATGTGCTTCCTCCTTTTGCATTTATCCAAATTGAGTTACAAGTTAGAGAGGTCTTTTCCAAATTGATTTAGGGTTACAAAGGTTTGATTTGCTAGGAATTGAGAGAGAGAATGCAGAATTCCAAAATTTAGTCCCCTAACTTGGACCCTTAGGGTCGTATTTATAAATGCAGGTTGACCACCTTCTGCCTTCATCCTTTCAACATGGTCAAAAGACCTTCTCCAACATTTCGCATCCATTCAATGTGGTCGAAAGGCCTTTCTCCTATCCTTTCTTATTCTTCTTTCGCCTTCACCCTTTTGAATAGACCTTTCGACCTAGTCGAAAGGATTACCTTGATGTCCTTTCATTACCGCTACAGTTTGGGCTCCTATTTACTTTGCTTTTAAATAGAACTTTATTGCTTTTGACTTCATCAGAAGGGGTAGGTGCACTGTCTACTTTGTGTTGCTATATTGTTGCAAGTAAGAGAAGAGGTGAGCTTTCACATAGTTTTGAAAGGATGAAAGGTCACTTGGCATTCATATGGAGTTTCCATTATGCTTTTGGAAGGTTCGGACCATTTCGTAAGGCTTGTGCTTGCTTTCTAATGGTGTTCACTGGAAATATGTCTTCAAGTAATAAGTTGACAATGGAGAAACCTACATCTTGATGGAATTAGTTCTAGTGTGTGAGTCTGTCGACCCACACCTTCGAAAGGTGTTTCAAACCCATACTGGGCTCTCTTATATATGTGGATTCAACAGTATCAAAATATCTAGATGAGGCATAAGGGTAATTTTGCTTTCTTTTCTACCCCTTTCGAAAGCTTTTGTTTAGATTGACACTTGTAAGTGCACCAGACGCTTAACACTGCATCTTAACTCCTTCGAAACTGTCTCAATACCTTCGACACATTGCTTTTGAACTTTAGCGAAATCTATGTCTTTAATTCTTATGGAACCCAGCATTTTTTATGAGCCTTCTTGCATACTTTTATTCTTAAATGAATTTTATGGTTAACATTTTTCCTCCTGTATGAAAGAAGCTTTTGTTATTTAGGACAAAAATTTGACAACTATTCCATTCTTAATGACCTTATTTCCTTGTAAAGTTCAGAGTAAATAACATTCTCTATTGTTAGCTCAAGACTTATACAAAAATACGTTCAGTGATTTGTTTGTCATATAATTAAAGATGATGTTAGTATAATAGAGTTCCTAAACTCTAAGTTTGGAAGTAACAAAAATTAGTTGGCCATCACCTTGAGTTAATAAGTGATAAGAAATCCGCAGTTGTAAATGATTGGAAACCTAGAACTCCAATCTGGTAGTAATAGAAGTCCCATCATCCAACTTTGGTAATTACAAAGAAGCTCATAAATGAAATCCCATTATACTAATTAGCAAACCAGGCGTATAATCTAAATCTAACTTTAATAATCGAAGTCCAAGAGTTTTCTGCTGGTAATAACAAATGTTTGGTAATAAAAAGCCATGAACTATCGTTTGGGAATAAGTTATTGAAAACAATGAACCCTTATTTTCGGGATAAATAATGGGTATTTAGAAACTCCTATTGGAAATAATAATAATCTGAAACTGAAATTCTGATATTGATAAACGCTGTTCGAAAGTTAGTAATAGTAAAATAGAGACCCTGATTCGGGCATTAATACAACAAACTTAGAATTTTAATTGTAGACCAGAAGTCCATTGAGACCTCAACACTAATTTCCTTGGATCCTAGATTCAGAAAATAACAAATGTAGTCCAAAAATTGATAGTAAAAGACCCGATACCCAAATTCAAGTACTATGAAGACCGGAGATCTGAAACCCAGATTAAGGTGTTAATAAGTGAAGTTAAGAAGTCAATAGTAAGAGACCCGAAACCCAGATTTGGGTTTTTATAAGTGAAGTTCTGAAGTCGATAGTAAGAGCCCCGAAGCCTAGATTTAGATATTAGTGGATGATAACCAGAAATCCATAATAATGATCTCCATAATAAAAGTCTAGAGCTCAGATTCGGGCATTAATGAGTAAAGTCGGAAATTAATAGTAATAGCCCCAAAACACAGATTCTGGTATGGTGAAGACCAGAGATTAATAGTAAAAGGCCCAGAACCCAGATTTAGGTTTTAATAAGTGAAGCTTTGAATTTTTTTTGAGAATAAGTCGTTGGTTGTAGATTCTTTTTAAGCCCTTTGTTCTGCATCATTCTTTGGGTTTTGATTCTTTTGTCATGTCCCACCCTTTAGGCCTTGTATGTCGTCGTTGTTTGACATGCCACTTCTTCGGCTCGGACGTCTTAGTCCATTGTTTGATATGCCGCTTCTTGGGCTTGGACGTCTTAATCCGTTGTTTGATATGCCGCTTCTCGGGCTCAGACGTCTTAGTCCATTGTTTGATATGCCACTTTTCGGGCTCAGACGTCTTAGTTCGTGGTTGTCTGGTGCACTTGGTTAGCATATCCACAAGTAGAACGCAAGGACTTATCCAACCTCCCTCTAGGAGGTGCTCCAGTTAGGCCTTATAGGCGGGACTGAAGGCTTGTTCGGTGCCTTGGCCAGGCCATTGCATGGCGGGACCAAGGGTTTACTCCGTCCTCCCTCCAGGAGGTGCCTTGACCTGGCCATAGTATGGTGCGGTCAAGGGCTTTTCAATGCTATAAACGAGCCATAGATGGTGCGGAAAAGGCTTACTCTAACCTCTCTCCACGAGGTGCCTTGATCTGGCCATAGCATGCCGCGACCAAGGGCTTGTCGATGCTATATCCTTACCATAACGTCGCGCAGATAAAGGCTTACTCTAACCTCCCTTCAGGAGGTGCTTTGACCTGGCTCACTTGGGTCAGACAAAGGCTTTGACCATTTAAGATAATTTCCAAATTCAATAAAACTTTGCTCTGAATCACGTAGATACTTCTTTAAGGAAGAGGTGATTTATTCATTCACTGTGAGAAAATATGGTCGTAAGTATTCCACATTCCACGTTCTAGGAACCATATAGCCATCTGGTCGACATAACATGTAAGCTCTAAGGGGAATTACTTTGCGTACAGTTAGGGGACCTTCCCAGTTTGGTCCTAGCGGTCCATCAGTAGGATTTCTTGTGTTTACCATCACCCTTCGGGATTACTAAGTCTTCCACTTGAAATGATCTTGTCTTCACTTTTGAGTTGTAGTATTTTGAGATTCTTCTTTGATATTCTGCAGTTTGGATGGCTACTTCATCTCTTAGTTCATATATTAAATCTAATGATTCTTTCTTTGGTTCCTAGTTTGGATCAAATGCGTATGCGATTCTTTGATACGAGAGTATCTTACTGTCAACTGGTAACATCACTTCACACCCATACGTTAGAGAATAAGAGGTATGCTCAGTTGTAGTTCTAGTGGATGTTTGATAGGCCCAGAGTACAAGTGACAATTCTTCTACCCAATTTCCTTTGGCTTTATTCAATCGCTTTTCAAGAGAGTCTTAATAGTTTTATTTGTTGCTTCAACAGCTCCATTAGCCTTTGCATATGCTACGGAAAAAAGCTATTGATAATCCCGTTCTTATAGCAAAATCAAGAAAACCCTTCACTTTCAAATTATGTTCCATTATCAGAGATAATTTTATATGGGATCTCGAATCTGGTAATAATGTTTCTTATGAAGAATCTAAGCACTTTCCCAAAAGTGATTTTAGGGAATGGTTCTGCCTCTACCCACTTAGTAAAGTAGTCAATGGCGACTACAGCATATCTTGCTCCTCCGTTGGAAATTGGCAACAACGCGATTAAGTCGATTCCCCATATATCGAAGGGCCATGGGCTTGAAATCGAAGTTAATTGACTTGGTGGCAATTGAGGAATCTTTGAGTATTTCTGGCATCTTTCACATTTCTTTACATACTCAATAGCTTAACATACCATTCGAGGCCAATAAAAACCTTGTCCTGTTATTTTCTTTGCCATTTTTGTCCCGTTTGAATGGTCTCCACAAAATACTTCATGTGCTTCCACCAACAATTTCATCCCATCTTCTGGACTCACACATCTTAAGTAAGGCAAGGCATATCCTTTCTTGTAAATAATTCCATCCATCATTGTGAAAGTCGGAGCCCGTCACTTGATTTCCCTAGCTTCCACTTTGTCAGATTGTAATATCCTTTTGGAAAGATATTTGACAATAGGTGACTTCTAGGTGTCACTATAACAGCCATCTGACCTTGGACGATTAATTCTCTCATTTGTGATTTCTTTATTAGTTTCCCTTTCTTCTCTTTCTTGTTCCATGGCTTGGGAACTAGTTAGAACTAACAATTCTTCCCTTGTTCGAGTATTCCCTCTTCAATACTTGGATTTTCTTGGTACCTTACTGGTATGATATAAGTCTTTGGGGCTCCTCATGAACTAGCCAACTTTGCTAACGAATATGCCTGAGAGTTTTCTTCCCTTAGAACTTGGTATATGGAAAAATCCTCAAATAAGGTGATCATTTTCAATGCTTTCTTTACATATAAAGATAGTTTGGCGTCCTTAATTTGATATACTTACTTTATCTGGTTCATCATTAGTTGACAATCACTGAAAACTTGAATCTGTGGTATTTGGAGCTCTAAGACTAGAGTCAATCCTACCACCATTGATTCATATTCAGCTACTTTATTTGTTGCGGGAAACCCCTACTTCATTGTGCAGCGTAGGCGATGCCCGTCTGGTGTTATTATGACATATCCTGCTCCGGCTTCTTGTTCATTGATGCGCCATCTATAAATAACTGACATACGGGTTTTTGATCCTTTTCTTTTTTCGATTGGTCTTTAACGAAGTTTATACATGCATTAATAAATTCTGCTAATGCTTGCCCTTTGATACCTGCCCGTGGCTGAAATTCTATGCCATACTAGCTAAGCTCAATTCCCCACTTTACTAGCCTACCCGAAATGTCAGGCTTTATGATGACTTGTTTGAGGTGAAAGTTAGTCAATACTCTAATTGGATGTGCTTGAAAGTATGCTCTAAGTTTTCGTGTTGTAAGTATCAAGTAGTAAGTTAATTTTTCTACTATTGGGTATCGAATCTCTGCATCTTTTAACCACTTACTCACATAATAAACAGGAAGTTGGGTCCTATTTTCCTCTTTGGTCAAATTGAACTAACCACATGTTTCGAAACTGCCATGTACACGTACAAGACTTCCCCGTTCTCAGGGATGGATTGTATTGGTGGTCTTTCCTAATGTTTTTTCAATTCTTTAAAGGCTTTCTTACGGTCTTCTCCCCATTCAAAGTTTTCCAGGGAATGCACTTATCAGTTGCTTTGGAGATGAACCTGCTTAGGGAAGCTACTCTACCGTTTAAACTCATTACATCTTTGCTAGTTTTGGGCTCAGCCATATTTTTGATAGCTTGTATCTGGTCTAGACTGGCCTCAATTCGTTGAGCGTTCACAATATAGCCTAAAAACTTCCAGAAATGAACCCCGTAAGAGCATTTTTGGGGATTCAGTCTCATTTGATATTTCCGTAATACTCCAAACATTTCTTTTGTGTCTTCAAGGTGACTATTAGCTTCCTAAGATTTTACTAGCATATCTTCAATAAGTCGACTGATCTATTCTTTGAACATTCTGTTGATTAATCTTTGGTTGGTGACTCCTGCATTCTTTAATCCGAAAGGCATTGCTATATAGCAGAAATTTCTCAATCGATAATGAAACTTGTATGTTCTTCATTTGGTTCAAAGGGTATTTGATTATATCCCAAGTAAGCATCAATGAGGGATAAAAATTTGTGTCGACTAGTTGCATCAATCAATTGATCTATCCGGGGCAGTGGATAACAAACTTTTGGACATGCTTTGTTCAAGTCAATATAATAAACGCAAGTTCTCCACTTGCCATTCGACTTCTTTACCAATACTAGGTTTGCTAGCCACTTTGGGTAAAAGTCTTCCTGAATAAATCCATTTTTGAGTAGCCTTTTAACTTCTTCTTTTAGGGCGTTAGATTGCACTTTATCCAATTGTCTCTTCTTTTGTCAGGTGGGGGTCGCCTTTGGATATTTAGTGCATGGCACAATTCCAAGCATATCTGAATGTGACCATGCAAACACATCTCTATTGGATTTACAAAACTTAATTAAACCTGTTTTCAGGCTACTTTCCAATTCCTATCCAACTTTGACTATTTTGGTTGAATCATTTGTGTCTATACATTTTTCCTCAAGGTCTTCTATAAGTTTTATCCTTTCCACTTCCCCACGGCAGCCAAATTCTATGATAATTTCTCCTTCTTCTACGGAGTTAGCATCAGTCCTCTTTCTCTTGCTTCCAGAGGAAATATACCTTTCAAACATACGTTTATTAGTTTTATTAGATCTTACTTTTGCTTCAAATGTTGGATGTAAAAATCCATCATCCAAAGGCGAAAATACTGTAGAACAATCAAAGTAAGAAGAATACTCCCTTTTATATTGATCAAGTTTTGCAAAGTACATCTCACAGGCTAAATTGTTCTCCACAGATAGCGCCCCAACCCCTCTAATTAAGAATTTTACCATTAGATATTTTGACGAGACAAAAGCATCGACCTCATCAAGTGCGGGTTGGCCAAAGAATGCATTGTAGTATGACGGTTGGTTTATGATCACGAAGAGTGTTTCGAAAGTCTTGTAGCATGGCAGTACTCCCATCTGCACCAGCAACTTCACTTGTCCTATTAGAGTCGACCCTTTATTGTTGAACCCAAAGATAGGTTCAAGGCTAGGCTCTAGCTTGCCTTTTGGAATTCCCATTTGATCAAAGGCATGCTTGAAAATAACATTGACTGTGATCCTAGTGTCTATAAGAATCTTGGATACTATAGACAGTCCAATTTAGGCCGTGATCATAAGGGGATCGTTATGGAGGTGATGGATCCCTTTCTTGAGCCCTTGAGGAGTAACAACAAGATTTAGCTTTGGTACATTGAGTCGTAGACTTTTAAGCAGTGGCTCTTCTTGAATGGAGAACACTCCTTCCCTAGCTTCTTCAATGTATCTATTCCTGGCTACCTTGCTGGTCCCTTCTGGGTGTGGCCCCCCATGGATTACATCAATCCTATTCAATGGTGGACTCAAGCTTAATGGTCTTCCTCTTCCAAGATGTTGACAGCATTATTAGGAAATTTTTGCAGACCATCACCAGTCTGTGGTGCTTTTTGCTTGTCTTGGATGAATTCCTTCAAATGCCCTTCACGGATTAGTTTCTGAAGGATTCCAGCGAACACCCTACTTCTTCAGTTTTATGGCCATTTTCTTTGTGATAAACGCAGTAGTCATTCCCTTTCTCTATTCAGGGTAATTTTTGGCGTCAAAAGAAGTTGGGAAGTTAACTTCTCCTTGGTCATAGCATATATGTAAGACTATACTTGTTTAAAGCGATTGAATTAGTATTGGGCTCCTCCCACCTTGTTCTTTTATGCCCCCGATTCGATCCAAATCTTCCACCCTCCTTCCTTAGATTAATTTTCTTTTAAGATAATATAATTCATCCAAATAAATGAATTTATCATCTTGGAAGTCGAAATCTTGTAAATCCTTACATCCATGCACAAAAAGTTCTTTCCAGAATGGAGTATTCTCTATCCGCACCGAATGCACTACTATGAGCTTATCCCTGTTATTCATATCTTTGGCTTTCAGTGCTTTTGTATTGAATCTTCTAAGGTAATCGCCACATGACTCCCTCTGTCTCTACTTAATGTTTGCTAGAACATTGTATTCAATTGTCGGATCCTTGCATATACAGAACTGGGTGGAGAATTTATAAGAAAACTATTTCCATGAGTATATAGTCCTCTCACGATATTGACGGTACCACTTTGCAGCTGCTCCTTGAAGTGTTACCGAGAATAATCTGTACAGAATTGCCATAGAAGCATTATAAAAATCCATTTGGCTATCGAATGCCATCGAGTGATCATCAAGATCCATGGTAACATGATAATTCATGGTTGGGATTTTGATATAAGATGGGATAACAGCTGACATGATCTCATATGTGAACCGAGCTACTTGTTCATTGTCATTTTCTCGTTCATATAGTGTTGTGATAGCTTTTTTGGTTTGGGATGTATTCTTTTGAGGTCGAGCTTCCAGATTGCTCGAGAGATTTATCTAGTATCCTTCCTTAATGATCGAATTTAATCGGATCATGCTCCTTTTTCTTTGATGATGTCGGATCTATTTTGCTCTTGCCCTCGTTGCTAGAAGCTTTTAAGTTTCTTAACCTCATCTCTAGTTGTTGGTTTTGCTGTTTGGGAAGACTTTTGAGATAGTTCTGCTTCCACACAGGTTCCCAAATGGCCCTTCTAGATCAGTCTTTCTATTTTTATTTTTAGCTAGTAGCAATTGTCAGTGTGATGTCCGTTGACTCTGCGAAATTTGCAATATGCACCCCCTTTGTTGGGTTTTACTTTCTTTCCTTTATTAGGAACATTTTAAGCTAACTCAGTGTTAGTTACTTCACAGATTTAGCTTGGTGAATGTGTGAGTGGAGTTTTGATTGTGAAGTTAAATTCCCTTGGTCTCTTCACCGGTGGATTTTTATACGTTTCTACCCCCCGCTTTCTTTCTCCAATGGTTTGAGCTTCATCAAAAGCATTTCCCGAAGCTTTGGCCTTCTTAGTCCGTATGTAATTGTTAGCCCTCTAATAAAGAACTTTCATGCTTATGCATGGCTTTCTATTATTTTTGTCCCACATAAAAGTATTCCTTCTTATCCTCGAGTGCACTGCCATTAAAAATGCTTCTTCACTCGTAACCCCAATTCTCATTGCCTCCTCTTTGAAACACCTGATGAAACTTCATAAGTTTTCATTCTTTTATTGCTTAGCAGGGGATAGGGCATATGGATCTGGAAGATATCACGACGATGTGAAACTGTCTTCGGTAATCTTTAGATAACCACGTCTAAAAGTGGATTTCTCCTAAGTTGTTTCTTCTGAACATATTGATGCTACCCTCATGAGGTATACTAGAAATAGTTTGCAGTGAGCTAGCTTTCCACCTTTCAAAATGTACATATATTACTCAAATATGCATAAGTGATCGATCGGGTTCATCAACCTATCATACTTTTTAATTGTTGGACCCTAAAAGCAATTTGGGAAATCTACATTGATAAGGGCTTCACTAGGGATAAGCACTTCTCCTTCCCATTCCCTTATTACCCTGTTTATATATTTTTTCCAAGTATTTCACAAAAGCCTTCAGCACTCTTATCTCTTCGTCTTTCGAGCTTTTGCATGAAGAGGCCCCCTTATAGGCCGAGTTGGCCTCATTCTCTTGCGTAGTCTATGTAGTTTGGTTCTTGTTTTTCTCCAATAGTAGTGGGATCATATTCGATGGTTTGTCTTTAATATTTAGGTTTATTAGTGTTTTGCCCTTTTTTTTATTTCCAAATTGAGTACTCCAAGACCACCATTCTTAACATAAGAATGATGTGTTTTTGTCCTACCTACACATTCTATGCAGTGGGAGAAATTTGGCAGTGGGCCGTGGTGCTATGGGTGTTTACAGATCTATTTTCCTTTTGAGTTACTAATTTATTAATACCAGCCATCCTTTTATTGATTTGAGCAACAAAAGTGTTATGTGCATCAAGAATGGAGTTTGAGGCTGCTCTTTGCAGGTGGATAGTTTGTTTTTGATGAAGTGCCAAGAATTTGTTTAGTTTTGCAGCTAAGTGCTCGAGCTCTTGTAGTGGGGGAGTGGAAGAATTTCCCTTGTGCATTGTTCAGGATTCCTTGGAGAGTGTTGGGTGGTGGATTAGGTTATGAATTTGATCATGGTTTGCTGGGAAGGGCCCTCCTTTTAGCGCCAAAATGTTGGTGATATTTTCATCTTACAACACAAGATTTCAAATAGGGTGATAAAATCTCCTACTATCCTACTTTTTGGAATCAACAAATTTAAGTGATATTAAATTTGTCTTTAAGGTAGTAATTGTATTACGAGATGCTTATAAAATTATGTAGAGACATTTTAACCGTTTGTTAAAATGCCTAGTTTAGTTTAGGTGCCAAACTTAGCAAAATAAAGCTACATAGAATATATTGAAAATGAAATGTAATAAATGCACTAAAGTAGAGGACATGGAAATTTACGTGGTTTGGATTTTAGAAAATCCCATGTCCACAAGTTATATCCTTTATTATCTTTCTTATTCCTCGTATAATAATTTTAACAGCATAAAAGAGTACAGGAATATAAGGTAATTTTTCAAAGAAGTCATTCAAAAGTCCTCTTCTTTGCTACAATAGATTTCTATTTATAGTAGGAATTCTCTCATGGACTTTTGACGTCACTCCTCTACATTCTTCCCTTACCGTCCGATATTTCCATGTTTCTTTCATCTGTTGATAGTTGCTATGTCCATAGATCGTTGATGTAGCCATAGGCGGGAAAGTTTTTTTTGCGGGAAGATATGGATTTAGGTGGGATGATATGAATTCGAAATGTTGTTGTCCAAAATTGGTAAATAGATAGGTTTATGGTTGCTTTGGTGCACTATACATCCTAAGGGGTTAGTTTGTGATTTATGCTTGCATTACTTAGGCCTTGTTTCAGTAAGAAAGGGCGATGCAGTCCGTCATTGTTATGGAGGCAGTGTTTAGTACCGAGTCTGGCTGATGTGACCCAGTTTCCATATGGGGGTGTCTTTTCGTCTTGGTGATGTTGCGATACGATATGCCTTATTGGTCTAGTTATGGTAACAAGGCTTTGATAGAATAACAGATGCGTAGGTTTGTGTGTTGGTGTGGTTTCTATCTTTGGAGTCATTCATGTGAGCAGTTCAGTTAGTGAATGCAACGTATTTTCTTTATCTTGACCCACAATTGGACCTTTTGTTTAACCTGGTTGTTGCATCATATAAATCTAGGTGACCTACTTCTGCACTTGGAATTTGCAAAATTTTAGATAGTGAAACATAATTGTGTTGGTAGTTTTAGTTTTGTTTGCACAATCAAATGGATCAGATAAGTTTTATGGCTGTATACCTTGTCTTGCATTATAGGAGTTGTCCTAGTTTCTTATCATGACACGTTTTGTTTATGTATTATATAGGTCATTTGGTATACTTGAACGTTGTTAAGTGGTTTCCTTATATGGTGGAATGACTTCATAAGTGGTGGAGCAGTGTGGAAATACCACATCATAATTTTCTTATTTGATGTTGCTGCATTGACTTTGTCCCTTACTGTGCATATCAGTTTGGCTGGGATTCTCTTTGCTTGTACAATTATTTTGGCATCGCAGCACAATCATATATAATGGAATCTTATTCTGCTTAAATGTTATGTTATGGTTTTATTACATAGTAAAAATGGTTTTATAAATGGCGGCCTAGTTTCTAGAGATGATTTGTCTCCTTGTAAATAGTGGCACAGTTTGAAAGTATGACGAAGCAGTGTTTGTCGAAGATGGCGGCACAGTCTATTTTTGTAGACTGTGTTGACTCCGTGGAGTTAAAGTGTATATTTGCTTTATTGAAATGGGTTCTTACTTGTATTTTTGTATTATATTATAGTGTGATAGTTATTTTAATTGCTTTGGATATATGCAGCATGTTTCATGGTAACGCTCACTTGTTGTTCAAGGACACTTCTATGTCATGGGCTTGGCTGATCTTTTAACATGTTACTTTATTTTATTGGACTTTACATATATTTTTTTCTAGAGATCCATCTAGTCTGTCACATGCTTTTTGGGCCATTTCATTGTACTTCGTAGTTCTTTTGTTAATTGGGTTGCGCTCCATGCATTGTTATTGAAAATAGATGTAATAATAAGCGTCACCTTAATCTTCAAAAAGGAAACCTTGGCCACTTAATACTTCTTAAATAGAGAAGAGGCATACCCAACAACTATTTAATACCTCAACCCCAAAGCGGACCCTACGCAACGTAATCGAAGATCAACCGACCCTAATACGTAGGCTGATAACCCCAAGATACGGCTTCATAATTTAATTATCCATATTACTAACGCAACTCAAAAACTTACCTACGGGTTAACTAGCCCACCTCCAACCAAACAAATAAGAAACCAAAATTTTAGGTCAACGCATATCCGATACAGACTCTACACTAGTAGGAAGTGTAATCCGTATAGGCTCAACCCAAGTCTTTGGTAATGACCACTCAAGGCCGATGGTGACCTCGACCTATGCCTAGCCCTATTCCATAAGTACCAGTTCATCGGCAATGCTAACATAGCTCGACCTCCAAACCCAAATCCCTTTTAGATTTGTCTAATGAAAATCATCGAAAATGCCCACTCCCGGTTACTTAGTATCTCTGGTTTGGAATCGAAGCAAAATCTACTTTACCAATTTGGCACGATCGTATATTATTTATAACTTCTCAAATATGAAAGAGGCAGACCCTATAACCATTCGATACCTTGACCTCGAAATAAACTCCTTGACCCTCTAAGGTATTTCTCCATTTAACACTTCAAATCCAAGGCATAATCCTTGGTATATTTTCCCCAAACCTATACGCGAATTTATATCCCAACAAGTCTTATAGTTAGTTATGTCTCACATTAATGGTACATATACACAACTACTGATTGCTCCTTCTGGAGGGCAGAATTTTGTTTTGTAACTCTATCGACCTCGCATCCCAATCCATATTAAACCATGTGAATTATTATTGATCAAAATGTTAGGCTAGGTCCACTAATTGATGGCTATCGCAAATGTATTATTGAGGTTATATAATTTCAACTACGGAAATTATCATGCCTCCTAAGTTTATTTATTAGTATTCATTTATTTACTTTCTATGAACTTCCCTTTTACTTTATACACTTACTATCTTTAACTTTTTATTTCATTAATTTTACTAAACTCCATTTACTATTTCTTTTATTTTTAATTAATGCACTTTATAAATTATTTTTTATATTCAAATTGGATAAATGTTATTAACATTTATTTGTATGTTACAGAATTAATTAACCATGACTATTTAGTTTCCTTCATCACTGTCATACTTGGTCTCTATTACTAAAGTCATTAAATGGGTTATTATCCATATTGACTTGATTATTGTAACTATCCATTTCTCCTTAATTTATTACCTTATTCGTATTTTAGCGTTTTATTTGTAATTAATATGATAATGTGTGTATATTAGTAAATGGGATTATTTATATTTCATTTGTAACTTTTTAGTATACACATTTAGGGAATTCTAGATATACACTAATATGTCAGCTGCCTAGAATTATTTATTTTTGGGTTTAATGCATTGGAACCATATCATTCCTAAGAAAGAAATGTTACCATTACAACTTTCCATAAACTACCAAAAAGTGGGATTATGCTACGTTTGCAATTACAAGGAATTTTTTTTATTGAAATAGATAGTACAAACTGCGAAGATATTCGTACCTTGCACATCTCTTCCATTCGAACATATTCCTTATCATTCCAATCGACGCATGTTTCATATATAATTGTGAGGTTGGACCATTTGTGGAAATTCAACGGTAATCAATACAACTATATTGTATATTCAACAAATCTAGTGAATTAAAATATAGAAAATTCATGTCCCAAATCAAATTATAGCATTCCAATGAATGACTAACGATTTACAACCAAAATAACAAGAATCTGGAAATAACTATACAATTCCATCAATATTTTTAGGGACTATTCTCCCTATATTCTAGATTTAAGTGTATATAATAGTCAAAGTTAAACAATTCATTGAATCTATAGGCAAGGATTTCTAGTTAGATTCATATATTTAAGCCTATAATTCAATGGTTTTCGTATATGCATAATGATAAAAATAGAATTCCAACGATACGAATTTAGTATTATGTAAGTTATATAATTTCCACTCACATTATGGCTTTTAGACTCTAAATCTAAAATCATTCTTCTTACTGGACTCCTTTTCTTTTCAACCAAAAATATGTATTTAAAAGTATATATATACCAACATAATTTAAAATTTGAGAGTAGATTTGAGTTAAGTGCGGTCTAAATTTATAAATCTTGAATTTACCTTTTTCGCAAATTTGATTCTCTCATTCTTTTCCTCTCTTTTATTTCTATTCTTCTCATATATATATATATATATATATATATATATCATATTTTTACACTATCTAGAAATAGTGGAGAAGGAAGAATGCAGAGCTTTGCTGCTTTGTTCAATAAATATGAAAAGAAAATTGAGGAGCTGACATGTATTTATAGGCGCTCGACTCAATTCTATACGTTAGATTATTTTTTATTAAAGTTTGGCCATTTAGGATGAGGTTAATACTATGTCGATAATAACCAACCCATGGACCAGTCGGTGTGAACGATTCAGCTCTCTCTAGATGTCGATCGGTGGTCATAGTGATTTATAGCTTAATGGCGTTATTATTAATAGTAATCTTAATTTACTAATATTTATTCCTTAATCTGTTTTGAGTTATTTTCAACCCAAAATCTTCAATGGTCGATAACATCTTTGTTTGAACTCTAATCATGAAGCTTTATATATGAAAGTTGCTCAATAAACAGCCACTAACACAATGGTGTAAGTTTCATGGACAATTTCTGATGTTTATTGAAATTCCATTTTATGACATATGAATTATTTATAATTCTTTTTAACTCAACTATTTATTTTATGCGGTGTTACATTCTCCCGTCCTTAAAAGAATTTCATTCTCAAAATTCTTCAAGAACTGAACAATGTAACATAGCATGCAACCATTATAAATTATCCAACCAATTAGCGTATAACTAATTTGGCAGCCAATCGTGTACAAATGCATGGTGCATCACAACATATATGATATGTATATTGAATAATACTAAATCGACGCCTCCTATATGAATGCATTCTTTACAACAATTTTAAAAATATTGTGTAAATAACCTATATATACAAGTAGTTCCACATGTGTGAAAGTTATCAAAAAAATCTATATTTTCATGCAAAAATTTCCACCCCTATGAAGAGGAGTATGGTTCAACCAATTTTGCATACAATCTCTACCATGCAATACCTAACACACCAATTCTAACATCACAAATTTTGAAAACCCAATTTTTCTAAATCTATACTCTTATGTTGAAAAAGGAATTTAGATTTAGAATTTCATATTTCCACCCTTCTTTTGTGTACCAATTTTGATTTACCTTAGAATTTTCTCTTTTGCCCCCAAATCTTTTCCAACCTTTCCAAGTACAATTCACCTAAGAAGGTTTATTTTTAAATTTTATAACAAATTATTTTTAAAATAAGTTTTTTTACTATCAACAAGGTATGAAAATAGAAATTCTAAAGCCAAAACAGCTTTTCCATTGTTATTGTTCGTGTTTTTCATACTATCACACTTACTAAACAGTAAAACATATTCGCTGACACATCGGCCCTTCTACGCTATGCATGTAGCATTTTAAAATCATAGGTTTTCCCTTTTTTTCATTCAAAAATCTTTTTCCTTCCAATTAAATCCATAAAATAGTATGATTTTTTCTCAAATAAATTTATAAAGTATTTGTTTTTTCATTTTTAAAACAAATCAAGCCACACCATAGTGTAATCGGGATTTAGTCAATGAGTTAACATGTCTAATTAACCCTAGCATATTATACAGGTTATTAAATTTTGGAAATCTTTTCTTTTATTTCAGAACAAAAAACAATGGATAAGGATGTTTATAAATTTTTCTTAAGGCACGGGGATAGTGACAAGTGAGTTTCGCAACAACCCTTCCATGTCCTTTGCTTGCTAAAGTATATTTTCCCCAAATTCTAATTTTTTTAGGATTAAGCATTATTTATTTTTAGTTGATAATTTGATCAATTTCCAAAATTGTTTTATGAAACTCCAACCTTACTTTGCAACCATCAATAGTTAGGTGTCCTTATGTGATTTTCTTATACAATTTTCCTATATATGTAGCAGTCAAAGCTAGTCCAGAAAATCCACATGGTAATAAAATGGGAAGATATCTCATATCATATCATATGCATTTTCAATACCCAAGACAATTAATGATTACAAACCAAATAACTTAACAGAAACAATCGATGGAGCTGTTCTTCAACATCAGTTGATAGTAACGATGTTGTGACCCTATCATTTCTTACTCAAATAAAATGGACATTTTTATTATGCCATTCTAATATAACCACATGTCTTAACCTATCTTCTTAGTTTCTAATAAATAAGGTCCATACATTACTTTAATTATTAGTACTAGTTATAGGATAAACTATGCATTTCCACACTATAGCGAGTAAGAAATATAAACTATGTACATCTAGAATAACTCATAGGAAAATTGGATTGGCAGAATAACTTTACTACAACCTATCTGGCCTTCTTAAATCTTGAGTTAATGAACATCCTCTATGTGTGTTTGTTGTCTCATTACTCTCTTCTCTAATTATACCACTACCTTCTTTTAATCAAAATCTCTAGTATTCTCAAATTTTGGTATTTATTTTCTTTATATTTAATCTTTCATATGAGTATACTCTAGAACTCGCAGAAGTATACTTTGATACCAATACTGGTTCCTTTCTAGGTTCTTCTTATGGCTTTTACACATGTCTAATAAAACATCATATATTCATACTAATATTACTTATATTCAATGGGGATTTCTTGTTGCTACTCTAAGAGTATTCGTAGCTATTTTATCGAGAGCCTTAACTTTTACCCTATCTTACCTGGGCAGTCATCCTTATCTACTCCATATCAAAGTTGGTTTGACTTCCACCACACGTTATAAAATTATTAAACATTTCAATCATGAAGTACTTTATCCAAATTTTTATCTTTGAAATTATAAACTCAAAAATTCTTTATTAAATTCAATAATTGCTTGGTTTCCAGAGGGAACCATGAAAAACTCCTCATTTTAACTAACTTTAACCATATCATAACTTTTAAAACTATAATTTAATATTTATGAAGTTTATTTATTAAGTTCAAAAGTCAATGTTAACAATTTGATATAAAAAGATCATTTCCTTTAAACAACACATTATTTCCGTTTTTTCAAATAGTAAGAGTCAAGTATTCATTGCATGAATAGTCATCAAATAAATTCATCTTTAAGACCTTTTTGCAACAAAGATTTTACTTCTTAAAAGGTAGGAATTTTAACTCAACCTTTATTAAGTTTTGCATTTGAAAACTCAATTGTTATACCAAAACATTTTTCAAAAATGCAACATTACATTGTTTTAACAACATCTTTTATAGCTTTAAACAGTAAAAACAGGAGTAGACAACGACAACTTTCATTCTAATATTTTCCTATTACCCATGCCTTTTCCACTTTCAACCTTAGTGGAAATCCTAATAGCACACGAGGTTGACTGTTAAAAGATATGTGCAACTAATGCACAAATTAATGGAAACTATTCATTTTTTCTTTACTTTTCCCTTTAATTTCTTACATTGTTTTTAATTAGATTACTAACATTATATTAACACAATTTCCAAACATTATTTCAATTTGAATTTTCTAATGTTGCTACTATTTAAATTCCTTCTACCTAAATTGCTCTTAGTTAAATTATTTCTCCTTATATAGCTCCTTTTCTCTTTATGTTTCCTTCGTTAACATGAAATTGTTCATTTTTTGTGTATAAATCTATTTCGGTTATTTTTCTCTGTGTTTCCCGTATATAAGAATATTCTTGTTATTTTCACTATCACTGGTTCCTACTCTATCATCCTCTTTACCCTATTTAAATCAAGTACCATTTTCATTTATCCACCCCTTAAAAAAAATTAAAATTTTATATTTACAGAAATAGAAAAATCATCGAGCAAAACATATGTCATATTTTCCATTTATTTAAAAAATAAAGGTTTGTGGCTTCCCCGAAATTTTCTAGTTTTTCAAAAATCTATTCCAAAGGGGTAATTTATATGATGAAAATTTTAATATTTACTTACTTTTCAAAAATAACAATTTTACAATGGTAAATGTCTTCTATTTTTAAATAAATTCATTTAAATCCAATTTAAATAATTTGAAAAACTTCAAAATCTTATTTTGTTTACTAAATTCTTTCTCATAGAGTTAGACTTGGAAATATGTTTCTATTAGTCTTTTACTTTGGACTTTTTTCTTTACTAATTATTCTTAACTTATCTCCATTAAGAACATATAAAAATCTGACTATCATTTTGTGGTGACTATTACACACCTTCTTGGGAACTTGCTCAATTCTTTTTATACTTTACTTCCAGATATTTACAACATATAGGTTCTTACATTCCATCTATTTGGATGAAATATATGTCATCAATCGACAATTAGTGAAACACAATCATAAGGCAGTCTAAGACTAGCAAAAGGAGTTAAGTACAATTCAACTTCAAGGACCCTTGTGTATGTCGTGCATATGCTCTTCTTAAGTCAATGCCTTACGGTATGAACTACATCCCTTGGAGTAATCGAGGTAGGCATATGAAGTTAACTCCATTTATTTTTCCAACTCATAGTTGATATATCCTTCATTTTAATATATGGTCGTAATTATTTCTATAGTTCGAATTTGTAGATTTTGGCATGTAATATATATAGTTCTAGGTCAAAATACAAATAAGTTCACTTAGCATATTGTAATGACCCAGTTTCTCGACTTTCGAAAGTTGACATTAATAGTCCACTGTATCAAATGCCGCACAATCGAATACCGAAAACCGAACCATTAGGGTTTAAGAAGAAGAAAACAGAAATCAATAACAGAATCTCATATTTCGCAGCGGAACAAATATAATAGATAAATGAATAATCTTTAAAACAAAGAATCATCTCTGTTAATACAATACAACATCAGAGTTTACAACGACATCATTCAACGCTAGGCATTTACAACAACTATCCATTTAAAACTAAACTTAAAGCAATCCCAACGCAGCGGATAATACATAGTATAATGATACGTCTCGCCAGCCAGCTTCACTTTCGATCTCCACAGCAACTTCTCGACTTAGCTCCAGAATAATGCTAACCTGACTCTAAGCTGCACGTGTGGAAAATTATGGGCACCCAGAGTTTAGAAAAGGAACAACAAACTACAGGTCAGTCATGGGACTGGTGTGAGATCTTAATAACAGTTATTTTCACAAAGAAAACTAAAAAGAAATTCGCTATGCTTTTGGAAAATGAAACTACCATAAGGCCTCCCGGCACACACACGATGCAATCGCACACTTGAGGGAGATTTCTCCTTATGATAGTCAAACATGCTTGATACGCAAAAAATCTTTTTAACATTATCATTAGTGCATAGTGGAAAACCATTTGCAAGTATAATATTAATTTTAGCCAGCATACATACCATTATAGTATGCCTACTATATCTACCATATTAGATGGCAGGTTATACAATTAAAACCGTACAAGGCGTGTATTGGTGATTGGATTTTTAACAAATGGTCTGGGTAAGGAACTTCCTGGGCCACAAGGGTACGCCTCTGAAGGGACGTCCCGAGAACCTAACTGGATCTCTGCCAACAAAAGGCTGGGTTACCCTACTGACACGAGTATGCCATCCCTCGGTCGTTTGCAACCTTCATCCGAGGATCCACAACACCAACAATCACAAAGTAATAAATTTGTAGCATCAACATAGGTAAGATATCTGGGCTCCATATCATGATACTACCCTTTTCCAGAAGGAAATGACATACCCTCAGATGGCGCAACCCCCAAATAACCTTGCTGCATCCTTTCTGTTTTGACCACTCCGGGTTGTGAGGTCCGACGAAGTCCCATCCACAAACTTGCGCTTTTCACATTTTAAAAATAAGTGTTACGTTCAGATTTCAACAAATCACAACAATTTTTCACTTTGATGTTTTAAACAATAGATCCATCACAATCACAAAGGTTCGATGTGGTTTTCGAATATCCATTTGGAATCCGACCCCCGGTCGCATCAAAATTCAAATGCCATTAAAAAGGCCAATATTGATAGTCGGTTATTTAACCATCAATCATCATTCACAACAGTCACTGGATTTTAAATAATTTCCCCCCAATTATTATTATTTTCAAAATATCTTCGCAAGATATAATTTCACTTTTCAACACTTTGAAAACAAATTTCAAATCATTTTCACACTTCAACCCTTTGAAAACAAATTTCAAATCATTTTTTCCTTACGTGGAAAACATTTCCGATATTTATTCATTTCCACTGAAAATCTGCCGAGTTCAAATATTTTAAAATAATATAAAATACTTATCCAAAATATACTTAGAAACATTTAAAATAAAACTATTTTAAAATACTTTCTTAAATATTAGTTATGAAAAATATTATCCTAATATCTCATATAAAAATTTAAGTCCAAAACTAATTTTAAAATAAAATTAGTAGATAGGATATAACTATTTAAATATCCAATTTCTAAAACAAATATCAATTTAAAACTTTAAATAATCACTTCTATAATAGTTTAAAATATATTTTTACTTTAAAGATTTTCAAAATAACCTAAGTAAATAATTTTTCCAAAACATTCTTTCCTTAAAACCATCTTTACAACTTCAATTTATATTTATAAACTATATTGAAAACATTCTAGGCTTTCAGGGAAAGTACACATTCCACTCTAAAATGGTTCACTCAAATCAATTTATAAATCTTTCTGGATTTATTTTAAATTTACGTCCCAAATCCGCATATTCCTTTCCAACTTTTGAGAAAAAACAATATTTATTTTTAAAATAAATTTTCCTTTCTTTGATAAAATTCCCATTGTGGATTTAAATTTTTAAATATCCACTAATTTACGATTTTCAAATCGATTCCCAAGTATTCACTTTCAACACCAAATCAATTTTCAAATTTATTTCTAAATTTATTTCCAAATTTATTCTCAAAACACCAAATCATATTTTTCAAATCGATTTCTAAGATTTATTTTAACTTTAAATTAAATCCCAAATCGATTTTTAAAATTTATTTCCTTTTAAAATAAATTCCTTTATCTCCTCCAAACTATTTAAAATTCGTATTTTTTAAAATAAATTCTTCAACTATTAAACAATATTACTCAAAACCCATTTATTAAAATCTTTTCCCCTATTTTGGAACTTATTCAATAAGTTTTCAAAAATAAAATTTTATCTATTTAAAATTCTTCTTTTAAATTCACCCAATTCTTTTAAATGAATTTATTATTAGTTTTCTACTTAAAATTTAAAAAATCCGATTTTATTCATTTTTGGTATCCTATGATACCAAAATATATTCGGCTAAACTATAGGCTCCCACGGTTTCAATCACAAATACAATTATACACAGATTGTAAAAATCAACACACAACATATGAAACAAATTCACACAATTTGAGGAATCCAGTTGGATCCCTCCAGCCTGTTTCCCTGCATCCACAGACGTTAGCGCAACAATTAAATACCAATTCCAGTTCGAGGTGGAATTTCGCGGTATATGAGATTATATAATATAATCTGCTATTATGCAGCGCATAGAGTCTCATCTGCTATATAATGCGGGAAATCAGTCACTCTAAATACATATATAATACTAATTCCGTTTCGAGGTGGAATATCGCGGTATATGGGTTTACATATAATATCATCCGCTATTATGCAACGCATAGGGTCTAAACCAATACAACTGATAATATATTATATCAAGCACAAAAACAACAATTTTAAATTAAATCTGAAAAAAAATCTAATTGAGTGAGAAAATCTCACCTTTGCTTTGCATGCAATCCATTTTCATTCCAGATTGTTTTCTTCACAGTTTTAGACCTTGCATAACATTACATAGTCAAATTTAAAATTAAATCAGCAAAATAATATGATTGAGTAAGAAGATCTCACCTTTACTTTGCATGCAATCCATTTTCAATCCAGATTTGTTTTCTTCACAGTTTTAGACCTTGCATAACATTACATAGTTGATTAACATTTTAATTAATTGGACAATCAATTCCCTTTCTCTTAACTTAAAAACTAATTTTAATTTAACTAAGACTTTCATTTAAACTAATAATTTAATTTAAACTATTTTCCCTTCAGATAGATTTTAAAAACCTATTTTTTATATAAACTCCACAACATTTAAAATCCCTATGTTTTCTTTTCTTATTCACATCTACTTTCTGTTTAAAACCTTATATATATACATATATTTATAAGAAAACAAAAATGTTCTATACTTCCCTGAATTTTTTTCTGTTCTGTTCAGCTCATAACAAGTATATATATATTTTATTTCATTCAGTTCCCAGTAACATATTCGTATATATATATATAAGTTATTAAATTTAAACTGAAACTTATACCTAGCTGTCCTATATACCTACAACTGGTTTTTAAAAAAATCCGTCTTAAAAATACATATATACTTTAAACATTTTTTTCAAGTTCATTTCATTTCAACTAAAATTTGAATTTCAAAATAAGGAAAAAAGCAGAGAACCCATACCCTGGAAACAACTAGCCCAGACATCTGAACGCAACCGCATTTTCGCCATCCCAGTACCTTCGACGTGATTGATTTGCAGCATCATTCACTCTTGCTCAGATCCGATATTTGATAATTCTCTTTGAACAAGTTCGGGAACATCACAAATTAACTTGAACATCTCAAATGGCTTATAGAATGACTTCGACTCATGAATCCACTTCGTGAACCATAAATCATTTCGAAGTTCACTGCTCCACTCCAGACAATCACCGATCCCCACGAGCCTCGCCCACACGAGCGTGCCCCGACCTTCCTGCCCTCACGATGAGTCGCGATAGATCCTGCCTCCAGATGAAGAGCACGACACAGTCATCAGCCCTAAATGTCGCTTGCAAAATGAAGCTCCACCATTGCGAGTCGTGCCTTGACTGAATCGCGATTGCATCGATTCGAAAATTTTATTTATTTATTTCGTAATCAATTTGATCGGCCATTAAAGGAAGAAAGTGGAAAAGGAATTTGACCTTGATGGCTTCAAATTGAAACGGAAGAAAAAGATAAGGCCGATGATTCCCTCCTTCGCTTGCGACTTGAGTTTGATTTGGAAAATTTTGTTTTCATTCGTTTATTTTTTTTAAAGAAAGAAATGGACATTTGTATGCAATTTAAAATTTCAGGAGACACGTGTTTGAAATTTCAACACGTGTTATTCAAGGCTTTCAACAATATAAATTAATTTTCTTATATTGAAATTTTAAATTCAAATTTAAACCGTCTTTTAATTCATAGCTCAAAATGTTAAACTTCTATCGAAGCGTGCCGCTAGGCATTTATAATGTTTAACTCCTATTCCGAGTGCAATGGAAAAGGTTTCGGGTCCAAATTTGATCGTACGGAGAAGATAGCTTTCCGAACCCAGTTATTAATTTAAATTTCAATTTAATTTATAGCACGTTTGCTTATCGTACAGCCAAATGATCACTCCAAACTTTACAAAAATTGAAATCCGATAATAATACAACATTATGGATCCAATGGAACTGGTTTCGTCGAAATCTGAGACTGTGCCCCGGAAGGCTATTTTTAAATATCGATTTAAACGATAAAATTTCACAACTAATCAAACACTTCGAACTTCAAATTCTAACACTTCCATTATCTTCAGTATTATTAATATAGATTTTCTAAGCCTTGAAAATATTTTTAATCGGCATAAAACTGAAGATACAAATTTTTACCCAACTTCAATAAATTAAATTAGTTGCCAATTCCATAGTTGTATTTGAAATTCAAGTTAAACTATCATTCAAACATTTAAAATCAATTAAATATTTCAATTTCAAATGTTGAAATTTTCGCGCCGTCACATTCTTCCCTCCTTAAAAGAATTTCGTCCTGAAATTACTAGTTAAGAAGAATGATCCTTAACCCGTTTATTATTTTCCCAAAACCAAACAATTTTATCAATTTGCCAAAACAAATCTTTTATTAAGGAACCATTGTCATTTCAACTAATTTTTCAAAATCAACCCTAAGTTTCAAACAATATTGTTTTCTTAACCAATTCAAATTCAAATTTTAAACCTTCAAATTTTTCTAAAAAAATTTCTAACTCCCTAAATTTTTGAAAAACTTCGCCAGCGTCTCCTTTGCGTGGCTAGCTCGGTACGACTACAAAATGGCACCATAGGCCTCCAGATTCAAAAAGAAAACGAAAAGCTAAGCGACTAGACAAGAAAGTCATCAAATTTCATACTGAAATTTAAATACATACGTTTTTGAGCAATTCAAATTCATCTTCGAAATCAAATCCCCATTTCTTTTCCTTTTAACACACCTGTATATCCTGCTTATCAATTTGCACATTCCTTTACAAAATTTTCAATATATACTTCTTATACCATTTTTCACTTCACCATTGAAGTTATATATCCATTTTCATTCAATCTTGCATTTTCAGTTTCATTTGAATTCAATTTACCATTTCAATTCTATTTGGATTCAATTTACCTTCTGAATATTGAATTCTTATCAATTATCTGTTATTCATAACTGATTCATACCCTATTTTAAATTAGTTTTATTTACTAATTTATTACAAATTCCAATTCATTTTATCTCAAAACATATTTTATTTTATTTCTACCTTCATTAACTTAAGTTCCCTTCGAACTAATTCTACAACTTCATTTTATTTCATACAATTCAAATTGGTTTTCAATATTCAGTTTCAATTCCATTTTTATTCTTTTGTTCATTCCCAAAAATTTATTTTCAGTTCACCATTTTGGTTCACAACAACTTATATTTAAACTGGATTTCAAATTCCATATGAATTTTATTTACCTTTTATTTATAAATATTGAATTCAATTCATTTCAAACCATATCAAATTTGTCATTCCTATCCATTTCACTTACTATTTTTTTTTATTCCAATGCTTCGTTCGTTTTGGTCTAACTTGACAAATTTTCCATTTACTTACATATTTGGAATGAACTTCAACACTTTGTTTTTCAATTTCATTTTGAATCCATATCATCATTTTATTTGACTCAAATTTTCAATCTCAATTTTTTTATTCTTTTTTATTTTTTATTTTATTTTTATTCTTTAATTGTACTTGAATTAAATTTTTCCTTCCACCTTATTTTGTTTCCACGTTTACCTTTTTCTAACTTCTCTTTAAGTTAGACTTTACTTTAACAACTTTAAACTTTACAAGTTATCAACTTAATGATATTCCATAAATATTTGTTATAGTATTCTAGAGTCTTTTCAACCTTTCAAAAATCATTTTTGAAATCAATTCAAATTATCTTTTGAATTCCCAAAACTAAACCCAGTTTTCCAAACAACTTCAATTTTAAATAATTTGACAGCAATTCCTCTCTTGGAAACTCGAAAATGAACACCGATGATATCACGATCATCATCGGAATTAGTTTCCAGCGACCGAAAAGAGTTTAGTGCTTTTATCCCTTTAAATCATTTTTCCAAACCTTTGAAAACTATTTTCAAACCCAAAAGGAACTTAATCTTTCCCAAATCTCAAAACTTCAAATCCTTTCAAATTCTTTTAAATATTCCTCTGGAATTTTATTATAAATCACATTTACAATTTACAAATCTCATTTGTATATAAATTCTATTTCTCAGCTTTTGATTATGATTTCAATTTCTTATTCAACTTTCACACTTAAATGATAGTAATTTAGTATATATCTTCCCAACAATCAAACAACCATATATTATAATATTTTACAAAGATTATTTCCTTTTGTATACGAAAATAGTTTGGGTAAAATTATTTCATTTACCCTATTTTTAAAACAATACCGTGTCGAATTGTTCTATACGAGTGTTTAGAGATCCCTATCGATAGAGTTGTACAGACTATACCGACCAGAATCCATTTACCACTCAACAAACCAATCATTACAATATAAAAACATTTTTTTTATATTCACTAACAAATACGTGCTCATATCTATTAATACACTCAACTGATTCTAGTGTACTATTGACTCTGTCTCTAATGAGTAATCCCCACCAGAGCCAAGGCTGTCTCTTAACCAAATGCTCTGATACCAATTTTGTAACGACCCAGTTTTTTGACTTTCGAAAGTCGACATTAATACATCTGCTATATCAAATGCCACACAATCGAATGTTGGAAAACCGAACCATTAGGGTTTAAGAAGAAGAAGATAGAAGAAGAAAACAGAAATCAATAACAGAATCTCACATTTTGCAGCGGAACAAATATAATAGATAAATGAATAATCTTTAAAACAAAGAATCATCTCTGTTAATACAATACAACATCAGAGTTTACAACGACATCATTCAACACTAGGCGTTTACAACAACTAATCCATATTAAAACTAAACTTACAGCAACCCCAACGCAGCAGATAATACATAGTATAATGATACGCCTCGCCATCCAGCTTCACTTCTGATCTCCACAGCAACTTCTCGACTTCGCTCTAGAATAATGCTAACCTGACTCTAGGCTGCCCGTGTGGAAAATTGTGGGCACCCAGAGTTTAGAAAAGGAACAATAAACTCCAGGTGAGTCATGGGACTAGTGTGAGATCTTAAAAACAGTTATTTTCACAAAGAAAACTAAAAAGAAATCCGCTATGCTTTTGGAAAATGAAACCACCATAAGGCCTCCCCGCACACACACAATGCAGTCGCACACTTGGGGGAGATTTCTCCTTATGGTAGTCAAACATGCTTGATACGCAAAAACTCTTTTTAATATTATCATTAGTTCATAGTGGAAAAACATTTGCAAGTATAATATTAATTTTAGCCAGCATATGTACCATTATAGTATGCCTACTATAGCTACCATATTAGATGGCAGGTTATACAACTAAAACCGTACAAGGCGCGTATTGATGATTGGATTTCCAACAAATGGTCAGGCTAAGGAACTTCCTGGGCCACATGGGTACACCTCTGGAGGGATGTCCCGAGAACCTAACCGGATCTCCGCTAACACAAGGCCGGATTACCTCTGTAACTAGGTAACTACAGACACGGGTATGCCATCCCCCGGTCGTTTATCTGAGGATCCTCAACACCCACAACCACAAAGTAATAAATTTGCAGCATCAACATAGGTAAAATATCCAGGCTCCATCCCATGGTACTACCCTTTTCCAAATGGAAATGACATACCCTCAGGGGGCGCTACCCCCAAATAACCTTGCTGCATCCCTCCTGTTTTGACCATTCCGGGTTGTGAGGTCCGACGAAGTCTCGTCTACAAAGCTGCGCTTTTCACAAAAGCCATGCTTTGATCAACAAATAATCAGCAACACTTCGTATGCCACATTACCAAATTGGAAATATATCACTAATAACCATCAACTACATAACCTCTAAGCTCGTACATCTCAGAGAAGGGTGTTAAACTAAGAGAATAAATTCTCCGCCACCAACAGAAATGTATTTGATAGAAACCATCTTTACATCTCAAAATGTAACGTCAGACACACATCCATACAAGTCCGTTCCGGGATCGAACGGAACCGTAGGCACTTTCAAAGAAGACCTTGCAAAACGGATATTCACTAATCACGTCCGGAATCCCTATCACAAAGGGTGATAAAATCTCTATACCGAAGCAACTCGGTGCAGAGACATTCGATAAGTAATCCTTTCACTTTCAAAAATACCCGGTCTTCAACACCATCTTCAAATGCAATCCCATTTCGTCGTATCATTATTAGGAATGGGTTTTATGACACAAGGTCCTCTCCCGGCTAATCCGAACAGCGAGCGCTTATTTTAAAAATAAGTGTTACGTTCAGATTTCAACAAATCACAACAATTTTTCACTTTGATCTTTTAAACAATAGATCCATCACAATCACAAAGGTTCGATGTGGTTTTCGAATATCCATTTGGAATCCGACCCCCGGTCGCATCGAAATTCAAATGCCATTAAAAAGGCCAATATTGATAGTCGGTTATTTAACCATCAATCATCATTCACAACAGTCACTGGATTTTAAATAATTTTCCCCCAATTATTATTATTTTCAAAATATCTTCGCAAGATATAATTTCACTTTTCAACACTTTGAAAACAAATTTCAAATCAATTTTCACACTTCAATCCTTTGAAAACAAATTTCAAATCATTTTTTCCTTACGCGGAAAACATTTCCGATATTTATTCATTTCCACTGAAAATCTGCCAAGTTCAAATATTTTAAAATAATATAAAATACTTATCCAAAATATACTTGGAGACATTTAAAATAAAACTATTTTAAAATACTTTCTTAAATATTAGTTATGAAAAATATTATACCAATATCTCATATAAAAATTCAAGTCCAAAACTAATTTTAAAATAAAATTACTAGATAGGATATAACTATTTAAATATCCAATTTCTAAAACAAATATCAATTTAAAACTTTAAATAATCACTTCTATAATAGTTTAAAATATATTTTTACTTTAAAGATTTTCAAAATAACCTAAGTAATTTTTCTAAAACATTATTTCCTTAAAACTATCTTTACAACTTCAATTTATATTTATAAACTATATTGGAAACATTCTCGGCTTTCAGGGAAAGTACACATTCCATTCTAAAATGGTTCACTCAAATCAATTTATAAATCTTTCTGGATTTATTTTAAATTTACATCCCAAATCCGTAAATCCTTTCCAACTTTTAAAAATAAAACAATATTTATTTTTAAATAAATTTCCCTTTCTTTTATAAAATTCCCATTGTGGATTTAAATTTTTAAATATCCATAAATTTATGATTTTCAAATCGATTCCCAAGTATTCACTTTCAACACTAAATCAATTTTCAAATTTATTTCCAGATTTATTTTCAAAACACCAAATCAAAATTTTCAAATTGATTTCTAAGATTTATTTTAACATCAAATTAAATCCCAAATCTCTAAAATTTGTTTCCTTTTAAAATAAATTCCTTTATCTCCTCCAAACTATTTAAAATTCATATTTTTTAAAATAAATTCTTCAGCTATTAAACCATATTACTCAAAACCCATTTATTAAAATCTTTTCCATTATTTTGGAATTTATTCAATAAGTTTTCAAAAATAAAATTTCATCTATTTGAAATTTCTTCTTTTAAATTCCCCTAATTCTTTTAAATGAATTTATTATAAATTTTCTACTTAAAATTTCAAAAATCCGATTTTATTTATTTCTGGTGTCCTCGATACCAAAATATATTCGACTAAATTATAGCCTTCCACGGTTTCAATCACAAATACAATCATATACATATTGTAAATAATCAACACACAACATATGAAACAAATTCACATAATTTGAGGAATCCAGTTGGATCCCTCCAACCAGTTTCCCTGCATCCACAGACGTTAGCACAACAATTAAATACCAATTCCACTTCGAGGTGGAATATCGCGGTATATGGGATTATATATTATCATCCGCTATTATGTGATGCATAGGGTCTCATCCGCTATATAATGCAGAAAATCAATCACTCCAAATACATATATAATACCAATTCCACTTCGAGGTGGATTATCGCGGTATATGGGTTTACATATAATATCATCCGCTACCATGCGGCGCATAGGCTCTAAACCAATACAACTGATAATATATTATATCAAGCACACAAACAACAATTTTAAATTTAACTATTTAAAATTAAATAAAAAAAATCCGATTGAGTGAGAAGATCTCACCTTTGCTTTGCATGCAATCCATTTTCATTCCAGATTGTTTTCTTCACATTTTTAGACCTTGCATAACATTACACAATTGATTAATATTTTAACTAATCAGACAATCAATTCCCTTTCTCTTAACTTAAAAATTAATTTTAATTTAACTAAGACTTTCATTTAAACTAATAATTTAATTTAAACTATTTTCCCTTTAGATAGATTTTAAAAACCTATTTTTTATATAAACTCCATAGCATTTAAAATCCCTATGTTTTCTTTTCTTATTCACATCTACTTTCTGTTTAAAACCTTATATATATATACATATATATAAGAAAATAAAATTGTTCTACACTTCCCTGAATTATTTTTCTATTATGTTCAGCTTATAACAAACATATATATATATATATATATATATATATATATTATTTCATTCAGTTCCCAGTAACATATTCGTATATATATAAGTTATTAAATTTAAACTGAAACTTATACCCAACCGTCCTATATATCTACAGCTAATTTTAAAAAAATTCGTCTTAAAAATACATATATACTTTAAACATTTTTTTTCAAGTTCATTTCTGTTCAACTAAAATTTGAATTTCAAAATAAGGAAAAAACAGAGAATCCATACCCTGGAAACAACTAGCCCAGACATCCGAACGCAATCGCGTTTTCGCCATCCCAGTACCTTCGACGTGATTGAATTGCAGCATCGTTCACTCTTGCTCAGATCCAACATTTGATAATTCTCATTGAACAAGTTCGGGAACGTCACAAATTAACTTGAACATTTCAAATCGCTTGTAGAATGACTTCGACTCGTGAATCCACTTCATGAACCATAAATCATTTTGAAGTTCACTGCTCCACTCCAGACATTCACCGATCCCCACGAGCCTCGCCCACGCGAGCATGCCCCGACCTTCCTGCCCTCACGATGAGTCGCGATAGATCCCGTCTCCAGATGAAGAGCACGACGCAGTCATCAACCCTAAATGTCTCTTGCAGAATGAAGCTCCACCCTTGCGTGCGCGCGCGCACGCGCTTCCCTCCCTAACGACGAACCCATGCCTTGACTGAATCGCGATTGCATCGATTCGAAATTATCTATCTATTTATTTCGCAATCAATTTGATTGGCCAATAGAGGAAGAAAGGGGAAAATGAATTTTGACCCTGATGGCTTCGAAATGAAATGGAAGAAAAAGATAAGGCCGATGATTCCCTCCTTCGCTTGTGACTTGAGTTTGATTTGGAAAATTTTGTTTTTGTTCGTTTATTTTTTTAAAGAAAGAAATGGACATTTGTACGCAATTTAAAATTTCAAGAGACACATGCTTGAAATTTCAACATGTGTTATGCAAGGCTTTCGACGATATAAATTATTTTTCTTATATTTAAATTTTAAATTCAAATTTAAATCGTCTTTGAATTTATAGCTCAAAATGTTAAACTCCTATAGAAGCGTGCCGCCATGCGTTTATAATGTTTAACCCCTATTCCGAATGCAATGGAAAAGGTTTCGTGTCCATATTCGATCGTATGGAGAAGATAGCTTTCCGAACCCATTTATTAATTTAAATTTCAGCTCGTTTGCTTATCGTACAGCCAAATGATCACTCCAAACTTTACAAAAATTGAAATCCGATAATAATACAATATTACGGATCCAATGGAACTGATTTCGTCAAAATCCGAGGCTGTGCCCTAGAAGGCTATTTTTAAATATCGATTTAAACGATAAAATTTCAAAACTAATCAAACACTTCGAATTTCAAATTCTAACACTTCCATTATCTTCAGTATTATTAATATAGATTTTCTAAGCCTTGAAAATATTTTTAATCAGCATAAAACTGAAGATACAAATTTTTACCCAACTTCAATAAATTAAATTCAATAATTTAATTGCCAATTCCATAGTTATATTTGAAATTCAAGTTAAACTATCATTTAAACATTTAAAATCAATTAAATATTTCAATTTCAGATGTTGAAATTTCCGGGTCATCACACATATCCTAATTGATATGATCGCTTGACACCGCCGACGACCAAAAGGCCTGGATGGTGCGCTGCAATGGTGCTCGGCTGATGTAAGCGGTCGTCTAGATGTAAAATAAATAACATAACACAGAACTTGTCTTATATCTGGCAACGCATCGAATAAAATATAATAGAAACATCACAAATATAAATAAGATGCAATGGTAAATGACTGAATAGATCATAGCACCAGAGAATAGATCCATACAACACCGTTGTAGAAATAGGGTCGTGCATCCCAAATAACTCTTAAATGACTATCTCAAAAAATAAGAGTACTAATAATCTCCATAGTACTGAATAGCAGAAAGCACTAAAGTAAATATAATAATACGAGAAATAGCTTCTTTTTCGCCACTTGAACAACTACTTATGCTCACCAAACCTATCTCTGATCTACTCATTTAAGAGTATCAAGAGTAATAAGAAGCAATGCATAAAACCTTAGTTCAGACAACAGTTTGGTGTGAGCGAGAAAAATCTCAAATACAATAAAAAAAGATAGAATAGGACAATCAATAGACAAAACCATACCTGACATGTTCCTGCATCCACAGAGTTAGCACATAAACAATATAGGCTACTCTATGATCATCATTCTGGGTGTAATGTGGGTGCCAAAATAACAACGGTGTCTGTATATCTATATCGGTTGTATCTATATCATATGATATCCCTAAGGTGATAGAAACATATAGACATAACATCCATCATCCTTCCTCACATTCACTCACTCGGTGTATTAGGTATACGACAACTCGCAAACTCGGGGGCAAGGCATGTCACCGCACCAATCAATCCCAATCATCACGAGACTAGAAGCATCCCTACATCAATTCATCCTGGAGACTAAACCTGTCACCGCGTCAAAGCATATCAATGATTGAGACAAGATACGTCGCCATCTCAATCCATCTCAACCCTACGAGTATCATCGATCCCCTCCTCTTGCACATGCTATCTATGGCAGAGCTTGTCTCAAAACTGTTCACCCAACTCCCATTTGAATTCGCTGTGGTCAGAACTTACTCTATACAGTCTTCGTATGTCATAGAGTGTCATTGTGCCTCCTGTAACCCGCCTCCAACAGTTCCCTAAATCTGATTCATCAGGGCCTTCTACCTTTCGGAGTAAAGTTAGTTGTTGCTAAAGTCGTTCCTTGAGAAGTAAGGTCGCCATCAAACCAAACCATCAAATGGGCAACCATGACACTGTCGATGAACCAAACTCCACCAAAGGACTCGGACCCCTTGACCTACCCTAGGGGTCGCACCTTATAGGGTGAAACCTTAGGGATCGGGTTCGACCCCTATATGGGACCAAGTCCTCTCCTATCGATTCTTATCCCTTAACTCCTTCTCCCTATATTTCATGCCAAATGTTAACTCCATCTGATCCCAAACTTCACACGCCAACTCTAACACTTCTAATCACCTCCCACTATCGATCGCACCCTCCTAGAATCCAACTTTAGGGTTTGTAACCGACACTTATTTGCTGACCCCTCCAAACGAGTCGATCCTTATCATGTTCCATCTTCAATCGATCGTAACTTGAGCATACAAACTCCAAATGATTTGAAATTTGACAGGCTACTTCTTTGGACTTCCCTTGTTGTCCCCTACGGATCGCACTCCTATACGATCTGTTCCTAGGGATCATAGCTGACCTTTATAGGGTGAGCCCTCCCGAACAGCCCCTTTCTAACTTTCTATGGCTATTTTCACCACTCGATCGACGTTTGCATCCATTAAGGCATGTTTGCAGGAAGCATATAACATGTAAAACACACAACAATAAGAAAGTGGTCGAAACATAGTAAATCAAAGCATATATCTAAACGAATAGGCACATAATCATAGGGTACAACCACGGAACCCCAAAATCAAAATTCCCCAAACTTAACCCAAATCGATCTGAATTCTATGTGTTATAATTTGATTTAACATAATTTATAAAGACTTTTAGGGGATTTTAGAAGGTGTTCATAGCCTAATACATGCTAATTAGTAAGAGAGACTACCAATCACTCACCTTAACCCATGCTAAGTTCTAAATCTTCTTATGAACAATAAATGTATGGATTACAATGTGTTTTTAGTACCAAATCTTCAAGCTTTAGGATGGATTTCACTAATCACTTGCTAATGATGAGATTTGGCTAATTAAAGTAAGTTTTGGTGGATTTTTGAGTGAAAAGATGATTAATGGAGGTAAGGAGCTATTTTGGAAGTTGTACAAATGAGGGAGGAGAAATCCTATCGGTTTCTACAGCCTCCACTTACCCCAAACCCGAAATGGGTCATGGCCTCATCAATTAATGACCCTAATTACCCATTTAAGCTGTCTAAAACCAATAAAAATTTCAAACAGCCATATATCTCAAACTGTAAACCCGTTTTCATAGTGTGACCACCCTAAGGAAAGGCAAATCATTATTTCAATCAAATGGAAGTGATTGTAGGACCTAATTCCATTCGTGTTAAAAGTTATGGGTCAAACAAGATTTTCCAATGGTAAAACAGTCATAGAAAAATTCAACAAATATTCTAAGGAAAGGAAATGACCCAGTAGTCATTTCCTAAAATTATAAAATCAAACAACCTTAAATAAAAATAATATTCTACGAGCCTGTAATACGTAGAATACGGGTCGTTAAACAAATTTTTATAGTCATGTTACCTAAACTCTACTACTAAATGTTACAGCCCTTAGTGGACCCGATTTTGACTAAATCGAAAACCCAAATTCATTAGGGTATGGATCGTTGGTCTTGGCAACCTATAATAAACATAAATATATTAGAGATCAATCTATATGAACTTACATTAGAATATTTATATATAATAGAACATATGTACTGACTTAGGCTACTCCATCGGAACTAATATTATCTCTTAGATATCGAGTTGCCTTGCCAATGTAGAACATGAATGAGAGGACATGTTCGTCTGTCGGTCCCGTCTTGTACCAGTATCATGTTCCTCTAAATTTATCATGTGGATTATAATGAGGAAGGGGTCAAAAGAACATTCTGTCGACGGTAAATTACGTACTTTATCCATAACACTAACTTATGTGGATCGATTTCAATCAAGTGTTAATTGGTCATTTAATTCCATATGCGCATACAATATGTCCAACTACTCTATACACACACACACACAAACATCAATACATATATATATATACACACGTAAGCATCGCTATGCTCCCCAAAAGCAATCCACTATAACTTAATGCTTCTTAAATAGGGAAGAGGTAGAACCAACATCCACTTAATACCTCGACCCCGAAGTGGGTCCCTTCACAACATAATTGAAGAGTAGCTCGTCCTAACTATGAAGTCCGATGACTCCTCTATAACTTTATAACTTAATTAGTCATGTTACTAATGCATCTCAAAGACTTACCTAAGGGTTAGGTAGCACACCTCCAACCAAACAAATAAGAAACCAAAATTTTAGGTCAATGCATATCCCATATAGACTCTACACCAATAGGAAGTCTAATCCACATAAGCTTAACCCAAGTCTTCGCTAACGACCACTCAGGACTGATGGTGGCCTCGACCTATCTCCAGCCCTACTCCACAAATACTAGTTCATCAACAATGCTGACATAGCATCAACCTCCAATCACAAATCCCCTTTAGATTTATCTATGCAAATCAAGGAAAGTGCCCACTCTCGGTTACTTAATGTCTCTGGTTTGGAATTGAAGCAGACTCTACTTTCCCAATTAGGCTTCATCGTAGGTTATTTTAGACTTCTTAAATAGAGAAAAGGCAGACCCTACAACTAGTTAATACACCAAACCCAAAGTGAACCCCTTGACCCCCTAAGGTATTTAGTCGTTTAATACTTCAAATCTAAGGCAAACTCCTTGGTATATTTCCCCAAACCTATATGCGAATGTTTATCGCCCATGGGTCCTATAATTGGAGATGTCCCACATCAGTAATACATAAACATAACTACTGGTAGCCCCTTGCGAAGGGTAAAATTATATTGTGTAACTCTACTGACCTTGCATCCTAACCCATACTAAACAATGTCATTTGTAATTGGTCTAAATATTAGGCTAGGCCTACTAATTCGCACCCATTGCAAATGTATTATTGAGGCCATATAATTTCAACTTTGGAAACTTTTATGCCTCCTATGTTCATTTATTAGTATTCATTTATTTACTTTCTATGAACTTCCCTTTTATTTTATATGCTTAGTATATATAACTTCTTGTTTCATTAATGTTATTAAATGTCATTTATTACCACTTTTACCTCCAATTAATGTACTTTATAAATGGTCTTTTACATTCAAATTGGATAAGTGTTAATGGCATTTATTTGTTCATTTCAAAATTAGTTCACCGTGCCTATTTAATTTCCTTCATCAATGTCATATTTCGTCTCTGTAATTAAATTCATTAAATGGTTACTACCCATATTAACTTGATTATTGTAACTTTCCATTTCTCCTTAATTTATTACCTTATTTGTATTTTAATGTTTTGTTTGTAAGTAATATGATAACACACAACTAATTGCATGTCACCATATATGTGTGTGTTATAACTATATTTATGTTATGACTATCGTTTATTTATTTATTTCTTAAACTTAGACTTATACACACGTGCACACAAAATTGGTAAACACGATTAATTATATTTCTATAACTTTTTAGTTTCTACATTTAGAGATTTTTGGGTACACACACAGTTACATGTATATACCCTAGAAATATATATTAAAACATTTTAGCGCATTGGAACCGTATCTTTTTCAAGAAGGAAATGTTACCGTTGCAAACTTTTCACAAACTACCAAAAAGTGGGATTACGTTGTGTTTGCAATTATAAGAAATTATCTCCTTTTATTTTTATTGAAATGGACAATGAAAATTATGAAGAAATCCCTACCTTACACACCTCTTTCATTTGGACATATTCCTTGTTTTTTCAAACAATGCACCTTTCATATATAATTGTGATATTAGACCGCTTATGAAAATTCACATGACAATCAATAGAACTAAATTATACTTTCAACAAATCCAATGAATTACATATAGAAAATTTACATCCTAAATCAAATTAGAGTATTCCAAATGAATAATTAATAGTGTACAACCCAAATAACAAGAATCTAGAAGTAATTACGCAATTCTATCAATATTACATACATTTACAGACTATTCTCCCTAAATCCCCACTAAATTCTAGATCTAGGGTGTATATACTGTTTCACCAAAGTTAAACAGTTTGCTGAATTTATGTGCAAGGATTCCAAGTTAGATTTATCTATTTAAGCCTACAATTTAATGGTTTTCACATAGTTTAATAACAATAGAATTTCAATGGTAGAAATTTAGTATTTCTAAATTATATAATATTCCATTCACCTTATGGCTTTCAATCTCTAGATCCAAACTCTTTCTTCTTACTTGACTGATTTTCTTTTCAATTGAAAATATGTATTTAAAAGCTTACACATACCCATTAAAATTTAAGATTTGAGAGGTTGAGTCAAGTGGAGTCTAAATTTATAAATCTAGAATTTACCTTTTCACAGAATTGATACACTCCATCTCTTCTTCTTTTTTATTTTCTGTCCTTCTCCATCTCAAGTGGAGTCTAAATTTCGAACTTATAACATGCTGCAACATTATATGCAAATGATTAGACAAAGTTATTGCTGCTAGATTGAAGTATGATCTTCCTAATCTCATTTCCCATAACCAAACTACTTTCCTTCCTAATAGATGCATTCTCGATAATGTAGTAATGATACATAAAGTGCTAAATGGTTACAATAGGTCCTACATCTTGCCTAGATCGATGTTAAAGCTTGATCTAAAGAAAGAATTTGATTTATTCCAATGGAATGCTCTTGTTTGAATCATGGCAATAATGGGTTTTCCTTCCTATTTTGTGAGTTGGATTTATGAATGTATCTAAACTGCAAATTTCTATTTGTGTACCAATGGAAAATCAGTTGGTTACTTCAACGGTACAAAAGGTTTAACGCAAGGGGACCCCATGTCCTCATATCTTTTTATCATCATCATGGAAGTCCTCGCTCATTTACTCAATCAAGCTACTCAATCTAAAGAGTTTTCCTTGAAACCTAATTGCAATGAACCGCTTATCACATCCCTGATGTGTGCAGATAATCTGATAGTTTTCACTAAGCCTATAATAGGATCCCTGTAATGTATTAATAGAACACCGATTACTATTCGTTCAAATACTAGACTACAAATCAACCTTGAAAAATCCAATACTCTTATTACAGTAGCTCCCTAAGAACAATTGCCTTCCTTAGGCAGACTGTTAACCTACAGTCTATGATGCACATGTCCTACTTAGGTCCCTGGTCATCTAGAAAACTTAAACACTCTCATTTCCACACCTTTTTCGAAAAGATCACGGTAGTTATGAATAGATGGTCAAATAAACATATTAATCAAGTTGGTAGGATAACTATCATCAACTCTATTATTACGGCCCTGATTGTGCATTGGAGTAGAACCTTTCTACTACCAATCAAACTCATCAACCAGATCAAAAAATCTTTGAATCATTTCCTATGGCATGGTGACATGTTCTCCAAAAAGCTTATAGTTGTAGCCTTCCAAAAAGTTGAAACTGGTGTGAAACGAAGAGGACCAGGTATCAAAAGTATTAAGATATGGAATATAGTTGTGTCCTCCAAGCATTATGAAAATCTTTTAAATTAAAGAGAGCGCGTTTGGGTTAAATGGGAAAAAAACACCACCTTAAAAACAAGTTTTTGGATAACCCAACCACCTCTGTACTATGGTTGGATATGGAGGTGTATTATGAAGCTTAGGGAGAAGTTTCTCCCCTTAATCACATGTCAAGCAACATTCAGGAATGATGTTATTTTCTGGGAGAAACTATGGACTATGCAAGGCCTTATTCTATTTGACGTTCTTACTTATGAAGAAGAATTCAAACCGAAATTCCTCCCTAGGCTAGAGCTAATGACTGCATACTTGAAGGTAAGATTAATTTACCTTATTATAATAATGTGAAGGTTTGATCAGTCTGGAGTACCGAACATCATTCTCACCACTGTCCTAGCCATGGTAAATATGTATAGTCAGATAAACAACAATGCCACTCCATGTCCTCTATATGCAAAGCTTTGATCAGAATTGAAAACGATAGGATTTTTAGGTGGCACAAAAGAGTTCGGAATCCCTACAGCCCTCAAAAACACAATTTCATGTTATGGAAAGTACTAAGGATTTCTTTGCATACCCTTACAAACCCTTAGTTAAAAGGTTTGAATGTTACTAACATCTGTTTCTTCTGTACTGAAAGTGGCGAAGATACTCTTCACATTTTCTTTAACTGTAAAGTTGTCTATGACTTATGGAAAACTATATTAAACAACACTGGCCTAATTGGGATGGCAAATAGGAATTGAATTATAATTTTAAGGCTACAAGATGGAGGTTTGATGAAGCTATAGTTCTCTTAATTGTTTTGAAAGTTTTTGTTACGATCATTTGGAAGGAACATTACTCAAGACTCTTCGACGGAAAGGAAAGCCCATAAACATAGTTCTTGCTGTCGTATTTCTTGAAGTAAGGAGAAGCTTATCTACCTTAGCCTATGTGCTTAGTTAGGGGCTGTTTGAGAAGAGGGACTGAACTTTCTACAGTTGCTTCTCTCTACATGTTTTTGTTATGTGATTGTCTTCTTGTCTTATTTCTCCTTTTCTCTAGCGTTTGTTGAGATATTAGCCTGTTTATATCTTCCTTTTTCTTTATTCCCTTTACCGTGTATTTTCATGTTTTTAATAAATCTGGAGAGGCAGCCAACCCTGCTAGGTTTGTTAAAAAATATTATTAACTTCTAGAAATAGTGGAGAAGTAAGAATGGCAGAGCTTTGCTACTATGTTCAAAAAGTATAAAAAGAAAAGCAAGGAGCTAAACCTGTATTTAGGTTCTCGAATCAATTTTCTTCAATATATTATTATTTATTAAATTTGAGCCATTTAGGCCGAGGTTCATACTATGCCAGCCCTAACCAACCAGTCGATCAGTCCATACGAGCGGTTGATAGCTAGTGGTCGACCGACTCTCTCTAGATGTCGACCAGTGGTCTCGGTGATTTAATTTCTTAAAGGAATTATTTTTATTGGTAATGTTAATTTATTAACATTTATTTCCTTTACCCATTTTGAATTATTTTCAACCCAAAATATTAAACGTTGATAACTTCTTCATTTGAATATCGATTGCGAAGCTTTATATATGAAAATTGCTTATAAAATTACCACAAAAAAATGGAGCAAATTTTTTGGCCAAATTTTGATGTTTTCTCAATTCCATTTTTGAGACTTATGAATTTTTTTTAAATTAACTGTTGTTTATTTTATCGGATTTTACGCTAGCATATAGTAATGCTCAAGTATAACTGTCAAAAAATAATAAGGTTGACATTCTTGAGTCAATCATACTCATAAAGATAAATTAAATGATCATTCACACATTCAAACATACAAATGATGAAGCATGCTAATGCAAGATAATAGGCGACGCATTGTAGTGAAAATATGGTTGTGCGACACATGCCAAAGAAGGATGCGGGGATTGATCATACTTTGGACATAGTCTCATGTATAATCACATGTCATCATCTCAAGTAATGTATATAGATAATCCATGTCCATCTATCACACACATCAGAACCCGACTGGAGACTGATAGCATACGCTTACTCTAGGAAACTACATATGTGTCTATCTAACATGGCTCCTACATTCTTTAATTACCTCAACGACCATTGTGACACATATCAATCAATGTGCTCGTCAATGCGAGGACTCGGTCACAACCCTATAACTCCCTCGATGGTAATACATTGCTGGCTTATGCGACACTAGGGAAAATGCACATAGCGATAACACATGGCTATATAAATATAAGGATGCCACGGATTTAGGAAGTGACCTCGCAATCAGGCCACTGGGATAAATACTGGCCTAATCAGGTTCACTATTGTGCCATAGATGAGGCGGATAGTGATAGACAAACACATTATATATATAATGGTCGACACACAACCATAGACATTTGCCAATACACGGTGATAGGCATAAAGCCTTGCTCACCGCAATGGGCCCCACACATAATCTCAACATTCTTATCCCTATATGAGTGTCATCCATGAGCAATGGATAACCGAATAAATATCACAACAGCATCCCATACCACCGCGTGTTACTAGTCCGTTTATTCGAAGCTCATATATCATACTCGCTTCTCTATGGTATTCTATATGATGAGGTGTAATTAATAAAATATTACCGAGTGTCTATAACAAATGGTATTACTAATCCATTTACTCAAATTACTCATAATCTAGAATCCCTACATAACAATATTCTATCTAACGAGTCCATAGAATAACTGGGGAAACATTACCGAATGTTCCATACCGGATGGTATTGTAGCTCCGTTTATTTAGATTTTTCATTATACAAAATTATAAACAAGTATAGCATAAAATATGATTTTAGAAAAGGGACCTTATTTATATAAATATATAATAAAACTTGTTAAATCGATTATATATTCCAAATATAATTAAAAAAAATTAAACATTTGTATAGTGAATATACCATTCACCTTGTTTATATAATATCAAATAACGATATGAAAACTTAAAGTTCACTTCAAAATTTGCATATCTATAGAAAACTTTCATAATTACTTTTCAAATTAAATATACATTATAGAAATCATCTTAAAATTTTCTATAATTAAATACTATTTTCAAACAAATTTATAAACTTCAAAATAATTTCTTTTTATTTCAAACCTTTAGATATAATACAAAATCATCAGTTTATTTCCAAAATCATAGAGAATTATCTTAAAAATTGCTTAATAGTATTTTGAAATCATTTCATAATTTTTTTAGAATCAAATAGGATATTTAAATGGATTTATAAATACTAAATCAAATATCTTTCTATTAAAAATTTATAGAATTCATTTTCATGATCCTTTTATATCTCATAAATCATGAAATACTCTCCAAAACACTTAAATATTAATTAGAAAAACTTTTCATATTTACCTAAAATTATAAGATTTCAAATATTTATTTTAGACTATAGATTATTTTTTACCTTGATTAGTAAATATCGTTTAATAATAATATAGAATACTAAATTTAAAATAAAACTTTGCTTGAATATAACATAAAATTCTTTCTTTAAGTATTTTTTTAACTTTATAAATATATGAAATATATATATATATATATATATATATATATATATATATATATTATTACATTTGAAATGGCAAGTGTGGGCTAAAAAAAAATAATCCCCACTGGTGGACCAGTGTGCAATGCACCGCTGGACAGGTGTCGGAGTTTTTCTGATGCCAAAACATTGCCTGTAAACTTAAAATCTCTTCCTCCCTTTTATTTCTTAATTACTCCTTACTTTTAACATACTTATGAGTTCATTCACATGCTACAACAATCATGTACAACCAATTCCATCATCAATCATCAATGTATGCTCAATTTCAAATTGAAGGTAAAAGTTCATATTTAATATAAATAAATTTGAAATCCAAATTCATCGAAACACACATCTATTTCATGATGCAAACACTAAAACAAATAGACATAGAATTTATCGGTATATTTACTCACCTTAGTTTGGAGACACTACAACCCCCTCTTTTGATTCATCTTTCTCCACTTTCTCCACTTCCTTGAAAATTCACTTAACTCCAAACTTGATCAAATTCTCAATTCCTTCATGTTTGTTGGTGTAGTATGGTGTTGAGATACACGTATATTAATTTGAGAATTTATAGGATTATATTTCTATTTTATTTGAATTCTAGATGGAGAAGTAGAAGGGTTTTGTATTAACTTTTATTTAATGAAAATGGAAGTTTTCAAGTGGAAAAGACTTCATCAGTGAATTGATTTCTATAACTGAAGGAGAGAATGCTCTAGACAAAGAATTATCTAGATCTGTTTTCATGAAACAAAGGTTTTGGGCTTTGTTATTGGGCCTTACATAATTACTAACTTCGTTCCATTTTATTTTTCTACATTTTCTTTTATAAAACTTTTTTCTACTCAACTCAAGTCACAGTCAAATTTCAAATAAAAATCATATTGATATCAATTAAATGTTTGTTCAACATTATGAAATTTTATGGAATTTATTTTCCTTCAATTCTCTAATTTTAATTAACTATATTAAAATTATTATATTTGGCCTACTTTTAATTAAATTCATTTACCGACCCAAAACTAATTTATATTTCCAATAAAAATTATTTCTTACTCAAATCTTCACTTCTCATTCATTATATGAATTTTATAAAATATTACTTATATATTTTAATTCATTTTACTTCTCAACACTGGGTTGTTGCAATTCAACACAACTATTACTTAACCATTCATCTCTTATACAATTTATTTTTGGTACATTCAAAGAAAAAAAATACTCGTTCCACGATTACAGTGGAAACTGGAAAAATACCAAGTGACGTTGACATGTTAAACATCGAACATATATAGTGGGTTCTGCACATTTAGAATAAGAGTTTTAAGACATTAAACATCCGATAAATTCATATGAATGCGACTTCATTTTACCAAGTTAGGAATAATTGACCTTGAGTATCATTATTCACAATAATATCAGGAGGCATAGGAGTTGTTGAAGACCCAACTTCATTATAAATATCTACAAATGATGTTATAAAAATTGAGTAAATCTAAAATAAACAAATTTATGCATCATTACTAACTAATCCATCAACCATAATCAACTGAATTCATTGACCCCAATCAATCAACTAAACTTAATTAATCCATTAATAATCCTATTTTTTTACTATATTATAAATCAATTAACATCATAACTAATCCTATAACCTTTCAACATCAAAATTAACTAACATAAGTAGGTTATAAATTTTTCAACAGCAAAATCGACTAAGTCTATTAGCAAAGATATCAAATTTTAACCATAAAACTAGTGTTTAGTTGCCTTATTTATGGTGGCAAGGCAGCGCCATAGCAGCAGGTCGGTAATTGTGGTAAAGGAAAAGATGATATAGATGTAAATCAAAGTGGTTAGTTGTTGGTGCAATACGAGGCGATTGCTTGCAAGGTGGCAGAGGCAGCAGCTTGCGAGGTGCGAATGTGATTGTGAGTTGTACGCAAGATGTAATTTAGGATCCTAATGCGATAGTGAGTGCATATGCGATGTAATTTAGTATTTCACGTTATAAACTGTTTGAACTAAGAGAAATTTGAATGCCAGAAAATATATATTTTGAAACCTATAATGTATAATGCTTGGACTTTCAAATTTGAAAATTTTAATACTTTTAGTTTTTGCAAGTTTGAAATTTAAAATTTTGGATTTTCTAAATTTTGAAATCTTGAAAGTTATATTTTTAATTCTGAATTTTTTTTGGCAAGGCCAACGGGGTTAACTGAACCCCTATTAGTTTATTGATATGCTTGGAAATTACAAAAGAAAACAACAATAGACCAAAGCAAACTTTGGCAAGGACAAATTTTAAAAAAAGAGCACAAGACAACAAGGCATGTCAGTACATAAGAGAAACAAAGGATAAGAAAAAACAGAAACACCAAAGGAGAAGTAGTAGGACAACACATTAGTGGAACTAATTAACAATGTTAGGGTCAAATTCAAAGACCGAGTATTCCATATTTCATGCAAAACGCACTGTCTAAGTTGAGAAGGAGTCCTTTTTTGTCATTGAAAAATAATTGCATTCCTTTCTCCCCATATCAGACTTAAGAATTTCTTGAGAAAAAATATCAAAGCATATGTTTTCCTCCATCTTATAGCCTTATAAATAATTCACATTCCACTGCACTAACTCTCACAATATTGGTCCTGCCAAGCTTACCTATCATATACTTCCAAAGATCGAACACATTAGGGCAGCTGAAGTAAATATGCATTATATCCTCTTCATCAGTTTGTCGGAAGGAACACAGGCCATCAATACTTAATCCTCTTTCCCATGGTTTAACCTTAGTACTTAGAGCATTACGCATGACCTTCCATACCATTATGCTCTCCTTTTCATTATTATGCCTCAACCAAGTCCTTTTACACTAAATATAATTCAACATAGTGCCATGCTTAAAAAACGACTTATACACATCACCTATTTTGAAGCCAGTTGCATTGACTATCTATTTAACACCGTCCTCAACAACCGTAGAAATGTTAAGCCCTTGTAAGCTGTTTTAAAGCAATTTGATCTCTTGATTTCTTGAATAAGGGTTGAATGAGACCAACATGAATGAGTTCATAAGCTCTGGCCTATCTGTTTATTCAGTATGCTGCATTTGCTGATAATTAAGGAGTTTACTTAATATGATACTTGTCTTCACGCAAGGATCATTCCAAATACTAACTAAACCACCATACGCAACCTCATATTTGATCTCCAGTAGCATAATATCTCTGAGCTTAAAGAGGTTCCTCTATGTCCAACTACAGTTTTTTGGAGTTTGCATAAGCCAAAAGTTCTTGCCGCTAACAACATATTTAGATGATCATAACACCCATATGTTTGCCTTCCTGTTTAAGAAGTCATCTAGATGCTTAGCAAATGTAGCCTTGTTCCATAGTAGAATATTTTTAAGACCTAGACCTCCCTTACTTTTGTACATTCCAGCTTGCTAAAGGAAACTGGAACAAGAGCATTATAGTGAATTGTAACTATCCAAAAACATTTAATCAAAGCACTTCTGATCATCTTGATCAATGTAATGGGAAGGATGAAAGTCTAACCCAATATATTGGCATGGAGAAAATCACTGAATAAATTAACGTTAATCTACCTACTTGACTTATCTTTCTATTAGCCTGGTTATCAAGTCTAGCTAAGATCTTTTCATATAAAGGCAGACATTACATTTTAGTTATTCGTGAAATGGCAAGAGGGATCCCTAAATAACTATGGGTTTCATGATTAGGTTGGAGAGATGTTACATGAAGAATGACATTGTAATGAGCTTCACTCACACCAGCAACAATAATATCAGATTTAGTCAGGTTAACTTCTAGGCTAGTTAATCTATAGAATAGGTCTAGGCCCCAAGAATAGCGTAAATATAGTATATATTAGGTTCTGTGAAAACAACCATATCATCTACAAACATCGGGGAGGTTATCTGTAGCTCGTTGCACCTAGGATGTATAATAAGCTGGCCTTTCGAAACAAGATTGATGAATATCTGATTAAGAACCTCCATTAAAATGAAAATATAAGAAGATATGGGATCACCTTGTCTAATTCTTTGCCTACTCTAAAAGTAACCAATATTAACAGAGTTAATATTTATTGAAAACCTTATAGTATATATGCATGTATAAATCCAAGCAATAAAATGTTTTGGAAAGTTCATGTAAGCCATAATATGCACAATGGAATCCTAGTTAAGAGTATCGAATGCCTTTCTTATGTCAAATTTTAACATTGCCCTAAGAGATATATATGTGAGTTGTTACAGCCTTTTAACAGTTCATGAGATAATAGAACGTTATCCAAGATGCATTTCGAGGGAAGAAAGGCTGCTTGGTTAGGAGAAATAAGGTTAGGCAGCACTCTTTTAAGTCTAGATGCAATGATCTTAGATAGGCATTTGTATATAGTGTTACAACAAGAAATAGGTCTAAAATAATGAACAGAGTTAGCTTGCTTAACCTTAGGAATGATGGCAATGTTAGTGTTAATTTATTACACTGTGTAAATGTTAATGAGGGTATAAGTTAAAAAAATAATTATTTAGCTTTTAGAAATAATAATGGGAAGAAATAAATTATTGAATACTTATTTTTGAATAAATTTTTAAATCTAAACGTTTAAAATAAAAATAAACAATAGCAATAGTTCTGATTAGTATTTGAGAAGTTTCATTTAGAACTTCTTAATAAAAACAGAAGCACCCTTAAAACATAAAATGTCTATTGCTAGTTAAGGATTTAAAATGATATAAACTACCTTTTATATGTTATACACCGATCAAAATACAAAATTTTCTACAGTAATAAAATGGTCTGATGCTAATGGCGTTGATGTTTTAGCTATAGCCACTGTGTCAGACAATTGGACACTGATCACGGTGCTTGAAGGCGGTATAAAACCGCTAAACAAATAGGGTGCAGTAGTTCTACGCCACTCCTAGAACACCACGGTCGACATTCAAACACTGGCCACAGTGCCCATAACTGAAACCTTGGCACTCTTAGTACTACACTAAAAAAATTAGCAAACCTAAGATCCACAACTAGGTAAGTAAATCCTAAAGGTTTTCCTAGTGGTTGTCAAAGCTACCTAGATGTAGAAAACATTTATGATTTTTCTTCCAACATAGAAAAATAAAATGAAACTCTACCTATTTTCTATTTCTAATCCAAATCATAATATTCTCTTAAAATTTCATAGCTAGGTGAAAGGAAGAAATTTCTTTCTTTCTTTAGTGTTTAATTATGAATTTCTCACTTCAAAAGATTAGAGCTGAAGAAAGGTTGTATTGTTTATTACTACCGTTGGCACCAAAAATTGGCACAAACACCCAATATAAGTTTTGAAGAGAAATAAATAGAGAATATAAAATGAAAACAGAGGATAATAACCAACAAATAATAGTAAATTGAAGGGATAACACGAACATAATCATTTATAGTGGTTCGGCGTTGTTTACCTTCATCCACATTGAACATGTTGCTTTATTAATCACTTTGTAAACTAAGTACAATAGGGATCGGATGAAAATCCATAGTTATAATAGTGTACAATGCAATTAGCAATGTAAAAGTCCCAAAAATAAACAACCAATCCTATATGTATAGATGAAGATGGCCGAATATCTCCCTGTAATTCGACAGAAGGACCTTTAGAACCATATTAACCTATAGGAGGGGTCGCATGGCCCAATTCCCAAAGAATAAGGATCGGTACCGATCCCCATCTTGGAGGAATTTGCGGGTGCGATCCTTGTGGTAGCCTCCCCATGTTGAAAATGATAAACCTCCAATTTTCATACCAATTGGATTAGTAGAACTTGAGTTATTGCTTGATCTTTGCTTCAATAAGAATTGCTTCTTGATTTCAACCGATCCCTGCAGAGGGAAGAAGGCCGATCCCTCTAACTCCATCCTTTTAAGGTGTGATCCCTAGGGTAGGCTTCCTAGGATAGGCTCCGTAGGGTCCCTACAACTTGCTTATAAAATTTCATATGCATTGGAATTGTGGATCTTGAGATATTAATTGTTTTCAATTGAACTACATTAACTTCCTGAAACCTACCGATCCCTATCTTGGAGGTTGCTTTTGCCGATCCCTCCTATTTGTTGAACCATATTCCATACTTCAAACATTCTGCCTTGCACATCTCTCGATTTCATTCAATCTCGACTTCATATTACCATCTGCACTCGACTTCTGGACCTCACAATCATCACCCTAGACTAACTGGCCTTTGATGACAGTCGACTCTAACTTGTCCAATCAGTGAGAACATATCCAAGCCAAAACACTAGTTAACACTTGCCCTCTAAAGTACGTCTTGTGTTGAACGTGATGTGCTTTGAAATGAGGTAGGTTAGAGTCGTTGGAAAGAAATCCATCTAGTTTTCGGAATAGTTGCTATCCTTCCATTAAATTATTTTTCCAAAGCGCTATATCTTTCTTTGATCGTTATGACCTTTGGTTAACATCCAATAGCATAAATCCAGGATTATACTCTGTCAGTTGATATCTATGTCTAATTCTATGAAGCCGATAAGCTTTGGTCATCTGCTCCGGTTTCAAAATTGAAGACTTCGGGTTTGAATTCAATTTTTATCGATTTCAAAATTTAAACTTCAAGAATATTCACATACACAATTGGGTACATGTTCTTGTCATTGGCTCTCGGGCGTGTTTATACGTTCACAGTTCGTCACCAATTTTCATTGAGCTAGATACGATTTTTTTATACTTTGTATATGTGTGCTTTGCATAATTTTTGTACCCACACTTATATGTACAAGAGCCCATAGTCGATTCCTACGTTTCTCCCTTTATTATTATTGTTGTTGTTGTTGTTGTTGTTATTATTTATACACATATAGGGATCAGCATTCTCCTTGTCGATCCCTCTCTCTTTCTCTTCTTTTTCCTTTCTCCATTTTTTTATAATAGGGATCGAATGGATCCTTGGGTCATGGGGTCGGTACTAATCCCTCAGCGTATTGCAAACTCAACTCATTCGGCTTTGTGGGACATTTAGAAGCATACCGATCTCTCAACCTTTGTATTTTGTGGGACATTTAGAAGCATACCGATCTCTCAACCTTCGTATAAAAGCCAATATGCTCTCTTCAATTCTTTACTTCATTTCATTTACCCATTCTCTTCCTTTTACCTCCCCACGATCGGACCCTTTCTTTAGTTCTCCAAAGCTGAACCTTCTTCCTTCCATCAATCTAATCCCAAGCATCACCTCCTTCTTTGAATCAACCACCTTCTCTCACTCCAAGCCATCATTCCATCTTCAATTTGACTCGAAATTAAGAATCCTCGATCGAGCGACTCACGACATTTTAACTTAGGTTGGTTTTCTTGCTTTTTACCTTAATTTTTGTGATGAGACGATGGTTCTACTTCATTGGCGAATAGGTTAGAGTTTGACTCGATGAAAAGAAGATGGTCTAAATTGTTTGGGGGAGAGAGGCATATAATGGATTAGGATTAGGTTGAATTGTAAAGAAGGAGGAAGAAAGGATGCATAGAATATAGGGATCAGTCAACAGGTTTGAGGGATAGCATGAGAGTATAGGAGGAGAGAGATCGGTCGTCTTTGGCTCGCATGGAGGGATCGGTAATATTTGGCTTGCACGGAGGGATCAGTGGTATGGTGAAGGGAAGGGATAAGTTGTTTTTGTTTTTATGGAGAGATCAATAGTTTTCATGAGTATGTTTTAGTTGGAGGGATCGGTTGCCACCATGGAAAGGGGTCAGCATGGATTGCTTAGAGAGAAGGATCAGTTGTCTTGCTTTGGAATAGGGGCTGACATATATAGGGTCAGCTATATAGGGATCGGCTACTTATACTTGACCAATTAAACTTCGAATTGTAATAAAAAACAAATCCATATTCATTTGTTTAAATAAAAAGAACCAGTCCCATACCAATAAACTTGAACATATGACGATGATGAACAAAAGGACTTGCACATCTACTGTTGAACTTGAACAAATTACTGGGATTTAGAACATGAACTAAAACTTAACATATGGACTTTAATAATGGGTTGCACACTTCAATATGCCAATGATCGATTCTAAAGTTTACACAACTGATCAATCTATTCTCTAGTAAAGACGGTCAGCGATAATGGTCGCTCTGGTTGGAATCTAAAGTCTTTTCATTTACTTTTTCTTTTTTGAGCTGCTTGTCTTTGCACTACATGGCGCTGCATCACACTAGCTCACACTTAACATGGAGGGATAGGTTAACTTTTCTTATCTCGATTATCTACTGAGCTTAATTGATATGGACTCTAGAAGTTCAAAGCATCTAGCTGCAATGTTTTCAAGACCAACTTCACAATACAGAAATCCCGAAGCCTAGTCAAGTTCCGCAACTTTATCTGTTAGACTTTCTCTCGATTGTCAAAACTGAACAACTGTAGGTTTCCAACTCGTCGACTGACCTTTTCACTAATGTTTGGTCTTCCCGATAGAAGATATAAGTCCTCCTCCTGACGTTGTAGAAGGTGCTATATTTTTAGATAACCTGATAGATTCCCATGCCTCCAGAATTGATGAGGCTGCTCTTCGCATACTATGTTCTAGACATGGGATTCCGTTCGAAGATGTTCTGGTTCCTTCAGTGAATGACAGACCTCATTTGCCTCCAAAGGTATAACGATCCTGACTCGACCTTCGAAAATCGGCACCGAATACGTCACTCGTATTCAAATGCAGCAGATCCAAACGTCGAATCTGGTTCACCAGAGCTTATAACACATTAAGTACAACACAACGGAAGAAATGAATAGTATATATATCATATACAACATTTGATACAATATCAGATACAACTGGATGATACAATGAATATCAATATATATCAGAGATATGATACAAGAAAATAACAACGGAAAGAAAATATAACACCAGCAGTGGAACAATATCTCCAATATGGTCTTCAAGAGAGAAAGAGAGATAGAATCCAGAACTGTAACTCCATCTCCAAAGCACCAATCCAGAAGTAGCTCGAACTCCCAATCAAGATGAAGTGAAGCAACTCGATCCAAATTCGATTGCCAAATCCTAAGGCTGAAAGCTATCGAATCTACACCTACTATTCGATTATCTGAAAAACCCAACTCTAGACTGCCCGTGTGGAAAAATTGTGGGCACCCAGAGTTAGGAATGGAACAATAAACTCCAGGTTAGTCATGGTACCGGTATGAGCAAACAAAAACAGTTTATCTTTAAAATGAACAACCAAGGATTTTAATATTTAAATCCGCAATGCTTTTTAGAAAATGAAACTACCATAAGGCCTCCCGCCACACATATAATGCAAATGCAGAATTGAAGGAGATTTCTCCTTATGATAGTCAAATATGCTTACTACACAAAAATCTTTTGATATTATTATTAGTGCAAAGTGCAGAAAACCTTTCGAAAGTATAATATTAATCTTAGTCAGCATAGACATTTTGAACTATGCCTACTATAGTTACCATCCAAACAGTGAGGCGCCACCATAAGTAGATGGCAGGTTATACAACTAAAACCGTACAAGGCGCGTATTGGAGATTGGATTTCCAACAAATGGTCAGTCTAAGGAACTTCCTACTGCCACATGGGTACGTCTCTGGAGGGACGTCCCGAGAACTTAACCAGTTCTCTGCCAACACAAGGCCAGTTTACCTCTGCAACTAGGTAACTACTACACGAGCATGCAATCCCCCAGTCGTTTACGACCTTTATCCGAGGCGCCTCTCAAGCACAAAGAAACCACAAAGTAATAGATTTGTAGTGACAACATGAGTTAAGTATCTGGGCTCCATACCATGATACCACCCTTTTCCAGAAGGGAATGACATATCCTAAAGGGAGCGACCCTCTTAACCTTGCCGCATCTTTCCTGTTTCGACCATTTCCGGAGTGTGAGGTCCTGATGCAGTCTCGTCCACAAATCTACGCTTTATAAAAAACCATGCTTTGATCAACAATTGATCAACAAATGATCAACAACACACAGCAGCACTTAGCATGTCACACTACCAAATTGGGAGTATATCACTGATAACTGTCAACTACATAACCTCTGAGCTCGTACGTCTCAGAGAAGGGTGTTAAGCTAAGAGAATAAATTCTCCGCCACCAAACAGAATTGTATTTGATAGAGATCTGTTTTATATCTCAAAGTGTAATGTCAGACATACAACCATACAAGTCTGTTCTGGGTTCGAACAGAACCAAAGGCACTTCGTCCAGTAAAGGAAGAAGCCCTTGCAATCCGGGCATCCACAATTCCTATCGGACTCCCCATCACATATGGAGAACTCTATACCAGAGCAACTCAATGCATAGTCAATCGACGGGTTATCCTATCGTTCTCGAAGACACCCAGTCTTCACCACCGGTCTTCAAATGCTATCGTCGTATCACTATTCGGAATGGGTTATATGACACAAGGTCCTCTCCCGGCTAAACCTAATAGTGAGCGCAATATTTAAAACATATGGATAATAGGATTTCAGATAAGTCACAACTTTTTAAAAAAAACCTAAAACCTTTCTTCAAATGGTTTAAAAAAATTACCATTTCAAATCTTTAAACAAAAAGATTCGTTTCACAAAGTTCACCCCGTTTCACAAAAATCCATTCATAGATTTTCAAAACAGTTTCCATTTCAATTAGGATTAACTCATCCAATATTTAAATTAAAGATTTAACTTATAGCTTTCAAACGTGTTTCCATAACTTGGAAAATCATTTTCATTTCAAACTTGAAATCCCTTTAACACAAATTGGAAATTCATTTCTTATATGAAAGCTTTTATTATTTGAAACAAATAGTTTTCATTTTGGAAAAATCCGATTTCATTTATACAAGTTAAAATCTTTGGGTTAAATTCAAAGTCCCAAAACGACACTTTAAAAATGGTTTAAAACCCATATAAACTTGTATAACCTTTTTAAATCATAAATAGAATTCAATTTCAAATTTTGAATTCAAATTTAAATCAAATTTCAAAACTAAATCAAGTTAAATCAAAAATAACTTTTATCTTTGAAATTCCTTTTCAAAAGCTTTTTTTAGGTAAACGAGTATTTTATACTGGCTCTACCAGATCAGATTAAATAGAAGTAATTACAAATATGAGGTTACAAAGGATCGAAACAAAAGATAATTAAAAAAACAACCAAAAACTGAGAAACGGAAAAGCAATAATTAAAATAGGATTTAGGCCCATAATAGCCCAAATACTAGAATAATTAATGCACCGTAAAACTAATGAATCCAACGGACTGAAGCCATCTCATTCGTTTCTTAAAAGCACCATTCACCTTAGCGATCAACTCCCTTCTGTTTTTCGTTTTGTTTTCAAAAATTCGAGCATTCCTCTCATGCCAAATAGCAGAGACGAAACATCTGATGATAATAAGCATTCGCTCCCCCTTCTCATTTTGCCATCTGGATCGTTTAAATATCTCAAACCATTGTTGCTCTCGTCTCGTGTTTGTGTAATATATCTCAGCTGCAAGAAGAACAGCCTTCCATAGTCGATATGTGACCGTACATTGGAAGAAGATGTGGTCCTTTCTCTCGGGGTGAGTATTGCAGAAAATGCAAGTATTAGACGCAATGAATCCCCTCTCCATTTCAAAAGCTTTTCACTTTAAACCCAATCCATTTCCAAAGCCATTTAGATTCAAAATCCAATTAAAAAATTATTTTCTATAATCTGTGACTTAACCGATTTCCTCGTGCAATCCATATTGTGTGTGTATAAGTGTGGTCTAGGGTTTTACACAATAAAAGTGCAACATCATCAATCAGCATAGATTCAAATACAGTAATATATTTGATAAGCAGTATAACTATAACGCTTATCTTTACTCACAGATCACAGAAAAATAACATAGGTACATTGCAGATAAATAAATTACATTCATCACAGATAATAAGTTACATTTCACAGCTGATTCATATCACGGAACATCATATATGAGGGATATCACACAATTCAAAGCATCCAATTCAATCCAAACATTCATAAGTAAGATCAGTTAATTGTCTAATTAATTTGAACCAGATTAATTACTTATGAATTACTAATCCTGGTTAATTAACATTACAAACCATTTTTGATTATTTATTCTTTAATCATTTATTCATTATCTATTAATAATAAATTAATTAACCTTTAATTATAATTAATCAACCTTTAATTATAATTAATCAACCTTTAATTATAAAATAATTAACCTTTAACTATTTAATTTTCCATTTAATTAATTATCTTTAATTAATTAATTAACCTTAATTAATTAATTACCATTAAACTAATTATCTTTAATTAGTTACGATAAGTGACTATCCCTAATCTTAAAAGTAATGTTAATCACTTGATTTATCCACCTTTAATCATTAATTAATTACTTTAATTAAGTACTTATCTTTAAGCAATTAATTGATTTCATTAATTAATTTTCATTAATTAATTACAATAATTAATTAATCCTTAATTATAAATTAATTAACCTTATATTAATAATTAATTATCTTTAGTTAATTACAATGATTAATTAATTAATCCTTAATTAATAATCATTCTTTAATCACTTTCATAAATAAATTAACGTTTAATTAATTAATCATTTTCAAATTAATTACCTTTATTAATTAATCACATTAATTAATCACCATTTAATTAAATTATTCTTTAATCACTTGATTAATCATCTTTGATCATTAATTAATTACTTTTAATTAATAAATTAACCTATCATGATTATTACTTTGAAATAAACAATTTTAAACATTCAATTTAAAAATTAAATCTTTGAGAAACTTATTTAAAACCTGATTTTTTAAATTATCTTTTGAAAATCTAGTTATGCTTCTTATAAAACTTTAAAAGCCTAAAAACAAATTTTCTTTCTATGTTTCAAAACCTGGTTATATTTAAATCTGAAAACATGTTTATATTTCAGAAATTTAAGAAACTTGCTGTTTGACAAAACGATCCGGAGGCATTTCAAACTTTTCCCAAACTCAACCCCGAGTATTTTCACGAGTCACTTCGAGTTCACCCCGATGAAACTTCATCTTCCTCAATGAACAAATTTCCTAGACGTATAAACCCATGTATTCTACGACTTCGAGACAAGCACCGATCTCCTTCGAGTCCAACCATCGGTTTTCTCGAGACCATCCCCAAGTGGCCTCATCTTCCTCAAACACCCCAACTTTCAGACCTGAACACACACGCGTGCACGTGTACAGTCGCACGGCGCCGCTCCGGCTATTATCTCCACCGTCTACAAATCTCTGATGAGCCTGCCGACGAACTTCAACCATCCAGATTTTCAATCAATTGGGCGAATCGAAATCGGACCACTTGAGCACCCCCTAGAATGAAACTACCACCCAGTAAATCGCCCCGTCCTACCGGCCAAGGTCACCAGAGGACTCGTCACCTTGTCCATAGCTTCGCCATGAAACTATGCACCATTACCCCCGTGATCGATCGTCTATAGTGCCTCGACGACGATGCAGAAACCATTCAAACTTGGTCGACCGGAAACCCTACAAACACAACTAGCCATCGCCAGGGTCCACTATTAATCCGATCACCATTTTTCCGAGGATCCCCCAGCTTACATCCTCTTTCAGCAACAACCACGACTGTCATAGCTCACGTGATCGCCGTAGATTAACTGAAAATCGATTTCTGATCATCTCGAATTTTCTCAATGATTATATACATAAAAATCATGAAAAGATTTTCAAAAATCATAATTTTCCAACATGAATTAATCCCTATAATCCAAACTTGAAATAGAGTTGATAAATTTTCTAACCCATTTTAGCCTATCACTGCAATCTATATATTTTTAAAATGATTACTAAACAAATTTTCCTGAAACCATTTTTAAAATAAGTCTTACATCATTTTTAACAATTTCCCTTTGAACATCAACACCTATACAAGATTGTTATGAAGAGGATTTGATTCTTGTGGTGGATTTAGTCTGTAATATTAAAACAAGGAGATGCATATGCAAAGCACAGACATGCATACATCCATTCACCCACATATATACATGTAGATATTGATCATTTTTCACAGCAATTACTTCACAAAGCATCATATATTCAAATTCAAAAAGGCGGTGGGTTTGCTCACCTGAAGTTTGGAAGCAGAGAACATATTTGAGTGCTTAAACCTGGAAATGTTTTTGAAACTTGGAACCAGATTCCTTTGAGCTTGGGACTTGATTTAAATGATCTGATTCTTGTTTTTAATTGTTTGGTCTTCCTTCTTTTTTTTTGCTTTTTTTAGTCCCCCGGATTGAAGACTTTGATTTCCAGAAAACAGAGAACTTGGACTTGATGTTGAACCGATTTGTTGCATGCTTTTGATTTCAACTTGATTGTGTTGAGCTGAGTGGTTGTTTCAGGTTTGTATTTTGTTTTTGATCTTGCTTTTCTTGGTTGATGAGTTTTATTGAGTTGCTTCTAGCATTTTTATTCAGCTTTAAATTGATCTGAAACTTTTCCTTTGTTTTTTGATTTTCGTTTATTTTGCTTCAGGCTTTTGAAACTTCCAGGTTTGAGAAACTTTTTTTTTCTTTTCCCGGTTTCAGATTTGAGAAATTTTGTTTTCTGATTTCAGGAAGTGGAGATGAATGAATATGCAAATGTAAACAGCCTTGTTTACCCATTTCTAATTTGTATATATTTTGATTAATTGATTTTAAAAGAAGAAACTTGTTTTTGCCACTTGTTCGCCTTATGCCAACACTTGTTTAATTTCTTATTGCATGGTTTACACTTGTTCAAAACAAGTAATATTATGTTTTAGACCTTTATGTAAATAAATTTGAAATTTGTGGTTTAAATCTTGTTTATAAATAAATTTATAACTTTGTTTTTAAACCTTACTTTATTTATAATTTCAATTGCAAATGAATACTTTCCTTTTTACATTACCATATGTTTTAATGTTACACACAATCTATGTTTTTATTATTTTCAAATGGTATTAGGCTTTATTAATTTCAAAAGGTAAATACATATTAAGACTTTATTTTCATACATTTTAATTTGTACTTATACAAATTTATAACAAATGATTTTTGAAATCAAATTAGATTATATACCTACAATTCTAATTAGATACATATATGTATTTTTTTTCAAAATATAACTTTTAAATCCAATTAATTTCATAAAAATATTAATTATTGAATGTCAATTTCAAAATCAAATATTCAAGTGATAATCTATTTATATAAATAAACATACACCTTATTTATTTTGGAAAATTCAAATATACCCAAAAATTCTATTCACAATATATTTCATTCTTAGAACTTCCAGCTTAAAATTTAATTCAATTTATTATTTTCAAATCCAAATAAATTCTCAATTAATTCACAATTGGATCCAAAATTTAATATAATTACCATTTAAATTCGACTCAAGAATTGGGATCGTTACAAAAGGGGTATACAGCATGCAATAAGTTCATGTGTTGGACTGAGTGTGTGCCACCCTTCAATTCTTTTTTCGAGAGATGCTAAAATATCTCGAAATACCTCCTACTCAATTAAACCCAAACAACTATGCCTTTCTCCATGGACTTTCCTACTATTCATGGACATTTGTTCTGTCCTTCATCTCCTGAGGGCATCGGGTTTATTTACAACTTTAAATGATGGACATGAGCCATTCCTACATTTTACTTGATCCTTCGCCCAACGATCAAGTCTTAACAGGTGCTTGGATCAAACTCAACCTCTTTAAACACAGTCAGTTTTATGTCCGATGTCCACTGGCTTCGCAAGGCGATAGTTGGAAGGACATAAGTGTCGTCTTTGCTTTATTCTCGAATTCTTTAGTCGAAAGTCATCTCCTGAACCAACTAATATTTAGAAAATATACATATGTCCATCCATGTCCAGAGGACAATAGCATATCAAGGGCAATTTCTGCAGTCCATGCCACCTCGAATGGAGACAGGGACATTAGACTCCTCGTAACCGATGAATGGTTATCTCTATTTAGGCTGCTAGAAGAAGATAGCAGAATTGGGCTTCCAGGAAGTGCTACACTATCAAGAAATGCTGCAGAACACGAATACGATACCAATAACCCTATCATGCCCGAAGTGAAGGGGATTTAGATGACGTTGAAGAGGGTGAAATTAGGTGTGCCTAGATCAACGAGCTTGGTGATGATGATGTAGACTCAGATAATGCGCCCATGGTCGAACCATCATAAGGCGTGCAACCTCACATGCCAGTAAGAAGAAGAAACTTGCATATAAACTCCGTAAGAGAAAAATGCTAAATAGCCTGAGTTTATTATCACTCCCATCGACGAAGAGTCATCCTTCCAACATTTTGAAAGCTCGATGAAAGGCTTTTCAAATCTCCTAATCCTTTATGACATCATGACTTATGACTTCCCCAACATCAGTATTGGGGGCTCAATTCTCCCACCAGAAGTGGTGAAGACATTCTTCCCAACAAAAAAAGGGAGAAAACTCCTATAAGCAAGGCTGTAGCAGCAGGTCCATTGGGGGGGACACTAGGACACTCATAATCACATTCACTTCACTGCATAATTTTCATTTATCTTTTGTTCAATAGTCACTTACACACATTTTTTATTTACAGGTGCGATGTCTCAATTTTGAGCTTTCGATTGCTTGAAGGGCTCCTCGATGCAGTATGGATCCAATCGCGATTCAGAGTCGGGTAGGCATAGAGAGAGAGATGACAGTAAGGAAAGAAGTGGTTGTTCGAGGGAATCTTCATCTTCCAAACATAAGACTCAGTCTCAGTCATCTCATCACGAAGTTCAACCTGATCGCCACCCTGATCTTCCTGTACACAGTGGCGATCATGCTTCTTTTCATGGTCCTCGAGTTGTTGTACTACCTTAGCAGTATTCTGGATCATCTAGCTCCAGAAACTCCCGTAACTGCAGATCGAGAAAATGCCCAGTCTTCACTTCTGATCAATCTTTGCCGAATACGGTTCCTGAGGCTTCCATGTAGAAAAATTGGCCGAACTTAAGGTCAATTTCACAAATATTTTCTTCAAAGGGCTTAAGTTCCTTCCTGCCATTCATACAACCCTTGGGAATGCTGAAAAAATTCTCCCACATGCATCAACAACATTTTTGTGCAACATGAATCATTCCAACACTTAGTAGAAAAGACCGTCAAGGTGTCTATCGAGAGACAGCATGAAATTGCTATTCACGATAAAGATATAATTAAACATCAAGATAATGAGATCTCAGAGTTGATAGTGAAGCCAACCGAGATAGAAAAAAGTGCCAAAGAAACATCTAAGGCGGTGAATCGTCTAGAAGCTACTTATAAAAAGGAACTTGATGCTTCCCTCAACCACAGCGGTGTGCTTGCCTTAGAAAAAGATACCTTGCAAAAGGAGAATTTTTTTTGGCCCACCGCATTGAGGAGCTTGAAGAACTCCTTAAAAAGGAGAGGGAAGAGAAAATTGAAGCTCAGGAGGAGTCACAAAGATATTATGTAGAGGCCGTTGAAGCTCGGAATTTGAAAATTAAGCTTGACGACAACTTGCTCAAATTGAAGTTCTTAAAGAAGAGGAAAGAGAAGTAAACCACAATGATATTAGACAACAGATCGAGGCCGGGTTAGAAGATGTCATGGAAACCAGTCAAAATGAAATTAAGGATATGTTTGATCCCTTGATCATTGAATATAATGCTAAAGTCATTATCTATCATGATTTGAGTTTTCTTGGAGAGGGCTACCTCGAGTCGCTCATCAAGGCCTGGAAATACATTATTGAAATGAAAAAGAAAACCTCCACAAAGCTAATTTGGACAAAGAGAAAGTGGTATGGGAGATTCTTCACGAGGACGAACCTTTATACCTTGCTGCTGCAAGACTCTGATACTTTGACATTTAACACACTTTGACAATGGGAAAAACACTACTAAGTCTTTGAAGTTGATCCCAAGGGCCCCTCCTCTTCTCAATCAGCCGGAGCATTATTTTCTCTAAGCCCTGGACAGGATCTGAGCTACAATCTGGACAGGTCTGGTTATCAATCTAAGGTGTTGATGACTCCTATTCTAGAGGGAAGCACTTCAGCGACAACTAAGATTCAGTCGGATGTAGGTATCCAGCTTTATTCCCCACTTTTAAAGAGATTTCATTCTTCATGCCAATACTCATATGCTTATTTTCTTGGCTTTACGAATCTACAGGTCTTCTAGGTCCCAGCCAAATATCAAGAAGTGGTGCCGCCGTGGAGCAACAATTGGCGTCTACTGAAATCCTGACAGCCACCGACATTCCTGGGTCGGATGCTCAAATTATTGGAGCGCTTGATGATGAAAATGCTGATGACACCCCGCTGCTTGATGAATCAAATGATGTTGTAATTGCTAGTGCCACCGAACATACCAATAATCTTAGCTTGAAAGAACACATCAAGAGAGGAGTTGCTAAAGAAAAAACCTTAGGCCAAACCCATCGATGTGGACATTGATGACCCAAATTTAGTTCTCTTACAAGTCATTCCACCTGGTGGGTCAATTTCCCAAGCACTCCCTCCAACCTCTGAAAGCTCTCCAGTCAAGGGCGGTAAAGGATCAAGGAAAAGGATAGGAGAAAGTTCGGGTGGTGACACTACTAAGAAATCCAGAAAGGAGAAAGGGTAGATGAAATAGTCAACACTCTGACTTACTTTGTATATAGTTTGCGTAACTGTTTTTCTCTTTTATTGGCCGTGAATGTGCGGGTATGGCCCTCATTTTTGAATAAACTTGTATCAAAAATTTGAAGTTTAGAATGAAAATAAAAATTCTTTGTTTTCTGTCAAACATTTATATGAATTTTGTCTAAGTATTCATGCTATTACTTTTCCATTCGATGTACTTGTAATTCATTGCTCGTTAATACGGACAATCATTCACTAAATTTTACTCAAGGTCTCCATATGGTCGTGGCTTTAAGTTGTATCAAATATTGGGCTCGAGTCCTAATGTTACATTGTTGGATTCATCGGTCTGAGTAGTTACACTCCTGCCCCTAGTCTCGGGTTAACAGAGTCAGATAGTGAATGGTCGAATTCCATCCTTAGCGAGTTTTCTCTTGCTAGTTTCAGGTAGAGTTTATGGAATAGTGGATGGTTGAACCGCCCTCGTCTATTTATTTATACTCCACTCTAGGAATGAGGGTTAGTTAGCAGGTCTTCGGATCACACCTATTAATGTTTACACTCCAATCTACGCTCTAGGGACTTATTGTTATTTTGAAAAATAGTCGGACCGTATTTTCCTTAATTGATTGATTTAACCCCAAGTCTGGGGTCTAGCTTAGCGAGTGATTGGTCATGTCGCGATCACTTTTGATTCATATTTGTCCCATCATTTGATAGGATTAAATTGGTCATTGGAATGTCGAATCACATCCATTCCTTGTTAGGTATTTTGTCCATCGGGTTGTGAACAGGAATCATCGAATGAATGGTCGGACCATTCTCATTTCATTTAGTTCAATCGTGAACTTATGTAATAGACTAGCTCCAAACTTTGGAAGCCTACTCGGACAAATCAATTTTATTTAGTCAGGTATTGTAACTAATATGTAATGTTACAGCAATCATAGATATGAAGGAAGTTTTATACTTTATTTGACAAATAGAAAGGAATAACATAATCTGTCTTATTACATATTTGGAAAATTAGATGTTAAAGAAAATCCTGAAATTAAACAAAACCGAATGAAAAGAAATAAACAAAGTGAAATAGCATCGTAAATGCTCGCTATTCCATTCCCTTGGGGTGTGATGCCGTCATTAGTCGCTAGCTTGCAAGTTCCCTCTCCAAGCCTCTGTTCAATGACATATGGTCTTTCCCAAGTAGGATTCATATGCAACGGAGTAGGGAAAATCTGTTTCAAGATTAGATCGTCGATTTTAAAAGTTCTAGGTCGAACTTTAGTGTTATAGTACTGGGCAAGTCGGTGGTGGTGCGCAGCTGCCCTTAACTCAGCTTCTTCACGCTTCTCATCTACAAAGTCTAGAGATTCCAAGAGGTTATCATTTTAGGATTGTAGTATCTCACTCGATGAGATGGAATTTCAAGCTCAATAAGAATGACGGGTTTGAAACCATAAGCAAGGACGAATGGAGTATGGCCAGTCGTAGACTTGTGGGTGGTCCAATGAGCCCATAGTGCTGCCGGGAGTTCATCCACCCACTTTCCTTTAGCCTTTTCCAAATGCTTCTTTAGAATGGACTTTATGATTTTGTTCATAGATTTAACCTATCCATTGGCTTGAGGGTGAGTGAGTGTTGCAAATCTGTTTTTAATATGATACCAATGGCAAAAGTCTTTAAATTTAGCACTATCGAATTGACTCCCATTATCTGTTACAATAACTCGTGGAAGACCAAAACGACAGATGATGTTCCGAATGCGGAAGTTGACTACTTTCTTTGTTGTGATCGTGGCTAATGGTTCCGCTTCAGCCCATTTGGTGAAGTAATCAATTGTGATGATAGCATATTTCGCACCACCTTTAGAGATTGGTGAGGAACTAATAACATCTATGCCCCATATGGTAAATGCTATGGACTGACCATTTGTGTGATTTCTGTCGGCGGCGCTCTTGGAACTTTTGCATACATCTGGAACTCGTCGTATCGCCTTATATAGTCAGCAGCATCTCGATTGATAGTCGGGAAATAATACCCATAACGGAGTATTTTTTGCTAGGGTTTGCCCTCCAGTGTGATTGCCACATTTCCCTTCATTAACTTTCTTCAGGACCCATTTTATTTCATCATGAGCAATACACCAAAGTAGGGGGATGGAAAAACCTTTTCTACACATAGTTCCTTCCTCTATGATATAAAGTGAAGATTTACGAAGGACTTATCTTGTTTTTGTTCCTTTGTTTGGGAAGAACTCTATTGAAGCTATACACAATTCATGGACCTTTGGGTCATTTGGTCTTTCTAGCCGTTGGACCTTCAGGTTGTTTGACCTTCGGGTTGTTTTACCATTGGGTTGTTTGGCCTTCAAGTCGTTTGGGCTTTGGGTTGTTTATATTAGGCGCCATATCACTGGAATAAGCAGAATAATAAAACAGTGCACAAGAAGAACAAAAGAATGACCTGGACAAACAAAAGAAACAAGGGTCGACCTTATATTGCGCAAGTCAACTATAGAAAAGCATGGGTCGACCCATGTATGTCTCAGGTGACCTTAGGGTCGACCCCCAAAAAGCCTGGGTCAACCTGATAGTCTCGACATTTTTGCCTGTTTCGTTTCCAACTTCGAGCAATGATTTCAAGCACTTCCAAATTGAAAGCTATGAAATTTGACATGCAACTACTACTAAACATGGTCTATAATCCAAAAAAGGTTTCACTCAATTCTGGTGTGAAACCAAAGAGATAGAGAGTCACAAAGTTAAACCAGACAAGATTTTTACTATAAACTAGAAATTTCAAATTTACAGTTTATAGTATATAATAAAAACAATGCAAACTGAACCAGATTTTTATAGGCAGTTTGTTTTGGCTAGAGGTGTAAGCCTATAGCAAATAGTTTTTAATTAGAGTCAACCACGACTCCTTCTCAAGCTCCATCTCCAGTGCTCGGTCTTCCATCAAGTTTATGCTCGAAGCATTTAATACTTCGACTGGAACCTAGCCTATTTGTTGTGCATCCCCAATGATAGTAAATTTTGCCAATGAATTAGCCTCTTTGTTTTGGTCCCAAGTAATGTGCATAATATCGTAGTACTCAAAGTCATTCAACAGCTTTGGACTTGGATAAGGTATGGAGAAAGTCGTTGTCCTTTAGCTTGGTTATCTCCCTTGACTTGATATACTACCAATTGTGAGTTACAAAAGATTTCCAGAGTTTTATCCCCAATTCTCTAGCGAGTTTAAGTCCAGCAATCAGAGCATCATACTCAACTTCATTGTTTGTTGCAGGGAAATCAAGCTTTAAAGAATAGCAAATTGACCATCTTCGAGAGTTAGAAGCAAAATCCCAGCTCCCGAACAATGATCATTGGATGCGCCATCCCTATACAACTTCCACTGTATGGTAGGGTTTCACTGCTCTATGGGAAATCATCTTGTGCAATAAATTCTGTGATAAAATCTGCCAGCATCTGACCCTAGATAGCCCTCCGAGGAAGATAAGTGATGTCGAATTGAGTCAGTTCGATGTTTCACTTAAGTAACCCTCCAGACATATCAGGTCGTTCAGAACCTATCGTAACTGCTGGTTGGTGTTAACATTGATAAGATGTGCCTGAAAGTAGGGCATGAAGCAATCAACAAGCAGTATGCTAGTTTCTCTATCTTTGGATAGTTCCTTTTAGATTCTATTAAGTGCTTGCTAACATAATAGACTGGTCTCTGGCTTTGATTTTCTTTACGAAGCAGTGCGACACTCAGAGCATGTACCGACACGGCCAAGTAGATAACAAATCTTCATGGTCTACCAGTTTTGATAAGATGAGAGGTCTCTCTAAGTGATTCACCAAACCTTGGAAGGCATTTTTACAATCCTTGTCCATTCAAAATTCCTTTTTCCCCTTCTAATCAAGTCAAAGAAAGGAATGCATTTATCGATGGCTTTGGAAATAAATCGGCTTAGGGCGGCAACCTTCCCTTTCGGGCTCTGTACTAGTTTGATAGTCTTTGGATGCATGGATATTGTGAAAAGCTTGGATCTTCTCAGGATTATCTTCGGTTCCGTAGGAATTGACAATGAAACCCAGGAACCTTCCTAATGCAATGCCAAAAGAACACTTTAGAGGATTAATCTTCATTTTGTAGTATCGGAGGATATCAAACATTCTACCAAGTCTCTAATGTGGTTGCAAGACCATCGTGACTTCACGAGCATATCATCCACATATACCTCCATCATCTTTTCGATCTGATCTTTAAACATTATATTGATTAGGTGTTGGTAGGTTGCTCCTGCATTCTTTAGTCCAAACTACATTGACACATAGCAATATAATCCAACATCGGTAATGAAGCTAGGGTGCTCTTGATCGAGAATGTGCATCGGGATTTGGTTATATCCTGAGTACGCATCCAAAAAAGTTACAATTCGTGTCCCATAGTTGAGTCTACCATTTGATCGATCCTTGGAAAGGGAAAGCTGTCTTTCGGGCATGTCTTGTTCAAGTCTGAGTAATCAATGCATGTCCACCGTTTCTCATTCACCTTTCTCACAAGTACAGGATTAGATACCTACTTAGGGTAGAGGGCATCACGAATAAACCCATTGTCTTTGAGCCTATCCGCTCCTATTTAAGAGCGGCAGATCTCTCCAGATCCATGCCATGCCTTTTTTGTTTCACCGAGACATGCCTCGGGTCGATACTCAATGCATGGCTCACAATGGCTGGTGAGATCCCACAAATGTCAGAGCGAGTCCAAGTGAACACGGTGAGATATGCTCATAGAAATCAAGCAAGTTCTTTTGTCATAGAGGGCTAACCTATGATCCATTCTTTAGGACCCATAATGGTCTTTGTGGCTAACTATGATGTCAACCGTCAACTCAACTGGTGCAGCTTTGGCCGCTTTGGGTTCCTCCTCATCATCTCTTGGATTTATGTCGCCATAGAACCGACTTTGGCGCCTGAGCCAAGGCTCAGGTGCTGGTTGTCAATTTTCAGTGGCTTGGATGCGGCCAGACTTGTCAACACCATTTCCATTCTCCTTTCATTGAGATTCCCTCAATTCAGCTATATAACAGGCTCGTCCAGCCGCCTGATCATCATGAACAATTCCAACACCTTATCCGTTAGGAACTTCAAAACCAAATACCATAGGGTAAGAGTGTTAGTCCGTGAGATGATGGTTTTGATGAAACGGCCTTAGAATAGATTATAAAATATAAATACCGACATTATAAGTTTAAATATATACGTATATGCACGATTTAACCATACAGGTACCAAGAATGAAGACTGTACAGTATAGAGATTCAAGATATCGAGATAGAAGACTCATGAGTATCAAGATTATCAAGAGCTCAAGATTTCAAGGTTAAGTATTTTTATTAGGAATTTTGTTAAAACTCATAGAAAAGCACTGGCATCTTAAAATCCAATTTATTCGTCGAATGGAATCCACTTCGAGCCTGTTAAAGGGATGGAACCCTAAGTAGGATGGAACCTACGAAAAATCTAGTGGAACATTGTTTTGTATCCGCTGACTTTTTATTCAAAATGATTTTTCAAAATTATATCATATTTTCAAAGTGTTTTTCAAAACTTTCCTTTTAAAAGATTCAAAACCCTCTATCCTAATTTTAAATAATTTTAGCCTCAAAACCATCTTTAATTTCAAAGTAAAATTACTCCTGATTTTAAACTTTCTTTTAATATAATATATTTAACTTTTAAATATTTATACTTAGATTTAAATATAAAATTATAGTTAAATTCTATATATATTATTCTCTATATTTACTTATGAATTTTAACTATAGTCAAGTATATTTATAAAGTTTAAAATAGTTTTAATATAAAATAAAAGTTATTTTCAAAGAAAATCAAAACACCAAAAAAATCCTTTGGGATGTCGACATGCCCAAGTACCCCATGTCGACATGGTGTCAGTTGAGTTCAAAATTTAAATTTCAAAAGAAGTGTCTATTCGCCATAACTTTTCATGAATGGACATGGCCGTTGTTCTTCTATAAATAGGGGTTAGTTTCAACGAATTTTATATCAGATTTTCACTCATCTTCTTCTTCCATATTTCTTAATACATATTCTTACCGTTACTCTGCCAAAATCAACATTGAATCGAACTCGATTAATTCTAGTTTGATTCCCTATCACTATCTCTACAAGGTTCTCAGTGCTATTCAAAGTTATAGACTTCTTTGTAATCTATTAAGAGAGAAAAGGTGTGATTGTAGCCTTGGAAATCAATCAAGAGAGAAAAGGTGTGATTGTTGCCTTGGTAAATCAATTGGGTAAACTTGTGGCCCGGAAATCAAGTATCTCTACCCAGAGGATAGAAATTCTGGAGGATGTACCTCATAGCCTTGAAACCGAGGGTGTAACTGTACAATTGCTTTTGAAAGGAAATCTGTACTTGTTTTTGTGGGACTGGATGTAGGGTAACTTCGAACCAGTATAAAATCCGGTGCTTTCCTTTACTACTTTTATTTTATTTCTGCATCTGTATTTGTTTCTGTGATCATATATGTGTCTGTATATTGCATACATCGGTGTCTAAATTAACATAAACTCAAAAAGATTTAGTAATTCTTTATTAACACTATTCACCCCCCTCCTCTAGTGTTAATCCTAGCCTTAAGATCCGTAATCTGCATTTCTCACAATTGGTACTAGAGCAAGGTTTTCAAAGTTTCATAATCTGATTTTTGAAAAAGTTTTTAAAATGGCTATATTTGTTAATACTAGTTTAGAAGTATTCAAACCATCATTGTTTCTTGAGTCTGCATATAATCAATAATCAAATTCAAGTTGTCTACCAAGATTGTTTGATGTGCAGGAATCATGCTTTATGGGTGTTGAGGAATCAATCCACAATGGACAAATTGTGCAGATCAGAAAGAACAAATGGATACTTGATAGTGGATGTTATAGACACATTACTGGCAATCCAGATATACTGAATGATATAATATACAAAGACGGGGGACTGGTTAACTTTGGAGACAATTCAAAAGGATATTTGATTGGCATCGGCAAAGTCGGTAATTCTGAAACTCCTACTATTACTAATGTTTTGCTAGTTAAGGATCTGAAACATAATCTGCTAAGTATAAGTCAACTGTGTGATAAAGGATATAAAATTAAATTTGATAAAGATAAATGTCACATTAAAGATAATAATTCAACCATTATATTTGAGGGAGTCAGGAAAAAGAATATTTATATTCTTAGTATGAAAGTTTCAAATGATAACCCGTGTCTCTGGAAAATACAAGTGACCCTTGGATTTGGCATAAGAGATTTGGGCATTTGAATTTCAAACTCTTATCTAGACTGTCAAAATATGATCTAGTAAGAGGTCTCCCTAAAATGAATTTTAAAGTAGATAGTCTATGTGATGCTTGTCAATTAGGAAAACTTAGAAAAAGTTCCTTCAAGTTAAAAGATATGATTTCAAATTCAAAACCTCTTGAATTACTTTATCTTGATTTATTTGGTCCATCTCAAATTCTTTCAATAAATCATAGTAAATATGTTTTTGTAATTGTAGATGATTATTCTAGATTTACATGGACAATATTTTTGAAACATAAAAGTGATACTTTTGAATGTTTTAAGACATTTTCAAAAAGAATTCAAAATCAATTTTCTCTAAAAATTATAACTATTCGAAGTGATCACGGTGGTGAATTTGAAAATGAAAAGTTTGAGGAATTCTGCAATAAAAAGGGAATAACTCATAATTTTTCATTTCCAAGAACTCAACAACAAAATGGAGTAGTAGAATGTAAAAATAGGACAATTCAAGAGTGTGCGAGAACTATGCTTACAGATAGTAATTTACCAAAGAATTTTTGGGCAGAAGCAGTTGCTACCGCCTGTTATATTTTAAATAGAATTTTAATTAGACCTCTAACTGATAAGACATCTTATGAACTTCTTTATTCAAAGAAACCTAAGGTACCTTATTTCAGAATTTTTTGAAGTAAATGCTTTATTTTAAATACAAAAGATAATTTAGATAAATATGATCCTAAATCCGACAAAGGTATCTTTATCGGATATTCTAATAGAAGTAAAGCGTACAGAGTGTTTAATTTAAAAACTAATTCCATTGAAGAAACAATGCATGTTTTATTTGATGAAAATTTTAAAATTTTTGAAGATACAAATGATGAAGAGGATTTAATCACTCAAAATCAAGAATCAATTGAAACTAATAATGAAATTAATCATCCTAATAAAAGGACAAAACTTTTAAAAGATCATCCTATAGAAAATATACTGGGAGATATGCAATCTGTTGTTAAAACTAGAAATCAACTAAGTCAAATGAGTAATGTAGATTTTATATCAACTATTGAACCCAAAAATCCAAAAGAAGCATCAATTGATGATTCGTGGATTTTGGCTATGCAAGAAGAATTAAATCAATTTATTAGAAATGATGTTTGGGAACTTGTTCCTAGACCAGAAAATAAAACTATAATTGGAACTAAATGGGTTTATAAAAATAAAATGAATGAACAAGGAGAAGTAGTTAGAAATAAAGCTCGATTAGTCGCTCAAGGTTATTGTCAAGAAGAAGGAATAGGTTTTGATGAAACCTTTGCTCCCGTGGAAAGATTAGAAGCCATTAGGATTCTACTTGCTTTCGCAAATCATAATAATTTCAAATTATTTCAAATGGATGTTAAAGGTTCCTTTTTAAATGGATTTGTAAAAGAAGAAGTATATGTTGAACAACCACCACTTTTTGAAAATGATAAATTACCAAATCATGTTTACAAACTTAAGAAAACATTATATGGTCTAAAACAAGCTCCTAGAGCCTGGTATAATAGACTAAGATCTTATTTATTGCAATCTAATTTTGAAATTGGTAAAGTAGATAATACTTTTTTTATTAAAAGAAATAAAAATGATATTCAGCTAGTACAAGTTTACGTAGATGATATCATTTTTGGGTCAACTAATTTTGAATTGAATAAAGAATTTTCTGAAATAATGACAAAAGAGTTTGAGATGAGTCATATGGGTGAATTAAATTTCTTTTTAGGATTACAAATAAAACAATTAGATAATGGTATCTTTATTAGTCAAGAAAAATATGCTAAAGACCTAATTAGTAAATTTTGTTTGACTACTGCGAGTGGAAAACCCACTCCCATGGCAACCAATGAGTACCTTAGTAAAGAAGATCTCTCGAGAGATGTAGATCAAAAACTATATAGAGGAATGATTGGATCACTACTCTATATTACTGCCAGTAGACCTGATATCATGCATAGTGTTTGTCTCTGTGCCAGATATCAATCCCAACATAAAGAGAGCCACTTAAAAGCCGTAAAACGAATCATAAGATATGTTAAACGCACATCTGATTATGGTTTATTCCACCCTAAAAATGATTCTTTTAACTTAATATCTTACTGTGATGCTGACTATGCTGGTTGCAAATCAGACCGAAAAAGTACAAGTGGGGCTTGTCACTTTTTGGGTCATTCTCTGGTTTCTTGGCTTAGTAAAAGCAAAACACAGTTTCTCTATCAACAACTGAAGCAGAGTATATTTATGCTGCTTTGGCTTGTTCTCAAGTAATATATATGCAACAAACCTTAAAAGATTTTGGTTTAAAATTTTCAAAATCACCAATTTATTGTGACAATACGAGTGCGGTAAATTTATCCAAAAATACTACTCAACATGCTTGAACTAAACATATTGATATTAGACATCATTTTCTTAGAGATAATATAAGTAAGGAAGTAGTTACTCTCGATTTTGTCAATTCTGAAAATAAAATTGCTGATATTTTAACAAAACCCTTAAATGAATCAATTTTTACTAAATTAAGAAGAGAATTAGGTATTTGTTCTATAACTGAAATATAAAATATAAATAACAAGTATAGTTAATGATTAATATTAAAATCAAATAGTAAAAATAAAAAGGACCATGTCGACATCCCCCATATACCCATGTCAACATGCAACGTTTTTAAATTTTGAAATTTTTTTCCCAACAAATTTCAAAATAATTGGTTATATATTCTTCACATTTTCGAAATTTTATTCATCCTTTCTGTTATCTCTCTGTTCTTCTCTCTGAAATCAAATAATCAATGGCCTCCTCTTCCAAATCAAACATAAAATCAACCTTTTCATTCCCCTCTCCTACATCTGGTCCATTTCAACGTACTACTTTCGCTCGTGTGGCTAAAATAGAGGACTCTCTGAAGGATGCACTTCAGATGATGACTGAAATTCAAGTGACTCAACTTCGTACGGCAAAGGAACAAAAGAGGCAAGGCAAGATTCTTAGGAATTTGCAAAAATACCTAATGGATAACCAGGCCAACCCTATCTTGATTGATGAAGACTCTTCACTCAATCAAGAACAAGAGGCTAACGAAGAAGAAGAACCTATGGAAGAAGAGCACGAGGAGGATGATGACCAATTCGTGTGTGTTGGAGAAGTGTGTTTTGACAAGAATGGGAATCTTGTCGAACAACGTGGAAATTTCTGTTTCCAATATCCAAACTGTTCGATTCATAGATCTCCTATATTTAAAAACACACAATAGTTTCTTTTCTTTCTTCTCCATTGTTGTTTATGTTTCTTTATGTTTTCTAAATGCTCATATATATACAACTTCATACGTAATAAATAACTCGTGTTCTTATATGAGTTTTAATTATAAGTACTATTGTGAATTCTTAGTTAGGATAGTTAATAGTTTAGGACTATGTTTTAGTATTAAAATTAAGTGATGATTACTTATGATAACACTGTCATTATAATCACATGTCATAGAGTGTTAGTTTTAGGGGGAGTTATAAAGTTTGGAGTGAGTTTTTTTTTGATGACAAAGGGGGAGAAATATAAAATAGGGTAGTTAGGCATTAATTAAGGAGGAGTTATTAGGATAGTTTTAGGGGGAGTTATTAGGATAGTTTTAGGGGGAGTTATTAGGATAGAAATAATATTTTATAAACAAAGGTTGTCATCAACAAAAAGGGGGGAAATTGTTAGTCCATGAGATGATGGTTTTGATGACAACAACCTTAGAATAGATTATAAAATATAAATACTGACATTATAAGTTTAGATATGTATATGTATATGCAGGATCTAACCATGCAGGTACCAAGAATGAAGACTGTACGGTATAGAGATTCAAGATATCGAGATAGAAGACTCATGAGTATCAAGATTATCAAGAATTCAAGATTTCAAGGTTAATTATTTTTATTAGGAATTTTGTTAAAACTCATAGAAAAGCACTAGCATCTTAAAATCCAATTTATTCGTGGAATGGAATCCACTTTGAGCCTGTTGAAGGGATGGAACCCTAAGTAGGATGGAACCTACGAAAAATCTAGTGGAACATTGTTTTGTATCCGCTAACTTTTTATTCAAAATGATTTTTCAAAATTATATCATGTTTTCAAAATGTTTTTCAAAACTTTCCTTTTAAAAGATTCAAAACCCTCTATCTTAATTTTAAATAATTTTAGCCTCAAAATTATCTTTAATTTCAAAGTCAAATTACTCCTTATTTTAAACTATCCTTTAATATAATATATTTAACTTTTAAATATTTATACTTAGATTTAAATATAAAATTATAGTTAAATTCTATATATATTATTCTCTATATTTACTTATGAATTTTAACTATAGTCAAGTATATTTATAAAGTTTAAAATAGTTTTAATATAAAATAAAAGTTATTTTCAAAGAAAATCAAAACACCGAAAAAATCCTTTGGGATGTCGACATGCCCAAGTACCCCATGTCGACATGGTGTCAGTTGAGTTAAAAATTTAAATTTCAAAAGAAATGTCCGTTCGCCATAACTCTTCATGAATGGACATGGTTGTTGTTCTTCTATAAATAGGGGTTAGTTTCAACGAATTTTATATCAGATTTTCACTCATCTTCTTCTTCCACATTTCTTAATACATATGCTTACCATTACTCTGCCGAAATCAACATTGAATCGAACTTGATTACTTCTAGTTTGATTCTCTATCACTATCTCTACAAGGATCTCAGTGCTATTCAGAGTTATAGACTTCTTTGTAATCTATTAAGCGCGAAAAGGTGTGATTGTAGCCTTGGAAATCAATCAGGAGAGAAAAGGTGTGCTGTAGCCTTGGTAAATCAATTGGGTAAACTTGTGGCCCAGAAATCAAGTATCTCTACCCAGAGGACAGAAATTCTGGAGGGTGTACATCGCAGCGTTGAAATCGAGGGTGTAATTGTACAATTGCTTTTGAAAGGAAATCCATACTTGTGTTGCGGGACTGGATGTAGGGTAACTCCGAACCAGTATAAAATCTGATGTGTTCTTTCCTTTACTGCTTTTATGTTATTTCTGCATCTGTGTTTGTTTCTGTGATCATATCTGTGTCTGTATATTGCATACATCAGTGTCTAAATTAACATAAACTCAAAAAGATTTAGTAATTCTTTATTAACATTATTCACCCCCCTTCTAGTGTTAATCCTAATCCTAAGATCCGTAATCCGCATTTCTCACAAAGAGCTATCCAGAACTCAGATTGGGCCGGTAGGCCCATAAAAGCACTGTATGGAGCGTCAACATCCAGAACAACAAATGGCAAAATCCTCACTCTCCTATGGTCAACTTATCCCAATTCTACAGGCAATTTAACATAACCAATAGCTTTGGTTGTAGCGCCATTAAAGCTATAAATGCTGGCTTTAGACGGTTTCAAGTCCTTGTGTTCCTTCCTTATCTGATCGTAAGCTTTTTTGAAAATTATATTTACAAAACTTCCACAATCAACCAATATCCTTTTCACTAAAGCGGGGCCGATCTTGGCCGAAATGACCATTGGGTCAATTGTTGGAGCCTCCACCTTGCTTGCATCCCTATTTCTAAATACAATATCATATGTCATTGTACGTTGATGTTTTGGTAGAGCTCCATCTTTTATATTCGAACAACATTTAAAATTCACATGCTTAATCGCGCTAGCGTAGCACTTTATCTCACGCCAACTCTTATCAGCTAGATGCGATCCTCCAAATATTGTATTGATTACTAACCTTCCACTAGTCCATGCAGGATCCTCCTCTATGCGGTGCTTGTCCTCGGTTGGGGTCGGATGTCCCTTGCCCGCCATCCTGCAGGGATTTTACGAACTAATGTAGCATTCTTTCTTGATAATATCCTGGAGATGTCTGCACTCATTAGTGTTATGACCATAACATTCATGAAACCGAAAATACTTTCCAGTTTATTTTTGCTTCTCCATGGATTCTTTCGGAGGCGGCTTGTAGGGTATTGTAGGTAGATAAATAAACATTATCTAAGGACGTATTTAGTGGCGTGTAGGTATTGTACATCAAAATCCTGGGCTTTCCACTTCCAAAATCCCCTTTTCATTTTCGGCTTCTATCTCTGGCTTTCTTTTGCTGAGTCGGTTTATTATGGACATTCACTTGAACATTTCCTGAACTATCACTAGACTGCTTCACTGCAATGTTACTCTATACTCCCTCTCCACTTGATCCCACAACATCCTTCTTTCTAGAAAATTTGGCTTCCTCTTTCCTCAAGTATTGAGCCGCTTTTGCATAGAAGCGTTCCAATGTTGTGGGTAGCTTTCCAGCTAACCAATCGCCAAAATCATATTTTGTATCAATGCCTCTTGTTACGGCCATAATATGGCATGGTCATTTAGATTACTAATTTCTATGATAGCTATATGGAATCTCTCTAAATAATCCTTCAACAATCCTCCCAGAGCCTGAATCATACTAGATAAGGACATTGCATCTTTAGGCTGAGTTGCATGCATACAGAACTGATCCACAAACCTTGTTGCTAAATCATTAAATCTAGAGATCGACCGTGGGGGTAATCTCATAAACCACATCGTTACTATTCTAGAAAAAGTCATAGGAAAACATCTACATTTAGATGCATCATCTGCTTGAGCGGAATCCATCAGCCATTCATATCTCATAATGTGTTGCCTATGGTCAGTTTTTCCCTTGTAATCAGGCATTGATGGCATGTTGAACCTTTTTGGATACTCTACAAATAGGACGTTGTCAATGAATGGGGTATGGCTTTCCGATATGCCCCAGTTGTCATTGGTCAAGCCTTAGCTCTTTCTCACTAACTATCTAACCATAGCTGATAAATTCGACGTTTGGATAGTTGGTGCCAAGTGGTGGTCATGTTCTACCTCACATGAATGGTTTAGTCGATGTCTACCGGTCGTTCTATGCTTTCTTGGTTAAACATCCTCTCGAGGTATCATGTAAATTCACTTCATCGTTATTCCGAGGAAGCAATTGGTCAATATTCAACTGAACTCCATCATCCAAATGAGTCGCAACAGCTCCAGCTTGGATCCCAGCATGGATAGGTAAGTTCTCTCCTCTAAAGGATAGATCGGTACCTATCCCTATGGAGGGATCGGCATCGATTGTCTAGTAGACCAAGTAGGTTTCCCTGTTGATGCCCTGAATTTTCTGCAGGATATCTATCAATTCTATAATGCCTGTGTCTATGATACTCGTAGGATGAACTAGAACTCTCTAATGCATAGTAAGGGGTAGGGTCCCTCCTTGCTTTCCTACGCTGTTATTGACCAAGTTCATTCATTAGATAAATATTGGCTTGAATCTCCTGATTCAATTGTTGACGACTTTCCATTAGCTCTCTCATCAGATTTTGGAATTCAACTCTTGTAATGGAATCAAATGGATTCCAAACTTCAACTGGATTGGTATTCTCATCCATTGGTTGACTACTAGGGCCTCCTTGCTGGATGCTAGCCTTCTCGTTTCCTTTTGTGTTTTAAGAAGCAGATCTGGTGTTCTTAACCATTATTGATAGATTTTCTTAGACTTTTGCAAATCTAAATAGAATAAGAAAGCTTCTTAAAGATAATTATGGATCTTATTCGGCGGATTTATGCAACCTAGTAGCAACAAGGAGATCCTAATAAGTTGAGAATCAAGGCTCTCAATGAAAGCACCAAATTGTTGGCACCAAAAATTAGCACAAACACCCAATAGAAGTTTTGAAGAGAAATAAATAAAGAATATAAAATGAAAATAGAGGATAACAACCAAGAAATAGCAGCAAATTGAAGGGATAATGGAAAAAAAAATGATTTATGCTGGTTCAGCGTTGTTTGCCTGCATCCATTTTGAACAGATTGCTTTATTAATTAGTTTATAAACAGAGTACAATTGGGATCGTATGAAAGTCCTTAGTTACAATATAGTACAAAACTACTAGCAGTGAAGAAGTCCCAAAAATGAACAACCAATCCTATATTTATAGATGAAGATGGCCAAATATCTCCATTAAAATTTGGCAGAAGGACTTTCGAAACCATATGGACCCACAATAGGGGTCGCATGGCCCAATTCCCAAAGAATAGGGATCGGTACCGACCCCATCATGGAGGAATTTAGGGGTGCAATCCCTATGGTAGCTTCCCTATTTTGAAATATGTTTAGCCTTCAATTTTCATACCAATTGGATTAGTAGAACTTGAATTATTGCTCGATCTTTGCTTCAACATGAATTGCTTTCTGATTTCAGCCAATCCCTACTGAGAGAAGAAGGTCGATCCCTCTGACTCCATCCTTTTGATGTGTGATCCCTAGAGTAGGCTCCCTAGGATACCTATATCTTGCTCACAAAATTTCAAATTCATTGGACTTATGGATCTTGAGATATTAATTGTTTTCGATTGAACTGCATTAACTTCCTAAAACATAACGATCCCTATCTTGGATCTTGTCTTTTGTCGATCCCTCCTATATATTTAACCATATTCTATTTCAAACATTTTGCCTTGCACATCTCTCAATTCCATTCAATCTCAACTTCATATTGCCATCTTCACTCAACTTCTGGTCCTCACAATCATCACCCTGGACTAATTGGCCTTGATGACAATCGAATCAAAGTTGTCCAATCAATAAGATTATATCCAATCCAAAACGTCGGATAACAACTACGTAATGTATATTAACTGTTTTCCTTTCATTAACAGTATATGCAAAATATCTCTAATGAATGAGTATAATTACCCGAAAGCTTTTTTGTATGGTATTGCTAAAGGAACGTGTTAATAAATTTCTTCATTAACACCTAAAAGTCGTAAGGAAAGAGGAATTTGGTTGAGTAAACACTTGGTTCACCCTTACGAACCTCAACGAGTGTTGGCAAAAGTGACACTTGGTTGAGAAAGGGCTTAGGAAAATAGGCTTATAATGTTGAAGTCCATGATGATATCACAAATTGTTCATACTGAAACTATGCTCAAATTTATGTAGAAGTCATATTACCAATATAGAACAGTTTTATACCAATAGAAATTGAGATTATGATTGTTTAAGAATTCAAAGCAAATTATGATTAAAAATCATAAGTGCTTTGGAACTCTTAACAAGCGATAAGTCATGAGATCTTCATTCATATGCCATGAAATAATAGAATGTACATAGCCTTATGTGTACAAAGTTCAAGTGTTCCAATCGGAAAAAAAATCCCTAAATAAATCTAGGTTACGAAGTTTAAAATGTAAGAAGTTGAGAAAATAATGATTCGCCCCTTCCTCCATGCACTTAGGTCGGTATTTATAGAGGTGGTAAGATGCGGCATGGAAGTTATAGGGCATGCATATTCTACGGTATTGAGGGGCTTTGATTTGATGGCTTGCAGAATTCTTTAGTGTTTTGATGGACTATTGTATCATCAAGGCGTGGTATTAATAATAACCGACATTGATAAAGGGCGACATTAATAATAGGTGGCATTAATAATAAGTAGCACTGATGATAAGCGGCATTGACAAAAGATGGCATTGGTGATGAGCGGCATCAACATGGAGCGATATCAGAAGGAAACGACATTTGAAGAGATGTAGTGTCAACCTGAGGCGATATTAATTAGGTGCGGCATCCATTCTTCCTCCATGGATAGAGGGCGACATTGATTAGAACACAGCAGCAATGAGGTGCGACATGGATGACGCATCTTGCCGCTATGACATTGATGGCTTATGGTATACAATATCAATTGTGCATGGCATTAATTCATACCTTCGTGAAATATTGGCTTTACTCGATGTCATCCACCGGTGATATATAGGATGCAACATTGATGATATGAGGCATCATTGTGGACCTTCGACATTGGCTCATAAATTCGACATCATTTAATGGCCTTTATTGAAGAAAGATGGAATTAATGATGTGCGACATTGATGTCATGTGTGCAGGTGGCATTCAATATTCCATATTGCATTGATATCCTCTTTTGGCTGCAAAACTTTTATCTCGGCACTCTTGTTGTCGATATGCCCTTATACCTTCATAATCAATAATGGTAGTTATATTTGCCCCTTAGTATTAAGGACGCATTGACTTTTTCAAGTCAATATCTTTGGCATTGGCACTTTACCACCTATCGATATTCTTAGCAGATCCAACCATATATTTAAAATTGATCCAATGGTAGCTGCATTTCTTCTCTTCCACTATAAATAGTCAAATCTTTTCCTTCTTCCCCTTTTCCTACATTTTAATCTCAAGAAAAAGAATTTTTCAAGTTCTCAAAATCATTCAAAATCTTATATTTCAGACATTCGAGCTATCATTAAGGTTCATTTTTCAATTATAATTTCATCAATTATTCGGACTTAGAGAGCTTTATATATAAATCATCATTATGATTTTATTTAGGTTTTTCTATTTCAAATTGACATCTGGGTCTAAGATTCTAGGTTTTGATGTTTAATTTCATTGTTAACCTTCTTAATATTGGTTAAATTAGTGATTGGTCATGTTTATAGAATTAATCTTGAATTTTATACTACTAAAGACTTTTGTAGGTTGATTAAAGATCAACGATATTGATTCAGATGCTCGGGATTTTCTGATTTAACGATAACTAGATTACATATTAAATCCAAAGCCGACATTGCTTTTTCTTATATCAAACCTAATGCTTTATGACATTACTTGGAATTAATTTGGTATTTTCTTTGCGTATTACTCCAACAAACAATCCTGTAGTTTAGAGAATTAATACCGCAAGGTCCTTATGCTACTAATACACAAAGATGCAACAACCGGTTTAAATTATAATGCGGAATTCTATCATGTCGACATTAACTAGAAGCATCGTCATCTAAATTTAGTAGATTTATAGGGTTATTATATAACGTCGATAACTGTATGTTATTGCTCTTTTTCAGTAACCGTATTAAACATTTTAGTTTAATATTTTTAGACATTGTTATTTTATGTTATAAATATTGTAGTAAATTTATGGGTCACTTATAAAAATATTATTAAACTATGTCTACCTTACTCATCGATGTTGGTTATCTTATCATTCCGACACTGACCATTGTCACATCATTACATTTTAACTTTATAGTATAACTAATATGAAGTTCGATATTAATTCACCCATACGACATAGGTTTTTTGATGCAACATAATACTTGGATATTCTTATGATAAATTCTACTTTAAGTTTCTTATAAACACTTATTGGCTTACTTTCTACCATAAGTCTAAAATTTATTTGTACCTCTTAATCGACCTAAACTTATGAGTTCAATATTAACTATGCAATGGTCATTGACTTGTTGTAAATATTATAGTGGACGTTATACTTTAACATTTTTATGTCATAACTTATGTAGTTCATAATTAATGTTCTACCTTTTGTTTTTGCGTTAATAGTCTATTTTATATCATGAGCATTCCAAATTTCATAATATATATAGTGCCTTTCTGATTTGGAATAACATCACTTGGTAGGCAAATTGAAGGGAAGAAGACGGTCCAAAAGGGATCCCAAAAATCCAGTAAGGGCTCTAAAGCTTCTCCATCCGCTAAGAAAGAGGAACATCTTCTTAACCAATCGTATATGACTACCCAAGAAGAAGTGGACTCCATTCTCGAACAGTTTGGCATCATATGCATAAAAGCTATTCATGCCGGTCTTCTAGTAGAATTAATAACCCTCCAGAAGGGTTTTTCGCCTTCACTCTAATACACATAACGCACTTTATATATCTTCCTTTCCTTGACTTTCTCCTAAGATTCCTGGAGCACCTAAACTTCACTCCAGTTCAATTATCTACAAATTCATACACTTATTTGACTTGCTTGGAAATTCTCGCCAGGGAGGCCAAGCTTCCCTTTCTTAGTATTGAGGTTCTTCATACCATAGGTAGCCCTGTAAAAATAGGTGAGCATAAGGGTAATCTGGTTTATCGCATTTTTCCTCTTCCGAAAAGCTTGATCATCAATATCATCAACTGGACCAAGGAATGAGAAACTCAGTTCTTCTATGCCAAATGCTACTCTAGAATTAGGGGAACCTTCTCCATTATAAGTAAGTTTTTATTTCTTGTTGTTATGTTATATTTATCACTCTTTTATGATAAAATTTTTTTAGATTTGGCTCCTAAGCAATAAGTTCTTCTGATAGCAAAACTATCAAATTCCTAAATCTGGAATCCCAGAGCATGGACGACAAACTCACAGTTATGTCAAAAGTGCATCTTTATCGGTACTTGCTGATTCAAGAAAACCATATAACACTTAGGGAACCTCTAGTAATGAAAGGGAATATCCAAGGGAAACGTTCATTGGTTATCACTAACCAAAATGTTTTCTCTAATTCCTCTCCAGTTCAACTGCTCTTGTCGTTGCTTCTAAAGAGAAAGAAGTTAAAGATTATGCCCCCAAAAGAGGAAAAATAAAGGTGAAGTTCCCACCTCATCTTAGTTGAGTAAGCCTATTTCCATTGAGGACTCCATCTCCAGAGCAATTGAAGCACTATAAAAGGAAGTGGGCATAGATGCCCCTACTAATATTCCATCTCCTTCCCCAAGCAAAAAGCCCAACTTATGGGCGACTTTATTCCTGTTGTCGTGGATGAGGAGGAACATGTGACCACTGACTCGAGCCCTAATGCCGCAAATTTAGATACGGGCTAGGAGCAAACAAATGAAGCCCAGACCCCTAAGTCCCTTCTAAATATCACCTTTCTTACTTCTCCAACAGCCATCAATCTCTATGCACTGATCTTGGTCTATTTCCTTTTTTGGATGATCCCTTCAAAGTTTCAAGCTCGGTTTCCTATTATAAGTTTTGAGGATCTTCTATACCCGGTCATTTAATCTCCTTTACTGACACCGCTCATGCCACTGCATTCTTTAGTTTACTCAAGAGACCATCTCAGTGTCATCCTTAAGCAACTTTTATAGTATGCACTCTTTTTTCGCTTAATTATTCAACTCTGTATTAACTTACATTTGCACACATTTTATGTAGCCAAACATATGTTACTCCTTCATAAGGCTTCTCGAGGACCTATAAACAAAGCGGTCGAGCTTAAAGGAAAAATCTCTTCGCTCAATAATAGTATAATTAATGTCGCTACAATAATGGATGAAGCTGTTTTTAAAAAAGATAATCTTGCTTCCTCTCTTAATAAGGAAAAGAAGGCTAGACAATCGTTGGAAGAAGAGCTGAAAATTTTGAAAGCTGACCTTGAGAAGGCCAACAAACTCAAAGCAGATTTTAAGTAGGCAAATAAAGAAAAGGCCAAGCTAGCTAATAAGAACAAATCCTTAAAGGGCAAGTTACAAAGGCAAAATGACTTCTTGGCCTACTTGATTAACATTATCAATGATGCCAAGGAGAAAGTCGCCTATTTCCCTAATAATGCACTCCCCAAGATGTTTGAGAAGTGCTATGAAGATGCCTTTTTTATGGCATATGCTGATAATATCCAAAGGTGCTTAGAGCTAAACTTTCCATCCCTTGTAGATTGGAATGAAAAGTTCAAAATAAAGTTTAGTCTTAGGCTATGGAAAGATAAGGAGTTTCTTCAAAAAGAATTTACTGCTAAGGAAAAATCGACGCGAAAATGTTAGTGACCTTTGATGATCTTCCAATTGATGAGGAGATAGAATCCAATAGAGAACGGGATGATGATGATGTCAACGACGATGACGATAATGATGATCATTATGATGATGACAACGGTGGTGACAGTGACAGAAAAGGTCCTGAAAGACCAAAGATAGGGGATAAGGATCAGGTGATCATAACTTCGACTCATCTTCTCATGACGCAGGCTTTACCAAATTCTAAGATCCTCAAGATGCTTCAAAGAAGGATTCTACTCTAAAAGATAGCGCTCCCCAAGCCATCGACCAAAGGAGAAAACTCAGACTTTAATTTCTCAAGTTCTGACCTCCCAGGTATGGAGTTCTTTATTTAATTGCCTAAGATTGCTTGCTTGGCTCTTAATTAATAAACTTACTATTTTAGTTAAGGAAAAAGAACAAACTCTATTATGAGTTTCTTTATGAAAAGAGTGTGGATAAGGAGCATCAACTAAATTGGGAACTTGAAAGGCAACTTAAAGAGTATAATGACTTAATATAAACGTCTTTCCAATGACACTGCACGATTAAAGTTCTTTAAGGAAAAACAGGCCGCCCCTCGCTTGGAAAGAGCTCGTCTATACCAGGAAAGGATTACGAGAGTGAATGTTGAATTAATGACCCTCTTTTGGATGTTAATCGATGACATAAATGCTTTGGTGGAGTTTCTCTATAAAGTCTACTCCAAGGGAAAACTTGTTGACTTCTCCTACTTAGGATAGAACAGCGGGTTGTTAATTAGGCGCCTTCATAAGAGATATTTAGATGATCATGGAAGCGACCATTATCCTAGGACTTATTGGAACTTTCCTAGGGTTGTCTAGTGTTCACCTCTCTCCTAAAATCTTCCTCTCGAAAAGATTAAGCATGGCAAGGAGAAATTTATTTTTGAACTTTATAAGAGATTAATATTGTATGAACGTGAATAATTGTATGATTGTAATATGTAATTCAAAACTTTATTGCTTTAGTTTTCTGTCTTTAGTCTATTTTTCACATATTATACAGATTAAGGAACCTTCTAATAGCCACGTTCCCATGGAACTTTTGAGTAAGTTTATCAAGTTAAAGAGAGATTTTAAAGATAAGTCTTTTATGTTCAGAAATCTCAGTTATTAAAGCATTGTTTTCTTAGATATCTGCAAGAAGTTTACATACGATTTCATTACTTTTGTTTCAACTTCTTAGGCGATGAGAAAGATAAGCTACTTAGTGAAATTTGAGCTTATCACACCAAATTGCTATGTCATCATACTAGCCCTGTGACCGAGAAATGGGACTATCATCGATTTCCTTCAGTTAATACCCTGAAGGGGATCAAAGCTTCTTTGATTCCACCCTTATTTTATCTGCTGGATCATTTAGGAAGGCCAAGCATGCTATTTCAAAACTTTAAAAGTTAATTAAATGTTAAAACTTGAGTCATGATGTAATTTGAATTTCCTTATTGTTTGTAACTTTTTGCTATTACTAATGAAAAAGCTTGCTTTCCATGTATTAATTTCCTTTTTACTTATTCTAAATAGGAAAACTAGCTAATGCTCACATCTGGTCCTTTACATGTTATACCTTGGTTAAACGATATTAAAGATAGATTAATAGCCGATATTGAAAAGAAGCTCTCTTCTCAAGACGCTTTGACTTTATAGTTTTCGAATAATCCTGTAGCACAAGGGTGGCATAGAAAATATTATCATTTAAGGATCAAGATTAATGTTCAGATGCTTTATAGAATTGATCTCCAGCTTAGACATTCAAATTAACAAAAAATACAAAGAATTTCAAGAGTTGAAAATGAAGATAGACACGATCCTAAGGTCTAGACCTTCAGTTGGGATCAATATGGAAATGGCTAAATTACATTAATGGATAAATGACCTTGAAGTGGATCTCCTAAAGAGTCAAGTATCTTGCCAATCTTTGGAACTTATTGCGAGTGGAGGTGATTCCAGCCTTCCTACTCCTGCTCCTGGAAGAATGATAAGATCTCAACCTTTAGCTAGCAAGAAATTTCCTACCTTGCTAAACCCACCTTCCGGCCTAAGTAATGAAGTGGTCTCTAAATGGGGTAGATAAATTAAGTTCGAGTGCATGTAGTTTTTCAACAAGAAATGAAATGAAAATGTTTCTCAACCTCTCAATGATTATGAAAGTCGGGTCGAAAAACTTAAGCGTGAAGAGCACATACTCGGGCAAGAGATTGAGGAATTAAAGTGTCTGGTTTAAACCTTAAAGGAGCAAATAGGACTCTCAAGCATGAACTGAAGACTCAATTGATTCCGTTGATGAAGCAAACACTTTCTGAAGAAAAGAGAAGAAACTCAAAGAGCTTTTGAATGTCATCATTCGCTATATTACTGACTCTTCATCAATCGTTGAAGATCTAAAAAGGATGGAATAGAGCCTTGTCCTTTAATAGAGAACTGCTTAGAGATCTTTGAATAGAGCATTTTGTAGTTAAATTTATGTACCTACGATTTTTGTATTTAATATGTAAATTGTAAATAAACTCATACCTGAATAGTTGATATTCTATTATTTTTCCTTTGTCCGAGATTGGTAATTAACTTCTTGATTTTTTTTTAGTACTTTGCACTTGCTATTTGGAGCATCGTCTACCTCTTTGCATTTTCAGCATTTAACATATAAGCCAATAATCTACTTGTTAAGCAAAGAATCCTTATTGATTGAGCATTTAACATTTCATTTAGTATAAAGACCATAAATTTTGATCTTGATGTAACAGTCCGCCTCTTCATTAATAGATACTCAATAGCTTGCTTGGTAACAAAGATCCCTTTTTAATAAGAAAGTTGAACTCCAATCTAAATTTCAAAGATTGAGAGCCAATTTAATGTAGCTCCTCTATCTTGATAGTAACATGAAATAGAAGACCAAAAAAATCAATCTAATAATAGTACAAATAGAAGACCATAAAATTATTCGGTAATTAATGATTGGTTCTGCTTTGGAGCACAAATGGCTCATTTTAACAAATCTTCCTCTTAGAATATTATTTTTTCTTCGGAGCGCTAATGGCTCATATTTAACAGATTTTTCTTTAGAAGGATGATTGATTTTTTTTAGAGCACCAATGGCTCATTATTGATAGATCTTCCTTTAGAAGATTGTTTTGATCCATTCTCTTGGATAGAGTATGGTTGACTCGATTGATTTCTTTAGCAACATTTTAGGTGATGACCTTTTATCCGATGCATTTGGCTAGCTATTTTAAGAAGAACCAAAGACTTATCTAACCTCCCTCTAGAAGGTGCTTCAGTCAGGCCTTATAGACAGTACTGGAGGCTGGTTCGATGCTTTGGCCAGGCCGTCTTAGGTGGGAAAAAAGGCTTACTCCATCCTCCCTCTAGGAAGCGTTTCAGTCAGGCCATACAGGCGGTATTGATGGTTTGTTCGGTGCTTTGGCCAGGCCATTTTCAGGTAGGACCAAAGGCTTATTCCATCCTCCCTCTAAGAGGCACCTTGAACATGTCGTTTTCAAGCATGAATAAAGGCTCATTTTTGATGGATCTTACTCTAGAAGATTGTGAGCACTAATGGCTCATTTTTGGAAGATCTTCCTCCAAAAGATTATAATGATCTTAAGTAGGACCGAACCTCGTATCATTGTCTGAGGTGACGATTTAGGTTTTTCACTTTATTTTAGGAGATTCTTACTCCTTTCCAAGATTGATTCAGTAGATATACTTGAGAAATTTTTCCTTATCGTCAATTTCAATGTCCCTTTATTAACTCTTTAGGCTTCCCTTATCTTAGGAGATTATTAATCATCCCTTACAAATTTTGAATTGATTCGTGTCATGCCCATTAGAACGATGATAATGACAATATAATCCTTTAAGAGATCTTTCATTCTTCGGTCGCTTCTTTTATGAAGGCCAATAATTGAGCTTGTCAATGGTTAAGAGGTAAATGTTCTTGTAAGTAGTAAGAGAGTAGTTCTTAGAAAGTCGTGATTCTCTTGAATTCCGTTCTTGAAAGAAGTAGTAAGAGAGTAGTTCTTAGAAAGTCGTGATTCTCTTGAATTCCTCTTGGCTCTTTTGTTGTATGTGATGGGTTCTTTAGTCTTCATAGTGAATTTTCTTTTTAAAGAGCTTTGATTCTCCTTCAATCCATAGGAACGATTAGGTGCATTCTTCCATTTTTGAGTGAATCAATTGAGTCCCTTTCTATTTCCTTTTCAAAGACGGTTCCCTTAGTTTTGAGTTCGATTTCCTTTCTCATTTTCATTAAGATGTTATCTTCCTCACCTTTCTTTACTAAAGCAAAGATTAGTGTGTGCCTTATGTGGAAGGGGTTTAGGCTCCATTTGTCCGGATCATAAGAAGCTACTTGTTTTCTCTTGTCTTCCATGATTTGTAACTACAAGTCTTAATACTTGCTCCTTATGAATTCAAGGATCGCTAGTGATTTGGTAAGTTGGCCTAACTATTCGAGATTCGGAGGATCCTCGTTCAGAAACAGCCATTGTCCAAATGTAAAACGATCCAGAATTTGACCACTTTAAAATATACTATTTAAAGTGATTTTAAATGTAAAATAGGTCAGTTTATATGATTCAAACAATATTAGATAGGATTTGAAAAGAGAAGTATACACAAAAATAGTAACATTTGCATATATCGACAAATGTGATAAAATGTTGATTTCAAAAAAGTAAATTTCAATGGTTAAATAAATTATTTTAATTTAATTATAAGTGTTTTTTAAATAAAATTATACAAATTTATTTTTAAATTATTTTACATAAACAAATAGTTAACTAAAACGTCAAAATGTGACCGTAAAACGTTTTGTCGAAAATCAATGTTTTGCAGATTAAACGTTGTTGCAACGTCGTCGCACCTTTGTTGTCTTATATAGAAACATATATTCAAATAGTGTACGTATTAATTAATTCACTAATTAAGTTTTCTTTTGCTAAACATATTTAGAAAACTCTAGAATATAATTAACAAAAAGTAAGCACAAAAAGGCAAACATGTCATTTCAAAGCAAAAAGTAAACAACAAACCAAACCAAAGATAATTATTATATTCCTTACTTACTTCTTAAGTGAAAATGATATAAAGTAATGATTTGAAATGTGATGTTAAGTGTTGAAAAAATAAGGTTGCTTAAAAAGTAAGTAAATGGTATTTTGGTCCTTTTACAAAATATTATTTTAATCCAAAAAAATTTCTATAAATAGTCGTCCACTTTCTCATTTTTTTCACTTCTTCTTCTTTCTTTTTCAATCTTTTCTTCACTTCTTTAATTGCTTCTTCTTCTCTCTTTTCCTTACTAACTTTTCTTAAAATCATATCAAATTAACTCCAAATACCACCAAACTTTACCAAAGATCTTAGAACATCATTAAAATATGATTTAGCATTTAAGAAGTGAAGAAATTATGGAGGAAGGGGTGGAATAGAAGGAGGCCGAACATATGGAGGAGGAAGGAGCAAGTTGGAAAGGTCCGGTGCAAGAAAAAGATAAGGAAGTGCTGTCGAAATCAAAAGGAAAGTCTACGAAAAAGATTGGTGAAGTAGAAATAATTGTGAGTATTCATATTTTAAGTTACTAATTCATAAAAATATTTCAAGTTAATTACATGAAAAGTTTGTTATATGTTGGATGATTTAATGGATGATAACTTGGTTGATATTATAATTGATTATATGTTTGTGATATGGATGATAACTTGGTTTAATAAATGATAAGAGAAATGGTTAGTAAGCATAGTTAATTCAATGGAAATTAAATCCATACAAATGTGTGTATGGAAATTATTTAGCCTCTTAATGATTTCAAAATATCTAAAAAGATTGAAAATAATATTATAATAATATTATATTATAATATGAAATGAAATGAAAAATGAGTTTGAAATGATGAAAATATTGTTTTGAATAAGTTAAAATAGTTTAAATATGGTTTAAAACAAATCTGAAGTGTTTCGGACAAGTTCCTAAGCAATTCACAAAAGTGGTCAAAATCGAGCTTGTCACGTAGCGGCAGTTCGTAAATTTCGACCAGTAACTTCAAACTAAAGTAGAGAACGGTTTATAGGTCGGATTTCTTCGAAATAAAAAAATTTTGGTCCAAAATGTTAATAATTTTCCAACTAATAAAGAAAATCAAGATTTTATCAAGTAGATTTTGAAATATTTCTAAAAGAATTTTCTAAAAACATCGCGGTTTTGGAGTTCGAAATCCAAAACGAGATTTCTTTATAAATGATATTTTTAAACTTTTTAAAAATATGAAATAAATTCAAAAATCTTTTAAAATGTTTTAAAAGAGATTTAAGTTGAAAAGATGGATTTATAAATGATATGAAAGTCGTTTTGAAGAATATAGCTTTTAAAACACTATTTGCAACACTTTTCGCAATGCTTTTCGCAGCACTTTTATGTTGCGAATTCTATAACCTTTTGAATATGAGTTTAAACATAAGGATATTTTGTAGAATCAATTATGAATGTTTTTAAAAGGAAAATTAAGAGTTTAAAAGATCATTTTTAATCTTATAATCAATTCTAGAATAAAGCTAATAACTGAGTATGCGGAAACGAATAGTACATTTGTCTCGCCTCTAAGGTTTGGGAAGATAAAACAAGGTGTTTAACTAAAGTTAGGAATGGAGCAACCAGTATCCTGAACTTACCCGATCTATTTTTTCTTTTTTTAGGCGAGGGGTGGAATAGATTGAAAGGAAAGCCCGGATGCTCTAAAAGATCATATTTAAGTTTTTCCAAAATAAAAAGAAACAAATTCTTTGAATGTTAATTAACCACTTAACATCTTTTTATTCGATGATTAGCATGAAGCAATCAGGATCGGATTTGGGTGATTCCTATCCGAAAAACCGGGATCAGATTTGGGTGATTCCTATCCGAAAATCCCTTTAAACTAATTTTCGAAATAAAATATATTGAAAACAATGATCATTAATGACAAAGATCTTCATAATGTAGGATTACTTGCAATTAGTCCCTAAAGGTGAAATTTACCATATTTAAAGTGACAGTAGTGCTTTTTTATGAAAATTTTCAATTTGCAAGAATATGATTTGATGTTAAGAAGAAAAATCTTTGATTAAGATTTAATAAATGATTTGAGAATATTTTCTCTAAGTTAAAAGTATACGTGAATATAAGAAATATTTGATTAACATTTAATAAATGATTTTTAAAGGTATTCCTAAGTAAAAGAGAAAATGATCGGGAATTATTCCAAGATTTAAAAAAGGTTTAAATAAACCCATATACTCTTGAAAAGAAAATGGAATAAATTAAAAGATATTTGATTTAAATAAAAGATGAAGTAATTGAATGATGATTGATATCCACATATGAACTTAACATCTTTTTAAAGCGATGGTTGGCTTCGAAAGAACCGGGGTCGGCTTTGGGTGATTCCTATCCGAAAACCACTTCGAACCAATGTATACATTCGAAAGTGAAGACATGATGAAGATGATGATTATTGAGGACCATGGATCTTCGTAGCGTGAGGACTGCTTGTTGAACTGCTTTGGTCACTTCCATTATAGAGTTTTTTTATAGCAGTGGTCTCCTCGTTATGGAGATTTTCGGATTGCAAGGGCTTCTTGCCTAGTAATGGCCGAGGAAAGTGCTTTCGGTTTCGTCTAGTCCCAGAACGAACTTGTATGGATGCTTGTCTTATATTGTATTCTTAATCACATTTGAGTGGTTTCTATAAATGTATATCAGTTGGTGGCAAAGAAGGCAAATTCTTTTAGCTTAACACCCTTTCCCGAGACATACAAGCTTAGAAAGTTATACTTTACTAGAAATCAGTCATGTGACATGGAATGATAATGTGGTATTCAAAGTGGAACCTGCTATGATCAAAGTGTGGTTTTGTATGAAAAGCGTGGCTTTGAAGAAATTGAGCTAGCCTCATTAACCTCACATCTCAGAAGATGATATGGGATATTATGTGGTCTGACAGACACAAATTCAGAATAGGTGATTATTATGGTGATATCCAATACGTTGGGCCCTTTGGAGGATATGTACCTCAAGGCATTTATTGCCCCATTTGGATAAAGTGGTTAGCTTGAGATAAGCAGGGAACTCCTGGTTACCAGTGGTAGTATAGCAAGTACAGTTCCAAGTGACTAGTTTGAGAAAAGCGATTAAGGCACCGTGGGAACTATGTTTGTTATGCATGGATCGGAGAAAAGGCAACTAGTTCCCTATCATATTGGTAATCCAATCCCAATACGAGATTTACGGTTTTGATTGTATTCCCAAAATAGCTGTAATGACTTGCAAACATTTCAGTTACCCCTTGTGGTATTGTATATTCCGTTGACCCGGTACGGATATATTCCTATAGACTTAGTCCGAGTAATGATACCTTATTTGAATAAGTTTATTTGAAAAGTGTTTTCAAAGGAATGTCATTAAAAATAATATCAAATATATTCTGGTATAGAAGTGTTTTGGTTATCATAAGGTACACACCCATCCGTATTTATGTGTAGGCATGGTCTTATGAGATACCTTTCTTTTTAAAGGTTTTGATAATATAGTCATTTTAAATTTCGAGTATCTCTTGCTGGTTTATCAAGCCTGATCTGTGTATTTTTAATACTAGGGTTAGATCCGAGAAGTTCCAGGTTGAGTTGAAGATGGTTGGAGTTTCTAGAGGAGAGTTGGAGATCTTCATCATCGTATGGACGTATTCTATTATCTGCTTCATCTATTGCATTTGTTTTTTTGTTTTCAGCATTTATAAGGATAAAGGTTTATAACTATCTAGGCCGAATCTAGGTAAGACTATGATATTGTATTTTAAAATTTTCCAATGTATATATTATTATTGAAATAATATATGTTATTCCATTTATGTGAGATTCTGTTATGTCTTTATTTTCTTTCTGCCCTAAATGACCCGTCTTTTCGTGCAAATTGAGTTAGACATGTGTGGTTTATTGTTGATTCAAAGGATATAGAAAAACGGACCGTTACAAAATGAGGTTGGATAGGTTTTGGAATGGGATATGTTTTATAGGGATGAATTCTTTAAGCCTTATATATGTAGGTTAAGGTAGTTCCACTTATGGGTTAAATAGAGATAAACTTCTCTCATCAAAATGTTAACGAATTTATTTATTAACACCCAAAAGTTGCAAAGAAAGAGGAATTTGGTTAGTAAAGACTTGGTTCACCCTTATGGACCTCAACAAGTGTTAGCAAAAGTGACACTTGGTTAAGAAAGGGTGCAGCAAAATAAGCTTAGAATGTTCAAGTCCATAATGATATAAAAAATTGTTCATACTGAAATAATGCTCAAATTTATGTAAAAGTCATATCACCAATATATAACAATCTTATACCAACAGGAATCGAGACTATGATTGTTTAAGAATTCGAAGCAAGTTATGATTAAAAATCATAAGATTCTTCGAAACTCGAAACAAGCCATAAGTCATGAGATCTTATTCATATGCCATGAAATAGTTTGAACGTACATAGCCTTATGTGTACAATGTTCAAGTGTTGCAACCGGCAAAAATCCCTAAATAAATTTAGGGTTACAAATTTTAAAATGTAAAAATTTGAGAAAAGAATAATTCATCCCTTCCTTCATGCCCCTACTTTGGTATTCATAGGGGTGGTAAGACGCAACATTGATGTTAAGCGGCATGCATGTTCTGCGGCATTGAGGCGCTTTGATTTGATGACTTGCAGCATTCTTTGGTGTGTTAATGGAATATTACATCATCAAGGCAAGGTTTAATAATAAGTGACATTAATAACAGGCGTCATTGATAATAAGCGGTATTGATAATAGGCGACATTAACAAGAGATGACACTGGTGATGAACGACATCAGTTAGGAGCGATATTAGAATGAAACGGCATTGAATAGATGAAGTATCAACCTGAGACAATATTAACTAGGTGGCATCGATTCTTCCTCCATGGATGAAGTGCGACATTGATTAGAACGTAGCATCAATGAGGTACGACATGGATGATGCATCATGCCGTAATGATAACGATCTGAAATTTTATCACTTTGATTTATGAATATTTAATTTATTTTAAATATTCTGTTAATGGTTTTAATAATTAAATAACCCTCTTTTAATTTATAACTAATGGTAGAAAATTTTTGAATTTTGTTTACTAAATAGGTAGTTCGATGAAAAACAGAAAATGTGACCGATAACCATTTTTTGGATTTTGGATTTTTCTTTAACCAAAAGTTGTCAGAAATGTTGTGAACCCTTTATTATAGATATACACACATATACAAATAATATATCAATGGCTAAGAATATTATGTAAATTATTTTTACTTGAGTAAATATGAATAAGAGATGTGACTTTTTTCCAAAAGAAAAAAAGAAAAAAAAAAGTTGTAATGCCACATTTCAACGCATCATAGTAAAAAGAAGGGGTTTATATGTTGGATAAAGGGGGGTTTGTGGTGCCTTGCGTATGGAAGGGGAAAGAGGGAGAGGTGGTGACGATGTTTCACTAAGTTAATGGGGGTACGTACTTAAGGAGCATTTTAGTACTTTGCTTAATCCATTTTGCATAAAAACAATTTCTTTTTTTTCTCTCTCATTTTTCTCTTTCATATTTAATTTTTAAAACTTCATCTTCTTTTTCTAAGCTCTAAAACACTTTAATGGCTTCTAAAGAGTTTTTTCGAAGCTTAAAAATCCTTCTTTTTCCACTTTTAGTTCTTAAAAACTTATTTAAAACCCTGACTCTTCTTTTATACACCTTCCTCTTTCCAAAGCAAGCCCTAAACCCACCTCTCCAAGAAAACTAAGCCCATACTCCTCGAGGCTCAACCCAAAGCCCACATCCTAAGGTCAAAGGAAGTTTTTCAAAAGAAATCCAAACTCTAATGTTGGTTCTAAGCGTAAAGGATTTGATTTAGTTTTGGTTGATTTTAGTAAGTAAAAACTCACCTTTTAAAAAAATTAAAAATTTATTTTGTGCTAAACTTTATTGTTAGTTGTTGGATGAAAATAATATTGTTTTGTGCTTTGTATATATGTGTTCATATGAGGTGTTGGTTATAGACTTGAAATGAAGTAGAAAGTTAAGTATGGTTAGCAAGTTGTGATTTTTACATGTTGTATGATAATATAGCATGTATATAAATGTTTGGACTTATGTTATAGATGTGTAAGCTAAAGAAAGTTAGCATTTAAACTTGTACATGTGTGACATCGAGATCTCTTGGTTTAAACTTTGGCACTTATTTTATTTTTCCAGAAAAGTTTTACAAGTTTTCAAACTTTATTTTTTAGTTTTCAAAAACTTTTTACTAAGCTTATAAATGAATTTAAAAGTAAAAAGGTAAGGTTTTTAAGGGCTATTGTAGATATAAACTAGTTTATAGTTATGGTATACATAGCGATAGTCGCTATGGATGCAGTTCGTAAAAACGAATAGTTTTTGAAAACTAAAAGTGTTCTCACTCCTATTATTTTAGAAAAGTATTTCAAAAATATTTGAAGTACTAAAAGGTAAATATTAATTATTAATAGATTAGGTGTATTAATTATTATTTAATTAATTAATTATAAAGGAATTAATGATTATTTAAATTCATTAACTAAGTAAAGATAATTAATCTTAATTATTAATTAAGTAAGATAATTTTGATCAGTTAATTAAGTAAGGATTAATTAATTATTAATTAAGTAAAGGTTGATTATTTAATTAATTATTATTTAAGTAAGGTTTAGTTATCAATTAATTGTTAATTGTTCAATGTTTAATTATTAGTTAGCTGTTAATTAATATGGGTTTAATTATTAATCAGGCAGGGTTAATTATTAAGTAATTATTAATTAAGTTAAGATTTAATTAGGATTTAATTATTATTAAATAAAGGTTTAACTAATTACTTTATTTCCAAGGATCGATTTGTTTATAAAAAAGAACCTTTTTTACAAAGAATAGTTCAAATACAAGAGATTCTTTTGTTTGTGCCATTAAGTAGCCAAAAAAATTAAATGGAATAGAATATTGATGAGATCTATTTAGTAGAATAAATCCCTGTTCTGTTGTAATTAAATGGAATAAATTTTTAATGACATTTATTTAGCAGAATAAATCCTCACGCTGCTATAATTAAACTAAATAGACTATTGATGACATCTGTTTAGCAGAAAAAATCCCTGTTTTGCTATAATTAAATGGAATAGATCATTTACGACATCTGTTTAGCAAAATAAATCCTTGTTTTTCTATAATTAATTGGCATAGATTATTGATGACATCTGTTTAGCAGAATAAATCTTCATTCTATTATTATATTTATTGGACATTTATTCAATGCCGGTTAATATATATTGGGAATGTGATGTGTTAACTGTAGATGGTTAGTTAGTGATTTTGTTTACATATATGCTTACTTATGTAAATACTGGTTATGTGACTTGAAAAGTCAAATTGAATTAAATGTTAACTTGATTTAGTACCATTATAGTTGCCTAGCCTCCTTTTGAATTTATAAAGTTATGAATTTAAAATAACTTATATTTTGTTACAATATGAGGTAAGTGTTATAGATGATGTTTTAATGTATGTTAGTTAATTTTTATTTAATAAGGTTTCAAAGTTATTTAATTATTTAATTATGTTGTTTAGAGGAAATCAATTAATTAGATAAAGATATTTTTAAACATAATATGTTTCTAACAGGATTTTACTTAATAAATGGGTTTATTTTAAAGATATGTTCAAATAATATTTGGTAAATGATATTTTATAAAGGATTTTATAAAGAAGTTATGTAGGAAGATTTATAAAAGAGTTTTTTAAATAGAAAAGTACTTTATAAATAATTTTAGAGATTTATAAAAGAGGTTTCATTGATTAATTTGAAGATTTATAAAGGCAATTGTAAATATGAAATGGGCTTATAGAAGGGGAATTTTATAAAGGAACAAAATTTGTTTTGATAATTAATCCTTCTTAATTATGGTGGTATGGAAGCATTCTTTCCATACTTAACACCGAAGGATAGTGGTTTGGGTTATAGTAAGTGATACTTTAAGTGATATTTTTTTGGCCCGTTTAAATATTAATTTAGAAAAGAGGAAATCTTCCTTAAGTTTTGTTAATATACTTATACCCTTAAGGTAAGTATAATGCTATTTTCTAAGTAGTGAAAATATAATGGTTTGTATTATACATAAACCGGTGAGATAAGTAAATGAATGTTTTCCCAAGTATTGAAAAGAGAATACGGATTTGAAAATATATCTTCTTTGAAGGTATTTTGAATCAAATAACTGAAAGAGATTTTAATAATTGAAAGATTTATTTATGAAGGCTTAGTGGATCCCACATGGAATTTAATCTGTTTGATTGTTTGTTATTTGATAGTTAACGGCTATCAAATCTTGGCCTAAAATACAACTCTTGAAATATCTAGGAGAAACAAGTGAGTTATATGGCACAGTCATCTACGATGATGATGTACTGTGCATATAAATCTTGTTTTGTTCTTCTAGGAGAAATGATAAGGAAATCTGTCTACATAAATGACTAGGAGGTGATCTCCGCTCTTATGTATTGTCTAATTATTTCCAAAAGAACCGAAGTTAAGTTTACCGAAAACTATCAAATGTTGGTTCGAGGAGACTAGGATTGGATAAGTATGAATTATCTAAAAACCATTGAGAACTAACTCAAGCGTCGTATTGAAGACACCTTGAAGATGATGGAATCGAAGACAGAGTAGTTTGAAGTGCAAGGGCTACTTGTTACTAATCCTGAGTGTGATTCTAAAATGGATGTTATAGAAGTGGTGCCTTTGCTTTATTTATATCCTGAATGAGTTGTATGGACAAATGTTGGCGTTGAATTATGCATGGAAGGCGGTGTTAGCATTCCAAGTAGAATTTGCTTGGAGAGGAAAAAAGTAATCGTGACCTCACAAGCCTCACAACCCAGGAATGACTGAAACTGGGGATATGCATCAAAGCTATGTGGTTCGCTACCATTAGGAGCATTCATTCCTCGATCTTAAATCAATATTTATGGACTTGGTATGCACACGGAAGTGGGGCCATGGTTGGTGCATATTATTTTGGAGCCTTAGTCCTCAGGAATGATGTAACTTGATATACCTATTAAAGGGGCAGCCGGGGCTGATTCGCAAGGGGTCCATATGATGCCCTCGGTATATTTTTCTAGTGGTGTACTGTGGCAAGCGGCACTCCAATAGCCCTATCATTGATGGAAATAAAATCTCAAATACGTGCCCTTGTGGATTAGTCATATTCCTATTGTGTTGGAATTTAATGAAAGTAAGAGTTTCAGTCATGATTAATATTTATTTTACCCAAAATTATTATTATATCATTAGACTTTATATTAAAAATGATTTGGGTATCGTAAGGTAAAACCTCATCCGTGTTATGTATAGTGTGGTCTTACAAGATACCTTTATTTTAAAAGGTTTTATAACATTAAAATCCATATGATATACATTTCTCCTGCTGGTTTTACCAGACTGATCCGGGCTTATTTTCTTATAATGCTCGGGTCAGCCCGAGCATATATCCCAAATTTAGCCGGACACTTTAGAGCTTTAGGAAACGAGCTGGATCTTCTAAGACGCATTCATGTAATTTATCTTCCGTTGTTTTGTTCATGTTGTATTTATCAAAAACTGCATGGATGTGTTGTAATAACTGTTTAGGGTCTGGTGATAGGTAAACTGTACTCTGATATATGTATGTATATAAAAAAATTCTTTTTATAAAGATATGTTGACATATTATTGATTACTCATCACGTTATGAGATTCTGTTATGTCTTTTCTTTTCATACATCCTAACGATCTGTATTTCTGGCACTTGTATGTGAGGCACGTGAATACCATGGAAGTATTAGTGTCGACCTTCGAGGATCAAAAAGTTAGGTTGTTACAGTTGATACCAGAGCTGAAAGTTAAATGAGAACCTTGGCCCTAGTGGGGTAAACTCATTAGAGATAGAGTTTGTAACACCCTAGAATGAGTCTCTGAGTGTGTGTGTGTATGTAAGAACGTATATTTATTAGTGATATAAAAATGTTTAATATTGTGTTGTTTAATTGATTGAGTGGTTTATGAATTCTGGTCGATGCGTCTGGTCCACGTCATAGATAGCGATTCCTAAACATTTCAACAAGGCCAACCAACAGGTTATTGTTTTAAATCGATGAATGAAATAATTTTACCTAGGAGTATATTTCATATATAAAAAGATAATTTTCAAAGGTTAATATAGTTATTTTGGTGTGTTTGTTTGTTAGGAAAAGATAATAAAAAATTTATCGTTTAGGGTTTGATTAGTCATGCTTGTCCAGTTTTGAGCATTGTCTAGTATTTGTTGATTTGTCAGTAATTTCCCTTTAAAAAAATAGAAGATAGAAACCTATGTTGGGTAAATAGAAATTATGGGAACACTGAAATGAACATGTTGTGAATTAAGTTTCAGAATTTTACTATTAGACATTGGATGATAATATTGGATTAAAATTCTATTTGAATAAAAGAATGTTTATTAAAAGAAAGTTAGAATATTTTGAAATAATATTTGAGAAACGATTTTAATGAAGAAGTTGATTTTAAAAAATAGGTTTATAAGAATGTGGCTTATAAATAAAAGGATTTAAGTACAAAAAATTGAGGATTTAAATCCCGGTACCTTTGAAAAATGGTTTTCAAGATTTTAAGAAAAAATAATGATAGCATTATTTGGAAGTATTTATGAATAAAATATTTTTAAGGGATTTTAAAAGAGATGGAAAGCACTAAACTCACTTTTCTTGTTGGAAAATAATTCCAATGATGATTACAGCACCATTGGTGTTCATTTTTGAGTTTCTAAGTAGGGAAATACTACCATAGAAATTCATTATAAAATTTGTTTGATAAAGCAGATTTTGATTTATCCCAAAAGCATGACTGGGTTTTGTAAAAGGAAAATATACATATTATTATTTCAAATGATTTTTGGAAATAACAGTAATAGTTTACTTGAAAATACTTTTAAGTATAAATATTTGGAAAGAAAATTTGTACGTACATTCTCTTTGGATAGTTACATCTCGATTAGTTTTGTGGTAATCTAAATAAATTTCTAAGTGACAATCGGATGTTTGCGTTGGCGAACGTGGTAGGGCACCTAGTAAATTATTCCATGTACCACTGCATAAGCGATACGAGTTCAAATCCAAATGAAACCCAAAGCAAGTTGGAAATTAATATTGTTAAAACTGTTTATTTGGAAATATGGAAAGGTATTATTTCAAAAGGGGAATTTAAAATCGAAGAAGTATTTTTATGTTAACTAGTTCGAGTGGTTCATAAATAACTAAAAATGGGAAAGAGATATATTCGGATGGTAAGCAATTCTCTTAAATATTAACCTTCTTGGTCAGGAAATATATGATACTGTTTGGTAGATCTCAGTTCCTTACTAAAACTTTCGGGTTACTTGGGCTATAGATATATATATCCTATGGTTAACTATATAGTTTCTTTTCTAAAAGGATTTGGGAATAAAACCTGGGTATTTGGATTTTGAGTTACTTAATAAATTCAGAATGGGAAAAGTTTGAACCAGATAGTGGTATATACTATCGTTATGTAGTAAGTATTATACAAGTTAAACTTAAGTAATTTTTATGAAATGTTTGCATAAATAATTTTAACAGAAAAAAAAGGCATTAGCGAGAACCAATAAAATAAGCATGTAAGTTGAACGTAGATCATTTCTCCTTTTCACATAGTTTTTTATCTAAGATTCGAGTACATGGCTTTGAGGTGTTTCGCATCATTCCAAATAAGGATCCATCACTTGATTCTTGACGGTGAACACTTGGTTAGGGTTCTTGATATGGAACCAAAGTTTTATATCATAGTATATTGTTATGTAAAGAGAATAGAGGTTTCCAATCAAGAAGCCTGATCGGAGTCCACAGTAGAGAACCGAATAAGCAATACTGGTTCGTAAGTGAAGGTGTGTGTTCGAGTAGAGATCAAATCAGATTTTGCATATGGATGATCTTTAAACATCATATGGACTAATGAATAGTATTTTTCATATGGTGAAATTTCAGGGTCAAAATTCATTTATGGGGGAGAATGTAACGAATCGAAATTTTATCACTTTAATTTGTGAATATTTAATTTATTTTAAATCCAATGGTTTTAATAATTAAATAACCCACTTTTAATTTATAACTAATGATATAAAATTCATTTTTGAATTTTGTTTACTAAAACAGGTAGTTTGATGAAAAACAGAAAATGCGACCGAAAATCATTTTTTGGATTTTTGATTTTTCATCGACTAAAGTTATCGAAAATATTGTAAACACTTTAATAAAGATATACACACATATACAAATAATATTGCATGCTTAAGAATATTACATGGTAAAATATTTTTACTTTAGTAAATTAGAATAAGAGATATGACTTTTTCCTAAAAAATTAAAGTAAAAATAAAAGAGAAAAGATGTAATGTCACATTTCAACACATCATAGTACAAAGAAGGAGTTTAAATGTTGGACATATAGGGGGTTTGTTGTGCCTTGCGTGTGGAAGGGGAAACAATGGGAGGTGGTAATGATCTGTCATTAAGTTAATTGAGGGTATGTACTTAAGGGGTATTTTAGTAATTTTCTTAATCCATTTTGTATAAAAAAATCTTCTCTCATTTTTCCTTTTCATCTTTAATTTTTAAAACTTTGTCTTCTTTTTCTAAGCTCTAAAACACTTTAATGGTTTCCATAGTTTTTTCTAAGCTTAAAATTTCTTCCCCTTTTCGCTTTTAATTCTTAAAACTTATTGTAACGCCCCACCCCGAGACCCACCTTAGTAAAGAGAATTAATGAGTAATTCTGTCTACTAAAGCGGAGAATAGGGCTGGTTAAGGGCGACCATCTATAACTTTGTCTTAAACATCTACTGAATACGTCGATAAATGCACTATGATTTTTCTTTTCTATCTCAATGGATCGACATACACAGTAAATGCTTAATCCAAAACTATAGGTGGCTAATGGATCTATCAGAACAAAATACCATAACTAAATGTAAAGCACATCACAGAACAGTAATCAGCATCATTTATATACATATACCCTGATACATGTTTAGTACAATACAATATGAATACAATAAAGGTGGTATTCGACCACACTATATACATAGAATCGAATATAAATACATCAGAGTCAAGCGGAAAGAAATATAAACCACAAAAGTGCTAGGATGATATCCAAGCAGATGCATCAAAGCAAAGTCCCGTAATTGATAGCTAACCTGAAACAACTCGGTCTGACCCGAGCGATAAACACACGGGTCAGGCAACTGAATCTTATCGTTAGAAAGGAATACGATAAGGTAAAGAGAAGAGCTTCGCAACGGGATAACATAAGTAGGTATGAACATCTAGGGTTGATATCAAGTAACTTCACTATGTCTCTATGGTGGTTTGCATATACATATACTTGGGTTAATCTGAAGGAATTCATGTATGTGATATAAGGGAAAACATTCAAATATTATCCATGAATAAATATATCTCTCAAGTCGTATATAAATCCCAAGTATAAATCCATAAAATTCGAAATCACCGAAATCCTCAAAGAAATCATATTTGCCTTATTTACATCTATAAGACTAGGTAAACACATCAAGAATGGTGAAATCGAAATCATCATAACTCATAAAAGAAATCTCATATTGGCCAATTATTACATGCAAAAGCATGTTGCACGTGCTATTTACCAGTACTGTTCACCATCATGGTACCATATCCATCTCTCGACCGGAATCCTCATCTCGAATTAATCCGCTCTATGACGTCATCTATATTCCCCACGAACACCCGCCATCAAAAGTGATTTGAGCACCTCACTCCAATCGGTGTCCACTTAGTCCCCGCCATCAAAAGTGATCGAGTCAAGTATTACTTAACCCGATCGGGACTCTAAGTACTGGTAGTTCTCCCAAAATGTGTCAATAACTCTCGGATAGTAACCCGGAAAATGGTAACGTATGTCCCATACCATACGCTCTCACTTAGCGGTTTTCTAGCCGCTAGTTCGTGCCACACTAAGAAATCATCAACATCATCAAAAGAATCGCCTCATGTCATCGGTATATGGTATAAGATGCTAAACCCGTCTCATCTCATCGACGAATAAAAACTCCATAAAAACATCAAACTCATCAAATTACATCAAAATCTTGCCTCATATCATTGGCAAGTATATCTCCATCAATATAGTCCTAATCTCGTATATACTCCTGAATAGGAGATCTCGGACTATACGTATTAGCCAAATGGACTAATATAATCTCAAACTCATACCACAATGTGGTTAACATCAAGTAGGAAATCAAATGATTCCTCAAAATCGTTTCAGTCGTACAAGTCCGAAAATAACCGATAAAGTAAATACTCAAGTCTCATACCTTGCGGATTTACTAAATCGTTTAATTTATTTTCTTATACGTCCGAAAAAACATAAAGATAATAAAAATTAATAAGTTATAACATAAAATAATTTACTAGAAATGGATTAATAAATAAATTTCATAATAAAATTCTTGCAAAAGAATGCAAATGAAATTGTCAAAATCGGACAATTATATCAAAATTTGGGGCTATCCATGACAGGCAACAATGAAAACATCAATTTTCCACCATGCAAACTTCGAAATTCCATGAAGCATAAAACACAAAATTTGCAGTCTACAGCCTATGGTTTTCAAAAATTTAAAAATTTTGATATTCCGGTCAGTAACGAATAAGTTACGAGCGAAATACTATTAGAAAAGAAAATTTGCACGCTGGCTATTAACACAGGACAGCGACAAAAACGTCTATTTTTCACTATGTAGACTTCCAGATCATTCAAAAGCTAAAAGATAAAAGTTGTGGCATATTTCACAAGTATTTCAGAACATCCAAGATTTCGAAATTCTGATAAGAAACGCAAAAGTTATGCCAAAAATACAATTCAGCCAAATATATTTCCTGTGCAAAAACGCTTTCGGTTTTGCAACTTTCACAGCAAATACAGAGGTCCAAACTGACTCGAAACTTGATAAAATTTGACACGAACAAACTAGACACAGTAAGCTTCAAAACGAAACAAAAATCACCTCGATCTGACTTTGGATGAGGGATATATAAGCATTCAAAGATGAGGTATTTCAGACATCAACAATTAAAAACAGAGATAAAACTTGAACATATAGAGCCAAATTTTCCAAGCATGAGCCAATTTAGTTGCTGTAAGTTTTAAACATACCTTTGGCAGCGAAAAGAAGAGATTATGAAGCAAAGATTGGAGCAAAGATGAGGTCTTTAGCAAGGAAGAGGAGCTCTAGCACCTGCAGAAACTAGAAAAAGAGGCATGCAAAGAAGAAAAATTACAAAACAAGAATTACAGTAAACAAATATGGATTTCTCCTCAAAATTCAAGATAAAGAAGGATGGAGATTACCTTCTTGATGAATTAGACCCGAAATTCTATTGATTTGGCAAAGAATTTGTTAATTATGGCTAAGGTTTGAGAAGGCAGCCATTGTTTCTATTTTTTTTTTTTTGAGCTTCTATCGTTCCTTTTCTCAAATGAGCTGAAGGAGGAAGAAGTGTACGTACTTCTTTCCTGGCTCCAGAAGCTTCTCTAGTGGATATTGGGTTTGGGCTTAACCCAATGACACATATTAATTTTACTTAGACAAAAATTTGTTTAACTTTATTTACACTTATACAATGCTTAAATCTTCATAACTTCTACATTTTTAATCCGTTTTTAATGGTTTTGGATGCGTTGGATTCGTTATGTCATCTAGTTTTTAATAAAATTATCAAAACATAAGTTTTAACAATTTTTTTATTAAATTTCCATTTATTACTCAATTTATCCAATTTTTCCATAATTGCAAAATAAATTGCAAATTTAATACAATAGGTTAAATAAAAAGATGTTATGTACCCAAAACAAAACAAACACAGGTTTAGACATTATTAAATTATTTCTCACATTTTTAATCATAGTCATCATGATTAATTAATTTATTAACTCATTCTTATATATATATATATATATATATATATATATATATATATAATTAATTAATAAAATGACAATATTGGCAAACAAGCACAATATTGTACAAATTATCAATTTAATCAAATGTAGTCAATTAACTACATTCAAATTCATGAAATAAAGTAGAAACTTTATTTCACTCATGTCCATCATTTTTTATACTCAAAGAAGATTATTTTTCTTCTTATTGCCCACGTTTTATTTTACAATAAAATGTATTATTGGTTTTAAATTACCAATATGATTTCCCAACCCAAACAAAATTCCATTAATTATTCCAAACCACTCCAACCATCGAAATGAAGTGATTAATTTATTTTGTTACAATTCATTAGCCCAAAAATTCAAATTCATTATGCATATGATGATTAAACAATTATTTAACAATTTTCTTTGTATTTAACGAAGAAAAGATGCAATTTGACAATAAATTACATTATCGCCAAATCGTACATGTTAATTGAATATAGTTGCATCTCTATATTCAAAATTCATGAAATAAAGGAACAACTTTATCTCACACATATGTTTATAACTATTAATACAATAAAATCTTTCTACTTTTATTTTCCCTTTTATTTTACAATAAAAGGAGAATATTGGAATAAATAGCCAATATTCCTTTAATGCTCCTACTAAATTCCATCAATGACAATTTCCAACTCAAAGATCACAATTAAGTTGTTCACTTCATCTTTCCTTCATCTTAAATTTGCTTCAATCATTTAATTTGAAATAAACCTTATTTTATGTTGTTCTCCCAAAATTTATTCATATTATATTGTTTATTCCAAATAAACAATATAATTCATCATTTTCTTGCAATTAATTCAATTAATTCCAATATTGAATTATAATATTCATTATAATTTAATATTTACGGTAATCACCAACCAGGGTTGTTACACTTATTTAAAACCCTTACTCTTCTACGTCGAACCCACCTCTCTAGACATGGCCTAGCCTATACTCCTCTACGCCGAACCCAAAGCCCACTTCCCAAGGTCAACAGGCAAGTTTTTCAAAAGAAATCGAAGCTCTAATGTTGGTTCTATATCTAGTGATTTGGCAGATAGATTGGAATTGCAACCCGAGATAGCTTACTGACCTTTTTAACTATGATGAACCTTATTGGGGGCTCAACCTGCCCATGCATGGTTTGTCAATACTTAGCCTTATTGAGTCATGAATGTTTTTGTTTATTCTTGCTTTGTTTTGGGTTTAATTAGGTTTGGTATTATAGTCTGGAAATGGACTGGCAGAAGAGGTATGAAGTGGTGGTGGATTGTGAGAGGTCATTGGCAATGATAGGGACTGATGATGAGCAGAAGATAGCATTAGGCTGCCTACTAGATGATGAGAGGTGATGGTTAGTTTTCTACATTTGCTCGATATCCCACAAGGAGAGTTGTCTTCTATGTCTATAGCTAGAGAATGTCCAAACACATTCGATGAGGTGACTGGACTACCACCATATAGGGTTGAGTATTCTATCGATCTAGTCAGAGGTGCTAGACCAATTGTTATGCCTTTAAGACATATGGTGCCCAAAAAGCAGAGGAAACTAAAAGTACGATCGAATGACCTATTGAGGTAAGGGTTTACGTTAGAACCTCATATTTTGATAGTGACAACTATACAAGAAAGTATTATTTACATTATCAACATTTGCAAGAAATTAGCTATTCAAAAGGATCTGCATAATGAAGACAAGGCGATGATGACACATAAATTTATATCGGTCAAAGAGTCGACGGTGTAGAAATTTATACACGTCAAAAACTCTTCGAAATGGTATACACACATGTACACATATTCAACATATAAGCTAAGACTTGACGTAAAAATAGACTGAGCTTTCAGTCGACTAAAATGCCAAATTCAGTTGGCTAAACCCTGTATGTATCATTTTTAATAAACAGAATTCAGTCGACCGAATCAACATTTTCAGTCGACTAAAACATGTTCTTTTTACACTATTCTCTTTCGGGAAATTTTTTTTGCTATAGACTAGTCGACTTAAATACATTATTCAGTCGATTGAAAATTGCAACTGTCATTTTTCATTTTAAAATTTTGAAGGATCCGCTTCTTTTTGAAGCGTCACTTCCCCTCGTTAATGCTGCAACTCTTCTAATGGTTATCACTCTCCGCAAACAGTTGCAACCATTCATTTTCTATATAAAGCAATCTCCATTCTTGAATTCATAACTTAATTTACTACTTTCTATCTACAATCCTATTTGAATTCACTAATCATTCAAAATATTTAATTGCTTACCATTGGATTACTTGATCTTGAAAATCTATTTCTATAGTGATCAATCTAATTCTACTTTCTTTATGAATGCATATTATATCATCTAGAAGAAGATTATAGGAAGGGTGTACATATTGGCTCATTCGTGTTATTCAAAGAGCACATAAAGTCACATGGTCAACTATTTTAATAGTCGATGTCCTGTTGGAGATCTTCAGGCACAATGTCCTTTTCAAAAGCTCAAGCGGTCTGTAATACCTATTCCTTCGGGTAAGTGTAGACGTTTGTTAGTTAATTTCAAGAAATTATGGGACTCGAAGTAGAACGGGAAGTTCAAACTAGTATAAAAATCTATGATGCACATTACTTATTGAAATTTTTATATAGCAAATTTTATATAAGTTTTATTTAGTAGATATAATCATATTACTCGATCCACATAGACTGCCATTTGGTATCGGAGTGGGCCAATCATATAACTGTAAAACAGTTTTTGATATTCAAGTGATATGGATAATACTGCATCAAGTTTTGTTAAAGATCAATCTATTGCACGACCACCACTTTTTAAAGGATTAAATTATAATTATTGGGCAACTAGGGTGAGGATATATATATATATATATATATATATATATATATATATATATGCAAGTTAATGGTTATGACACTTGGAATATCACTCGACAATAATACACTGCACCTACCACTGCTTATGCACAATGGTCAAACACACAAAAACTTGATGCTACTACTAATGCTAAATCTATGAATATATTGTTTTGTTCTTTAGATAAAAATGAGTTTAATAGAGTTAATATGTTCACATCAATATATGAAATTTGGCGTACTGTCAATATAACTCATGAAGGTACCAAACAAGGTCAAACAAAGTAAGATTTCAATGCTTAAAAATCAATTTCAAAACTTAGAATGAAGCAAGATGAAACTATAAATGAAATGTACTCTAAATTTTAAGACATATTTCAATCACTTCTAGCACTAGGATAAAAATACACTGATTTGAAATTATTTCTAAAATTAATGGGTGAGTGGGAACGAAAAGTTTTAGCTATTGAAGAAGCTAATGACATTTCAACCCTTAAAATAGAAGAGTTAATAGGAAATCTCATGTTACATGAAGTAAAGTTGTAGGTAAAATGAGTTCAGGCTCAAGATAGAAAAATAATTGCATTTAAAGTAGAAAATGAAGACTCCGATGAAGACAATGACGACATTGCATTTCTAGCTAAAAATTTCAAAAAATTTCTGAAGTTCAATAAGAATAAGAAGCTTGGATGCAACAGAAATCGACCAACAATCCCTCAAATTTCTCACTCAAGTGCTACGAATGTGATAAGATAAGTCACATAAAGAGAGACTACCCAAAATGAAAGAAGAATAAATTCAATAATAAAAGCGAGAATTTCATAAACAAAAGAAGCAAGATTTTTTAGTAACTTGGGATGATTCAGACTCATCTTCTTTGTCAAATAGTGACAGTGATGCTGAACAAGCAATGTAAGCTTCATGGATACTAATGACGTTATAAGTGAAATTTCGTTTGATGGTCTATTTGAAATAAATTATAAGTTACTTTTAGTAAAAAGGGTTAGGATATGAAAAATCTAGAAAAGAAGTTAAAACTAGGACTAAACAATATAGTACACTGTATACTAATTTCAAAAAGTAAAATGATAGTCCAAGGAAACAAATCAACAAGTCTAAGACTATAAAAGTTTGGGTTCCATAGACTAACAATCATTTGATAATAAATACGTATATAGATAATTTTATTACTAATGTTTATAAGAATTCAAATTTCATTTTCAAAAGGAACTCTAAACCCCGTTAGATTTGGCTTCCTAAGACCTAACTCTTAGGACCCTAATAGAGGAAGTGGGTACTAATATCATTTCAATATTTTTTGCAGGTACTTAGTAAAAAGAGTGGAAAATGGGTACTCGACAGTGGTTACCAAGCATATGTAGGGAACAAAGACATGCTAATAAATATTATCTACTTAGAAAGAGTTTCCATTACTTTTGGAGATAACTCTAATGGATACATCATCGGAAAAGAAGACATGAGCAACGACGATATATCTATTTCACCTCTCATTACTAATATTTTATTAGTTAAAAATTTAAAACATAATTTATTAAGTATTAGTAAATTATGCAATAAAGGTTTTAATATATCCTTATTAATAAAGATAAATGGGAAATTTTCGATCAAAATAAAAATCCAATTTTTGAAGGAGTTAGAGAACAAAATATTTATATATTAAATATGAAAATCAATCACAATATTGATATATGTTTAATAGCCAAAGATAATGATCCATGGCTATGGCACAAAATATTTTGTCACATTATTTTAAAGCTAAAAGTAAATTCTAAAAAAAATTAGTAAAAGATCTACCAAAAATAAATTATAAAATAAATAATATTGTGATGTGTGCCAATAGGAAAACGAACTAAATCATCTTTTAAGTCTAAAAAATCATTTCTACATTACAACCTCTTGAACTACTTTATTTGGATTTATTCGGTCCTACTCAAGTTCAATCTGTAAATCATGACAAATATGTTTTTTAATTGTAGATGATTTCTCTAGATATATGGACATTATTTTTGAAAAACAAAAATGATACTTCTGAGTCATTTACAATTTTTACTAAAAGAATTCAAAATTAAAAAGGTTTAAAAATTAAAAATATTTGAAGTGATCATGGTGGCGAATTTGAAAACGAGCTTTTTGAAAAAATATATAAAAAAAAGTGTATTAATAAAATATCTCATTTCCTAGAACTCCACAACGAAATGGAGTTGTAGAAAGAAAGAACCGGACGTTACAGGAATGTGCTAGGACTCTACTTAGTGGTATCCAACTATCAAAACATTTCTGGGCAGAAACCGTGTCAACTGCATGTTATATCTTAAATCATGTCACTACTCGACCCTTAACTAAACATATACCATACGGACTTTTTAACAATAGAAAACCTAATATATCTCATCTACGAATTTTTGGATCAAAATGTTTTATTTTAAATACAAAAGTCAACTAGGAAAACTTGATCCAAACTCTGATGAAGGAATATTTACTGGATATTCGAAATGAACCAAAGCATATATATTACATAGTAATAAATGTACAAAATCTATAGAAGAAACTTTACATGGTTCATCTAATGAGACTTTCAAATATAATAAAGATGATGAAAAAAATATTATAAAATAACCAATCGTAGAAAATCCACCTCAAAATTGTATAAATGAAGAACAACAAATCATAGAAATCCAATTGAAAATGAACTTAGAACTCCACCATGATTTTTAAAAGATCGTCCAATTGAAAATATAATTGGTAAAGTAAATACAAATGTCAGAACTAGATATTAATTAAATCAAATAGGTCATATTGCATTTGTATTTAATATAGAACCTAAAAATCCTAAGGAAGCTTCAAACGACGACTATTGAATCTTAGCTGTGTAAGAAGAGTTAGATCAATTCGAACGGAATGACGTTTGGGAATTGGTGCCAAGACCAAATGATCAAACAATCATAGGTATGAAATGGGTTTACAATATTAAAGCTGTTGAAAATGGAAATATAACTCGAAATAAGGCAAAATTAGTTGCACAAGGATATAATCAAGAAGTGGGGATAGACTATGTAGAAACTTTTGCTCGTATTGCAAGACTTGAAGCAATACTAACTTTCCTAGCCTCCTATTGTTATCATAATTTAAACTTTATCAAATGGACGTTAAAAGTTCATTTTAAATGGTTTTATAAAACAAATTTTTTTGTAGAAGAATCGCCACTTTTTAAAAATGAAAATTTTCCTGATAATGTCTATAAACTTAAGAAATCTCTTTGTGGTTTGAAACAAGCACCCCATGCTAAGTATGAACGACTAAAAGACTATTTTATATATTCTGGATTTGAGAATGGAAAAGTCAATCAAACTTTGTTTATAAAAAAATAATAAGAAGGATATATTAATTATACAAATTTATGTAGACGATATCATTTTTGGATCTACAAATGAAGATTTATGCGGTGAGTATTCAAAAATAACGACAAGTGGATTAAAGATGTCTCATATGGGAGAACTCTTATATTTTCTCAATCTGCAAATTAAACAACCAAGCAGTGGTATTTTTATTAATCAAGAAAAATATTGTACTAATTTAATAAAACGTTTTGGAATAGAAAAAACATATAGTAAACCAACACCTATGAGCACGACGATTCATCTTGATAAAGATGAAATAGATTAAATATCGATCAAAAACTTTATCGAAGTATGATTGGATCTCTATTATACTTAACCGCTAGTCGTCATGATGAGTGTTTTCTTGTGTGCTTGTTTTCAAGCAAATCCTAAAGTATCGCATTTGCGAGACGTGAAACGAATTTTTCGTTACTTAGGCAACACTGGAGATTACGACTTCTTCTATTCAAAAGAATGTCCTTTAATACTTGTGTCATTCAACGACACAGATTTTGGAGGATGTAGAACAGACAAAAAGAGTACGAACGACAGTTATCACTTTATTGGAACTCTCTAATATCGTGGTTTAGTAAAAATGCAAAACTGTGTTTCACTATCAACATGTGAAGTAGAATACGTATCTACTGCTTTAGCATGTGCCCAAGTAATATACATGCAGCAAACTCTTTGTGACTTCGGGATATACGTAAATAAATCTCCAATTAATTGTGATAATAAAAGTACTATTAGCTTATCAAAAAATCCAATAAATCATTTTCGTACTAAAAATCATCATCATTTTCAACGTGACAATATTGGAAAGAATGTGATATCTCTTGAATTTGTTTCTTCTAAGAATCAAATAGCAGTAACCTCTGAATAAAAATAATTTTATTAAGTTACGTCGTGAACTTGGTATCATGTCTCTATAAGATTTAAATTAATATACATTTTTTCAAAATAACTAAACATAATTAGCTTTAACAATTATGTTTAACATACATTCAAATCATAAAACACTAGCTTATTCATACCATGCATTTCTTTTCTATATTTAGTAAAATATATAACATCAAAAATATTACTCGCCACAAGTCAAAAGCTAAAATATATTTGGTCAAAATAAGTATAAACATTAAAATCTATTTGCTCAAAATAGTATTTCAGTTTATATAAAAACCAAGCTTCTACAAATAAAAAATAAACAAGAAATTATTTCTAAAGGTCATACTTAAAATTTCTAAAATGTCTTCAAACTATGATTCAACTAATTCGTCTATCGACTATAGCTCACCTACCTCTAAAAGCTCTACTTCAACTCCAACCAAAAAAACTCCACCATCAAATAAATCATCTTCAGTAAAAATTATTCTGCCACCTACATATCACACCAGTCACTCCCCAAAGGATAAGAAAGTTAAACGGTCAATCACCTTAAATCATCAACTTCAAATACCAAAATTGATGAAATTTTTCGCTATCAACAAAAAATGATGGAATTTTAAAAGTATTAAGAGCAATGTAGACAAGGAGCACATCTTAACTTTCTTAAAAGATGTGTTCTAGCAATTTATGGACATTCACTAATGAAGAATAGCATATGTTAAAATTCTCCTCATCTTCCAAACACTTCGATTAATAAACACGACATAATTCCAAGAAACTCTTAGGAAGCAGGACCATCGAATGAAGGTTGGAATCATACTCGAGGACGAGAAAATAAACAGTCTTCGGTTATCCCTTCGGCTGAGCAAACTAAGACAGAATCTAACTCATGGGAACACTTTCTTATAGAGGATTTCGACCCTAACGAAAATAAATAAGTGAATTTTTATAGTATGTGATCTTATATACTTATATATATACGATGATTGTTTATGTATCTATTTATATTTAATCTATAAAACTTTATACATTTGTACATTCTTATTTAAATATTGCATTATATAATACAAACATAAAAGATCCTAAACATAAGTTATGAGATTCAAAATTTTAAAAATTAGTAAAATTTGTTAAGAGACAACAGGTTCGGTCGATTGAATTCCCTAGTTCAGTCAACTGAACAAGAAACACCAACTTTTTAAGGACAATTTTTCAAAAGAGGCCGGTTTTTTAAACTATTGGCATAAATAGACTAGTTTACAAACTATTTGCAAGTTTAGGCTAGTTTTTTAAAAAAATACTATGTGGCGCATTTGTGAAATGCGCTCATACAAAATTACACTGGCGCATCTGCCAAATGCGCCAGTGTAATTTTTTGTCCAAACCTAAATAGCAAGCAGCAGCATCCTTGCCAAACTAGAAGAACTTGAATCTGACGTCGGTCGCATGAAGTCCAACTCGACCACCCACGACGAATCCATCATCAAAGAACTCCACTCCAAAGCCTCCTTCCTCCGCAAACTCTTCGACGTCGAAACCAAATCAAGCTTCCACAAAAACTCAACCAAAAACACCGAAACTGAAACAGTAGATGCCGAACTCGAAGAGTTTGAAGACAGACTGCACTCGGTCGAAAAGTACGTCCAATCTTTGTTCCTCTGTGAGTGCCCTCATTATCAAGACGAAGAAGTTGATCAGAAAATTCAGATCGAATGCGACGATGCAGATTACGATTATAAGTCGGAGTCTGTTGAAGACGGAACAAAAGTCGAAGTGGACGAGAAGGTCTTATCGCAAGAGGAATCAAATGATATCGACGAGTTCAAAGAAAGAGTTGAGAAAATAGTTATTGAAGTTATTAAAAAGATGAACATGAAGAAAGAAAAGGAAAACAATTGGAGTAGAAGACTTGCAAAGATTGAAGTTGTCGTTGCTTTGACGGGATGTAGGTTTGGACAAGAAATTACACTGGCGCATTTGGCAGATGCGCCAGTGTAATTTTGTATGGGCGCATTTCACAAATGCGCCCCGTTGTATTTTTTTTTTTAAAACTAGCCTAAACTTGCAAATAGTTTGTAAACTAGCCTATTTATACCAATAGTTTAAAAAACCGGTCTCTTTTGAAAATTTGTCCACTTTTTAAACCAACTGGATTAGTTAATTGAAACTTAAAAACCAATCGACTTAAAACTGCAAAATTACACCGAAATAGCTTGGAATAGTTTTGCTCTGTAGTTCAGCAACTGAAACCATAAAATTAGTCAACCGAATTCATCAAAATAAAGCAAAAGGCTAATTCTATTCCAACCCAATTTATTGCTTAGTAGCCCCCCGTAAAATAATTAAAATTATTATGACTAAATTACCCCTAAGAAACTAGTTAGTAAAAAAAAAAATTTTTGCTGTGTACAGTTTACCACGCAGGGCAAATGCGTGGTAAAAATGCGTACCACGCATGGCCAATGCGTGGTAGAAATGAATACCCTGCAGTAATTGCACGATGTTTTCATTTTTAACACGCATTGGCCCTGCGTGGTACGTATTTTTACCACGCATTTGCCCTGTGTGGTAAACTGTATACAGCAAAAAAAATAATTCACGATTGAGGAGGAGGACTTGCTGAGTAGGAGGAGAATCGCGACTTGAACAGGAGGAGGAGAATCGCGGGTTGAACAGGGAAAAATCGCGACTTGAACTAAACAAAGAAGGAGGAAATTGCGTACGTGAAAGTGAAAGGGGTAGTATTGGAAAATATGGGGGGCTACTAATTAAACTAAGGGGTATGAAAAAAAAAAAAATGAGGCTACAAAGCAAAATTTTGGGTTGGAATAGAATTAGTCAAAGCAAAAACTTTCAAGATGCCTTTTCTTGAGATTCAGTTGGCTGAATTCTCAATTTCATTCAACTGATGTGCAAAAAATTTATTTTTTATATGGATGATCGATCAAACGACATGACTTTTGAGAAACCTACCATTTTCATCTCTTCAAAAGCTTATTCACTCAAACTAAACCAGAACCATCCTCACTAAAAACATAAAAATCGAAACCAATTTTTTCTCAAAAATCTCTCCACGCTTCATCAATAGCTTCGAAGAAAAGAAAAGATCGCCCTTCCTCATAAATAAGAGAACCATCAGAAGCCCTGATTCAAAGCTGGCTTTATAACGACATCACCATTCAACGCTTTGAAAAGATGAAAAATATGAGCCTTTGAAGGATCTTTCATCAAGTTACCGGATTTTGATGGCAACACTATTATGCAACTTGCAGAAGCTAATAAGATAGATTTCCTTATCATCTATGATGCCAATTATCTTAAAATCTATCCACTTTCGGTAAAAATCTTCTACGGTAATCTTAACTTGATTTTTATAAACCACAAAACCAGGAAGAGATAACCTGGAGTTTAGTGTGTGGTGTTAGAATTACCTATTCAACGAATAGGAATGATTTTACATTACGCTTCCGATGGGGAAGATTTAAGCACGCTTGAAGTTAACATGGTAGAACGTGATGAGATTAGTCATGGTTCCTTGCTGATGACCTTGTAAACTTAAAAACTAGATCCTTACGTCCAGAAGCTAGAATTATTCATTGTGTTCTTACTCACTGGCTACTACCTAAAACCAGTATTTATGAAGTCATCTATAAACATAACTATCAATTTATTTATGCTTTGTGAGAAGGAATTCACATAAGTTGGTCTAAGGTAATCATGGATGAGATCGGGTCATTTCAAAATCTTCTTGCCAAAGCAATTCATAATGGGGAATATATAATGTGAATACTAACGAATTTTCAAGTCAGTGTTCCTAATGTTGAATATAAAACGATTGGTTACCTCAACTCCAAAACCATGAGTGCCATGTCACTTCCACAAAGGATTGAATACCATACTATCATTTCTTTTTTATCAATGGAAAGCAAATAGAGATTTCGGTGAACCTCAACCTCCCAACCCCACAACAGCCTCCTCCTCACAACCATCTCAAGCCCAATATGATGATGATGACATAGTAGAAATAACCATGGACATCTAAGCTAGAAAATCCTATGCCATTCTTCCTCAAAATCAATGCAAGCTTGTTCATTGTCTTTCATAAGTTGAGCATACCACCACTAAAATGGATAATGAACTTGACAAAATAAAATGCTTCTTAAAAAAGATTTTGGATAAACTATTATGCACTTCATCCACTTCAGCTCGTGGACCTACAAAAGAGCTTCATCTGAATCTGGAACATTTAACTTGGACAACTGAGGAGTAAGACGATGAAAATGAAGAAGTTGGTGAGACTAGCCAGAGTGATGATATCTGAGCATGGTAAGCTCGTTCCTTGGATCTATCTTTATCCATGCATTGCCTGCTTTTATGTCAGTTGGTATTATTCTTGTATTTATGCTTATGACATTTTTTGTTGTTATTTTGTTCACGACAATGTGTTTTTTTTGCTATTATGTAATAGTTTACGATGTTTTAAGTCTTTGTTTTCTGACAATGCTTTATTTTTTTCAGTTGCTTATGGCTATGTGACACTTACTCTATATGATGCCTTTGTTTAAAACTATGTCATATTATTACAAGTGAAAATGTTTAATTTTATATTATGTTTTGTTCCGTGAAAATGTGTGTAATATTTGTCGTATATTATGCTATTATTTGAGACATATGTGTGTGTGCGCGCATTACTCCTATTGATAAGTATTTCCTTTTTGACGATGACAAAGAGGGAGAAAAACTATACGTCCATATAAATTGGGAGAGTATACGACTAAGAAGGAGGATTAACTATTGTGTATTGTACTATTTGTTTTAACTCTTAGCTTGTATAGTTGTCATTGTCAAAAAGGGGAAGAATGTTAGAACCTCACATTTTGATGGTGACAACTATACATGAAAGTATTATGCATATTATCAACATTTGCAGGAAATTAGATATTCAAAGAGATTTTTATAACGAAGACAAGATGTTGATGACATATTAGCTGAGATTTGACATAAAAAAAAACCTAGCTTTCACTCGACTGAAATTCCAAATTCAGTCGACTGAATCATGTACGTATCATTTTTAATAAACAGAATCCAATCAACTGAATCAACATTTTCAATTGACTAAAACATGTCTTTTTTACACTATTCTCTTTCAGGAAAAAAAATCTGTAAATTAGTCCACTGAAATGCTTTGTTCGGTCAATTGAATATCATAACTGTCATTTTTGTTTTAAAAATCTGTAGGGATCCTCTTCTTCGTGAAGAGTCACTTTCTCTTGTTAATGGCTGCAACTCTTCTAATGGTTATCACTTCATAAATAGTTGAAACCATTCAATTTCTATATGAAGCAATCTTCATTCTTGTAACGACCCAGTATTTTCAACCCTTCGCATCCGCACATGTCGGACTTGAATTGTTCAAAGTACTGCGTTGTAGAATAATTTTGGCAAAACTCAGAATATACAATAAATAAATCACAAAATCACATACACAGATATCAGAATTCACAGCGGAAATAAAATATACAGTGGTTCATGAAGCCACTATAAGACTTTAACCAAATAGAATTTACATAGTTTAGAATCTGCAATACAGCTGTAGACATAAATAGAAACAGATTCCTCCAAAGTCTTGATTGCAGATAATATAGGGTCTGAAAAGCTTCCGGCAGCACGAATGATCTACGGGATGACCTACCTCCGGAGAGAAAAACTGAAACTGCAACTCAGGCTGACCCGAGCGTAAAATAAAACATAACACTCGAGTCAGGACATACATACTTATATAATGTAGGCTAATTCAAGTGTACTGTAATATAGAACAAGTAACTTAAAGGATGCTTGGGACCGCCCATCCTCTAAGGATCCGTTAAACTATTTACTATGTAGTATATTGCGCTATTACAATAGTGTCTATTTATAAAATAAACTTACTTTTAAATAGCGTTAAGGTTTTACATTTTCCACCTTAACACGTAAAATGCCAATAGTCTATACAGTACCGTAATACCTCCTGATCGGGAGGCTACCAGAGGATACTCCATAGGTACGACACAAATAGAAACTCGTAGTAAAGGCTCGATATGGTAGGTGACACGGCACAACTAAGCAATGCCAGGGTAGATATACCAATTGCTATCCAGGCTGGTGGAAACGCGTAGCCACAGTTACCGCCCACCTCGGACTAACTCCCCAAAATCAAAATATAGAGGTGGCCACCGAATCAATCCAAAACATAGTATAATATCGAAGAGGAGCGTCCGATCAGAGGAATGACCTCATTGGCCTGGAATTGCTCCTGTTTTAGCCACCTTATGCCAACTCACGGGAGTCGGGTCCACGTATTTACCTTACAGGAAACGCCACCACCGACCTACTTCATTCTGGAATCTCCACCGCGTACACGGTTGGTCAAAGTGGTTTTCGGTATCGACAGAGAGTATGCCCATATCCGATCCCGGTCTCTTTGCCAACCCATCGTTATTTTAACCCGTGGTCATTTAAACATTTTATACTTTAAAACCAGAATAAACATTTCCATTTCAAACTATAAATACGATATCATTTCTAAAACCCAAAACAATATGATATCGTTATATTCAAATATAATTCTTTCCAAAAACCATACTGCTTAAAATTTATAATATCTGGAAGCCAAATATTTGAATTATATCTTCAAAACATAATATTTGGAATTTTTACTTTAAAACCATAACTCCCAACACACAAATGGTTTGGATATTCAACGGTATATAGAATAAATGGTTTAACTTTATGGTTACTTTGTAAAGAAGATAATTTATATAGCTTTACAAATATATTTCTTTATTTAAAGTTTAGACCATAATTTAAATATCACTTTATGTCCCCAAATCCATTACAATTCCTATATATATATATCCAATTGGAGTATTTCCTATTCAAAACTAAGTTTGGATTTTATTCTTTCAACAAATCAATGTTTTATTATTTAGTCTTGAATATTCCCATAAATTCCATAAATAAACTCCAAATGTTAGTCATTTAATATCTTCAAATTTCACTTAATACTAGAATATTCATCTTAAATTTATTAAGGAAAATCCAGTTATAAATATCATATCTTAAGATTTTCCAAAACCTAACATAAAATAAAATTTATCAAATTCCATGAGTTTTAAAACAATCAATTCTAGATTCTGTAGCACTTAGGAAATGCTACCTAAAGTTACGGGTAAAACTAGTCCAATTTCAAAAAGACAGCATTTAAAATGCTGTAGCAGATTGTTTAACTAAATAAATATTTCCAAATATACTTATTTATCTATTTATTTATTAACTGAAAGCTTATTTTTCAAAATCCAGAATTTCCAAAATAAGTTATATTCCAAAATTCTATTCAAATATTTATTTATTTATTAACATTTATAACTCATTCAAAAATCAAAATAAAATCCTTTACAGATATTAAATCAAATATTTAACTTCCAAAATAAATTTAATATTTCAGAAAATATTATAAGAACCACGGGCCTGTATATAGTTCTCTAGCCTAGGTCAAGTGATACGGATTTATATCATTTCAACCCGTAATTTACACAACTCCGGGTTCTATCATTTCGAACCCGCAATCCCAAGACAATTTACAGCAGTTAACAGAACAAGTGAACAATAATAATCAATTAGGCCTATCATTTCAGCCCATACCATCTATAATAACAGGGAACTTACAGTGGTGATTTAAGCAGTAAATAAACAATAACATAACTGCAGAAATAATATAACAGATAATACTGATGAGGTGTCAATTTAAATGGGGTCCATCATTCTATATTACATTACAGACAGATAATAGTGAAATACAATTTTACACATACACTTGCAATAATTTACCAAAATATAAATACGTATGTCTGGTGAGAAATACTCACCTGAAAGCTGCAGAAAATTTGAATTCAAAAACGACGATTCACCGGTAAAGCACGACAGAGAATAACGATCCAATTTCTTCTGATGTCGCCTAGATTCAAATCTAGAATAAAATTAAAATATAGAATGCGCGACTTTAGAATTTACGGTCAAAGGAAAGATAAAAATAGAACGAAAATTTGTTTGCCTTGCTCGACCACTTCACCGTGTAGTTTTGACAGACGTGAACCGGTTAACACTAAAATTTTACGACAAAATTTCCTAAAGGCCGACTGACGCACTATGGTGAAATTTCTTCCTACTATATGCCGTGATACCCATGTACACGTACACGTGCACACAGTGACACACGCATACTATTTCATTCTACTTTCCAGTTATACATATATCTCGACTCACGCCAAACATATATATTTTTTTTCTCTCTTAAATTTCCCACTTCAACTTAGATTTACAAACTGCTTTACATTATGTTCGTTCGTAAACCAAAATCTCCAGGTTTAAACTTGTTCATTTCAGACATATACTTCTTTGAGCCGTTTATACAATCGCTTCGAGATAATATGCAAAGCCTTCGATCACATCTCCTCTCTATAAAATATCTGAAACAACTACCCTCCTCCTTCCTCTGTTATTACTCAATATATTATATTCTATGCACAAGGAATATATGCAATTTCATCCCATTCCTATCCAAGCTTCTATACACTTCAACACCTCCACCTATTCAGTTTATCCACCAAACATGCCTCTGCCAAATCAAACACGTGCACTCCCTTTAGAACTGTACTTCCTTGCCAATCTCCCAACAACTCGTGCACAGACTTCCTCCAGGCACATTTTTATACACGCATGTATTAACTTGAAACATGCACAGATTGAAACTTACGCAACTTTTCAACTAAACACTTAGGCTAGCTGAAGCTTATACTCTAGACATGCTTTACTGATTATGATATGGTTTTGATAACAAAAAAGGTGAAAACTATTCTCAGAACACTCACATCCATTCAAATCATGCTGACCCAGGTATACACGTACTAATGGCTACTAAACACTCAAATACTATACTACTACACAGAGGCCAAATCTTTTGTTCCAGCATCATTTCCAACTATCAAACTACACTAGTCTAGAAACTTAGTCCATGCATATTCCATTCTTCAACTAACTTCCAGGCATTAAAACTTACCAGGCAGAACTCCAACTACTAATTATTTAACTAAACAACCTATGCTAGATGAATCTTCGGCCTTCATATCCCTGGACACGCCTCACTGATACATGTGCACACCCAGTGATGCCAAGTCATGCACGGCTACAATTTGCTTTACCATTTATTTCCTCTCAACTCTAAAACTTCCCAGGTTCCCAACTTCCATTTTATATTTCTTTTTTTTTTCTTTTTTTTTTTCTTTTTTTTTTCTTCACTTAGATTTCATTTAAACTTATATTTACAAACTGGTTTACATTTTTGTTCGCTCTCCAAATTCATAATTTATTTTTCTCTGCAATTCAACTAAGTTTTACAATATTTGCCCTAAGCATTCATCTCTACTTAAATCTAAACTTCCAACCAAAACTGTAACAATCAGAAACCCCATCCCACCTATCTTCGAGAAAACATGTACTTGCTTCGAGAAATCATGCAGACTGCTTCGAGAAATATGCAGAAATCTTCGAGTCATTATGCTTAACTTTGGGTCACATGCAAAACTTTTCTGCAAATTCTTTTTCAGACATTATTAACACCTCATCCTATCTTCAACTATTACTAGCACCAATCAACTCAATCTACAACTAAACACTCAGGTTCTAAAACAAAACAGTCATAATCGCTCTGGTTATGAAAATCCTAGGCCTTGTTAAAATAAATCAAAGTATGCTAACTAATCAGAGTCACCACTGAAACTTCCTAAATGCAACTTATCATTATTGTATAAAATTCCAACCACTCCCCTAACACTCAGTTCTAAGATCCATACCTCCTTACTACCACCCTATATTTCTACAGGCAACACGGTGAACTAAAGGTGGGGTGGCCGAGCAAAACAAAAGCAGAGAGAACTTAGAAGAAGAAAAAATGAAATAAGATTACCTGATGGCTTTGAGCAGAGGAATGGGATGAGATGCAGATCAAAAATATGGAAGAAACTGATGGGGTGGGTATATATATGTAGTGCTTGCGAAATGAAGGCAAATAACATGTCAGTTTCTATTTATTAATGGTGTTGATATGCGGATTCTTCCATCAGTTTCAAAAGAAGTTAGCACGATCAAAGGAAAGACAGCTATAGATTTGATTAGCAATACGTTATAATTCTTGCTTAATATACATGTGAATTCAAGGCCGAGCGGTTTCAAACTTTGAAACTTGCTGAGCCATTTGCAAGCAGAGAATGGGAAAGGTTGGGATTTACTTCCAATTATATGCTTTGTCTGTTACACCAAGGCTTGGTTTAAGGCATGCGTTGATTTATCTTCAGATATGCAAACTTTTGATATTTGTTGCAAATAAACAGTGTGATTTTTGAAGGCTGATTGATTCCAGTTTAAATGTTCGAAAGTTATTTGATGAAAATTAAAACATGCATTGATTATGGGCAAAATGGTTTGCGTGACTAAAGCAATAAACATGGAACGTTATAGATGCGCGAATTTGAGGAGCTTGATTTTTGTAGTATGCTTGAAACAGGGGATAAATGAACAGGCAGATATGAACGTTTCCAGTATTAAAGAATGCACAATTCTCCTCTCTGATTTGTTCGAACGTTACTCGTGTGATGATTCATCTCTAGCTAATCAATCTAGCTTAATTAGTTTGATAGGATTAAATGAAATGGCACAAATTATGCACGGCCTTAGGAACGAAAACGTATGCAAAGTTTAACTGACAGTTTAACCAAGTAACGTTGGGTAGAAATTAACTGACTGATATTTTTCTTCAAATTTATTTGAAAACTTGATTTTTATACTATGTTAAACAGACGCAGTCTAAAACATCAAAAATTTCTGTAAAAATAACATTTTAAAAACACACGTTTTATTACGTTGCTTATATCCTATAATTGACGCGTCTTTTGAACGCGAAATTTTACCGTTTAAACATAGCTTAAATTTTCACAGTTATTATTTAATTTTATTGACATATACAATTTTATAAAATATATCTTTACATTAAATAATTAAACTATATTGTTAAACACAATTTATATAAAATATATTTAAAAATCAAAATAATTAAAAGAAATAAATAGCTAAAAACAAGGGCTGTTACACTCTCCCACACTTAAAAACTTTTCGTCCTCGAAAAGGAACGAAAGAAAAAGAAGCAAAGGAAGATAAGCTAGATAAACAAGTGTCTTAAACGGATAGTTCCGGATTTGAAGCACGAAGAAGAACTTCTAGAATCGGTTTTTCCCTTTCAGTTTGACCGCCAGTCTATGGTTGCTCAGGGCCCCGATGAGTGGCAAAGAATTTCAAAGATTATAGAAAGATTTCTAAATAAACTGGTATAAGCAATAGCCTCCCCATTCTGTAGCAGATAGGGCAACCAAGGACACTCGAAGATAGCTTTAAAAATAAGATAATAAACTTGAAATCAATAATGCTTTAAAATCAAAATATTTATAATACTTTTAAAATAATCCTCATTTATATATTTTAATTTCAATGCCAAATAATATTCATATCAAAGTTGAAATATTCCTAGGTTTATTTATTCAATTATAAAATTTTCAAAACATTTTATTTTGAGAAATAGCAGCACTTATAATATGCTATAGTGGATATAATAGTATTTCTAATCAGTTCAATTTTCTTAACTCTTAAATTTTAACCAAATACCCTATACTTGGAATTTTCATTTGAAAACCAATATCTCAATTATCAAATTTTATTGATATTGAAATATGTCTTAACTATTAATTCATAATTATCCATTTTCAAGACATGTCTTTTTCATAAATGAAATATTTATTATAGCAAATATAGCAATCAAATTTTTTTACATAATATTTCCCTTAGACATTAATTAACTATGATTTAAGGTTCCATATTGAATCAAATTTGATTATTAGGTTATTTAAGTAAATTCCTTAAATTCTTTTTCCTTATTTACCTTATTGACCTTTTATAACTAAAATTTAAGTGTATAACATTTATTATACCCACTCAAATTTTATTTATAGAATCCTTTATATTGTATATTATCCAATTACATTGTTAACTTTTAAAAATCAAGGTAAGTTATATTGAATGAAATTGAGTATTATTTCAAATTCAATTATCTCCAATTGGAATTCCTTGTTCAAAATTTTATTTTTATTTTTCAAGGCAAACTTTAAGAATTAAATTTCTGATCTCCTTCAAACCATTTAGAGATAGATAAATATATATACATAATATGTCGAATCAAATTTAAATTACATATCTATATATATTAAGTCATACTTCAGAAATTCAAATCAATTAAAATCTCAAGGAAACACTGTAGCCAGACTACAGAATGGTCTTTTCACTTCGAAACTCGAAAATGAATGTCGATGATGCTGCAGTCATCACCGAAATTATTTTCCAGCGACAAAGAGAAGAGCACTCAATTTTAAAATTCTTTTGGAAACAAATTTCTATACAAAATACTTATAACATCCTTTTAAAATTTAAACACAAGGTTTGAAATCGTCAGAAATTGAATTCTCAAGTTCTTGTTTAAATTCATTTCTGTTTCCAAATTAATTTATAACCATTGTTTATATTCAATTATTTATTTTAGACAAACCCATGGTTTACAAAATCAAAATAAATCAAACTATTATCTCTTGACAAATAGTTAAATTAATTATAAAATTCTGAAAATCATACTTATATATATATTAGGTTTTCTTTCAAAAATAATTTTTTTTTAAACAAGGATAGAAATCCAAATTTGATGAACTCAAATCAAATAGAATTCAAGATAAGTTGAAATCAGAAGATCCGGTGATTAAAAATCAGAATAAGGAAACTGGGTAAGTCTATATAAATCGCGGACAACCTTGACCGGGTCAACCGTGACTTAAAGAGTCAGATCGATATGGTTGAGTAAATCCACATTAGATCTGAAGAGATAGAGTTCAGAATAATCGAGGATAAATATAAATCTCCGGTGAATCAATGCTAATGGTAAAGGAGTTTCACCCCTTTATTAGAATAATGGCGAGACCGCCAATTCACTATAAAGATCATCCGAAGTGGAGTTATGGGATACTCCAGAATCTAAAGAAGATGAAAAGTGAGGGACACGAATGAACTTTGGAACCGTAGAGAACGTTCCAAAATTCGAAAAGATAGTGGTTCAATCTCGAACGAACGTGATTCTGTAAATCAAATTTACCATACATTCTAAGTTTTGCCTACAACCTGGCTCTGATACCAAATGTAACGACCCAGTATTTTCAACCCTTCGCATCCGCACATGTCGGACTTGAATTGTTCAAAGTACTGCGTTGTAGAATAATTTTGGCAAAACTCAGAATATACAGTAAATAAATCACAAAATCACATACACAGATATCAGAATTCACAGCGGAAATAAAATATACAGTGGTTCATGAAGCCACTATAAGACTTTAACCAAATAGAATTTACATAGTTTAGAATCTGCAATACAGCTGTAGACATAAATAGAAACAGATTCCTCCAAAGTCTTGATTGCAGATAATATAGGGTCTGAAAAGCTTCCGGCAGCACGAATGATCTACGGGATGACCTACCTCCGGAGAGAAAAACTGAAACTGCAACTCAGGCTGACCCGAGCGTAAAATAAAACATAACACTCGAGTCAGGACATACATACTTATATAATGTAGGCTAATTCAAGTGTACTGTAATATAGAACAAGTAACTTAAAGGATGCTTGGGACCGCCCATCCTCTAAGGATCCGTTAAACTATTTACTATGTAGTATATTGCGCTATTACAATAGTGTCTATTTATAAAATAAACTTACTTTTAAATAGCGTTAAGGCTTTACATTTTCCACCTTAACACGTAAAATGCCAATAGTCTATACAGTACCGTAATACCTCCTGATCGGGAGGCTACCAGAGGATACTCCATAGGTACGACACAAATAGAAACTCGTAGTAAAGGCTCGATATGGTAGGTGACACGGCACAACTAGGCAATGCCAGGGTAGATATACCAATTGCTATCCAGGCTGGTGGAAACGCGTAGCCACAGTTACCGCCCACCTCGGACTAACTCCCCAAAATCAAAATATAGAGGTGGCCACCGAATCAATCCAAAACATAGTATAATATCGAAGAGGAGCGTCCGATCAGAGGAATGACCTCATTGGCCTGGAATTTCTCCTGTTTTAGCCACCTTATGCCAACTCACGGGAGTCGGGTCCACGTATTTACCTTACAGGAAACGCCACCACCGACCTACTTCATTCTGGAATCTCCACCGCGTACACGGTTGGTCAAAGTGGTTTTCGGTATCGACAGAGAGTATGCCCATATCCGATCCCGGTCTCTTTGCCAACCCATCGTTATTTTAACCCGTGGTCATTTAAACATTTTGTACTTTAAAACCAGAATAAACATTTCCATTTCAAACTATAAATACGATATCATTTCTAAAACCCAAAACAATATGATATCGTTATATTCAAATATAATTCTTTCCAAAAACCATACTGCTTAAAATTTATAATATCTGGAAGCCAAATATTTGAATTATATCTTCAAAACATAATATTTGGAATTTTTACTTTAAAACCATAACTCCCAACACACAAATGGTTTGGATATTCAACGGTATATAGAATAAATGGTTTAACTTTATGGTTACTTTGTAAAGAAGATAATTTATATAGCTTTACAAATATATTTCTTTATTTAAAGTTTAGACCATAATTTAAATATCACTTTATGTCCCCAAATCCATTACAATTCCTATATATATATATCCAATTGGAGTATTTCCTATTCAAAACTAAGTTTGGATTTTATTCTTTCAACAAATCAATGTTTTATTATTTAGTCTTGAATATTCCCATAAATTCCATAAATAAACTCCAAATGTTAGTCATTTAATATCTTCAAATTTCACTTAATACTAGAATATTCATCTTAAATTTATTAAGGAAAATCCAGTTATAAATATCATATCTTAAGATTTTCCAAAACCTAACATAAAATAAAATTTATCAAATTCCATGAGTTTTAAAACAATCAATTCTAGATTCTGTAGCACTTAGGAAATGCTACCTAAAGTTACGGGTAAAACTAGTCCAATTTCAAAAAGACAGCATTTAAAATGCTGTAGCAGATTGTTTAACTAAATAAATATTTCCAAATATACTTATTTATCTATTTATTTATTAACTGAAAGCTTATTTTTCAAAATCCAGAATTTCCAAAATAAGTTATATTCCAAAATTCTATTCAAATATTTATTTATTTATTAACATTTATAACTCATTCAAAAATCAAAATAAAATCCTTTACAGATATTAAATCAAATATTTAACTTCCAAAATAAATTTAATATTTCAGAAAATATTATAAGAACCACGGGCCTGTATATAGTTCTCTAGCCTAGGTCAAGTGATACGGATTTATATCATTTCAACCCGTAATTTACACAACTCCGGGTTCTATCATTTCGAACCCGCAATCCCAAGACAATTTACAGCAGTTAACAGAACAAGTGAACAATAATAATCAATTAGGCCTATCATTTCAGCCCATACCATCTATAATAACAGGGAACTTACAGTGGTGATTTAAGCAGTAAATAAACAATAACATAACTGCAGAAATAATATAACAGATAATACTGATGAGGTGTCAATTTAAATGGGGTCCATCATTCTATATTACATTACAGACAGATAATAGTGAAATACAATTTTACACATACACTTGCAATAATTTACCAAAATATAAATACGTATGTCTGGTGAGAAATACTCACCTGAAAGCTGCAGAAAATTTGAATTCAAAAACGACGATTCACCGGTAAAGCACGACAGAGAATAACGATCCAATTTCTTCTGATGTCGCCTAGATTCAAATCTAGAATAAAATTAAAATATAGAATGCGCGACTTTAGAATTTACGGTCAAAGGAAAGATAAAAATAGAACGAAAATTTGTTTGCCTTGCTCGACCACTTCACCGTGTAGTTTTGACAGACGTGAACCGGTTAACACTAAAATTTTACGACAAAATTTCCTAAAGGCCGACTGACGCACTATGGTGAAATTTCTTCCTACTATATGCCGTGATACCCATGTACACGTACACGTGCACACAGTGACACACGCATACTATTTCATTCTACTTTCCAGTTATACATATATCTCGACTCACGCCAAACATATATATTTTTTTTCTCTCTTAAATTTCCCACTTCAACTTAGATTTACAAACTGCTTTACATTATGTTCATTCGTAAACCAAAATCTCCAGGTTTAAACTTGTTCATTTCAGACATATACTTCTTTGAGCCGTTTATACAATCGCTTCGAGATAATATGCAAAGCCTTCGATCACATCTCCTCTCTATAAAATATCTGAAACAACTACCCTCCTCCTTCCTCTGTTATTACTCAATATATTATATTCTATGCACAAGGAATATATGCAATTTCATCCCATTCCTATCCAAGCTTCTATACACTTCAACACCTCCACCTATTCAGTTTATCCATCAAACATGCCTCTGCCAAATCAAACACGTGCACTCCCTTTAGAACTGTACTTCCTTGCCAATCTCCCAACAACTCGTGCACAGACTTCCTCCAGGCACATTTTTATACACGCATGTATTAACTTGAAACATGCACAGATTGAAACTTACGCAACTTTTCAACTAAACACTTAGGCTAGCTGAAGCTTATACTCTAGACATGCTTTACTGATTATGATATGGTTTTGATAACAAAAAAGGTGAAAACTATTCTCAGAACACTCACATCCATTCAAATCATGCTGACCCAGGTATACACGTACTAATGGCTACTAAACACTCAAATACTATACTACTACACAGAGGCCAAATCTTTTGTTCCAGCATCATTTCCAACTATCAAACTACACTAGTCTAGAAACTTAGTCCATGCATATTCCATTCTTCAACTAACTTCCAGGCATTAAAACTTACCAGGCAGAACTCCAACTACTAATTATTTAACTAAACAACCTATGCTAGATGAATCTTCGGCCTTCATATCCCTGGACACGCCTCACTGATACATGTGCACACCCAGTGATGCCAAGTCATGCACGGCTACAATTTGCTTTACCATTTATTTCCTCTCAACTCTAAAACTTCCCAGGTTCCCAACTTCCATTTTATATTTCTTTTTTTTTTCTTTTTTTTTTCTTTTTTTTTTCTTCACTTAGATTTCATTTAAACTTATATTTACAAACTGGTTTACATTTTTGTTCGCTCTCCAAATTCATAATTTATTTTTCTCTGCAATTCAACTAAGTTTTACAATATTTGCCCTAAGCATTCATCTCTACTTAAATCTAAACTTCCAACCAAAACTGTAACAATCAGAAACCCCATCCCACCTATCTTCGAGAAAACATGTACTTGCTTCGAGAAATCATGCAGACTGCTTCGAGAAATATGCAGAAATCTTCGAGTCATTATGCTTAACTTTGGGTCACATGCAAAACTTTTCTGCAAATTCTTTTTCAGACATTATTAACACCTCATCCTATCTTCAACTATTACTAGCACCAATCAACTCAATCTACAACTAAACACTCAGGTTCTAAAACAAAACAGTCATAATCGCTCTGGTTATGAAAATCCTAGGCCTTGTTAAAATAAATCAAAGTATGCTAACTAATCAGAGTCACCACTGAAACTTCCTAAATGCAACTTATCATTATTGTATAAAATTCCAACCACTCCCCTGACACTCAGTTCTAAGATCCATACCTCCTTACTACCACCCTATATTTCTACAGGCAACACGGTGAACTAAAGGTGGGGTGGCCGAGCAAAACAAAAGCAGAGAGAACTTAGAAGAAGAAAAAATGAATAAGATTACCTGATGGCTTTGAGCAGAGGAATGGGATGAGATGCAGATCAAAAATATGGAAGAAACTGATGGGGTGGGTATATATATGTAGTGCTTGCGAAATGAAGGCAAATAACATGTCAGTTTCTATTTATTAATGGTGTTGATATGCGGATTCTTCCATCAGTTTCAAAAGAAGTTAGCACGATCAAAGGAAAGACAGCTATAGATTTGATTAGCAATACGTTATAATTCTTGCTTAATATACATGTGAATTCAAGGCCGAGCGGTTTCAAACTTTGAAACTTGCTGAGCCATTTGCAAGCAGAGAATGGGAAAGGTTGGGATTTGCTTCCAATTATATGCTTTGTCTGTTACACCAAGGCTTGGTTTAAGGCATGCGTTGATTTATCTTCAGATATGCAAACTTTTGATATTTGTTGCAAATAAACAGTGTGATTTTTGAAGGCTGATTGATTCCAGTTTAAATGTTCGAAAGTTATTTGATGAAAATTAAAACATGCATTGATTATGGGAAAAATGGTTTGCGTGACTAAAGCAATAAACATGGAACGTTATAGATGCGCGAATTTGAGGAGCTTGATTTTTGTAGTATGCTTGAAACAGGGGATAAATGAACAGGCAGATATGAACGTTTCCAGTATTAAAGAATGCACAATTCTCCTCTCTGATTTGTTCGAACGTTACTTGTGTGATGATTCATCTCTAGCTAATCAATCTAGCTTAATTAGTTTGATAGGATTAAATGAAATGGCACAAATTATGCACGGCCTTAGGAACGAAAACGTATGCAAAGTTTAACTGACAGTTTAACCAAGTAACGTTGGGTAGAAATTAACTGACTGATATTTTTCTTCAAATTTATTTGAAAACTTGATTTTTATACTATGTTAAACAGACGCAGTCTAAAACATCAAAAATTTCTGTAAAAATAACATTTTAAAAACACACGTTTTATTACGTTGCTTATATCCTATAATTGACGCGTCTTTTGAACGCGAAATTTTACCGTTTAAACATAGCTTAAATTTTCATAGTTATTATTTAATTTTATTGACATATACAATTTTATAAAATATATCTTTACATTAAATAATTAAACTATATTGTTAAACACAATTTATATAAAATATATTTAAAAATCAAAATAATTAAAAGAAATAAATAGCTAAAAACAAGGGCTGTTACAATTCTTGAATTCATAATTTAATCTGCTACTTTCTGTCTACAATCTTGTTTGAATTCACTGATCATTCAAAATATTCGACTGCTTACTATTTGATCACTTGATCATACAAATCTAGTTCTGTAGCAATCAGTCTACTTCTATTTTCTTCACAAACACATATTATACCATCAAAAAGAAAATTATAGGAAGGGTGTACATATTGGCTCATTCATGTTATTCAAAGCGCACACAAAGTCACAAACTCGGCTATTTGAAATAGTTGAAGTCCTGTTGGAGATCTTGATGCATGAAATCCTGCTAAGCAGCTCAGGCGGTCTGCGATACCTATTCCATCAGGTTAAGTGAGAATGTTTGTTAGTTAATTCTAGAAGAAAAAGGGACTAGATGTAGAACAGGAAGGTTGAACAGTATAAAAATCTCTACTTCAAGTTTATTTAATAGATATAATCATATTACTCGATCCACAGAGATACATAGGAGCTTATTTAAATGACATGTACCTATAGTGTTCACTACTGAAGCGGATAGCCTTTTGAGGTTATGTGCTATATACCATGAACCTAATGAGATGATGAACAAGTATCCACTACCGCTTATTAATGGCTTATCGATCAGCTCTATGGCATGAAGGTGTTCTCTCAATTAAGACTTGCGAAGGAGTTTCATCAATTGAGAGTAGCCAGAGAGAGTTTGCTGAGCATAGTGTTTCGTATGCTAATTTTGATTTTTGATTGGTGTGTTCTCTCAATCAAGACTTGCGATTGAGTTTCGTCAGTTGAGAGTAGCCGGAGAGAGTTTGCTGAGCATAGTATTTCGTATGCTACTTTTGATTTTTGATTGGTTGGTCGGACCGTTTGGGCTAACCAACGCAGCGGCATGCTTTTTTGATCCGTGGATCATTTTTCGAGGAATCATTTGAGTAAGGTCATGCTTGTGCTTATTAGTGATACTTTTGTTTACTCATGGACAAAAGAGGATCACATGACATGATTGATGATTATGTTGGGGGTGTTGATAAAACACTGATTGATGGTGAGATTTTCGAAGTACCACTTTTGAAGGAGGGAAGTGAAACGCTTGGGCCATGTTGTTTCAAAACAAGACATTGATATGGATTATGTGAGTTACTATAATCCAAGATTGAAATAGACCCAAGAGTGCTGCGGATATAAGGAGATTTCTTGGATTGGTGGGATATTATAGATGCCTTATCAAGGACTTCCCTAATGTGGCAGCATTGTTAACCGATTTGATGAGAATAATCTTATTTTTATTTGGGACATGAGGTGTGAACATGCATTTGTAAGTTTGATAGAGAGGTTGCCATGTGCACCAGTGTTAGTCATTAAAGTGGGAACTAGGAGTCGATAGTAATCACACATGTCTGTGGTACTTGACTAGGTGCAATATTGATGCATATGTTAGTCGCATATGTTAATCGACAACTAAAACCATACAAGAGCAAGTATTCGACTCATGATTCAGAGTTGGCAGCTATAATATTTGATTTAAAGATTGGGAGGCTCTATTTGTTAGGAGAAGGGTTCGAGTTGTTCACTGATCTCACGTCACTGAAGTATCTCGTCTCCAAGAAGGATCTTAACCTTCACCAGTAGTGATGGTTAGTGCTTGGCCTCCTACTACTTTGACATTTCCTACACGGATGTAAAGGAAACGCAGTCGTTGCTGCTTTGAGTGGAACACATGCCAATTTGGAAGCAATGTTTTGAGAGTGGACACAGCTCGAGTTTGTCGCTGGTTATGACTTCTGAACTCGATGTGAGCTATGGCCAAAGATGATGGCTAGTTTGACTATCAGACCTACTTAGATTTAGTAGATATGCACCCGTCATAGGCATGAAGCTAGAGTAGCAGAGATCATGGCTAAGTTTGAGGAACGAGTGTTGCCTGTAAAGGTAAAGTAGTGCGAACCCGACTAATCCTATTGGTTCCATAGGGATGAGAGATTTTTTGTTCTCAAGTAGAAGTGGGAGTAGATGTTTAATGGCTTTATCGATGGATTGCCGAGGAACAAAAGGTGATACGATAGCACTTGGATCAAAGTCGATAGATTAAGAAAGAGTGGTCATTTTATATATGTTAGGTCCAATTGAATGCATCAAACTGGTCTAGTTGTATGTAAGGTTGATTGTATGATTCCATGGCGCGTCGAAGAGCATTGTAAGTCGTAGAAACCCATTGTTCACTACCGGGTTTTGAGAGAACCTACAAGAGGAATTGGGAAATGTTGCGCTGAATCGACTATATGATATTGAAATTGAACCTGTAACTTTGAGACCTCGTATGCTTATTCATATCGTGAGACATGATACGAATTAGGTTAAGAGGAAGGCGGTGAAGTAGTGAAGGTTTAGTAGAGTGAAGCAAATGAGGTTGCATAGGAAAGCTGAGGAGAGCATGAGGACCGCTTGCCCGGAGCTCTTCACTTGATGAGATTTCCATTTTTTTCATCAGCTTTCATATTGAATATCATATTTGATACTAGATAGTTTAATATCATGCATGTTAGGATAGGCATGGATGTTAGTTTTTGATGTTTGATCTTGTATGTGTCTATTTGACGTTTGATTGTTGGTATCTGCATGATTAATTATGCTTCTATGGTTGTTAGGCATGCGAGATAGTTATGGTTTGATATAGCATATTTATTTGAGACGGTTGCTATATATAATTTAGTATGCTTAAATATATGATGATGTTGTTTATGTTTAATCCTTTTTGTTAAGTACATATTTAGGTACAGGAAGCAACTGTTGCCTATTTGGATGCTTGCTCGCTTTTTATTCGCATCTAAATAGATACATAAGGTCTGCAACATTTGAGTATACATATGCTTGTTTGTCTTCAGAAATGAGATACCATAGATATGAGATGTATATATCTACGTTGTTCTCGTATTTTTCAGACCTAGCTGTGTAAAGGAGATGCTATCAAATTTTTCTCAAACAAAAGGGGCTTTGAAAAACTTTAGGTAAGGAGACATTTTCCTTACTTTGGGAGTTTCGAGGACGAAATCCTTTTAAGGAAGGGAGAATGTAACGACCCATATTTTTAATGATAGAATGTTTAAAATAATTTATTTAAATATTGGATTGTTAATTAATTCAAGGTCTAAAATTATAAATTTTCGCATACTGCCGAATTAGGACTCGAGACCACTTCCATTGAGTTCGATCGACGTTGTGGATTAAAACGAGTTTAAATATTGCTATATTGGGAGATCGAACGATCCGATGGCTAAAACATCTCAAAATGCATGAAACTACCATCCTGAAGCGCTTTCTTGGATAGCAATGAAATTTATACAACTGGGACCAGGAAAATGAGGTGATGTATGATGAGAAGTTTCATTGCGATCAGACACATTGTGTGAATATGCGAGCTCGAAATGTATAGCATCTTTTTCTCAAATAAATTATATATATAATAATTAATATAAATAAGCACTACCTCTCCCTCTCTCATTTCTATTGTTCCAGTATCGGTAAATACAAAATGGTCGCTTCCTCCTCTAAACCCTATAATAAATAAAATCAAAAGTTTTGCTCAATGATGAATCATGAGGTTAGGTCTATTAAACTCGTATGGAGAAGAGCTTCACATCAGTGGTGATGAGGTGGTGTATGGGATGATGGGTGAGCCGACATTCTCATGGTCATGGCTAGGGTTTGGGTTCGTCACCAAAGGAGGAGGAAATAGGTGAAATGGAGGACGCGGCGTAGTTTCTCTTGGCGATAGGCACCTGCCGGCATCGATGGTCGAAGCTCCGATGCTTCCATGTAAAGTGTGACATTTAGAAGGGGTGTGTCCTCAGGTCGCGATCTACATTAGTGGGTCAAGCTTGGTTTGATGGAGTGTGTTGTGAAGAGGAAGCATAGTGGAGCGTGTTAGCGAAAACCGTTCATCGATTGGTTGAGAAATGAAGGAGAAAGGAGGAGAGAGGGTATGCGTGTATGGTTGTGTAGCACAGTCTTGTATAGTTGGAAATTTTTCTGATTTGCGAAAGAAGGATTATGAGGGGTAATTAGAGTAATTAATTGTTATTAAAGTTAACCGATAGTTTAATTTACTTCAATTCGTATTTAAGTCATATCTTTTGCATACCACGTCCGTTTTGGATGTGGTTTTCTACCTTGCAATCATGATAGAGAACCCTACGATTTGACATTAGATTGGTTAGCTTTTGTTAAGCTGAATGATAATTTCTCTCACCATACTATAATTGTTAGTATAGTATAAAAACGGTGTTTTAAAATGATTTCTACCTTTAAAATGAGATTTTAATATATTTAAACACATGCCTGATTTTTATAAAAAAATTAAAAGTATTATAAAATGGTCTAATTGCATTTTTCTTATTGACGTGCTATTTTCAGGAAATTGCCAGTTTTAGGCCATTTTTGACATAAATCCCACATTTGGTTGACATAAATGCATTATACATGTTGTGTATATATTATATTGGATGCATGTGTGCTTGTTAGTTGCAAGTATGCTTGTTTGCTTGTTTTGATTAAAAATGCCAATCAATTAGTGATTTAGTATTAGGGAATATCTCATACGTTGGGGTTTTGTGCGTATTGATCATATGTTTGGAAACTCTTAGGATGAGTGAGAGTATCGTGCATATCGATAGTGTAATGACCCAGAATTTTAGTCATTCGATATTCGTATATTTAATTGATTTTAAATATTCATAAGTTAATTTTATAAGTTGAATAACCTATATTTCAAATATAAGGATTTAACTAGATAATTAAATTGTTAGTTTAATATTTGAAATTGCTGAAATAATTAGAAATTGAATTTATAATGAATGAAAATAATTTATAAAGATGAATTAAATTCTATTTGAATTAGAATGATGTTAGAGAACTTTTAAAATTGAATTAACAGTTAAATTATATAAATTGAATATTTTAATATTTAATTAACGAGTAAAAATAGTCATTTTTCAAACAGTCTCGGATTTCGACGAAACTAGTTTCATTGGATTCGCAATGTTATATTATTATAGGATTTCAAATTTCGTATCAATCGGATTCACGATTTGTCCATGAAAAGCTAAAATGCGTAGAAATCTGTTTAAGTAAAAAAAAATTAATTTAAGTAGTCGATTCGAAAACCTATCTTTCAAATAGGATAGAATTGGCTTCTGATATATATTCCATTGTGTTCGAAATAGGGGTAAAACATTATAAACACCAGGCGACACGCTTCATTTCGAGTTCGAAAAATTTCCGGATGAATATTGTCATCAAATTTTCTATAAAAGGACACCACATTTCATTATTTGCACTCAAAACCCTAGCTAGGGCTAGCAGCCGCCACTTTCGAAACCAATGGCTGATATTTTTGATTCTTTCTCTCTTAATCTCTTTCAATTCCTAAAGAATTAAAAAAAATTCTCAACTATAAAATTATAGAGCTCGTCGAGATCCTTAAATCCATCTGTGATGATCGTTTAAGGCAAAGCCGATCGACGGCAAACTTCATTCAAGTGCACGCCATTCTTACGCGATTTTTGAGGCATCAGCTCGATCGAGCTTACCGTGCTCAAGGGCGGTGAGGGAGTGGATCACGGGCTCTCGTGTGGCGGCATTGGATCGACGTCTCGTCGTCAGATGGAGCTGCGAAAATTCAAGCGAATTCGGTGGCCAATGAGTATATGTGAACGCGTATAACCTAGAGTTGGAGAAGAACACAAGGGCGGCCTAGATCTCTCAAGCCAAAATCAACGGTCGAGATAAGCTAAGTTAAAAAAATAAAATAAAATTTGGAATTAATTTATATAATAATTTGTGTGATGTTTAAAATTGCATAATTTCTTCATACGATGTCCGTTTTTGATGAAACAAGTTGCATTAGGTCCGTATTAAAAAGCGCAACATTTTAAAGCTAGTTTGGAGTTGATTGAACCTAGTGTAAATTTTGGATAAAATTAAATGCCTGCTTAATTTTATTCGGAACAAAACACTACAACTGCTATCGGAACCAAAGTGAGTACAACTCACTCTTTCTGACTCGTTGATATTTTTATATAAGTGAGTATAAATTTATTCTGCATTGATTGATGATTATTTGGATGATATATGATATATTATCTATATGTTGATTGGTATTTGGATATATACCTACCTACTGGAGCAGATGAGACCCTATACGTTCCTCGTATGAGCGGATGACCCTTTGTACGCGCCTCTGCCTTGAAGCGGACATTGTATACATATTCTAATATGTATATTTGTTGCAGGTGATAGGTTAGAGGGATCCAACTGGATTCCTCACCAGTATTGGTTTTATTTACAGATATTGTGATATATGATGTTATCATATGATATATGATGTTTTGAAAGCCGTGATTGATATATTTAGTGTTGCTGCAGCATTGGGCCTATTTTTGGACATTTAAAATGTTAAAGTGATGATTTCAAATTAAAAAGGATTTTGAAGAGATTTTGAAAATAGATGTTCAATTGAATTTTGAATTGTTAAGTAAATGAATTTATTTTAAACAAATAAATGTTATAATTTTTATGATATAAAAATTATGATTTTGTGAAATAAAATAAGAATGTGATTTTTGAAATATGGAGTTAACTACTTTTGTAAAATAGTTTAAAATGAGAATTTTGAATTTATTATAAACGGTATATACATAACATTTATAAAGTGATATTTTCATAAATCAAAATGACGGAATTGTAAAGGAGTTTTGTAAATGTAAAATGAAGTTATAATTGGATTTTATAAGTGAATAAGATTTATGAATTTTTGAAGTTATAAAAAGGAAGAATTTGTAAATAAATGATTTAAGTAATTAACATATAATTTGGATTTTGGCATATATATATGAGATAAATGGAATCGGTTAATAAAAGCGATTTTACAAATGGAAGTTGTTATAATATAGAAATGTGAATTTATAGACATTGTTTATAAATCTGAAAACAATTGAATTTGATAAGTTAAATGTGTAAGTTTATTAAAGACATTATATCCACGATTTTGGACAGTGAATAATCCTTTAATTAAATGTGCAATAGTAATGAATGTGATTAGAGAATTATATCCACGATTTTGAACAGTGGATAATCCTTTAATGAATATATAGAAGCAATGAATTTGGTAAATAAATTATATCCACGATCTTGGACAGTGCATTATCCTTTAATAAATGTGTAGAAATATTGGATTTGGTAAATGAATTATATTCACAATTTTGGATAGTGAATAATCTTTTGAAATAAATGAATGTTTTTGGAAAGTGATACTTTTAAATAAATTAATGATTTGAAAATGTTTTAAAATGTGTTAAGTATCGAAACCATAGATTTCAACATTCATTGTTAAAATAGACATTTTCGAGAAATAAGAAAATGATGGACTATAAAATTATTGTTATAGTAAATGACTTTTGAAAGGAGATGTTTTGTATAGTATATGGGATTTATACATCTAACTTATAATCGAATCCTTATACTAGTGATTTTGGGTTGTCATAGCGATGTTTTATGTAACATTCATTTTGACTGAAATAAAAGATATTTAAGAGAATGTTTTCCTTAAAGGATAAAATATATACTAAATCGTGTTTTAAGTATATGTAATATTCTCTAAGTGTTGAAAATAAATTGATTTGTGAAATACTTATTATTAAATAAGTATTTGGAAATGTTTCCAATGTTGAAATGATTTGGAAACATATCTTATTAAAGACAATTTGAGTGAATATTTGGCAAATGATTTAATTAATGAAAGATTAATTAAAAGGGCCTAGTGATTGCTTATGTGCTAAATATTTATTTGTTTATTTTGATAGTTAAACAACGACTATCAAATTTGGCCATTTTAGTTCCTCAACTTGATGTGGAAACTATTTAGTCGTACACTTAGTACGTAGCCCTCTATGTAGGCTTGGTTATCATTTGTGTTGAGGATGTTGATTCGTGTAGTGCGGAGTATTACTCCAATCTATCGAGCTTCCTTCGTGGCCCGAAGGATAGAAAGTTGAAAGTTGGAGACGTGATAAGTCCATGAAACTTAGTTTGGTGTGAATTTGAGAAACGCTTTTGCGTTCTTGGTGCGAAGAGACCGGGATCGGTTTATTCGAAAACCACTTCGGACCAACGTATATGCGACGATTATGCAGGTTTCTTACGATGATATTGATATTCCGGATTTTCATAGTGAGGACTGCTTGTTGATTGTTTGGGGTTAAAATCCCAATATACATATAGTAGCAGTGGTCTCTTAAGTACGAAATATCCAATGCAAGGACTATTCGCTACTAATCCTAGGGATTTCCCGACAGAATGTGGTAGGAAAGTACCTTCGGTTTTTCTTGTTTCTAGACAACTTGTATGGATGTTAGCCCGACATTGCATTTCTAAATATTACGTACATTGGTTTTTACAAACGTACATCAATGGTGGCAGAGAAGGCAACTTCTCTTAGCTTAACACCCTCCTTGAGACGTACGAGCTTAAGGGTTGTATTTTTGTGGAAGGCAATTAGTAGCCAACGGAAATGGCCATGTGGCATTCTAAGTGATGTGATTGTGTGAAAGGTAATCGTTACCTCAGGATCAACCGGAAATGACCAAAACATGGTTATATGCGGCAAGGCTAAGTGTGTCACTCCCAAGTAGGGTATGAACATCCTCTTCTAGATATATCTTTACACGCTATGACGTCGTGTAACTGATTATTATGGTTTGTATGCTTTGAGGCCCTCGTTTAAGGTCGGTAATGACCGGAAGATGATATATTTGGTACCATCTAGTTATAGAGGTGGGCCGGTCTTGTGTTGGTAGAGGATCCTTTGTGATGGTCCTCGGTACATTCTTCTAGAGATGTACTGCCGGATGGTAGTCCCTTCACCTGGTCATTTGTATGAAAATTCAAACTCCACTACATACCTGCCATTTTGATTGTATTACCCATTTTGGGCTATATGCTGGAATTTAATAATGGTAACAATTTGGCTATTTTGAATATTATTTGTATATTAGACACTGGTATAATATCAAATGATTTGATATGAAATGATTTAGTTATCCTAAGGTAAAAACATGTCCGTGTTTATGTATGACCGTGTCTTTCGAGTTACTTTTTTTTGAAAGGAAAAGTTTGGTAATGTAATAAATTCAGATAAGTGTGTTTCCCACGCTGGTTTACCAGACTGATCCAGCGTTCTTCCCTTCAATGCTCGGGTCGGACCGAGTATATTTATAAGTTTAGTTTTGGTGCTTTTGGAGCTTCAGCAGGAGAGCTGGAGATAATCGTATCTGTTTTGATTATCCGTTGTGCTTAGTTGTTGTTATTATCGGCAATTGTGAGGACAGGTTATTATAGCTATCCAGGCTGATAATTTGTGATTGATTGTTGAACTATGATTGATGTATGTATGTATATAGTTTCTGTTTTGTAAAGATCACTGATATGATATTATATGTTTTCTGCTGCGATGTGAGATCTGTATTGTTCTATTTGGTTCTATCTTCTCTCTTTCTTCTCTACTCTTCTTCTCTCTTCTTTTATTTCTCTTGACTTTCCGTCAGTCGGTGCTTTTTGGGTCGGTCATTGGATTATTGTCGATTCAAAGGGTACTGTAACGACCCGTAAATTTCATGGATTTAATTTGGTTAAATTAAAAAGTTTGTAATTAAATTTAGTAGAAAAAATAAAATAAATCGAAACCTATTTATAGGAATTCGAAGTTAATTCAAATGATTTTAAGTAGTGAAAAGAATTTTACCTGTATATAAATTGAATCTGAGAAATTAAGGAAAGTATTAAACTGATTTAATGTAATAAACATTGTTAACCGTAAATGGAATATGATAATAAGAATAATTGCAAGTTTTGTATTTAGGGGCGAAAAAATATTGATAAGTAATAATTGTTGTAGAGAATAAATTACAAATGTTATAAATAGTACAATGGTGACAACTATTGTTCGTTACCAATGCATTTAATTAATAGCGATTTAATGTAATTAATCATTGCCTTTTGTATGTTAAGAAAATAACTGAAAATTTCGAAGGTAAAATCAATAGAAAAGTTAACTATATGCATAAGATGGAAAGTTGAATAGAATTCTAATAAATGATAATAATGGAAAACATATACAATCAATGTAGGTAATTAGAAATTTCAATGTTGTTGAAATTAATAAACGTTTCTTGTGATAATTAATAAATAACGTTCATTTAAAATGTGAGTAATTATAGGATCATATTTATTTTGAGCGTTACTTTAATAATTTGGATTAATTGAGAAATTTATACAAGAAATATGTAAAGTAATAACTAAAAAGGAAATACGTTATAAATTTAATATAACCTAAACTTAAGTGTAAGTAAAAGATTGAAATTGAATCTAATCCATTTGAAACTTATTAAAATAAATTGGATTCAAATTTATAATAAAAAGGGGTTATTTTAAGAAATTGAAATGACTAATATAATTGGCAAATTTAGTTACTTCAAAGTGAAACGGAAAATATTAACGCAATAGTTTGAATCCAATATTTAATTCATTTAATTGATAATAAAGATTCGTTAAATTAATTTAATAGAAATATTGGACATTAATAGATAATTTCTAAATTTGAATGAAATTAAAGGAATTACTGAAATCGATAAATTTAGCAACTTTCAATTTGTTAAACCATTGTAATTGATTTAGAATATAAAGAGTTGTTTATTTAATTGAGTTTAAATTTTTGAAATTGCGTTATTGCAATTAAATGGGAATTAGATGTTAAGTATTACTTAATGGAGTTTAAGTTGAAAATTTAGAATAACAATAATATTAGACCATGAACCAATGCTAATTTATCTACTTGGTGATAATGGAGTGAATAAAATTTATACTTGGTGACAAATGAATTTCATGGGTAATTAAGTTTAATTTCTGGATAAATTAAAATTTATACTTAATATTGGAAATTGGAAATTTTCAATGATAAATTGATTAATCTTTAATAAACTGACTTTTGAAATTTGTTAAATCATTATAAATATTTGAGAATTATAAAGTGATAATGATTGCAAATTTCAGAAGTTAAATTTTGAAATTTGATTTAATTAATTTATTTTAAATTTATTTAATTAATATAAAAATAGCCATTTTGGCCACTGACTCTCGACGAAACCAGTTTCATCGGATTCGTATCAGCGAATTTTTGTAGGGTTTCAAGTTTCATAGCGATCGGACTTGTCATTTGATCGTACGAACGCGAAACGCCTTGAAATCGATTTAATTAAAATCAATTTGAAATGAATTTGAAAATATTGTTTTCAACATAACTTCTTCATACGATCGAATTTGGACGTGAAACTTTTTCCATCGCGTTCAGAATATTTCAAAATACCTATTTCGATATATGGGTTTACCAATTTTC